>CM051239.1:15514430-16714430 GCA_027917425.1 Gastrophryne carolinensis | reverse complement strand
CGGTAAAAGGGACCTCCACCAGTTGCCCTGTAAGTACTTTTTTACTTGCGTAACTAAAATTTTGTGATTGGTGTGCATTCATCCACATTCCCTTTCCTTTGATCTACTTGATTGAGGCGCAGTGTGGGGAGGCACCTCGGATTGATTGCCCCCACATACCTTTAACCCTTTAAGTGCCAGTCTACCTGGAGTTTTTGTCACCCTTTGTTGCCAGACCATTTTGCACTATTTTGCGCTATGCATGTTCAATTTTGACGGGATTTTCCAGAAAAATTATATATTGTTTTTTTCAGTTGAAAACCCTTAAAATTCCCCCTAAAAAATGACTTGGGGTCCCCCTTACCCGAAATAACCAGCCCGGGACCAGCTATGCAGGGCTTGTAGGAACAAGACACAGGGGCCAGCTTTTCTGGCCCCTGGCCCTGCAGGCTACAAGTCGGCATAGCCTATGGCCATGGGCTCTTCTGCCCCCCCCCCTGGGCTTTGGGGAGGCAGGTAATGGGGGTGCCGGGGGTTAATGGCAAGTCACCCGCTAGCCGCAGGTGACTTGCCAGCCCCCAGCCTTGTGAACTGGTATAGGATATGGACCACTTACCAGTTCACAAATGGGTTAAATGTAAAAATAAACACACTGACACTGAAAGAAAAAAAATTACATTTATTAATTTTTTTTTTTACTCTACTCACCTCCGATCCTGTGTCCCTCGCCGATGTCCCGCACCGATGACAGCTGCTGATGACAGATGCCGATAGTGATCGGAGCAGGGCGAGTGAGGGGGCTCTCTGCACCGCTACTACCGGCATCTGTCAGAGCCGGGTGAGGGTGAGAGAATAAGAGGAGCAGGATGACGTCATCCAGCTCCTCCCACAAAAGGTGGGGCTAGGGGTGGCGGCCAGCGCAGTGAGAAGTGGTGAATGTGATGAGGACCTGGAAGAGGGTCCTCACCTGAAACCTGAGGAGCCCGGGGGGGGGGATCGGAACCCCCCCTGGTGAAGAGAGTAGTATAGGCCCATGGTGAGCCTTATGGGATGCCCCTCCCGAGCTATCGCCCCTCGCCTCCTGTCCATCGGTGGGCTCCGGTTAGGTTGGCCGCTGCCCTCCCTCGCTCTCCCTGGTATTTCTCGGGGGGGGGGGTGTATATGTGTATTCTTCACTCCTTGGGATTGTATTCCGTGGTATGCTTTGGCTTTGTGTCGCCGCGTGTGCTGGTTGCACTGGTTGCCTTTTAAAAAAATGCCGCCACCGCCACGAGCGCTTGTACGGCGTTCCACGGTCTGCGGCAACCTTACCTCAGGCGCTGCTGCGCCATCATTGGCTTGGCATGGTCACGTGGGCGCCTTCGCGCTCTTCGTGGGGGGGGGCGGACCTTGCAGATGGCGCGTTCGGCATCGCTGTCTCCACGGCCTGCCCCTCGAGGTATCTGCGGGCGCCATTTTGCTCTCCTCGTGCTGCGTGGCTGGCGTCTACCTACTGCGGTCCATAAGTGCTCCTGCGGGCTGGCTTATTTTTTATATTTTATGTATGCATAACGCCTACGGGACCTTTTTTGTTTACGTCTTACAGGCTGGCCAAACTTAATTGTGGTTTCTCCCAGCCTATCCCCTCTATTTAGTTTGCTATTAGAGGCCTATTCTGCCTTTACCTCCCACTTCCCTAGCGGGCTATTAGGGCATCCCGGGTGGCCTTATAGTGTAAATCCCTATTGGCCGGTTGGGCCGCGATAATCACTATATGGAGGCTTCTCAGGATAATGTGCTTGGGGTTCCTTCGGGACAAGCCCGGCTGTGTGTGGCGTGTGGGGTGTCCCCTACAAGTGATGACAATGTGCGGGTTTATGTACCCTGTGCCCAGCAGGCGCTCGTGCTGCAATCTGGGTTGCTGGTGGCTGGGCCTGTGCCCCGTATGGCTTCGCCCACTCCCCCATGCTTACATCTGACTCCCAGTGAGGTGCATACAGGTGGGGAGTCTCAGCCTGATTTGTCTACCAGGGTGGCTAGCATTGAGAAGCTGATTGCTGGCTCTACGGCACATAAGGCCTCTGCTAAGAGGCGGCATCTGGCGCCTGGCGTTACCCTTTTTCCTATGGAGGCTGAGGAATTTTTTTTACCTGGCCGGCTACACCTCCCTGGAAGAGGGGGAATTTTTTCCGATTCAGAATCATCTGATGAGCAGCCTAAGGGTTATGCTAAATCTGGCTCTGACTCATGGGCTCCAGATAATACTGACAGGCTTTTGGCTCACATTTTTGAAGTTCTTTCTCCTCGGCAGCAGGGGGAGTTGTTTCACACTGCTAAACCACGTTTGGAGTTTCCTGAGAAAACTCACTTTAATAATCTCGTGCTCAAGGAGTAGGAGTGAGCTAGCAGGCTTCCTGGGGTGCCTAAGAGTTGGGATAAGAGGTATCCCTTTCCCACTGATGTGGTTAAGCGTTGGTCGTCCCCTCCTGAAGTGGATGCACCAATTCTGGGTTTGTCCAACACTTCTGTTATGCATTCCCCTGACTCTACTACCCTAAAGGATGGTGAGGACCGGCGCATTGATAAGCTGGCTTCCCATGCCTTTGCCTGTGTGGGGTCCGCGCTGCATCCGGTTGGTGCCTCTGCCATTACAGCGGTGGCTATTCGGACTCTGCTCAAAAGTATTTTAGATGGGGCTCCTGATGATGCGGCTAGTGAAGAGTATAGAGCCCTTCTGCGTTGTGAGGAATTTGTTGCATATGTCCTCTCTGCCTTGGATGATACCATTAGAATTTGTGGCAGGGCTTCTGCCTTGGCGGTGGCTATACGCCGCTCGGTTTGGCTGCACCAGTGGGCAGCTGACAACACTGCCAAGAAGGCTCTCACTGGGTTCCCCTTTAAAGGACTGGGTCTATTTGGGGATCGCCTGGACCTGTTTGCTAAGGGAGGCAAGTTACCCCAGCGCAAGAGACAGTCTCGGCCCTTTCGGGGGTTCAGGTTCCTTTCTTCCCTCCTACCGTGGGTCCAGAATGGGAAGAGGAGCGTCATTTGCAGGGGCCCGGGGAGATTTCTGGGGCAGGGGCAGAGGGCGTGGCCGCCCTGGCCCCTCCTGGGGTTCCAAGTCTAAGTTTTCCCCCAAGCCCCCTCAGACATGAAGGGGCGCCCTCACCCATCCGGGTGGGGGGGCGGCTTCGGCTCTTTGCTCACGTCTGGAGGCGTCATGTCTCAGACCGGTGGATTCAGGAGGTAGTATCCTCCGGTTACAAAATAGAGTTTGCAGCCTGGCCGCCCCCAAGATTCATCAGATCCCGGATGCCTCAAGACCCCCTGTCAGCTCAGGGCCTGTCGCTTGCTGTGCAGAATCTACTGGAGCTGGGGTTCATCTGCCAGGTGCCCTTAAGGGCAAGGGGCAAGGGCTAGTATTCCAACCTTTTCACCATTCTCAAAAGAGATGGGTCTGTCAGACCCATCCTGGACTAAAAGCTTCTCAACAAGTTTGTCAGATCCAGGCGTTTTCGCATGGAGACTCTGCGTTCAGCTGTAAGTTCACTGCGCCCAGGGGACTTCATGACCTCTGTGGACATCAAGGATGCTTACCTCCATATTCCAGTCTTTCCAGGTCATCAGAGATTCCTCAGGTTTGCTCTGGAGGATCAGCATGACCAGTTCGTGGCATTGCCCTTCGGTCTCACTTCGGCTCCCAGGGTATTCACCAAGGTGCTGGTGGGCATTATGGCTCTGCTGAGAGCTCAGGGCATTCACATTCTTCCCTATTTGGACGACATTCTTATCACTTCTCCGTCCTTCCAACAGGCAGAGCTGGATACTCAGCGGGTAGTGACCACACTGGAGTCATTTGGCTGGGTGATAAACCACTCCAAATCTTCCCTGTCTCCCTCTTTGGTGAAGCCATTTCTGGGCATGAATCTGGATACAGCTCGGGCCAGGATCTTTCTTCCTCAGCAGAAGGTGGACAGTCTGCAAGCTCATGCTCAGCTCCTTCTGTCCTGCCCTCATCCTTCCATCAGGCAGGGAATGCAGCTGGTGGGCCTGATGGTGTCCTGCTTCGAGGCGGTTCCTTATGCTCAGTTCCACATGATCTTCAACTCCACCTCTTGTCTGTATGGGACAGGGACCCTGTGTCCCTGGATCAGGTTTTGGTTCTGTCCCCCCTAGCCAGGCGGTCCCTCTCGTGTTGGCTGGACTCAAGGAACCTGTTGGTGGGCAAATCCTTTCTGGCCCCTTGCTGGGAGACAGTCACCATGGATGCCAGTCTGACAGGTTTGGGGGGCTTCTGGAGATCCTTAATATTCCAGGGGCAGTGGGGCCCTCAGGAGGCCCACACCCCTATCAACATTCTGGAACTGAGGGCTATCAGGTTGGTTCTAGCCCGCTTGACCCCGCACCTTCGGGGTCGGGCTGTTCAGGTATGCTCGGACAACCAGACGGCGGTTGCCTGCATCAATCATCAGGGAGGGACCCGGAGCAAGGGGGCCCTCAAGGAAGTGTCTCCTGTCCTGGGCAGAGGACAATGTTCCCTGCATCTCAGCTGTGTACATCCCGGAGGTGGTGAATCTGGAGGCAGACTCTCTGAGCAGGGGGACTTCTGGCCTGGGGGAATGGTCCCTCAGCAACAGGGTGTTTCGCTCTCTGTGTCACCATTGGGGTCAGCCAGATGTGGATCTGTTTGCGTCCCGTCACAATCACAAGCTTCCAGTCTTTGTGTCTCTGTCCCAGGACCCTCTGGCCTTAGCCATGGATGCTCTGACAATGCCCTGGCAGGGTTTTCAGCAACCCCCATTTCCCCCGTTTCCCCTGCTAGGCAGGGTTCTGTGAAAGATAGCTCAGGAAGGGGTGCCAGCAACCCTGGTGGCCCCCGGTTGGCCAAGAAGAGTGTGGTTCGCAGACATCGTGCAGCTGGCGGTAGATCAGTACGCCCTGCCCAAGGATCCAGACCTGCCCACTCAGAGGCGGCTACGCTACCCCAATTTACAAACGCTGGCTT
Organism: Gastrophryne carolinensis; assembly: GCA_027917425.1. NCBI lineage: Eukaryota > Metazoa > Chordata > Amphibia > Anura > Microhylidae > Gastrophryne > Gastrophryne carolinensis. The sequence goes on along the minus strand of CM051239.1, from coordinate 16,709,467 downwards.
TAACGGCCTGGCTGCTGAAACCTCCATCTTAATGGAAAAGGGGCTGCCTGCCTCTGTTGTTAAAACCATGATCAGGGCCAGGAAAAAGTCCTCTTCTTCCATCTACTATAGGGTTTGGCGTGCCTACATTGACTGGTGTGAGGCTAAATCTCTTCCCTTTCATGTGGTTTCTATTCCTAGGATTCTGGAATTTCTCCAACATGGTTTGGATCTGGGGCTTCAACTCAGCACTCTGAAAGGTCATGTTTCTGCCTTGGCTGTTTTCTTTCAGAGATCTTTTGCTCAGCATCATCTGGTCAAGTCTTTTTTCCAGGGGGTTACTCCTGTGCGCCCCCCACGTAAGCCCATGTTACCAGTCTGGGACTTGAACTTGGTCCTATCTGCCTTGCAGGGGTCTCCTTTTGAGCCTGTGCATGAGGCTGCTTTGTCCATTCTTACTCTTAAGGTAGTACTTTTTGGTGGCTGTCACTTCTGTTAGGCGTGTTTCTCAGTTGGCGGCGCTTTCCATCAAGCCCCCTTACTTTGAGAGACACCAGGACAAGGTGGTGTTTCGCTTTAAACAAGATTTTCTACCTAAAGTTGTGTCTGCTTTTCAGGACATTGTTTGCCTTCTCTGTGCCCTAATCCTAGTAACCCTAAGGTACCTGAAGTTTTATTTGGTGGCTACTGCACCCTTCAGGGAGACTGATGCTCTTTCTGTTGTCCCTTCGGGTCCTAAGAAGGGTCTGGCTCCAGCTAAATCTACCATCAGCAAGTGGATCCGTCAGGCTGTGATTCAGACCTATTCTGCTAAAGGGAAGGATCCTCCCTTCTGCCTTACTGCTCATTCCACTCATGCTCTTGGTGCCTCTTGGGCCTTTCAGCACCAGGCTTCTGTTGAACAAGTTTGCAAGGCTGCTACTTGGTCTTCTGTTCATACTTTTTCTAAGTTTTTAATTAAAATGTTTTAAAATGTTTTGGAAGACGTGGAGTTGAAATGTTTTTTTTTGTGCATTACTATTCCCTGCTTTCACACAAGCTGAACTGACACTTTGGACTTTTTTCTCTGTGCCCCATAATAAAGGCAACCAATATGAAGGGCCCCACCACTAGTCCTGTTGGTGGGGCTCAGAAAAGGTGCCCAGCAGAACAGCGATAGGGGTGCAGCAATAATTAGGGCAGAGCTGGAGGTATACCAAGAATGATGGCAGCGATGGGGGTGCAGCATGGAGCAGGTTAGATTTAGGGTGCAGCATGGAGCAGGGCAGAGATGGGATGCAGCATGGAGCAGGTTAGAAATAGGGTGCAGCATGGAGCAGTGCAGAGATGGGGGTGCAGCGTGGAGCAGGGCAGAGATGAGATGCAGCATGGAGCAGGTTAGAAATAGGGTGCAGCATGGAGCAGTGCAGAGATGAGGGTGCAGCATGGAGCAGTGCAGAGATGAGGGTGCAGCATGGAGCAGTGCAGAGAAGGGGGCGCAGCATGGAGCAGGACAGAGATGGGGGTGCAGCATGGAGCAGGGCAAAGGTGGGGGTGCAGCATGGAGCAGGGGCAAAGATGAGGGTGCAGCATGGAGTAGGGCAGAGATGGGGGTGCAGCATGGAGCAGGGCAAAGGTGGGGGTGCAGCATGGAGCAGGGGCAGAGATGGGGGTGCAGCATGGAGCAGGGCAGGGATGGGGTGCAGCATGGAGCAGGGGCAGAGATGGGGGTGAAGCATGGAGCGGGGCAGAGGCGGGGGTGCAGCATGGAGCGGGGCAGGGACGGAGGTGCAGCATGGAGCAGGGCAGAGACGGGGTGCAGCATGGAGCGGGGCAGAGACAGGGCAGCATGAACAGGGCAGAGATGGGGGTTGTAAGTGCATTTTCTGGTGGAGCAGTAGTGGCAAAGAAGAGCAGCGGTTCCAGTAGAAGCAGTGAAGACTGGGAAGCAAAGACAGGGGGACCTAGCAACTGCAGCTGAGGTGTCATTGAATGGTATGTGCAACACTGCAAGGTTGGTTGAGGATTTTATTCCGCCTTACTATAGTGTATGTATATGTATATATATGATGTGACATTAAGATACCATACTGGGTGAGGAACGGTACAGCAGGGCCGGTGTGCCCCAAAAAGTTCCGGGCCGTTTTTTAACCCCAGTCCGCCCCTGCCGCCATTCAATGAAACACTCCAAACAAAAGGTTAGCGGTTAATATTTCTTTTTAGCTGATTTCCTTTACATTTCCCTATGTCAGACTTCAGCAGGGATGTCTGCAAATAAGCAGATGCTTCTCCTGACAGGACGCAACCCAGCACAGGCTTCCGACGCGTTTTTTTTATTTATCATGATTAAGATTTGTCTAAAAGCTTTTTATTTAGCTCTGTCAAGTTTAATAGACGGCAGAGCGACTAATCAGTGCGCCTGACGCCCACTGTCTCTCCTCGGTAATTGCATTGTATCACAATGTCAGTTTCAAACAGTTTTCATTTCCTCTCTTTGTAGACAACACAGTTCAGAGACTTTTAGATTCTCGTTCCCGTGATTTTGTTTTCCATCAAATTATTTCATCTCTTCTGTGAGCATCATGGCTACATCTGTAAAGTAATATGTTTCTTTATAAACTCTTTTTTATAATCATCTTCCATCCTTGAGACCTCCGAGTCCAGCCTAAAAAAGGGCAAGAAATCGAACAATTATAAGAACTACAATGAAGTCTACCTTAAGCCATACCTTCACCCTGAATAAGAGCCTATCTTGTATGTTTCCCCCCCTGTACATACAGATTGCCCACATTAATCCAGACCCTCACCCTGAATAAGAGCCTATATCATATGTTTCCCCCACGCTGTACATTTAAGGTACCTGAGCCTTTAAACATCCAAGATGGTGGCCCATGCGGTCTCAGACTGTGTCTTCTGACTGTGCCTCTCTGCATTTTGGGATTGCTGTCCTTTTCGTGATCCCAGCTCTGCTCTGTCTGTGCAAAGAACAGCTATAACCCACCTCCTGCACTTTTGCTCCCTCCTCCTCTCCTCAGCATGTGATGCTTCTGAGGCAAGATGGCGGCGCCTGTATCCTAGAGTCCTGAACAGAGTTGCAGCCCAGGGGGGGAAGAATAAAAAGCGAATGACTAAAAACATGAAATATATTCATTTTAGATGTTGGGGAATAGTTTTTTTTAAGCGTTTGGGCTTTTCATTAAATGATGCTGACGGTTCGGTTTAATATAGTACAAGATTCGGAATACAAATTGGGCCTCTCGTTACCTAGACTTGTCATCATCTAACTCCAGCCTTATGCTGACGAGGACCAAACGCCAATAACAGGTGTCCACAGGAGTGGGTAAAGACATACTTTCTTATATGTTATTCCAGAGCATTACACGCCCTGATGGATCCAGGTGCTTTAGGGATTGAAACCAAGCAAAAGGAGAGGGATGAACCCAGGGGCATAGCTAGGGGGGAGCAGGGGGGGGACTTGCCCCAGGTGCAGCAGGGTCAGAGAGCACCATAGGGTGGCCTGGGAACAGGTGGGGGCGCCATTTCGAATCTTTGTCCTAGGTGCCTGAAAGCCTAGCTACTCCTCTGGATAAACCTAATCCCTCTATATATGTTATTTAATCCATGAACCTCACTCAGAAATGTTCTGAATAATCGGGCTCCATTGGCGGGTCGGACATTCGAGAGCCTCGGGCACTGCCGGTAAGGGGTGTGCATGTTTGAGTTGACGGGCGATGGGAGGTTGCAGTTCTCGTTCTGTGGTCTCCGAAATATGGTGCTCACTGCTATTCATGTGCCCCATCAAAGCTAAATGATTATCAGCAGATACAGCAAGTAACACGGCTGTGCTCCATTTAACGGAGTGCAGAACTTAGGGCGACACCGATGTGGGTGCACGATCGGCTGTTTTCCACAAATAGGCAGGGCCAGATTATGAGAGGGGCGCAAGGGGCATGAGCCCCGGGCCTCCACCACTTGCCCTGCAAAGGGGGCCTCCACCAACATTTGGATTATGGTCTGGTCCAGGAGGCTTTTCAGTCTTTCGTCTGAGGGGCCAGCAACAAAGCCATTGGGGGCAGTGGGCAGTTTTTGCAAACTTGTAGCCAAAGCCACTACAGGGCAGGACGGAGAGTCTAGAGCAGCAAAGCCGCCGTCACCAACGCTACAGTGATGGGTGCAGAGCTGTCACTGCACATAAGCCACCAAGCACAGCCGCTGGCAGCTCAATGCAGGGAACTGTTTTCTGCTGGATCATCCGGGTGACTACACTACCCCCCACCCAGAATGGCAAAGCAGGAGTTCCCGAGCAGCACGCACCCACGGGCACGGGCCCGCGTCAGGCATTTGTGAATGGCCATCGCGGGCACGCTCCCTGTTAGAGGGTAGCTGGGGATGCGCCGTCAGCGTGCTCGGAGCCGCTCGCCTTAGGAGATGTGACGTCAGTGGCTTCAAGCGCACTGATTGGACGAGTGGCCACGCATGCACGGAAGGACAGGGAAGAGGTGAGTTGGTTTCGGCGACCTGAAAGATTTTCACACAGCGGAACACCCCCAATCGGGGTGCCCTGGGGGCAAAGACCAAAACCCAGGATAGTCAAAATCCTGGGTTTTGGTCAACTTTAATGCATGTCACATAAGCTGTAAGTAATACATGTACTTCCTCGTATAGCCGCTAGAGAGCACAAAAGAAGCCAATCAGCGAAACATGTCTGCCCTATAGAGGATGTCAGTGAACAACTGCAATTCTTACAAAGAAGTAGCCATTTGCAGGCTGATTCATTACTAACGCCAGGTAGCGACAGATGAGCGTCTGTAGCGGATTTCAGAGCGCCCGCTAGTAGTCGCTGTGCTCGGCCATGGATCATTGTTTCAGAGCGCCTCAGTCGCTGTCTGGCATTGATCAATATGATATGTGAGTCGCTGTACTACGCTGTATGTGAGCGAACCGTAACGACAGCTCAGTGCGACTGACTCACACCACATTCATCAAAAAAACAGCCACAAACATCACCGGCACTCAAAATCATGTAATTGTAGCCCATAGCGCTAGTGATGAGCGAATCGATTCTGACGAACCCGAATTCGTTACGAATTTCAGGAAAAATTTGATTCTTTACGATTCCGAATATAGCCGCGAATCGATCTCTCGAATCGCTTCCTTAAAACTCCATTTACTACTATACAGCCCATCTAAAATGGTGGATCCACATGTCAGGACATGTCCCATGGGGCAAGGAATCCTGGGTAGGTGTCACATGCTACCTATCAGCAGACAGTCTTACCGATGATGTCACAGCCCCATATAAACGTCGGCCATTTTGCGGAAGATCATTCTGACACCGTATTGCGGCCAGAGCAGATCAAGCAGGGAGAGAGCGAGGGACAGATAGACAGACAGACAGATAGACAGATAGATAGGTAGATAGATACAGCGAGGGAGAGATAGATAGATAGACAGACAGATAGAAGATAACAGAAGAAGCCGAGCGAGGGACAAATAGAGAAGGAGAGAGGCTGTGACAGTGACAGAGAAAGACAGGGACAGTTTAAAGTGTTTGCATTAGCTTTCAAGCCTATTTAGTGCTAATAACACACCTGCCTATTTAGCTTTTCCTTTTCCTGGTGTCATTCTTTAAAAAGCGTGCTAGCATTAATATTTCAAGAGTACCTTTCTATAACTGGTTGCATTGTGTAATCAAAGTCACTTTTCCACTATCAAAGGAGCCAACCTCTGTATTTGAAGAGGGGGCATCCCAAACACTAGCTTAAATATTTCAAGAGTACCTGTCTATTAACTGGTTGCATTTTGTAATCAACGTCACTTTTCCACTATCAAAGGAGCCAACCTCTGTATTTGAAGAGGGTGCATCCAAAACACCAGCATAAATATTTCAAGAGTACCTGTCTACTAACTGGTTGCATGTTGTGAACAACGTCACTTTTCCACTATCACAGGAGCCAACCTCTATTTGAAGAGGCGGCATCCCAAACACTAGCATACATATTTCAAGAGTACCTGTCTACTAACTGGTTGCATGTTGTGAACAAAGTCACTTTTCCACTATCAAAGCAGCCAACCTGTGTATTTGAAGAGGGGGCATCCCAAAAAGTAGCATAAATATTTCAAGAGTACCTGTCTACTAACTGGTTGCATTTTGTAATCAAGGTCACTTTTCCACTATCAAAGGAGCCAACCTCTGTATTTGAAGAGGGGGCATGCCAAACACTAGCATAAATATTTCACGAGTACCTGTCTATTAACTGGTTGCATGTTGTGAACAAAGTCACTTTTCCACTATCAAAGGAGCCAACCTCTGTATTTGAAGAGGGGGCATCCCAAACACTAGCATAAATATTTCAAGAGTACCTGTCTACTAACTGGTTGGATTTTGTAATCAAAGTCACTTTTCCACTATAAAAGGAGCAAACCTCTGTATTTGAAGAGGGGGATCCCAAACACTAGCATAATTATTTCAAGAGTACCTGACTATTAACTGGTTGCATTTTGTAATCAATGTCACTTTTCCACTATCAAAGGAGCCAACCTCTGTATTTGAAGAGGGGGCATCCCAAACACCAGCATAAATATTTCATGAGTACCTGTCTACTAACTGGTTGGATTTTGTAATCAAAGTCACTTTTCCACTATCAAAGGAGCCAACCTCTGTATTTGAAGAGGGGGCATCCCAAACACTAGCTTAAATATTTCAAGAGTACCTGTCTATTAATTGGTTGCATTTTGTAATCAAAGTCACTTTTCCACTATCAAAGGAGCCAACATATGTATTTGAAGAGGGGGCATCCCAAACACTAGCATAAATATATCAAGAGTACCTGTCTATTAGCTGGTTGCATTTTGTAAAGAAAGTCACGTCAAATTGCCAGCAGCCATTGCCTTTAACCGGGGGGGGGGCATCCCAAATATGCTAGCATGTGTCTTTTAAGAGTGCACACATTGGAGTTGGCAGCAGCAGCATTAGGAGCCCATATATTGCCTGAAAGACACACATATGAGCTGGCAGCAGCAGCATAGGGAGCCCATTTATTGCCTGAAAGACACACCCTGGGGTTGGCAGCAGCATAAGGAGCTACCATGCATCAGCTACTACCATGAATCAGCCATTGGTGGGTGGAAATCCTGGCTGATCCATGCCTGATTCATCTTCACAAAGGTCAGTCTCTCCACATTTTTTATGGACAGACGAGTTCTCCTTGGCATGACTATGGCCCCCGCCACACTAAACACCCGCTCAGATGGCACACTACTCACCGGGCAGGACAGCTTTCCCAGGGCAAACTCTGTCAGTTGCGGCCACAAGTCAAGTTTGGCTGCCCAGAAGTCCAGCGAATCCTCAAGGTGCATTGGCATGGTCATGTCAAGGTATGACACTACCAGCTGGTTCAGGGATTGCTCCAGGTCTTTCTGATGCTCATGATTAGCCTCACTATGCGGGTGAAGAAAGCTACTCATTAGGGACTGAAGACTCAGGCTGCCGCTGATGGAGCTGCTGCTGCTGCTGCTTCTGCCACCCCCCCAGCAGCCATGGCAGTGGAAGGTGAGCGCAGAGTTCCCCCCCGAGTCAGACCTGTGAGAGTATGGACCATGGCGCAGATAGGCATCGGCCAACTGACTACGTAGAATGTCTCTGTAGTAGGTCAGTTTGTCCTCCCTCTCAGTGGGTGTAAAAAAAATGCCCCCATTTTGTGCCGGTAGCAAGGGTCCAATAAGGTGGAGAGCCAGAAGTCATCCCGCTGACAAATGGAGACAATTCTGTGGTCACTATGCAACCACGTGAGCATGCATCGTGCCATTTGTGCAAGTGACTCGGATGGACTACCTGTCTCCACTGCATACTGCCACGGTGTGTCTAGGTCCTCTGTCTCGCCTTCCTCACAACCCTCTAGCTACTCTGGCTGCTCCTGCTCCTCCTCTCCTGTCAGATGACTAGATAAAATGGCCATTTTGTCAAACCTAAACTGTGCTTCGCTGTGCCCCACCTCCTCCTCCATTTCAGCTTCCACAGGCTTCATGTGGCCGTGAAATGTAGGCGCCATTTCTCCAGTACCCTGACCAGCCATGGTTTCCAACATGTGGTGTAGTACACGAAGCAGTGGAATCACATTATTCATCCCGTAGTCCTGGCAACTGACCAATAATTGGCTTCCTCAAAGGGCCTGAGCAAACGACAGGTGTCATGTATGAGCTGCCACTGGTTTACCTTGAAGTTACACAGGGGAGTCCCCCTATGCGCTTGGATTATCAAGAAATCAGTAATGGCTTTTCTCTGTTCGTATAGTCGATCCAACATATGGAAGGTGGAGGGTTGAAATCAGACTGTGTTGGGGGATACCGTTCTGACGCTGTAGCTCAAGAAGGGTGGGCTTGGCGGAGTAGGAGTGGCTGAAGTGCATGCAAAGTTTCCTTCCCGTTGTTAGGATGTCTTGCAGAAGGGGGGAAGACTTCTGATAACGCTTGACAACTAGGTTGAACACGTGTGGCATACAAGGCGCATGGCTCAGGCTTCCTTGTCGCAGCGCAGACAAGATGTTCTTTCCATTGTCAGTCACCATGGTTCCCATTTGCAGTTTTCGTGGAGTAAGCCATGATTTCATTTATTGATTTATGATTTTTAGCAGTTCCTCCCATGTGTGACTCCGTGGCTCAAGGCAAACCATGGGAAGAACAGCGTGAAAACGCCATGTCCTGCACACATGATAGGCTGGAAGGGCACTGGAAAAAATAACAAAATAAATAAAAATACAGAAAAAAAATATAAAAAAAACAAAATACAAAAAAATAAAAACTGAAAAAAAATTTTGTAAAAAAATTAACAAAATATTAAAAAAGACAATTAAAAAGAATATTAAAAAAAAATTAAAAAAATATATATTTTGAAAAAATACAAAATATAGAAAAAAAAAATAAAATGAAAAATAAAAAAAAATACGAAATTAACCTAAAAAAAAAGGGAGCAATTTGATATGTTATTGTTGTTATGTTATATGTTATTGTTATTATGTTATATGTTATCATATGTTATTATTACAAATGTGTTCAAATAAGATAAATGTTAAAAATTAATATGTAATTGACAGGCACTTTTTTATGTGACACCATTGCTAAGTGCAAGTGCACTGTCACAGGCACAATGGCCTAGGAGTGTGGAGGCCACAGCGGAGGGAACTCTCCAAGTTGCTGTTGTGGTTGTGCAGGAACCACAATCACCCAGTAGGTCTTAAAGGATTTGTATTGTCCCTGACTGTAGTTACAGCTCCAGACGTAGGCACTGCTTTGGTACACACTGACAGGCTAAGGGACTGGCCCACCCTCTGTTCAACAAAATTGTTCAGGGCTGGTACTGCCTTCTTCGCAAAGAAATGACAGCGTGGGACTCTCCATCTCGGCCCGGCACAAGCCATCATTTCTCTGAAAGGTCCACCACCTCAAAAGGGAGGGACTGCAGCACCAGCAACTTATACAGGAGCGCATTTAGCTTCTGCACGTTGGATGAGTGGGCACATACTGTTGTCTCTTGGACATGGCTTGGCCAATGGATTGCTGGCGGAATGGCTGACTCGGATTAAGAGGAGGAGGAGCATCTGGAGCGACAGAGGATGGGTATGACACACAGGAGGTGGTGGAGCCTTGGCTGGCTGGAACAGGGAGCGGCTACCACTGGGTAATGCAGCAGGCTGGACCACCACTTTGGAGCCAACTCTCTCAGGCCACTTTATGGTGACACTGCAAATGTTGACTCAGGGCTGTGGGTCCAACATTGGGTGCCTGGCCACACTTCGCCTTCTGCCTACACATCTTTCATATAGCCATGTTAATCTCCTGCGGATGCTTGATGAAAAACTGCCACATCGCCAAGTAGCTGATTTTCCTACCAACAGTTCGCACAAATTCACTGCTGCTGCCGCCGCCGGGAGAGCCTCTTCCACTACCTCCTGGGAGGGTAGCCTGCCGCACAGCAAGTGGTCTACCCCGAGCACATTTGCCTCCTTACTTTCCCCTTCTGCCACCATGCTGACCGTTAAATCTGTCACTCTCCATCACTCCAAGCCTTTAAAAGAGCCCTCAAAACTCACTGATGTCCTCCTCAGGTTCCTCAACAGTGTCTGCTTAAGGAGCCAAAACGCTTGCAACACCACCACCCACGCCACTCTCCTCAACACTACTTGCCCGCCTAGTTGAAGAAGCAGCGAGTGTCTCCTCCACTTCTTGGCTGGGCAGTAGCTGTTGATTTTTCTGATTATCAGTTTGTCCTCACTGAATAGTGGAGCTGAACCCAAAGCATAAGATGTAACCGAAAGTTGACTGGGGGTGTCAGATGTCACTTGTGATGAAGTGGATGGTCGTGTTAACCAATGGATGACGGCAGATGGGTTGCTGGTCAAGACACGACCGCTAGCTCATACCGGGAGATCAGGCCTCTCACTGAGACTCCTGCTGCCACTCACCCCTAGTCTGCTGCAACCTCTGCTTGATGAATTTAGGCCTCTGCAACTTCTCTATGCCCATCCTGGCACTTCTCTGCCTGACATACTTAGTGCGTATATGAGGGGAGGACAAAAAGCTACACTACAATTAAAACAGGATTTGTCGATAACAGCAGCAGGTGTGTAACTATCTATGGCCTTTCACTAAGTAGTAACTAGGTCCTGAAGACTTTAACAGGAACAAAGTGGTGAAACTCTTAGTTGTGCGTATGTGATGCTCTGATGAGAGCAATTCAATGTGCTCCAGTATGCTTCAAAAATGTTTTTTTTTCAGAGACTGGCCTGCGTGGAAATGAATCGGGCATGGATCAGCCAAGATTTCCACCCACCTATGCCTGATGCATCAGAGTAGATTGATCATGGTGCCAGACCAACACTAAAGAAATATGGATAGTGCAAAACAGATTTAAGGCGCTGCTCTTCAGTTACAGACATTCCAAGTAATTTTTGAGGAAATGCTTTACGTTAATCTTAATTTTTATTAATATTCTTAGGATAAGATATATGTGCCCAAAATCTGTATATGTTCTCTTCATGCTGCTGCCAACTCCAGGGTGTGTCTTTCAGGCAATATATGGGCTCCCTATGCTGCTGCCAACTCCAGGGTGTGTTTTTCAGGCAATATATGGGCTCCTAATGCTGGTGCCAACTCCAGTGTCTCTTTCAGGCAATATATGGGCTGCCTATGCTGCTGCCAAGTCCAGAGTGTGTCTTTCAGGCAATATATGGGCTCCTAATGCTGCTGCCAGCTCCAATGTGGTTTTGTCTTTCAGGCAATATATGAGGCTCGATTCAGAGAGACACAAAAAAAGTTTCAAAACGGTGCCGATGTCGTATTTTTTTCAAATGTTCCCGCTCTCGTATGAGCGTTCGAGCGATTCTATGCATGCATTGAAAACCTTGTGTAAAGTTTCCGTCCGTTCGTACGGCAGATTACGAATTACGCGGATGTCATTTTCCATCCAGACTTTTCCGTTTCATTTCCACATGTTACAACGTAGGCTTTCGTTTTTGCCCTTTTCCCATCGTATCCTCCAACGAATCCTTTACGTTTCCCGTTCGATTCTGTTTCCATTTTACCAAAAATAATCGTCCAGACGGAATCCTTACGATCTTGCGCCTGCGCACTACAAACTTAACTCATTAAAGTGCTCGCCTACATATTTGCCACCCTCACTTCTACTAAAATGTTTAGCTAAACCACTTAGCACTATCCTCCATCTTCCCTTTTGGACCCTTAAAGCACACCCAAATCACTTCTCGGTCATGTGAATATTCATCTTTAAATATTTCTGTGCCCATTAGTTTTGTGTTAATGTAGTTTGTTAATGAAATGACAATGTAACTTTTTTAAATAATTACCAGCATCAAATATGCATTTTTTAAAAATGTGTTAAATTTCAACTTTAAACAACTATAATAAATTAAATACATAGCAATGGCAGGCCACTGAACATTATTCTTCATCTGTGGTCCCCAACGAGTTGCGCAGCTCCTGCATCTCGCCCACCAACTGAAGGACCCTGACACTCAGTTGTGCCACTCTGGCACGTGTGGTCCCTGTAAATTAAAATTTGTGTATAACCTTGTTGGAGTCATACTGCAGTGCCCCCCCCCCCCATATGGTCCAAACACCTAAATCTGGACTTCATAGGCCAGAGGGCCCTCGCCACCACGGGCCGGGTTTTGAATAGTGCCCGATTAGAGAACCCCTGGCCCGCATTCTGCAGGCAAAGAACGGGCATCAGGAGCAAGGGCGAGTGGCACATCTTGCGGTTCCTGCAACCAAATATAAAATAATTACACAAAGCAAAGGTAACCAACTAAAACACTAACTCCTACAACACATTAAGATTCAAGTTCAACAATCCAAATATAATTCACAAAGGACATAAGTCTAAAAAAATATAGCAATTATATGGATGTGTGGAAAAATAAATGTTTACATGCTAAGGACTAATTTAGGTCAGCATGAAAATGCATCTATAAGGCATACATGAAATGTATTGATTCAGGTATGCATTGCTATACAATTTATGGCCTCGACCATGCTGATACATGCAATGCCTTGGTGCTAAAGGCGCGCAGACTCCTCCACATAGCCGCAAAACATGTTCAACAATAGCAATCCGAGTCCTCAGAGGTGTCGGAAGTGGTTTTACAAATAAACGGATTTATAGGGTGGTGAGCCGTCGGAAAACAGCTCTCTGAATCAGACGGAAACCATCCCAGCAACGGAAGTTTTCTGAAGGAACGGAAATTTTTCAATTTTGTTTGGAAATGTTCCGAATTGCTTCCGTTTATCGAAAGCGCATATACGCATTCTCCCGAACGTTCGTGCGAGTGAAAAATATACGAAAAAAAGCCAAAAAATGACAAACACCCACCAAAACTTTCACAGACAGCTACGGAAGTCCGGACCAATGTGTCTCTGAATCGAGCTTATGGTCTCCCTCTGATGCTGCCAACTCCAATGTGTGTCTTTCAGGCAATATATGTGTTCCCTATGCTGCTGCCAACTCCAGGGTGTGTCTTTCAGGCAATATATGGGCTCCCTATGCTGCTGCTGCCAACGCCAATGTGTGTCTTTCAGGCAATATATGGGCTCCTTATGCTGCTGCCAAGTCCAGAGTGTGTATTTCAGGCAATATATGGGCTCCCTATGCTGCTGCTAACTCCTGGGTATGTCTTTCATGCAATATATGGGCTCCCTATGCTGCTGCCATCTCCAGGGTGTGTTTTTCAGGCAATATATGGGCTCCCTATGCTGCTGCCAAGTCCAGAGTGTGTCTTTCAGGCAATATATGGGCTTCTAATGCTTCTGCCAACTTTTGGGTGTCTCTTTCAGGCAATATATGGGCTCCCTATGCTGCTGCCAACTCCTGGGTGTGTTTTTTAGGCAATATATGGGCTCCCTATGCTGCTGCCAACTCCAGGGTGTGTCTTTCAGGCAATATATGGGCTCCTAATGTTGCTGCCAACTCCAATGTGTCTTTTAGGCAATATATTGGCTCCCTATGCTGCTGCCAAATTCAGGGTGTGTTTTTCAGGCAATATATGGGCCCATCATGCTGATGCCACCTCAAGGCTCTGTAATTGTGCCGCTCTGCGACAGCGAATCTAATAGCGACGCCTCTGATCTGCATGTCATACTTCTTTATAATATTATTTCACTAACCCAGCATGCATCCTATGCATGTTACAGCAAAGCAAAACGTTCTGCAACCCCATGGAGGCTCTCGTAAGCCCAGAAATAGCCGTTTTTAATAGCGATTCAACGCAAATAAATTTGGATCGAAACAAATTTTCTGGAAAATTCAGCGAATCGGCCGAATCAAATTTTTCAAAAGTTCGCTCATCTCTACATAGCGCCAGACGCTGTGTGATTTAAGTCTGTTTTTGTACATGTATTCACTAGTAACAAAGCGAAAACATATGGAATTACATTGTTGTAATATTGTAACATGAACACTTTAATGCCAGACATGTAAGGACAATTCTGCAAAAAAATATTATTATTACAAAAAGTTTTAAAAAAATGTCATTTATTGCCCAGAATACATGTCAGAAGATTTGTTTTTTTTTGGGGGGGGCAAAAAAAAAAATTGGGATCAGGAAAGGGATTTAAGGATCATCCATAGAAATGTATGGGAGAGCGCCAGGTCACAACAGGTAAGACGTGGCGCTTACCTGAGGATGAACGCCAGCGCTGTACGCTGAGCCTGGGATAATGATGAATCGGACGCTACATGTCGTTGTTCTAGTCGCTCACCAGATTCGGCTTCATAAATGTGTAATTGCGTGCCGTGTCCGGCGTTTATCTGCCGCTACCTGCCGCTGTACAGGCACTACCTAGCGATATATCCCTTCATGAATGAGGCCCTTGGACTAACTACTATGCATTGTACTCAGGATATGAGCATTAATTGTGTGTAATTGAATCATTCATTGTTTTTAATTGATTAAAAAAAAGCATGTTATTTTACCTGCACATTTCTGAGCGAGGTTCATGGATTAAATAACTGATATATAGAGGGATTAGATTCATCCCTCTCCTGTTACTTGGTTTTTATTACAATTAACCGGTTTTAGTCCATGATACCAGCTAATAATAGCTATCAGGGTAGGGACACGCAAAACAAATCCCCTATTTGAGTTTACTGCTTTAGGGATAACTTTAAGAGGTGTAAAGGAATGATTTGCACGAGCCCGCAGACTGCAAAGAGAAAATCCATTATACTTGTATGCTACCTTGAGGAAGGGACTGTAGGCCTTCGAAAGGTAGGTTAGAGTAACTATCTAGCAATCACCTCTGTATACAGTACCTGGATATTATCTCTCTTTATTATTGTCGTTTGTCTGATGTCACATTATCCTTATATTATGTACTACAAATATTTATGTCTGTGACTTGTCCTGCTAACAGAGGGCGGCAAACTCGGTCACGTGCCAGGGGGCCCACCTGGGCCAGCGATTGTGGGGTCCCCTCCCCTGCCTTAATCCTTACTTCCTCCCATTGTCAGCTTTTCTTCCTTCCTTTCTCTCTTTCTCTCCTTCTCTCTCACTCTTCTATTGCCTCCTTCCTTCCTTTTTTCTTTTGCTCCCTTTCGTTCCCATTTTCTTATGCACTCTACTTGCTCTTCTCCTTTCTTTCTTTTTTTCTTCCTTACCTCCTTCCATCATCACTTCCTTACCTCCCTTTTGCCTTCACTCCTCCTTTCTCTCCTTCCTTCCCTTCTTTTTTCTCTCTCTCATTTTATTTCTTAATCATTTGCTCCCCATCTCACGCCACCTCATATACATTCTTTCATTATTCCTTCTTTATTCCTCTTTTCTCTCTCTCTCTTTTTTTCCTTCTTCTGTTTTCCCTCTCTTCATTGCTTCACTCCTTCCCTCTTTTTTCTTTTCCCTTCTTTTTCATACTTTCGTTTTTCCTTTACCTTTCTTTTCTCTTCCTCCTCACTTTCTTCTTTATTTCCCACTTACTTTTTCTCTGTATTCTGCCTCTCTATATATATATCTCCCTTTGTCTTCTTCTTTTATTTCCTTTTTCTTTCTTTCTCCCTCTCCTAACGTTATCCCTCCATTTTCTCTCTTTCTACTTCACTTTCTCTCTTTTTCTTTCTCTTCTTTCTTTTTTTTCTCCCTCATTCTATTTCTCTTGCCCTTTTTACTTTTCCTCTTCACTTTGGGGCATGTGATGTGACACAAGGGGCCCACTTAGACTCTGTTGCCTGGGGGCCCACAAACCCCTGGAGCCGGCCCTGCGTGCTAAAGCAGGGGAATTATGTCATGCACTGAGCTTATTCTGACCCTAAGTAGCTGATTATGGGGTCTAATCGCAATAAAGGATTATAACCCCTAATCCTAATAATCAATGTTAAACGCGCAGGAGCTAAAAACCAGTGTCAACATACGGTTAATAGACTATAAAAATTCTATAAAGAAATTCTATAACTGAGCTCAGCACAGACAAATAATAACCAATATAAACCTTAAATGTAAAATAAAAAAAAAGTTTATAAGAGATCAAGATTATCTTGTATGTTTCCCACACCCTGTACATACAAATTGTTCACATTAATCCGGACCTTCACCCTAAATAAAAGCCTATCTTATATGTTTCCCACACCCTGTACATACAGATTTCCCACATTAATCCGGACCTTCACCCTGAATAAGAGCCTATATTATAATATGTTTCCACACCCTGTACATACAGATTGCTCACATTAATCCGGATCTTCACCCTGAATAAGAGCTTATCTTATATGTTTCCCCCCCCCTGTACATACAAATTGCCCACATTAATCCGGATCTTCACCCTGAATAAGAGCCTATCTTATATGTTTTCCACACCCTGTACATACAGATTGTTCACATTAATCCGGACCTTCACCCTAAATAAGAGCCTGTGTTATATGTTTCCCACACCCTGTACATATAGATTGCTCACATTAATCCGGACCTTCACCCTGAATAAGAGCCTATCTTATATGTTTCCCACACCCTGTACATACAGATTGCTCACATTAATCCGGACCATCACCCTGAATAAGAGCCTATCTTATATGTTTCCCACACCCTGTACATACAGATTGCTCACATTAAAAATCATCTTACCTGCTTCTACTGCATGTTATGAGCCTTTAAACATCCAAGATGGCGGCCCATAGAGGCACAGACTGCCTGCAAACAGGAAGTGTCTTCTGACTGTGCCGCTCTGCATTCTGGGATTGCTGTCCTTTTCCTGACCCCAGCTCTGCTCTGTCTGTGCAAAGCACAGCTATAACCCCACCCCCTGCACTTTTCACCTCAGTATGTGATGTTTCTGAGTCAAGATGGCGGCACCCATATCCTAGAGTCCTGAACAGAGTTGCAGTCCAGTGGGGGAAAGAATAATAAGTGACTAAAACGTAAAATACATTAATTTTAGCTGCTGGGGAATCATTTTTTAAGGGTTTGGAATTTTCATTAAATGACGCTGAAGGTAGTGCCTGTACAGCGGCAGTTAGAGGCAGCAATGACACATTTATGAAGCCGAATCTGGTGAGCGTCTGGAACAACGCTATGTAGCGTCCGATTCATCATTATCCCAGGCTCAGCGTACAGTGCCGGCGTTCATCCTTGAAGAGCGCCACGTCTTACCTCTCGCTACCTGGCGCTCTCCCATACATTTTTATGGAAATTCCTAAATCCCTATCCTGATTCAATTTTTTTTTATTTTTTGTTTAATAAAATCTCAAATCTTTCTGACATGTATCCTGGCCTAGAAAATGACATTTTTGAAACCTTTTTTGATTTATAATATTTTTATGCAGAATTGTCCTTACATGTCTGGTATTAAAGTGTTCATGTCACAATGTTATAACAATGTAATTCCATATGTTTTCGCTTTGTTACTAGTGGATACATGTTCAAAAACAGACTTTGGCGCTATAGGCTACAACAACCCGATTTTGAGCTCCGGCGCTGTGTGAGGTTTTTTTGATGAATGTGGTGTGAGTCAGTCGCACTGAGCTGGCTCTACTGTTCGCTCCCATACAGTGTAGTACTGCGACTCACACAACATATTCATCAATGCCGGCCATCGACTGAGGCGCTCTGAAACAACTAACCATGGCCGAGCACAGCAACTACTAGTGGTCGCTCTGAAATCCGCTCTACATACGCACATCTGTCGCTACCTGGCGTTAGTAATGAATCAGCCTGTAAGTCATTCGACAAACGTCTCTCATTGTTTATTGGGGTGCAACAGTGTGCGCTCCCTATTGCAGTCAATGAGAGCCATTTGCCGAATGACATAATCACGGCAGACAGCTCTCATTGGACGAGGGCCATTGGAACTAGGAAGAGGTGAGTGAATAGTGACCTTTTGGTCACAAGATTTACATATACTCTAATGTACTATCCCATGTTATATTTATTTTTGCCATATGTTGTATTTACTGCTATATTTTTTAATACACATTCACAATTATTATATTCTGTGATAGTTTACTGCATTATGGGGTACTAGAGGACTCCCCTGGATACTATGGGACTCACCCTCTTCTGGGATTGCACCCGGTATTTTTGGTGTGCATACGTACCCAATAATAAAGCGGACCAACAGTCAAAAATGAACTTAAATCACACCAACACAACAAACAGGGCTCACATACACCCCTCCCTGGGGCAATTTAGATTGCTGCACATAAGAAATAAGGTCTCGCCTTGAACAAAAGTTTGGTTTGGGTACCCGAACTTGACCTGAACACAAACCTGGCCCCCAATGAAATCAACCCGAACTTTGGGGGCTATTCTGGGTCTGGGGGGCACTCCCCAACTCTTGGAAGCCCGTCTGTCAAGAGGCCCCCAGAGACAGAATCGCAACTAAAAAAAAAAAATTTATGGGGGGCGCTTTAAAGTAATGCAGAGTGTGCAGCAGGAAGCGGTTGGACAATTACATGAGCCAGCGGCCCGCAGTCACAGTGTCAGTTTGGCTAAGGCCGGGGCTCCAGAAAGATGGTCGCCGCTCCGATGATTGAGGACACTGGCAGCAGCTAGCAACACTCTGCATTAGGTTAAAGTGGAGCCAAAACCCACCGCGATTGTACCTCGAATCTATAAGTTTCCTGGGCCCATCGATTCCCTCCCCTGGGGCATCCAAAATTAGGATGCCCTGCTGTGTGGAACCCCCCAGGTCGCCCCATACACTTACCGTCTTTCCTGGTTCAACGGCGCATGCGCGAGCCGCGACCGCATCCCCGCTATCCCTCTAGCAGAATGCGTGCCCGCACCAGACATTTATGAATGGCAGGCGCGGACATGCTCCCTGTTAGACAGTCGCAGAGATTGCCGCCATCAGCACGCTCTGAGCCACTCGCCTTAGACGATGTGACTTCAGCGGCTCCAAGTGCGCTGATGGGACAAGTGCCCAGACATGCGCCGTAGGATCGGGAAGAGGGGAGTTGGTTTTGGCAACCCGGGGGGGTTTCACACAGCGGGGCACCCCCCTGATTGGGGCGCCCCGGGGGCAAGGACCAAAACCCAGTATAGTCAAAATCCTGGGTTTTGGTCCACTTTAAAGTAATGTAGAGTGCAGCAGGAAGCGGCTGGCATCAGCATTCCGGTCCGCCGTCCTGCTGTCAATTTGGCTAAGGCCAGGGCTCCAGAAAGATGGCCGCCGCTCCCATGGGTGAGGACACTGGCAGCAGCTAGCAGCACTTCTGCTGCTGCAACACTCTGCATTAGGTTGAGCTAGTTGATGGGCTGCTTAGCTTTTCTGGGTTCGGGCAGAACGCTAAACTAGAACACAGACCTCTGCCTGAAGACCATGGGTTTGGGAACCTGGACTCGTAAAGTTCAGTACGAACCCGAACTTTGAAGTTTGGGTTCACCCAACAATACTGTAGCGGAGAAGTTGAATAATGATTTATTTTGTCCTGGGCTGTTGCTCTAATTCAGAAGAATTGCAACTTTTTCTCTCATGTTCTCTTTTGATGAAGCTTAACATTTACAATTTGTCCTGCACTGTCTTTCCCTGTAAGTTAAGAAGATTATTTTGATCTAATTTTCTTTCTATTTATTAATTTTTTTCTTTGAATGAAAGTCTAGAATAAATTGGACTGCAGATAAAATCCTGTTGCTTAATCTGAGGGACGTCTCCGGAATGCTGCATTGTTTTAGAACTATTAGAGGGTTGCAATTAGGAGACCATCCAAATATGATTAACATTGTAAGTACAAATTCAATCACTGGTACAGCACATGATAGGCTGACCTCAACCCCCCCCCCCCGCCTGCAATCTCCGGAGGGATATTACATGATGAAATATAGACATAATCTCATCTAACCATGAGATTATGAAAAACTTTTCGATGTGATCTTTGTGCAATTTTCTTTGAAAATTAAAAAGTACCTTTGTATGACATTTCATAATGTAGTCGTGTTTCAGAAGGTTTGTAAGATAATGCTCATTTCTATAGGCTCGATTCAGAGAGACAAAAAAAGATTTTCGTTTTTGTGCCGATCGTTTTTTTTTTTTTTTACATTTTCCCGCTCTCGTATGAGTGTGCGAGCAATTCTATGCATGCATTGCAATCCTTCTGTAAAGTTTCCGTCCGTTCGTACAGCAGAGTACGAGTACGAGGATGTCATTTTCCAGCGTGACTTTTCCGTTTCATTTTCTCATGTTACAACATAGCCTTTCGTTTTTGCCCTTTTCCCATCGTCTCCTCCCACGAATCCTTTACATTTTTCAATAGATTCTGTTTCCCTTTTTCAACAAATAATCGTCCAGACGGAAATCCTTCCGATCTTGCGCCTGCGCACTACAAACTTAACTCATTAAAGTGCTCGCCTACATATTTGCCACCCTCACTTCTACTACAATGTTTAGCTAAATCACTTAGCACTATCCTCCATCTTCCCTTTTGGACCCTTAAAGCTCACCCAAATCACTTCGCGGTTAGGTTCTTCTTCCATTTTAGCTCCCTAAAACTTACCCAAATCACTTCCCGGTTAGGTTCTTCTTGCATTTTAGCCCCCTAAAACTTACCCAAATCACTCGGTCATGTGAATAATCATCTTTAAAAATTTTGTGTTTTGTGTTAATGTATTTTGTAAATGAAATGACACTGAAACTTTTATTATTTATTTTTTCATCATAAAATATAAAATATTAAAATAGTTTAAAAATGTTAAATTTTTACAACTATAAAAAACATATATACATAATACATAGCAATGGCAGGCCACAGAACATTATTCTTCATCTGTGGTCCCCAACGAGTCGCGCAGCTCCTGCATCTCGCCCAGCAACTGAAGGACCCTGACACTCAGTTGTGCCACTCTGGCACGTGTGGTCCCTGTTAAAAAACGTAAATTAAATTATTGGTATTACCTTGTTGGGGTCATACTGCAGTCCCCCCCCCCCCCCCCCGTATGGTCCAAACACCTAAATCTGGACTTCAAAAGCCCGAAGGCCCTCGCCACCACGTCCCGGGTTTTGCATAGGGCCCAATTAGAGAACTCCTGGCCCGCATTCTGCAGGCAAAGAACGGGCATCAGGAGCAAGGGCAGGAGTGGATATCCTTAATCCCCTGAAGGTATTTAAAAATACTAACATAAAATACACATTCTAAGCAACAATATTGTTTAACATGTCATCAAGGGCTAAAAACAGCCATAGGTTAAGACATGAGTCATCAACTATATTCATTGCCATACAGTGAAAATGGATTGATGGAATGTAAGCAAACTTACCCAGGAGCCATCCACCAGATAATTCTCCTGAATACTGACAAAATATGCCGGAGCTCTGCAATATATAAGCATCATGGGACGACCCTGAATGCCCTTCAAGAACACTGAGGAATTGCATAGCTGGACCAAACACTGTTTGTATGTTGTGCGAGTGGCGCATCTTGCGGTTCCTGCAATCAAATATAAAATAATTACACAAAGCAAAGGTAACCAACTAAAACAATAACTCCTACAACAAATTAAGATTCAAGTTCAACAATCCAAATATAATTCACAAAGGACATAAGTCTAAAAAGATATAGCAATTATATGGATGAGTGGGAAAATAAAGGTTTACATGCTAAGGACTAATTAAGGTCAGCATTAAAATGCTTCTATAAGGCATACATGAAATGTATTGATTCAGGTATGCATTGCTATACAATTTATGGCCTCGGCCAGGCTGATACATGCAATGCCTTGGTGCTAAAGGCGCGCAGACTCCTCCACATAGCCGCAAAACATGTTCAACAATAGCAATCCGAGCCCTCAAAGGTCCCATAAGTGGATCGCAAATGAAACGGGTTTATAGGGTGGTGGTCCCTCGGCAATCAGCTCTCTGAATCAGACGCAAGCCCATCCCAACAACGTAAGTTATCTGAACGAACAAAAATATCAGATTTTGTTGGGAAAATGATCCGAACTAACGCAAATGATCCTATTTGCTTTCGTTCTTCGAAAGCGCATATACACATTTTCCCGAAAGTTCGTACGAATGAAAAATGGACGGAAAAAAACAAAAATTGATAAACACCCACAAAAACTTTCATAGACAGCTAAGGAAGTCCAGACGAATGTGTCTCTGAATCGAGCCTTATATGCAGAGCATAAATAAGATCTTAGGCTCGATTCAGAGACACATTCGTCTGGACTTCCTTAGCTGTCTATACTTTCGTTTTAGATCTGTCTTTTTTATTATTTTCCCGCTCTCGTATGAGTGTGCGAGCGATTCTATGCATGCATTGCAATCCTTCTGTAAAGTTTCCGTCCGTTCGTACGGCAGAGTACGAGTACGAGGATGTCATTTTCCAGCGTGACTTTTCCGTTTAATTTTCTCATGTTACAACGTAGGCTTTCGTTTTTGCCCTTTTCCCATCGTTTCCTTCCACGAATCCTTTACGTTTCCCGATAGATTCTGTTTCCCTTTTTCAATAAATAATCGTCCAGACGGAAATCCTTACGATCTTGTGCCTGCGCACTACAAACTTAACTCATTAAAGTGCTCGCCTACATATTTGCCCCCCTCACTTCTACTACAATGTTTAGCTAAATCACTTAGCGCTATCCTCCATCTTCCTTTTGGACCCTTAAAGCTCACCCAAACCACTTCCCGGTTAGGTTCTTCTTCCATTTTAGGACCCTAAAACTTACCCAAACCACTTCCCGGTTAGGTTCTTCTTCCATTTTAGGCCCCTAAAACTTACCCAAACCACTTCCCTGTTAGGTTCTTCTTCCATTTTAGGCCCCTAAAACTTACCCAAACCACTTCCCGGTTAGGTTCTTCTTCCATTTTAGGCCCCTAAAACTTACCCAAACCACTTCCCGGTTAGGTTCTTCTTCCATTTTAGGCCCCTAAAACTTACCCAAACCACTTCCCGGTCATCTGAATCTTCATCTCTAAATATTTATTTCACCCTTCGATTGGTGTTAATGTATTTGTGTTAAAAAATGACACTGAAACTTTTTTTTTTTGTTTTTTTTTTACTTGAAGGCCATTTTCTTTCTTTTTTGAAACATTTTCTACACATTTAAAAACCAAATAAACTTTAAAAATATTAAAAATTTAAAAGATTAAAAACTATTTACAAAAATAAAAACAGTGACAGGACCCAGAAAACTATTCTTCTTCTGTTGTCCCCAATGAGTCAACCAGCTGCTGCATATCGGCCACCAACTCAAGAACCCTTCGATTCATTTCTTCCACTCTTGCCCGTGTGGTCCCTGTATCAAATTTTTGAGACAAAATTACTTAGAGACAAATACATGTTTCTCACTTGTGGATGGAATGTTTTTTAAGTTGCCAACATAATTCAGGATGACATATGTCAGTCTGCTAAGTAAATACTCTAAGCAAGTGGGCACAGGTCATTCTGCTAAGTAATTACTCTAAGCAAGTGGGCACAGGTCAGTCTGCAAATGCCATTGACTCTGCCTTTATGAATCTGGGTGATCATGTCACTTAACACATACTGCAAAGAATGACATTACAACTTACTTGGTTGGTGGCTGACGGATGCCTCGTTGGGGACAACCCTACGTCCTGGGCCCTGCCACTGTTGTGAAGTAGAGGCTGTCGAAACAAATAGGGTCACTTATAATGTCTTAGTCAACAGTAATCAAAATTCATTTTCAATGTGTGTGTCACATCACTCACCTTCTCCCTGTGCCTCCTGGGCGAGATCTGCTGCAGCCTCCACATCTTCACCCACTCCAGAAGCATCTACAAAAACAAATTAAGGGAATCAGCATGTATATGTGTGTGCGGTTACATGAAGAGTCACATACCAGAGGCTCCCGCCTGCGTCGCTGGGTACGACTCCCTGCCCACGCTGTGCCGCCCCTCCTTTGTGGAAAGGTCCAGGGGCTGGTCGGGAACCCAACAGAGGAGGGGTAGGACCGTCGCACTGGAGATACACCACCTTCACTTCCAGCTGCAGATTCATGCAGCACTGGTCGGCCTGTGCGCCTCCGGGTGCGGCGGATTCGGTAATCCATTTCCAACACTAGAAAAGAAAAACAATTATAAATAAATGCCTACCTTCTGCATGAGTTACATCTGGCATGCAATCGCTATGTACTTACTAGGGAAATGGATTCCGAAAAAGCGCCGCACCGGGGCATGTGCAGCCGTTTCAGGTCCGACCAATGCTGCATGATCTGCGTGTGGGTGAAGGTGGTGTCCGTCTGATGTTGTATTTGGGCAATGATCTCCAGGGCGACGGTGCGCTTCTCAAAAGAGTTGGACAGGTAGTCGTACCTGCGCTCCAGCATGGTCTACAAAACACAAAATAAACCTAGGTTTTAGTTCAAACTGCATACAAATATCATCGATCATTTGACTAAATGACATTAACAGACACATTTGTAGCCTAATACAATCCTTTAAGCTAGCCTCAGTGTTGGTTCGCACGTGTGGGTCCTCACTTCGGTTTGGCACGGAGTTTTAAACACTTTTTAAACCAACCGTTTCTTCATGCACTTCCTTAAGGGCTAGGCATGCATTTAGATGGCAAATCAAAGGCATTAAAAGACACTTACAAGCATGATGATCTCTTCTTGTTGGCGGGTGAAGATTGTGGGCGCCATCTTGCCTCTTGTCTGCAGCAGATAAGTAATGCCCCTGCGGTTTCCGGGTTCTGCACGGCCGGACGAACGGCCGTACACACGTCCGTACCCATGCGTACGCGTAGCGTGAGACCCCGGCAATCTTATTTAAAGGGTCCTGGACACACAGCTCATTGTCTTTCAGAGTCCATGAGCAATGGCACCTAAAAAAGCTCCACAAAAAGCAGCAAAGGAGGCCACCACCAAACAGGCAGCCAAATGGCAGGAGCCTGCTGAGGCGCCCAAGACTCAGTCCCAGATGACCAAAGCGAAGTTGCGGCCAACCCGCATTGCCCAGGCAAAGGCATCCAGCACAACTACCCAAAAAAAGGAGGCCGCTGGAAAAAGCAAGCCACAGGCCAGAAAGCCAACCCCAGCGGAGGGGAAAAAAGGGACCAAGAGGGTGCGAAGCCCCAGCCCCCCAAGGTCACCATCACCCCACCTACGTGGCTACCATGGCAAGACAACCAAAAGGAGACACCGGGAAAGAAGCCCCACCAGTTCAACCTCCCCATCAACAACACCCGCACGAGGCCACAAGGCTCATGCCAAGAGGGCAAGGCACAGGGCCAGAAGTCCGAGTTCGCCCTCCCCACCCGCACGGGTGTCCAAATCAGCGGACAAGAGTCCAGTTCAATCAGACAAAAGTCCAGTTCAATCAGAAGCCAGACCTGTCCTACATTTCTCCCCAACACAGCCAGCCCAGAATATCCCCCGATTTGCCGCCAACCACTGATGAGCCAGAATGTCTAGCAACAGGGCACACATTGCGCTGAGGCCACTTGAGTGGCAGGTTTGGTGAGGCCCAAACCCTGGCATTGGCTAGTGGCCTCACCTATTATGATGAGCTATATGGGTGCAGATCCAAAGCTACAAGCAAGCAGCTCAAAGCCGAGATTTTGGAGGAGCTCACCAGACAGGTCAATGCAGCGGTGGAAGAGCTCAAAGATGTGGAGCAGATACAAAGGAAAATATCGGACCTAAAGTATGCAGCACGGAAGAAAGAAAATAAACGGTGTAATTACAGGTACATATATACTTTGTGGATTTGTCTTCGTCTTGTATTGGAAACATTTAGCTAAATGTGTGCAACTCTCTTTTTCAGCTTACAAACTGGTGTCGGATTCCTCACCAAACTGCAATTTACCCAAGCTGAGGAGATGGTGCTGGGCCTGCTACATCCTGTTGCCTTAGAGGGACACTTGGCCCGACAGGACACGGACATCTCTACTATTCCTGCAGGTTAGTAATGTTAGTGTGTATGTGAAATGTGAGCTACTTGTAAAATTAGGCACAAACCCATATATTAACACATGCCCCTAGGGTGTGCCTTGTAGTGGAGGTAACAATTTAAACAGGCTGTGTTATGTGTGGCAACTCATCATTTGCTTTTTTCCTTGGCCATACATGAGTTTGGAGAGTCTTGAGGAACACTATTGAGATTAGCAAAGGAATGGCTGTTATGTATTTTGAGTCAATTACATACAACACTTCCATCTTTATCTGTAGTCAATTTGGGTATGAGCTGTGCTTTGCTCAGAAAGACTGGGGTGCTTGAAAGTGTGACCTAGAAAGAATGGCAACCAGCCTAATCTAATAGCAAATGCTATTTGGAAGCTGAGTGTGGTCCCATAATGGGCTTTTTGGGATGTGTGAAGCCTCAGAACAGCCAGTACATGCATGTTTATTTTGGTTAAGGAGACCAATGTGTATGCACTTGTTGACTAATACATCTAACAGATAATGGCATTCATAGTCAAGGTCAACTTGGTCCGTTGGGGGAGTTGCCATTCATGCATGGGCCCGTGTTTTAGTGAACCATATGTGTTACATTTTCTGGACCCTGTATCTGCTTGGTATGAGTCCAAAACAGCTCTAACCCGCCCCCTGCACTTTATCCCGCTCTCCTATACTCAGTAAGTCTAATGCATCTAATCAAAGATGGCGCAGACCCTATTATAAATTCAAGGACAAAATTTAAGCAGAGTGTGGGGAAGACTAATTCTTACTTTACTCTAAATTCAATTTCAACATTTTGCTAATGCAGGACTAACATTTGGCAAGGCTTGGTTGAAAAATCTAATGGTTAAGGTCGTGTTTCACATGTAAACAAAGTGTTCAAATAGGCATAGTTTCATACATGGGACACAAACTAAATTCATAGCCATACATAAAAATAGGACGTTATTGGTTTCAACTTAAAAAGGAGCCATCCACCGGAAAATTCCCCAGACTCAAACCGGCCGTACAATCCAGATCTTCGAAGAATGTAGGCATCATGGGATGAGCCTGGGAACCTGGCGAGCAGACTAAGGAACCGCATGTCCGGGGCCACCACTGCTTGGACATACATTGAGTGGCCCATTTTGCGGTTCCTGGGATAAAAAAAAACAACAAAAACATTAGAAAGGGAAGGAAAACTAGGGAAACACTAACTAATCACACCCTAAGCAAAACCTGTGGCCCAATTAAAATAGCAAAAAACAAGTACATAAGTGTTTTGTTTTGCCAAAAAAGAATATGTATGTTTGAAAAAGGAAAGATTAACTTTCCAGTGTCTATTTCAGGTACACATTAAAATGTTTCCTTGGTGAACACATGTGACATTTATATGCTACTAAATATGGTCCATGGTTAAACAGGGCCTCTTTACAAGGAGGGATTACTTAAAAGGAGGTATACATTACAATGAGGGCTAAATTACAAGGATGGATAAATTACACGGAGGGATTAATTAAAATAACGGAAGTATTTTAAAGGATGGATAACTTACAAGGAGGGATTAATTACAAGGAGGGATCATTTACAAGGAGGGATTACTTACAAGGAGGGAATATTTACAAGTAGGAAATAATTACAAGGAGGGATTAATTGCAAGGAGGGATTATGTAAAAGGAGGGATAAATTAAAATGAGGGACTACTTACAAGGAGGGAATATTTACAAGTAGGAAATAATTACAAGGAGGGATTAATTGCAAGGAGGGTTTATGTAAATGGAGGGATAACTTAAAAGGAGGGCTAAATTACAAGGATGGATAAATTACACGGAGGGATTAATTAAAATAAGGGAAGTATTTTAAAGGATGGATAACTTACAAGGATGGATTAATTACTAGGAGGGAATAATTCTAAGAAGGGACATTTTACAAGGAGGGACTTTTTTAATTTTTTGGGACATAAAAAAAAGAAACAAAATATGACTGATTGTACTGGCCTGTAGATATACTCGTCGACTGCCGGAGGGACCAGGGCAACGTGGGTGCAGTCAATGGCACCCATGACGTTGGGCATGTCGGCGATGTTATAAAATGGCAGCTTAATCGCGTTTCTGGCTACCATGTCGACAGGAGAACAAATATATTTGCGAGTAATGGTAGCCATGCCTTCCAAAAACTTGGATAGCGCGTGGCTCAGCGTAGGCTGAGAGATCCCCACGGAGAGGGCACCCAGCCTCTGGAACGAGCCGTTCGTCAAAAATTGCAGGCAGCCAAGCATCTTGGTCATACCTGAAATTGCTTGCCCCTTCCTTGTGGTGTGGGCTAACCATGGCCGCAGCTCACTATACAATTTATGTAGGGAAGCGCGATTAAGTCTGGTGAGCTCGAACAGCTCAACGTCATGCATGCCATCGATGTGCATGCGTCGCCGCTGGTGCAGTCTGTTCTCAGCCCTTCAGACAATTTCAATGCCCATGAGCTGCAGATCCTCATGCTCCACAAAGGCACTAGAGTCATCCATAGCTGCTAGTCACGAGGTCAAAATGGTCCCGTAAGGGGATCGCAAAGGAAACGGATTTATAGGGTGGTGGTCCGTCGGCAATCAGCTCTCTGAATGAGACGCAAGCCCATAGCAATAACGTAAGTTATCTGAGCTAACCAAAAATATCAGATTTGGTTTGGAAAATGACCCGAGCTAACGCAAATGTTCCGATTTGCTTTCGTTCATCGAAAGCGCAAAATACGCATTTGCCCGAACGTTCGTACGAATGAATGATGAATGAAAAAAGCAAAAAAATGACAAACACCCACTGAAACTTTCACAGGGAGCTACGGAAGTGCAGACGAATGTGCCTCTGAATCGAGCCTTTTATACAGATCTTTTTAGGTGTTGGGGCAATGAATGTATGAGTTTTTTAAGTCCGCTTTTATTAGGCAATTTTATCCCGATTTTGTAGGTGATGGGATAAAAATCGGAAATAGATTGAGAGTTTTGTAAATGTTTGTTAAATTGATGTTTAGTGTGCATTTGTTCTTTCTTTATAATTTTTAAATTGTTGGATTGTGAGAATAATTACATTTTGTTTAAATGTCGTAAATTTAATACTGTTGTATTTGAGATGGGATGAGTTTCCAAGCATTGGCGTTAGATCCCTTATTTGGATGTAGAATATATATAATTGATAAAATTCTTATGGCAGTGTTAAAATCCATTATTTCTGGCAAATACGGCAGAGATGCTGGAAGGGTTAATCTAGACTGTTGCACAGGGATCCCTATATAAGCAGTGTGTTTCCTGACCCGCCCAGCCCAGTGAACAGGTCCATGGTGACGAAACACGTCTGGGACAGAGCTAAGAAACACGCTGCGTTGTTGGATTCCTTCCAGTTTACTTTTGGTTTCGATCTATGAGACATATCGCAGTCTGACGATTCCCGCGGCCGGAGAAGGTGGGCAGGTTTGAGAGAAGGGGTGAGCTTCCCTTGGAAACTTAACTCACTGATTGAACTGTTTGTGAGTTGATTTTAAAGCTTAGTTCTTAGCTGTATCTGGTAAGCGCAATAAAAAACGGTATTTTGGCACTTCCCGATTTTTAAACAATATCACACTATTTTTGCGTTTTTATCTTTCCTTCCCTCGCATGTATGAGTCTATGGGAAATTATTTGATTATTATAATTTATCGATAATAATATTATCGATTTATGAATGGAGGAATAAGAGGAAAAGGAGCTTTTATTTCAAGTGGATCCACACTGTGATGGTCTGTCTAAGGAAAGCATATAATCATTTTATTCTGGTATGTGCAAAACTGGTGATAGGCCCTGGTGCACGAAGTGTGTGAAGTGTGTTGTGTTGAGGTGATCCAATCAAGTATTTTGAAAAGAAAGAAATATTTTGGACTTCCTTTTTACAAATGTATATGATTAAGATTGTTGATTAATTCACTTGCGATGAGCATAACTATACTTTATTCTATGGTTCTCTTTTCTTCATTAATAAGCCCAGCTTACATTTACCCCCTTCCTGCTACCCAGGGGTGTACTAGCCATAGGGAGCACAGGGAGAATTCCCAGTGGGCCACACCACTTTGGGGCCACTTGGGCTGGATGTAGCCTCCAGCATGCAGACCACCTTACCCAGCGCCTATACACTGCTTCTTCTAACACCCTTCTCCCCATACCTGGCTCCAGTTGGGTATCACATGTCATCTGTGGGCTCAGCTTGCGGCACACTGCCCCCCCTACTCTGTTAATTAAAGAGTATGATCTGCATGTTCTTCCTGGTTCCCTGGGTTGAGGGCTTCTCCCTGGTCCATTTGCTGGCGTCTTAAGCCCCACCAGAATTGCTTAAACAGGGAAACAAATGTCTCCCCCTCCTTCCAACAAGGAATAATGTCGGCCACTGGGAATAGAAGCTTTTGTATTACAAGGGTGGAGCCACTAGGGAAACCCCCCTCATGTAACAATCTACATCAGTGGTGGGGCTATGGAGGATTTCCTGGGGTATCCCGCTCCATGCCCCCCCCCCTGTTTGTGAACTAGTAAGATGACAAGGGGCCCCTATAACAGTAGGGGGCATTCTGATACTGCACTACCCTATTACCCCCAGACTGTCAGAGAAAGCATTTAGGTTAAAAGAATCCCAGCAAACTACAGATCTAATAACTTTTCCATTGTGTTCTATGGGATTGAGTCTCACTGTGCAGCAAAAGGGAGGTCCTGAGACCTGCACACAGAGCTCAGCACAGAGTAATAAATATGGACTTCCTTCAGTGCGTGAGTCCACAAAGGCAAAAGTAGCTTTGTGACACCACTGGGTCTTCTGTGAATACTGTGCCAGGCTGTGCCGACCTATGCTGGACCCAAGCAACCCTGTATAGCTTTAGAAAATCAAAGGCCTTTATGTATAAGGTTGGGGTCATAATATCATTTTTATTTGACCTGGTACCTTGAGAAAGTGGGTTTACCCCACGGAACATGTTGGTAAAGGCACACCAGGAATCATTCAGCCAACATTTATGGTGATATTTTTTCATGTTGACCTTATCTGAGCATGTTAAATGTTTCTCTTTCTGTATTAATTAGTATTGCACTTTATAGAGCACTTTATGAACGCATTGGCACTTTATACATATATTTTGGGATATTTTCATATGAGATTGATATTTATTTTTATTGTGATGGATTATATTATTGGATGTAGCATGGCAGTTTTGGCTTTGATGTCCCTGCTGTAAAATATGGATTTAGTTATATATTGTGAGTCTTTTTTTATTGAATAAATTCATGATTATTATATGATTGGTTAGTGTTGTGATTCATTAGTGCGGTGGTGCCTATTCTTTGTGGTTACTGGGGCCACAATTATTGGCAGCTCAAATTGTTCATTTGCTTAGGGAATACCTTATTGGCACACCATTCCTATATGATATTATTATTTTGGGGTGGTGCAGGGGTTTTTCTTTTTTGTATATAGTTATCATTTTTATGGAAGGTAAGTTCCTCCACTCAACTTACCTAGCCCATATGTATACACTATATGTAAACATTTAAGTTGTAAAGTCGCCTGGAAACTTTCTTACCTATCTCAGAGTATTATCTGACATGCAGGTCATCATGGGAATAGCATACAAAATACTTTTAAAGAGGAACTTCGGAGGCCCTGGAGTCTAAAAGACTTCATGGCCTCTCGAGTTCCTGTCCTTGGGGCATCCCAAATTGGGATGCCCCGCCGCGTGAAACTCCCATGAACCCAGGAAACACTCACACTCTCCAGGAGCCCTTGCCGCATCTGTGCCCTCTGAGCCCTTTGTCGCATCTGTGCGTTACGGCCACATCCCCGCTCACCTCTAGCCAAGCACACGCCCACCCGGGCGGCGGGGTCACATCATGGCTACAAGGTAGGCCATCTAAGCGGCTTATCCGTCAGCAGAGCCGAAGGGAGCCAAGTGACAGTGAGCGCGCTGATTGGATGAGCATGCCACTCAGCCAATCAGCGCACTCGCTCACACCAGAGTCTGTGCCGTGGAAGCGGGAGGAAGGTGAGTGAAACGGGGCAACTTGGGGACACAAAGGGCATTCCAATTCAGGATGCCGCCGCAGAGAGGAACCACACACCGGAAAGTGAAATTTTTGTGTGTTTTTCCTCTTTAAGGCTTTTTAGTAGAAAATGGAAAAAGTGAAGCCAGCCAGCGTTTGTTTTTAAAATCCTTCAAGCATTTTGTTATTGTCTTCTAAAAAGTAATAATCCAACAGGTCAAAGCATCCATCAAAGTATACATGAAAGGCCCCAACGCCAACGTGTTTCGGAAAGCTAGTCCTTAATCATGACATCCAGTGGAAAGGAATGAATAAATCTTAAATACCTAACAGTGGGGCTTGATTCATTTTGCGCTCAGCAGCTAGCCTGTTGTTCATTAGGGTAATTTATGACTCACTACACGTCATTCTGTCCTAGTCAGTATATTAACCCTAAAGAGTCAGGGTTCTCAGTTGTTATCTGGAAGGTATGTAATAATAAGATCACATAATACCTTTCCAGGGCGCAAAGAGAGTGAAAGTATATTTAATTTATGAGTCCCACTTATAAGGTATCATAATTAGAGATGAGCGAGTAGTGAAATATTCGAAATTTCGAATTTCGATTCGAATAGACCGCGTTACTCGACTACTCGACCGATTATCGAATCCCATTATAGTCTATGGGAAAAAAATGCTCGCCACTTGGAAATCTCAATTCGACCACTTGGAGGTCACCAAGTCCACCCTGAAACATCAGAAAATGATGCCAACACTGCTGGAATGCAACTGGGACAGCAGGGGAAGCATGTCTGGGTGCATATAACGCGCCCAAGTCGCACTATTACGCCACTATCACAGCCTCTCAACAATACACTCCAAACACAATATAACTTCTACGTAAAGTGAGACAAGACAAGGAAACCTTCTTTCCTCTACATTGCCATGGACCCCAAGCCAAACTGTACAAAAAAGAAGAACAAAATTCTGCACCCCTTAAAATCACGTTGCCTATGACAACCACAGATGGCATAGGCAAGGGGGAAAACAAATAGACCCCACCCCTAATTGTCATTGTGTGTGTGTGAGATGTGGTCAGACATGTCTTCTTGTGTCATTGTGTCACCCCAGCAGTAAGGGAAGCTTAAAGGAGGAGGTTTGTTACAGTGTGTCACCCCAGCAGTAAGGGAAGCTTACAGGAGGAGGTTTGTTTGGCCGTATACTGCCAGAAGGTGAAATGGTGCCTATACGCACCGGGTATATAACAGTGTTCTGTTGGCACAGAGGACACAAAACAGTAGTGCCAAATATAGAAGGTTTTTTTTAGGAGAACACCTGGCTATACAGCCGTATACTGCCAGAAGGTGAAATGGTGCCTATACGCACCGGGTATATAACAGGGTTTTGTTGGCACAGAGGACACAAAACAGTAGTGCCAAATATATATATATTTTTTAGGAGAACACATGGCTATACAGCCGTATACTGCCAGAAAGTGAAATGGTGCCTATACGCACCGGGTATATAACATGGTTTTGTTGGCACAGAGGACACAAAACAGTAGTGCCAAATATATATATTTTTTTTAGGAGAACACCTGGCTATACAGCCGTATACTGCCAGAAGGTGAAATGGTGCCTATACGCACCGGGTATATAACAGGGTTTTGTTGGCACAGAGGACACAAAACAGTAGTGCCAAATATAGAAGGTTTTTTTTAGGAGAACACCTGGCTATACAGCCGTATACTGCCAGAAGGTGAAATGGTGCCTATACGCACCGGGTATATAACAGGGTTTTGTTGGCACAGAGGACACAAAACAGTAGTGCCAAATATATATATATTTTTTAGGAGAACACCTGGCTATACAGCCGTATACTGCCAGAAGGTGAAATGGTGCCTATACGCACCGGGTATATAACAGTGTTTTGTTGGCACAGAGGACACAAAACAGTAGTGCCAAATATAGTTTTGTATATAGGTGCTAATACACCACTGAAGTCTTTCTGTCCCTATTCCAGCAGCAGCTACCCCTCACTAAAGCAGCCGTTGTGTGCAGTGTGTATATAGCTAGAATGAGCTATATACCGTTCAGCATAGTAGCCCTAATAAGGTAGCTGGTATATATGGTAGCTGGTATATATGGTGGTAAATGCGATATTCTGAGCTTCTGGGGCCCTTCTGGTAGCTGGTATATATGGTGGTAAATGCGATATTCTGAGCTTCTGGGGCCCTGCCTGCCTACATACAGCTACAGCCTGTCTTTCCCTGCTCTTAGCGTCTATCCCTCACTAAGTTCAAGCTGCTAATGCTGACGAAGAGGAAGTGCTGAGTTTTGTAGATTCGAGGTCACATGGTTTTTCCAGCCAATGCGTCTAGACGCCGTACTCGCGATGCCAGCGTCCTCCCAGGACCTGTCCCACCCCCCCTGCATGGTGATTGGTGTAAAAAACGCGCCAGGGAAGGTGGGAGGGGAAACGAATTGTAAGTGCACCATCGCCGCTGTACTCGATCGAAATCGAGTATGACGAATAGCGTAGTATTCGATCGAATACCGACTCGGTCGAATACTACTCGCTCATCTCTAATCATAATAGATCGAAAATATTGCCCAAGGCACAACTATTGAACATAAAGATATGTTTTAGTAGAAAATGTTCTATCCATTGGTGCAAGATGTAAAATAGATCTGCATCTTGCTGTATGCCTATAAGTAGGGTGTAACTAATATTTAATGTGTTCCTAATCTGCTGAATAAAGGCCAACTACAATACGGGCAGGGAGGACAAGGAGAAGCCTATCACTAATGAAAACCATCAGAAGGGAAGGACAATGCGCTTCTCCAATAACCAAATAATATTTGTTAAGGAGGAAAAAATACATTGAGGAGAAGAATCCATTAGTCTTCCATGAATGGCAGAGATGGGCGAGAGCGTTAACAGGGACTTGGGCTGAATATTAGTCTGGAAGTGCTTTCAAGCACATTCCTTACATTGAAAAAATTCTACCGAGCCACGGAATTAGGAAAGCTCTTCACATATAATGTACAATACCTCCTTAATGAACCAAACATTTTTTTTCAGAAGACGCCTACGCGGCTTGTAGTGGCATCTTGGCTGTTGCCAGCCCCACCTCCTAGATGTCTATTTGAAATGATGAATAGACCAGGTTTGTAGACTTTTCTATCAGACCTCCGTTTAGAACTGCTGTTTCCATCTAAGGCTTCAGTGCTTTCTACCTTTTTCTCAATGGCTACTAGTGAGATTTTTTGCCTAAGGAGCCTGTCCATATGCCTCATTCCTAGGTCAACCCAATCTGAGATGCCACACAATGTGAAACCCTTAGGATCGCCTACTATTGGGTGGCTTGCTAGAGTCCAGCTAGAATTAATTCATTTTATTTTAAGGTTTACTAAGTTTGAGGGCACGCTCTAGCATATTTTATTTTACTCTAGTATATTCTTTTTTTCTGGTGAGCCCACAGCGATTGCGCAAATTGGCTTAACTCAATTAATTTTAGATACTCGAATTCTCTTAACCGAACTTCTTAAAAATACATCTCTAATATTCAAAATTGGGAGGATGTGTAAAATGTAACAAACACTAGAATGCAATGCAGGATCTCTCATGCAGATCATCATTCTTTAAATTGGAACAGCATCTGTGATTTTTGCTTTTCCTGGTGGGGCATTTCGATTTGGGAACCAAATGGTCAGCACAGAAGATGTTTAAGAAGTTGGAGAAGAGTAGACAACCTGTTGCTACCTGGCCCTCTTCCATACATTTCAATGGACGTTACTTTTCTTCTCTTTAAACAAGATTTTATTTTGTAACAAAAAATTGTGTGACCTCTCCTGGCCAATTTAAATACATTTTTGAAAACGTTTTAGATTTTTGTTTTTTTTATGCAGAATTGTCATTACAGGTCTTGTATTAAAGTGTTAATGTCACAATGTAATAACAATGTAATTCCATGTGTTTTCGCTTTGTTACTGGTGGATATGTGTTCAAAAATGGACTTTAATCACACAGCTTCTGGCGCTCTGGGCTACAGCGACACAATTTTGTGCGCCGGCGCTGTGTGAGGCTGTTTTTTTGATGAATATGGTCGCTCACACTGACCAGTCGCTACCGTTCACTCTCATATAGTGCTGTACTGTTGTTATAGCGACTCACACATCAAATTCATCAATTCCGGCAATGTTACTACAGCGACTGAGGTGCTCTGCAATAGCGACTTACGGACAACCAGAGCGACCACCAGCGGTCGCTCTTAGCGCCGCTGTACAGACGCTCATCTGCAGTTACCTGGCATGAATCAGCCTGCCCGTCTACCCTTAGAAATACCAGAAAAAGTTAATTCTACTCGGCATCCAAAGTGGGGGTTCTGCTGGACAAGCCCATGTGGGGTGCTGCTAAAGAGAGGAAAGGCTGAATCAAAGGGGAAAGTTGGGGATGGAAGCCAGCATCCAGGTTGGGGGTGTTACCATCACCTCTGGCTGGGCATACCCTATATCCATGTATATTCCATATTTAATAGTGTCTGGATGAAAGGAGTTTTGATCTAAAATATTAGGTCTTCTAAGGGAGGGGCCTGACTAGGGATGGGCAAACCCGCTGAAGTTTGGGTTTGACAAGTTCAGCCAAACTTGCCGTTAAAGTCTGGTTCGGGTCCCCGGACTGAACCCGAACCCTATTGAAGTCAATGGGGACCCAAATTTGGGGGATCAAAAATGGCTGTAAAATGGGGGTAGCAAAGGCTAGAGGCCTGCAAATTGAGGGGAACACCACAGTGATTGCCCTTCACAAAATGGGCTGGGTATTAAAAAAAATAAAAGAAATACATACATAAAAAATAGAAATATTTTTTTTACAGGGGTTGGAGGCCAAATTGGGGTGGGAACACCTAGGCAGGTGATTGCCCTGCACAAAATGGGCTAGGGAAAATACTTAAAACAATAGCATACAGAAAACAATTACATTACAGCAACACATGCATAAATACATTAAAAATATAAATACATCACCGGTGCAATTGCCTTGCACAAAATGGGCTAGGGAAAGTAAAAAATGCTCAGTTTTCACAACATTCTTTATGAACTCGAACTTTGCCGTTCGGATTCGCTCAACCCTAGTCCTCACCCTAACTTCCTTGGTTCCAGTTGCTTTGCTTTAACACTTCTCAATGTACCGTATATATATCTTTGGGAGATAGAGTTAGGGGAAGTTCCGTTCTTTTGGTTCACTTCCAGAGCATGCCAAAAATAAAGCTTCTCAACTTGTTTTCTAAGGGGAAATAGCACAAAACTGTAATTAATAGACCAGCAGGCTGATTCATTACTAGCGCCAGGTAACGGCAGATGAGCGTCTGTACAGCGGCGCTAAGAGCGACCGCTAGTGGTCGCTCTGATCGTCCATGAGTCGCTCTTACAGAGCGCCTCAGTTGTCAGCCGGCATTGATGAATTTGATGTGTGAATCGCCATAATACCAGTACAGCGTTATATGGGAGCGAACGGTAGCGACTGGTCAGTGTGAGCAACTCAAACCATATTCATCAAAAAAACAGCCTCACACAATTGGGTCTCTGTAGCCCAGAGCACCAGAAGCTATTTGATTATATTTTTAAACACATATCCACTAGTAACAAAGCGAAAACATATGGAATGACATTGTTATTACATTGTGACATGAACACTTTAATACCAGACCTGTAATGACAATTCTGCATAAAAATATAAAAAATCAATAAAGTTTTCAAAATGCCTTTTTCTAGGCCAGGAGAGGTGACGTGGTGATTTGTTAAAAAAAATAAAAGAAAACCCTGTTTAAAGAGAAGAAAAGGAACGTCCATTGAAATGTATAGGAGAGCGATAGGTAATACCAGAATAGATTGCGGTGCATATCATGTTTTGGCAATCTATTGAATGACTGGATTGCTAGGATGCCTCCCACCCTCTGATTCCTATGTCTGCTGTTGCTTACACATCAGGCGCAAGTGGACATGTCCAGCTGGAGCAAGGAAGGTTTATGGGTGGTCCCTGGGACTTTTATACAGAGGGGCAAATCGGCATGCCCCTGGAAAGGATGTTTACTGGGCCCTGGAGTCTTTAAACTCTAGGGCAGTTCAAAAATAAAGAAACCAGGTCCTGGTCCTAGGCCCTTATTTATGAAGGGATAGCGACAGGTAGCGACTGGTGAGCGGGCGGTAATGACGGGCCCCGCCACGAGAACGCCGGCTCCCCACCACAATCACACATTTATCAAGCCAATCCTGCTTAGCGACTGAGATAGCGCCAGATAGCCACTCATTCATCATTATTCCAGCCTCAGCCCACAGCGCCAGCGTCCGACCTTGAACAGCGACAGGTATGACCTCTCGCTACCTGGCGCTCTCCAATGCATTTCAATGGAACAATCTTTAAATATTAATAATTAATTGTTATTAATGTTTTTTTTTTTTTTTTTTTTTAAATTTGAAAAATTCTGTAACCACTTCTGCCATTTTAGATAATTTTTTTAAGGGAAAAAAAATTGTACAGAATTGATATTACAGGTCTGATATTAATGTATTCATATTACTAAATTATTTTTTAGTTTTTTTTGGTTTCCAAAAATATGGTTGTTTGGGGGTTAAAAAACTACTTTTAACCCATCGCCGCCAGCGCTCTGGGGTTTAAACATGCGAGAATTTTTTGAGCGTGATTTTTTAATGAATATGGTGGGAGCCGGTCGCTAGGGCCATTCGCTATCATGCGCTCCCATACAGCGCGGAACCTGTCAAATAACGACTCCTCACCCAATATTCAACATTGCGGCAAACCGACTGAGTCGCTATCAACTACCGAACAACGACCAAGCACAGCGACTACTAGCGGGCGCTCTGAAAATGACGCTACAGTCGCTTAACTGTCGCTACCTGCCGCTATTAATGAATCGGCCTCCTAGTCTTCAGACACATGCAGAGATCCGTGTCTCTGCCTCAGACAGGGGAAGTTGTTTCTAGGCTCCCAAAACAGTACATGGATTTGTGCATTATCAAACTCTGACATGCAGTAGCTAGGGGGCTCAGGGAAGTGCTGCATCCCAACAATTTCAAATATATTTTCCAGCTCAATACGGGGTGCCCCAAGGACTGAAACTCTGGCGGCCCTGGAGTCTTTAAGACTACAGGGCCTCTGATGTTCCCCTTTAAGTAAAGAGTTTTCACTAAAATCCGTCTCGCCATAAAACAAAGAATGTGCTTCTGACGCTTAACAACTGTATCCCTGCACACGCCTGATTGGTAAGTGATCAGAATTAATTTGTTTCCATGTCGGCTTATTACATGAAGGTAATTATATTTATACCATTTGGAATGAGTATAACTTGATTAAAATTCATGCAACTGTTACTTGAGATGAATTTAAAAAGTGGGTTATTTTTAAAGTGAATCTTCAACAGATCTGTCACACAGAGAACAAGGGTGATCATCA
Organism: Gastrophryne carolinensis; assembly: GCA_027917425.1. Lineage (NCBI taxonomy): Eukaryota > Metazoa > Chordata > Amphibia > Anura > Microhylidae > Gastrophryne > Gastrophryne carolinensis. Next base: position 16,670,188 of record CM051239.1, on the reverse strand, counting down.
TCCTCCAAAGCAGCACAGTAATCCCTTCTCACCCTTCTTGACCATGGTTGTATTGGCCACTTGGCACCAGATTTTAGGTAGTGCCGTTTCTAACCCATGGCAATCCAGGCCACTGTACTGAGCACATGTTGTCAGTTGCACCTCAGTAAAAGTGGCTTAGGGCAGCAGGGGCTACGCCAAGATGGCCGCCCCATCACTGAGGACACTGGCAGCCAAGCAACAGGCACTGAGGGGGATAAAGTGGCACACAGCCCAGTTTATGTCCCCATCAGGGAAGCCTATCAGGAAGCAGCTCACCAGTCCATCTACAAAGTTCTGCAGCACTTCTATTGATCTTTTCATTCTTGCCTTCCTTCTTTCTTTTTTTCTTTCCTTCCTTCCTCCGTTTTTTCTTTCCTTTTTTTTTTTTACAGAGAACACCAACTGATGAATCCTGGGGCTCACGTATGTGTACCGCTGCACACTCAGCATTAGGGGACCCCTCTCCACCCCCCCCCAAACTCCTTATCTGCCCTCCAGGGCTCCTCAGGCTCCGAGGACCAGGTGAGGATTGGAGGGGCTGGCAGAGACCCATCTGTCATTTTTGGGTCCCAATGTTTGGGTCCTCATTGATTTCAATGGGGTTCGGGTTCGGGTCAAATTCGGGTACACAGACTGAGCTTTTGTGCAAAGTTCGCCTGAACTTCCAGACCCCGAACTTACAGGTGTTCGCCCAACACTAGATATAACCCTTAAAAATAAAAAAACAGCTCAACAGTCAAGTTCTTGAAAGCATCAAACTTGACATTTGAGTGAGATTCTCTCCCCGGGCGCAACCCATCCCTAAATCGGGATGCCCCACTGTGTGAAACCCCCAGGTCGCCCCGTTCACTTACCTTGCCTCCTGGTCCAACAGCGCATGCCGGAGCCTTGTGAATGGCTGGCACGTCCCAGTTAGAGGGAAGCGGGGGATGCGGCCGCCAGCGCACTCGGAGCCGCTGGCCTTAGGCGAAGGCTTAGACGAAGGCTTAGACGACGTGACGTCAGTGGCTCCGAGCGCACTGATTAGACGAGTGGTCACGCATGCGCCATAGGAGCGGGAAGAGGTGAGTTGCGCTCGGCGATCTTGGGAGTTTTCAAGTCCCCCAACATGAATAAACATTACGCACAGTGATCCCCCTCCCACCCCATAAAATACTGTTCCCCTAGTCCTCCAAGAGGTAAAATAGCTGAATTGGGCAGGTGGAGAAGCATTCTGGCTTACCTCACTTCATGTCAAAGCTTCTGTCCCTTATTCTCCCCAGGAATGTGATACAGGTGTCTCATAGTACAATACAGTTGGCAGAGCCCAAGTATGCATTAATCCCATGCAGAATGACAATGCCCAACCCTGGGCACCATGTAACCCCCCCCCCCCATCTCGACATTGTGCTAGACCTTCACAAGTATTCCTGCGAGTCACACAGCAGGGGTTGGTGAGCCATATGTCGTTCCCAAGCTAGAAGTAGGAGATCCCTGTTCCATGGTAATTGAGGCTTGAAAAGCTCCTTCCATTGGAATGAATGGAGTGGGGGAGGTGGCCATTTCCATGTCACTCTCAGCAACCAATAGGCTTTAAAGCACTTGAGCCAAACAGAAGAGCTGGTATAGTTTCTTTTTAACACACAATTAAGGAGGAACTGGCCATTGTTCCTCTTTTAAAGATGAACATTACAGGTTATAGGGAGTTAATAAAAACTCCCCAGACCTGGCTTGCCCAGCCCCCTTGCCCCTCCGGTTTACAAAATAGTTATCGTAAACTTACCTCTCCGGTCGCATCACGCTCGGCACCCCTCCGCTCCCCCATTGTCCTCCGTCGGGCTCAGATCCCCTCAGATCTCGCACATGCTCATTGTCATTGCATAGGCTGCTATTACACTCAGCACAGAAGAGCGCGAGATCTGAGGAGCGAAGCAGGGCATTTGAAGAGAGGACGGCTATAGGTAAGGATGGCTAAGCCTGCAGCATTCACTCTGGGATGGCTAAGGGGGGGAGGGGGTTGAAAAGGGGCCAGGAATGCTGCCGGTTTTAGATAAAAAAGGCAATGAGGGAGGGATGTTTAGAGAGGAACATCAGAAGATGTCTAATGTTCCTCTTTAATATGCAACAGCAGGGCAGCCACCATTGAGCATTGCACCACTAAAACAAATAAAAAAAACTGCCTCCAGAGTACTCCTGTCTTCTGGGATTCTTTCAGCAGCATATTACCCGCCGGTTGTGCTTACAGGCTGCTTTCGGTCATGTATGAGCGCAACCCAGAAGAGGTGAGTATCTGGACGGCCATTTACACAATACACAGCGAGGCAGCCCAGGTGGGGCATATTAAAGAGGGACTATGGTCATCTCTGACCATAGTTCCTCTTTAACGGAGCACTATTGCGAAAAAATGGTCCATTGATAAAAATCCATATAAATATGCCGGATAGGGGGAGAAGAGGTCACTAATGCACCCATCATCAGGAAATATCCAGCCAGGCTTGTTTCTTTAAATGGAAAGAGGAGAAATCGGGGTGACAGGTTCTGTACTGATATACTGAGAAACCTGTTACCCCTGGATTTTATTCCTACCAGGAGAAGGAAACCACAAGCTTGACAGGAGTTTTAGTCAGTTCGGGTGCTTAAGTCACCCCTCCTCTCATTAGCAATGTATTTATATGGATTTTTAATATTACACAATTTCACGATGCAGCACCTTTAAGTGTAAACTGGAAGACACCCCCCCCCTCATAGATAGAAAAAATTAACACACAGTAAAGTGTAAATTAGATAAGTACCACCCTCCCATGAATTGCAAGATAAAAGGAAAGGAAATCCACGTAAGGCAAAGAAACTCTCCAATAGTTTTGGGAGGTTCAGAGTCTATCCTATTGTTAAAGCGGAACTTCAGTCAAACTCTACCCCCCACCGTGCCGCCCTACATTGGCACTGAAGCAGGATGGGGAGTTACAAAGAAAAAACCCATAGCCAAAGTTATTAATTCGGAGACGAATGTTTCAGCATCTGGAACTTGTTTTGAAAATTGAAGGCGACAATAATTGACGTGAACCTTTTATTGCCTTTTAATTATTCGTTATTACATGTTGTTCTAGTTTTGAATAAGTATTTAAGCTGAATCAAAACACAGCCAGCTTGAAGCATTGATATTTTACTTGCTGTATTAGAATTCTTTATTATGAGAAACAGTCCTGAAGCCCCAGACTTACACCCCAGATTTCTACCCATGTGGGCAGACTTTTCTTTGGTGCCCTCAAAGCCTCCCCATCTTATGGCTTTTAGCCCTCATCCAGTTGCCACAGGGCTCTCAGTGCAGAAAGGAAAACTTTGGCCCCCTCCTCACCCATCATCTGGTGCTGCTGTTGCTGTCCCATACAGGTATGTACCACGCTGTGCCTCTACCATAACTGCAGGCAGTGCCCCTTCTCCATGCAAAATATATTAATTCAGGACTTGGTCTGGCCCACAGGGCTACCAGGGAATTACCCCGTGGTGGCCTTTTGAGGTCCTTTATCCCAAGACCGGAACTATCTATAGCTTATTTGTTGCATCCCAAGTACATAGACAGATTGGTATAATGTTTCTGTGCATGAGCCCTGAATACAAGCCGGTTATACTTTACTATAGTCAGTTCTACTGGTGGGCCCCAGACACTCTAGCAAGATACTGGATATGGTGGATATTTCCCCAAGAAATCATAGTAAAGTAAAGCTGGACATATCTGTAACTGTCACCAATGTTATCAATTAAAACCACGGCCACCAACCTCCATCACTTCTGTTGTCATTTTAGTGAATAGTGTGAATAGAAAAATACTTCTACAGTAAATGGAATATGATTTTAATCTGTGAATGCAATAACGTAAAATTTTTCATAGCAACTATTTGCATTCAAGACTTCCTGTGACAAATTACCTTCACAATGTTTTCAGAAGACCTCCCTATAAACAACGAGCGAGGAATTGATGGCTTCCACAATCTAATAATCTTGAGTTTCTTTCAACATTCGGTTGCCTAACAATATTTACTGAAAATAGTCTTGGAGCAAAAACTCATTCGATGCCAAGTCACAAATTGAATGGCGGCAGGAACACTTATGATGATTGCACAAGACCCTTGGGAGGGTACTTTATTACCTTTCCAAACCACACTTCAGAGGAATTAATTAATTGATCCTCTTAGCATCTTCTTTCTGACAAAAACATATGATGCTAAAATGTTAAACATGGAAGGCGAGATGAGGCTGTCAGAAGAATCCTGAAAGTGGTTATTAATACAGCTTTTGATAAATATCTGTTCGGGCTCACACTGTGCCACGTCTGCTTTCATCTTTGAAAGTAGTTAATCTGATTGATGAAGATCCTGTTTCAGATTGGCTCCCATGCTGTGCTTAATAACTACACTTTTTTTCTAAAAAGACAAGAGTAAGACTTTTTACAGAACCCACAAAGGTGTTTTGAGGTGACTTACTAAATCTCAACTTACCCTATCAGGTGAATTATAGGGAATGCAAAGAGCTGTGGTGGGACTGTCCAGCAGTTAGGGGATTTTGGTCAAGAATCTTTAGAGTTCTCAGCGAGGTATGTGGTAGATCTGTGGTCAGAGACCCTTGGGTAACTCTCCTCAATGCCCCAATCCCCCACAGTTCTAGACTGCAAAAGCGGTTGATGTATTATATCCTATCAGGGGCAAAGCTGGTGATAGCCGGGGCTTGGAGGTCCCCCACCTTGAGCTTCCACACCTTTAAAAACAAGGTTAACTTCATTATGGCCATGGAAAAAATGTCCGCCATTCACAGTGGGATTTTGGAGCTGTTCAGGGAGGCGAGGGATCATTGGGTTCGGAATTTTCTGCCTACAGATTTTGATGTAAACCTAATGAAAAACTGATCCTTCCTCGACCCCTTCCTTTACTTCCCCCCTTACCTCCTTTCCCCCCTCATAGGGGTTTTTTATTTTTCTTTAATTTATTTGAATTGAACTTCTTTAGAAACTTGTGAATCTTATTTGATTTTCTTGTATTCAGTGAATAAGCTTCTGATTGTGATTTAAGTTGGCTGTAATCTTTAAATTCTGTGTATGAACAGTATTATGCTTATAGAATAATGTTCCCAATATACACAATAAAAAGATTGATAAAGTAAATGGGAATGCAAAGAGCCAATCATAAATTGGAATAGCCAGGAAAGATAGAAATAAACCAAACCAACAGCCTGGGACAGCTGGAAAAGAAAGGTAGCTGCCATTTTGGAGCTTCCACTCCCAGCATCTCTGCCTGGATTCAACTGACATAACTGACAAGACAGTAACAGGAAGCCCAGCAGCACTTCCTGTTTGCAGGTGGCCCGCAATTGCATGAGCCGCCATGTGGTTTCTAAAATTCGCTACAGCAGGAGTTAGAAAAAGGTAAATACATTTTTTGTGCAGCAATCTAAATTGCCCTGGGTGCATATGAGCAGGGATGGCTCCACGTTTTTGTGGGCCCTTGGGCGGCATGGTCTCAGTGGGCCCCATTGTGGGGAAAAGTCGCGTCACATCACCACCCCAAATCTGGATGCCCCCTAAGGATCATACTATTTGGACCAAAACTCTAGTTTGAAGCGCACCAAACCCCTTTAAACCTGACCTTGGAGTCTAAACGAATCTAGATTCTCCTGATTTTGTATGCCCCTGTGTGTGACCCCCCCCCCCCCCTTTGTTCATTACTCTCTAACTGGTGAATGCACTGTGGGGTTGAGTTAATGGCCAAATCAAGGGAGTTCTTTCACAAACAGGGGCATCCCAAATTGAGATGCACCTGTAAAGTGGACCAAAACTCAGGGGTGGAATTGCTTGCATAGTGGGTATGCCAGAGATCCCAGGGGGTTTCAGACAGTAGGGTATCACATATTGGGTTGCTTCAGGAATAGGAAATCAGCTGGGATGAGCAACTTAAAAGCAGAACAAATCTCAGCACTTCCCCCACTGGAATTTAAATTGAAATACCCCGTTGTGTGCAATCCAGCCATTCAAGGAGATGTGGACACTTGGGGTCTAATAAATCTGCAGACCACATATGTCCTTGGGGGAGTAAAGCTGGGAAGTCACTTGTTGAGATGGATCTGGGGGTATTGGTAGCCCACAGGCTGAATGTCAAGCATAGTAGAGCCACCAAACTGATTAGGGGAATGAGGTTTATTTAGTTGCGATAAGATATCTAAGGGGGAAACTGACTTGTATAAATATATAAATGGCCAATACAAAAATGTTGGGGAAAAGCTATTTCATGTAAAATCCTCTCTAAAGACAAGGGGGCACTCCCTCCAGCTGGAGAAAAAAAGATTCAGTCTTAGGCGACAATTATTCTTTGCCATAAGAACTATAAATCTGTGGAATAGCCTTCTACAGAAGCTTGTTACAGCATCAGCAGCTGACAGTTTAAACAAAAGATTAAATGTTTACTAAAAAGGATTTTTCATGCAAAAGGTGAAAAAAAAAACAGCAGCTTACCCTATAAGGCATTCCTCCAGCTCTGTGCCTTCTCAGCTCGGTGCTGTGAATGAGGAATCTACTTCCTCATCTGCCCCTCCAGCTCCACCCTGCCAATCTTGACCACCAATACTAATTAGAGCAGCTAGTTCAGGCCATGACTCCTCTGTGTAGATGGCTGGAATGGCGCTCTCAGAGTAATTAAAGCACTGATGAAAACACATTCAGGATGTTGAGAATGCCTGTGTCTTAAGCATTATCTTGGGCTCTTACAGACACACCCATTATGCTGATTGTTATTCTGATCATTATGCTGTATCTCAGCTCCATGGGCCACGCCCACATGCTTCAGAAGAGAAATCATTTGGTAAAACTGTAAACCTTGATATCTCGGCTATTTGTTCTTCAATTTAAAGATGGTAAACCATTTAGGACACACAAAATGCCAAACAAAACCCCACACAATGGTGTAACCATTTCCTTTGCCTGTTCTATTACTTTAAAGCAGAACTATAGTCAAAAATGACTATAGTTCTGCAGTGCTATAAAGTAGCAGGGCAGCACGGCCCGGGCACATCACTGCCATTAAAACAAGAAACCAAGTGCCCGGATACTTACCGCTTCCGCATCTCTTCTACGGCCACCGTGGCGCTGCCTATCAGCATCGCGGCCAGCGCTTATAGGCTTGCCTGCTGGCCGTGGTGGTAGCCTGCTCGCGGTCACATGAGCAGCCTATGAGCGTGCTCAGCAGGTGAGCTCATCAGCGCCGGCCCTATGCTGATAGGCTGCACCACAGCAGCCGCAGAAGGGGCCCGGAAGCGGTGAGTATCTGGGCGCCCGGTTTCTTGGTCATACTGCCCCACTGCTTTATAGTACTGTGGAACTTTGGTCCTTTTTGACTATAGTTCCACTTTAACTCATTAAAAGAGAACTTTAACTCTGCTTCATCTATACTACAACATCCACAAATGAACAGCTTCACCAGAAGAAGAACAAAAAATTTGGATCCAGTTCCCAGACCTTAATATTATCTGCGGGGTGACCTGAAGAGAGCTGTACACAGGAGATATCCACGTCATGTAAGCTTTTGCAAAGAGGAGTGGGCAAAGATTGGCAAGTGCTCATAGACTCCTACCCAAAAAGACTGAATGTTGTCATAAATGTTAAGGGTCATTCAACAAAGTATTATTTTAAAGCAATAAAGAAACAATAAAAAGTCAGCTCTACCTTCAATAGTAGTTTCAGTTCCAGGCAAAAAAGTGAAGTGATCCGGCATAGGCTGTGAGCGCTGCACTCCATTAGTATCAAACAAAGGAAATACGGCCAGCCAGGAGTTCCACTAAGAATCAATTCAATGTTTTATTTAATTAATTAATTAACATCGCAATGAAGGCAATTCCCAGGTTAAAATCTAGAAACAACTACACGTTTCGGACATAGTAGGTCCTTACTCATGACGAAATTATTATTGTAAAGCAGACCAAAACCATTCTTGTTTAGTGATATCCCTCTCACTCCACAGGCAGTGCCTTTGGCCTGGAAACTTCCTCAAAGTCCCATATTGCCAGGGGTTTCAGTGTTTGGATCAATGATTGCTGGACTGCATCATGAGCCAGCTTAGGATTTGAACAAATTGTTCAAATCTCCGGGTGCTTAATGTGGCTGCTATAAACATATTAAATATCTACTTACTGTTGAGCTTCAGAGCCTGAACACATGACCTGATCCAAATATAAGATGAAACAAAGGTGTTGAAGAAAATCAATAAAGTTACACAAAATGGTTGTAATTATCTATTTACTTATTTGCTAAGTGTTGCTGTATTTTGTTTTTGATGGCATTTTTGAAAGTGTATTTTTTGTTTGTGTTCACAAGGTGCTGAGTTGAACTAGTATTTTATTTTTTTGACCTTTTCTTATGTTAGCATAAGAAAGGCTCCCTTAAAATCCACCTATTCAGAGAAGCATAGTATCTGGATGTAGCAATTCTCTAAAGGGCACATGCCACATGCCAAGCTCAATACTGACTGTTTGTGATCCTTCCCCCTCGTATCCACCTATTATGCTTTAGACCAGAGGCTCCCAACACTTTTTTTATCAAATGCCACTTTCTATTTGCTATACATACCCAGGTGGTATGTATAGGTTGTGTGCACCTTAAACGTGTTAAAAAACACAAAACAACCATATAAGTTGTATTATATACTTAAACACACACACACACACACACACACACACACATATATATATATATATATATATTCCCATTACCTCTTGTAGCATTTTGCTACTTATAAAGCAAATCAGGGTTGGGTAAACTGGGCAGATCAGGTTGGTGACGCATTTCAGAGGTTAGCCCCCCTTAGTCTTACCAGTCAATTTAGCATACCTACTTACAACCTAAAAATAAAATGTGCAGATCCACAGAAAAATACTCGGGGCATATTGAAGTTCAGTTTAGCATATATAGTTACATCCTAAAAAGAAAAGTTTGACATGGTTCAGATTACGGTCCACGAAAAATACAAAGCTCACATTTCAGGTTCACTTTACTGACACATAAAAATTGAAAAAACGGTCCCGAAAATAACTCATTTTTTTATTGCAGATCTGTGTCTTATATAATTTAATTTGGCACATAATTGCCCACCTCAAAGGCAGGTAGGTTGATGGGTAGGTAGGTAGGTGAGCAGTAGACAGGAAGGTGGGTGGATGGTTGGGTGTGTGGCTGGGCGGTCAGGCAGTTAGGTGGGTGAATGGGCGAGTAGGTGACTGGGCAGTCTGGCAGGTAGGTAGGTGGGCAGACAGCTAGATGGGTGGATGGTTGGGTGTGTGGCTGGGTGGTTAGGCAGTTAGGTGGGCGGATGGGTGGGTAGGTGACTGGGCAGTCAGGCAGGTAGGTAGGTGGGCAGGCAGCTTGATGGGTAGGTAGGTAGGTGAGCAGTAGACAGGAAGGTGGGTGGATGGTTGGGTGTGTGGCTGGGTGGTTAGGCAGTTAGGTGGGTGGATGGGCGGGTAGGTGACTGGGCAGTCGGGCAGGTAGGTAGGCAGGCAGCTAGGTGGGTGGTTAGGCAGATAAGTAGGTGGACAAGTGCTTAGGCAAGTAGATGGGCAGGCAGGTGGATAGGTGGTTAGGCAGGTGGGTAGGCAGTTGGATCGGTAATTGGGAGAGTGGCTGACTAAGCAGGTAGGAGAGCGGATAGATGGGTAAGTGGATGGGGTGGTGAGGCAGGTTGTTGTGCAGGCAGGTAGGTGGGCAGATAGATGGGTATGTCCCTGAGCAGTCATATATAGGTAGGTGGGCAGGTAGCTGGGTGCGTGGTTAGGCAGATAGGTAGGTGGGCAGACAGTTGGACATGTGGGTAGGTGGTTAGGCAGGTACGTTGGCAGGCAAGTGGATAGGTGGTTAGGTAGGTAGGTGGGCAGGCATGTGGATGGGTGGCTGGTTAGGAAGGTAGAAGGACGGATAGATGGGTAAATGGCTGGCCTGGTGGGCAGGCAGATGGACCTGTGGGTAGGTGGTTTGGCAGGTAGGTTGGCAGGAAGGTGGATAGGGGGGTTAAGCAGGTAGGTAAGTGTGCAGGCACAATGGACAGGTGGATGGGTGGCTGGTTAGGCAGGTAGGAGGGCGGATGGATGGGTAAACGGCTGGGTTGGTGGGCTAGCGGGTAGGCAGGTGGGTAGATGCCCATGCAGGCCCCGCATCCACATTCCGAGATGCTGGCAGCATAGATCTGCAGGTGTGCGACTAGGATCTCTGTGACAGAGTGGGCATGGCTGTCGGAGCCGGCAGCTTCATACTGGCAGAGGGGACTCGATCTGCCCGGGAATCTTATAGACTCCCGGACCGATCGGGGCACAGAATCATCCAGAATCATCTCGTCGCTACCTCGTTTCACAGCTGCTGCAGCTCCAGCATCCACTGTAGTGTCCTTTATGCTGTCCGCTGGTAATGCTAAAATGCTCACTGGGATGCAGGTTGCAATCCATACTGCAATCAGGGCCGGCGTCAGCACCCGGCAAGGTGGGGCAGCTGACAGGGCCAGCCTTTGGGGGGTGCAATGGCGCTTGACGGCGTCGGACTGCAACTTCTTTGTTGTAGGGACAGCACTATGCAGCAATAAGGTTCCACTGCTGCCTGTGCTGTCCCCGTGGGGGAGAGAGGAAGGGGCCTCCCCCGAACCCCCCTGTTTTACTCAATCTGGCGATCCCACAGTACACTTGCCAGTTCCAGGACAGTTATGAATGAACAGGTGGTGGGGGGGTCACACACAGGGGCATCCAGGCCATCAGGAGGATCTAGATTTGTTTAGACTCTGAGGTCAGGTTTAAAGGGGTTTGGAGCGCTTCAAAGTAGACCAAAACTAGAGTTTTGGTCCAAGTAGCATGATCCTTAGGGGGCATCCAGATTTGGGACGTCCCTCGGTGATGTGATGCGACTCTTCCCCACAAAGGGGCCCAATGAGACCATGTCACCCAAGGGCCCACATAAACCTGGAGCCGGCCCTGACTGCAATGCACACCAGAAGTCACACTGGCTTCACTAAATAATTAGCATGACCCCCAATAAGCAGAACTTACAATGATAGAGTAGCAATACCAGGGTCAGCTGAGGGGGGCCAGGGAGCCCCAATGCTTGTTGCAGTCCCCTCCACCCCATGGGCCCTGGTATTGCTATTTCATCATTGTAGGTTCCTCTCTGAGCGCCATGTATTTCCATTTTAAAATGTTCTCAAACTGAAGCCGAGCCAAAGAGCCCAACAGGCTTTGGTCATTACGGGGTTAATCCTTTCTTATTTTGCCACTTGTACATTTTGCGGACTATCTCGGTCTTAATTTAAAAATGTATATTGACATTTAAAGCCAGCCCTCGGGCTAATACAATCGCCTTTTAATTAGGCTCACTTAATCTATTGAATCATTAATAATGCATTACTCTGGATGAAATTTAACTTTAACCTGCACCCGCCTTCCGTCCAACCTTTCCCAAATAGAGAAATTGATTTTAGGAAATGGAATATCCTCAGCTTCCCCTCCCCCATTTCAAATGTCTCCAAGTGGATTATAGACTGTAGATGTTGCCATTATAAGTTTATTAACCTTCAGCCGTGCAGACAGAGCAGCTTTCACTATTGTTAATCTATAATATTATTAGCGTGACCTCCCTTTTTCTGTGAGGTTTATCCACTAGAACTGGGAATGAGGAGGCTCCTGATATTCGCGGCACAACAGCATCAGTAGAATCGGCACTGATATGGAATTAGAAGGTGGCGCCAGCAGTCGGAGGTTGGGGGTTCCGGTCCAGGTTCTATGTAGCACAATGGAATTCTTATACATCAGAATCAGGAATCCATTTATGTACGGTCCCGTTTTGTGCTCAGGAGCACTATTTAATGTTTCACTTTTATTGGGTATATTTTAGTTTACCATTTCTTTCCCCAAGAAATTCGGGTTTGTCTCAATCCAACTTTAAACGAAACTTGCTAAAAAAAAATAAAAAATAAGAATACGTCAGTCCCTGTTCCAGCGACAGGCAGCATCCACATGTGTCTTGAGGGGGACAGAGGACCCACATACTCCTCCTCGTCCTGCGCTGGGCTCCCGACATCTTGCTCCCCGCCACAGGAACTTCTGCTACTTCGGCTACTTATACCAGCGAGTGAGCTGATGTCAGTATAAAAGGCCCCTCCCTGCAACGGAAGTGAGAAGCTAGAAGATGAAGAGATTGGTGCAAGACAGTTGCAAGGAACCTCTCCCCTGCACCAGGCTTCTGCCGATCTCTCCGGCTGTCAGAAGCTGCAGTGGATGGCACAGGATACCAGCCATCGGCGATGGATAGGAGGTAAAAAGGTGGGAAAAGAATAAAATACTTTTTACTTTTCTGTGTGTGTTATTCCAAACATAACCCTTTGTGAATTGATTAGGGGTCCTTGAGAACACTATACCAGTTCACAGTGCATGGGGATCTTGTAAATCACCTGCCAACAAGCAGGTGACTTGCCATAACACCCCCCCCCCCCATTAGCCCGTGGCCCATATGGCGGCTGGTAGCCTTCAGGGCAGGGGGGAATGGCCACACGCCCTCTGCGCCCTGGTCTACCAGCCCCCATAGCTGGTGCCCAGGCTGGTAGACCAGGGTTCTGTCACACATCCTGTAATAGGTTTGGGGGGTTCTTTAATAAAATTTTTAATAAAGCATACCTTGCATAAGTACTCTTTCTGTGGAATATTCTGTGATAGGATTTTTGATCTAAGAGAATGTTGACCCATGGACACTGTACATGTTCTCTGATTAAATGGGAAACTGGAACAAACATCAAGGGTCATGGTGGTAACTTTTCTTTTTACAACACACTAGAAAATGCAAAAAACAATATCACCTGCACCTGGGATTTGGCCTTTCTACAGAAGTGGCATTCAGAGCCAGGGAGGGAAACCTGGCACATGTTCTACATGGCTGGAGGCATGTCAACATGTGCGAGGAAGGTTCTAGAACTAACTCACGTTTCCCTGGGCCTATGCGCGGCCTCTCGTCCGCGTCAGATTCGCTCCCGCACCCTTCAGCTAAACCTCCGTCTGAGGGAGCAGACCAGAGCACGCCAGCAGCCGCATCCCCTGATAATCAGTGACAAATGCCTGCCGTGGACACACGTTCTTCTAAAGGGATAGTGGGGATGCGGCCACTGAAGCTAGGACCTTGAGTGACAGATTGGTTACCCAATCCATGCAGCAGTGTGACTGCATTGGTCTGTCACTTAAAGCGGACCAAAACCCACATTTTTAACTAGCATGCCCTTAATTGCTCCCCCCATGAAGAGCACCCTTTGCCAATTTTTAGTGCTCCTGCTTCACTCTAATCCCAGAAAGTGGCCCTTGTTTTAGCTGTAAAGCTCCGCCTCCTCCATTCATTGCCATTGTTATGTGTGGCGATGATGTCATTGTCACACCTATGCAATGACTGATTGCCTGCCATCTTACAGAGAGGTACAGCAAAAAAAACAATGTTCCAAGACAATTCGAAAAAAAATGAAAATATCCATTTCTAGTTCAACCCACCAAGAAGTGAGTATCCGCAAGGGCTATGGCCAAATGTATTTCACAAGTTCGGTGGGTTTTGGTCCACTTCTTTAAGTCCAGTTGTCACTCAAGCCTGCAGCTAACATCACCGGCATCAGGATTGCAGTGACCATGTGAGTTGATTTATTATTTTACCATCCAAATTGGGCTTACCATGGGTGAGGGGGGGGGGTGGCGAGGGGGTTACAAAAAAGCTTGAAATTCTTTTTTGACCATTTGTGGTAGAACTCCTAGCATCCTAACACCACCCACACAAGCAGACTTTGGGAACAAAAACAAATATAAACCCGGGAGATCTCACTAAACAAGGTTACCCTGATGAAGCTCCGGTGGGCTGAGCGAAACGCGCCATGACAGGCGGCCCCCTCGACGTCTGTTGCTGGCTCCTGTGGCAACAACCCTTCTGGTTGCATGGATTCTGAACTGATTCTGGCTGATCTATCATCTTCTCGGCCCATGTTGGTGATAGAGGTACTGTGTGGCGATCGAGTCATGGTGGCAGGACGGCCACCGGACCCAGTCACTGCAACCGCCCGTTATCCGCAACCCAGCTCCATTTTATGGTTCAAGCTAGGACACAGTAATTGCATACACATTTGATGCCAGCCGGGGCATAGCGCCTTTGAAAGGGCTGTATGGTTTATTGTTGGACTCCTCAGTCCAGCCTACAAAAAGAGACTCACTGGCCAATTTAGATATACAAAATAGTACAATACCCCAAGACATAAATGAAAAAAACACAATGTTGTGGATGCTAAAATTAATGGACATCCATGAATACCATGCACCCCCTGTGCATGGTATTCATGGGTGCCCTGCTGTGTGAAACCCCCAGATCACCGATGCCAACTCACCTCTTCCCGGTCCTATGGCGCATGCGCGTCCGCATCGCTTAGAGCCACTGATGTCACGTCATCTAAGCTTCGTCTAAGGCCAGCGGCTCCGAGCGCTGGCGGCCGCATCCCTTGCTTCCCTCTGACAGGAAGCGTGCTTGTGGCAGCCATTCACAAATGCCTGGTACGGGCACGCGCCCTGCTAGAGGGATAGCGGGGATGCGGCCGCAGCTCGCACCTGCGCCATTGGACCGGGAGACAAGGTAAGTGAATGGGATGACCTGGGGGGTTTCATACAGCAGTGTTTTGTAGGCCTAGTACTACGAGGTTATATGCATGTTTTGAACATTTATATTTGTCTAGGGCTATACGTTTTCCTATATCTTTGAAATATTTACCTAGCACACTATCTGGTGTTTTTTAGGTTCTGTAAAGTATAGATGGAAGCAGGTTTGGGGGATGGTCAGTCTGCAGCTTTACCAATTACTTATAGTAGTGGGTGGGCTTTGGTCTACTTTAACTGACCTTGGTTAGCTGGAGTAAGCGCAGAGTTGGTTGTGTGCGCACAACTCATTAGTATTGTCATTCCACCAAATAAAACTTCCATATGAGAAGTGATGTTATGATGATTGGTAAAGTGTTTCTTGTCAGTGCCATTATCTATGCCTGGCAGGAGACACAATGATCTCTAGATATCAGTTACATTAAGCACGCCAGCGAGCTGCATTTGTTGCTTCTGCTCTGTTACTTGTATTCAGACCGCAAAGGACATTAAAAACATATTATGACATCAGAAAAAATAATGTACATTAGGTTAGTACAAAGCGGCCACATCGCGTCTGTTTCATTAACTTCATTTATATCGGAACTGTCAAAATCTAGCAAGGTAGGTGCCTGCTCTGCGCTGCTACAAGGAGGAAAGTTTCAATGCGCCACAAGAACTCAAGAAGAAGTTCTGCAGAACAACAGCGTTGCTTGAATATGTCCTTCTCTAGTTCCGGTCTACTTTTTTTTTTTTATTAAAGTGGATCAAAATCCAGGATTCTGACTATATGATCGGGGGTGCCCCGCTGTGTGAAACCTCCCAGATCGCCCAAACAAACTCACCTTTTCCCAGCCCTATGACGCATGTGCGGCTGCTCGACCAATCAGCGCACTCGGATCTGCTCAAGTCACCCTGTCCAGGCCCGGACAGGTGAGTTGATTTTGGTAATAACCGTATTTTTCGCCATATAAGACGCACATGCCCATAAGACGCACCTAGGATTTTACAGATTGGTCCAGTGGCAAGAAGAGAGTCTCTCTAATCATCTATACATTTAACAGCATAAATGTGAAACTCTAATGCAATCAGTGGAAGTGATGACAACCTTGGATTGAGCTCTCCCAACACCTACCTGTGTTGGAGATATACAGGCTGATTCATCATTAGCGGCAGGTAGCGACAGATGAGCGTCTGTAGCAGGCATGTTCAGTAATGGTGAATACGTTGTGAGGAGTCGCTATTTGACCAGTACAGCGCTGTATGGGAGCGCATGTTAGCGACTGCTCATAGCGACCGACTCACACCATATTCAGGAAAAAAACAGCTGCAAAAATCTCTGGTGCTGAAAAATAGTTGTTTGAAGCCCAGAGCGCAGGAGGCTGTGTGTTTAAAGTCTGTTTTCCAGCATCTATCCACTAGTAACAAAGCGAAAACATATGGAATTACATTGTAACAACATTGTAACATGAACACTTTAATGGCAGAGCTGTAATGTCATTTTTGAGGAAATATTTTAAAAATGAAAAAAATATGAAAAAACTGCTTATTCAATGCCAGAAGAGGTCAAAGAATTATTTGTGATTTTTTGAAAAAAAAAAAAAAAACAGTTTAAAGAGAAGAAAAGGATCGTCCATTGAAATGTATGGGAGAGTGTCAGGTAGCGAGAGGTCATACCTGGCGCTGTGCAAGGCTGAACGCTGGCGCTGTTCGCTGAGGCTGTGAAAATGATGCTACATGGCGCTTTTCCAGTCGCTCAACAGATTCTGCTTGATAAATGTGTAGTTGCTGCCGTGTCCGGCGTTGACCAGTCGCTATCAGTCGCTACCTCTCATTAACCAGGCGCTACCTGACGCTATCCCTTCTTAAATAAGGGCCATAATATATTGCAATAGCTTGTTATTATTATTATGATTATTATTATTAATAATAATAATAAATATGATTAGTGACTTTTGCTAGATTGACTGCAGTTTATAGCTCTGACAAGTTATGACATTATCTGTGACTACTGAAGTGTACCAGAAGCCAGGGCAGGCTCTAGGTTTATGTGGGCCCCTGGGTGATAGCGTCTCAGTGGGCCCCTTGCAGTGTGGTGTGACACTCCATACATGGGCATAATGTTGCATGTATGGTGAATATTGGCAAAGAATAAACAGAGAAAAACAATAGAAGGAATGACAGAAAGTATTGAAAGAGGGAATAGCGGGAATGACAGAAAGAGATAGAATGGATAGAAGAAGGTACAGAAAAAAGAAAACACGGAATGGCCCAAAAAAGAGAATATACGGAAAGAGATAGAAGGAAAGAAAGTGACTAAAAATAGATTAAAGAAACAAAGAATAGATGGAAATAAATACATTATAATAAACTAAAAGAACAAAAGCTTAGAATGAATGTCAGAGAGAAATGAGGGGAAAAAAACAGGAATTTGAGATGGTAGGGCAAAATAAGGAGAAGGAAAGAAAGATTAAAAAAAGGGGAAAAAAGAAAGAAAAGGAATGACAGAAACAGGTGAAAGAAAAAGAAACAAAGAAAAGATGGAAAGAAAGTAAAAGGGAAAAATGAAGGAAAGAAAGAAAAAATAGAAGGAGAGAAACAAATGATAGAAGGACTGACACAAATAGTGGAAAGAAGAAAGAAAGAAAAAAGTGAATGGTCTGATGGGCTACGGGGCCAGCAAAAAAGCTATCAGCGGCAGTGGAGGCCCCCTGCGCCTGGACAAGCCTTTTTTGTTTTTGCAAACCTGCAGCCAAAGCCACCACAGGGCAGCAAAGCAGCAAAGCCGCCGCCAGCAACGCTACAGTGATGGGTGCAGAGCTGTCACTGCACATAAGCCACCAAGCACAGCCGCTGGCAGCTCAATGCAGGGAACCAGCCGGGCGACTACACTACCCCCCACCCAGAATGGCAAAGCAGGAGTTCCCGAACAGCACGCACCCGCACAAGGGGGGCACAAGGGACTCCATCTGACGTTCCAGTAAGTAGGCGGGTGCCAGACAACCACCAATCAGTTACTTGGCTGGACTATTATTTTATACTGTATCTGGGGCCTCCACCAGATTTTATGCCCAGGGGCCTCCAGCACACATAATCCCACCCTGGACCTGCGTGCAGGTTCACTTTAGCTCCGCAGATCGTGATGGATGGCTCTCTGTAGATCCTTTATCCTTTGTTGGAAGATGAGATTCACTGCTGGATATCTCACATCTTCTAGCAGCCTGGTATCTAATTAGTTCAACAATGCCCAGGGGCTGCTTTAGTGTCAAGCGATAAGTGGAAATGTTTTGCATGAACAGATCTTTATTCTCTTCATTTGATATACTTGTGCCTTTCCTTAGACAGCTCATCAGTATACATGCAAGTGTATCTGTGTATATATATATATATATATATATATATAACCTGCATGTATACTGATGAGCTGTCTAAGGAAAGGCATAAGTAAATATATATATATATATATATATATATATATATATATATATATTTATTTTTATCAGTTTTCGAAATGCAAAGTGACCGACCAATAGAGAAATCTTAATTAAACCAATTTTCGATGTGACCACTCTTTTCCTTTCAAACAGCCTCTGTTTTACAGTATTTTTTTCCTTTAAATTGATAGTCCAGCCAAGTAACTGATTGGTGGTTGTCTGGCACCCGCCTATTTACTGGAACGTCAGATCAGGTCCCTTGTGCCCCCCTTGTGCGGGTGCGTGCTGCTCGGGAACTCCTGCTTTGCCATTCTGGGTGGGGGGTGGTGTAGTCGCCCGGCTGGTCCAGCAGAAAACAGTTCCCTGCATTGAGTAGCCAGCGGCTGTGCTTGGTGGCTTCTCCATCACTGTAGTGTTGCTGGCGGAGGCTTTGCTACTCTAGACTCTCCGTCCTGCCCTGTGGTGGCTTTGGCCGCAAAACGGTGGCCATTTTGCCGAAGATCATTCTGACACTGTATTGCGGCTAAAGCAGATCAGGCAGGGAAAGAGCGAGGGACAGATAGACAGATAGATACAACAAGAGAGAAATAGATAGATAGATAGATAGATAGATAGATAGATAGATAGATAGATAGATAGATGAAGCGAGGGACAGATAGAGAAGGAGAGAGGCTGTGACAGTGACAGAGAAAGACAGGGACAGTTTAAAGTGTTTGCATTAGCTTTCAAGCCTATTTAGTGTCAATAACACACCTGCCTATTTAGCTTTTCCTTTTCCTGGTGTCATTCTTTAAAAAGCGTGCTAGCATTAATATTTCAAGAGTACCTGTCTATTAACTGGTTGCATTTTGTAATCAAAGTCACTTTTCCACTATCAAAGCAGCCAACATGTGTATTTGAAGAGGGGGCATCCCAAACACTAGCATAAATATTCCAAGACTACCTGTCTATGAACTGGTTGCATTTTGTAATCAAAGTCACTTTTCCACTATAAAAGCAGCCAACCTGTGTATTTGAAGAGGGGGCATCCCAAACACTAGCATAAATATTTCAAGACTACCTGTCTATTAACTGGTTGCATTTTGTAATCAAAGTCACTTTTCCACTATCAAAGCAGCCAACCTGTGTATTTGAAAAGGGGGCATCCCAAACACTAGCATAAATATTCCAAGACTACCTGTCTATTAACTGGTTGCATTTTGTAATCAAAGTCCCTTTTCCACTATAAAAGCAGCCAACCTGTTTATTTGAAGAGGGGGCATCCCAAACACTAGTATAAATATTTCAAGACTATTAACTGGTTGCATTTTGCAAAGAAAGTCACGTTGTCAAATTGCCAGCAGCCATTGCCTTTAACGGGGGGTGGGGCATCCCAAATATGCTAGCATGTGTCTTAAAGAGTACACACATTGGAGTTGGCAGCAGCAGCATTAGGAGCCCATATATTGCCTGAAAGACACACATATGAGCTGGCAGCAGCAGCATAGGGAGCCCATATGTTGCCTGAAAGACACACCCTGGAGTTGGCAGCAGCATAAGGAGCTACCATGCATCAGCTACTACCATGGATCAGCCATTGGTGGGTGGAAATCCTGGCTGATCCATGCCTGATTCATCTTCACAAAGGTGAGTCTCTCCACATTTTTCGTGGACAGACAAGTTCTCCTATGACTATGACTATGGCCCCCGCCGCACAAAACACCCGCTCAGATGGCACACTACTCGCCGGGCAGGACAGCTTTCCCAGGGCAAACTCTGTCAGTTGCGGTCACAAGTCAAGTTTGGCTGCCCAGAAGTCCAGCGGGTCATCAAGGTGCGTTGGCATGGTCATGTCAAGGTATGACACTACCTGCTGGTTCAGGGCTTGCTCCAGGTCTTTCTGCTGCTCATGATTAGCCTCACTATGCGGGTGAAGAAAGCAACTCATTAGCGACTGAAGACTCAGGCTGCTGCTGCTCCTGCCAACCCCCCAGCAGCCATGGCAGTGGAAGGTGAGCGTAGAGGTCCCCCCCTGAATCAGACCTGCGAGAGTATGGACCATGGCGCAGATAGGCATCGGCCAACAGACTACGTAGAATGTCTCTGTAGTAGGTCAGTTTGTCCTCCCTCTCAGCGGGTGTAAAAAAATGCCCCCATTTTGTGCCGGTAGCGAGGGTCCAATAAGGTGGAGAGACAGAAGTCATCCCTCTGACAAATGGATACAATTCTGCGGTCACTACGCAAGCACGTGAGCATGCATAGTGCATTTGTGCAAGTGACTCGGAGGGACTACCTGTCTCCATCTCCACTGCATACTGCCACGGTGTGTCTGAGTCCTCTGTCTTGCCTTCCTCACAACCCTCTAGCTCCTCTGGCTGCTCCTGCTCCTCCTCTCCTGTCAGATGACTAGATAAAATGGCCATTTTGTCAAACCTAAACTGTGCTTTACTGTGCCCCACCCCCTCCTCCTCCACATCAGCCCCCACAGTCTTCATGTGGCCGTGAAATGTAGGCTCCATGTCTCCAGTGCCCTCACCAGCCATGGTTTCCAACATGTGTTGTAGTACATGAAGCAGTGGAATCACATTGTTCATCCCGTAGTCCTGGCGACTGACTAATAATTGGCTTCCTCAAAGGGCCTGAGCAAATGACAGGTGTCACGTATGAGCTGCCACTGGTTTACATTGAAGTTACACAGGGGAGTCCCCTTTTGCACTTGGATCATCAAGAAATCAGTGATGGCTTTTCTCTGTTTGTATAGTCGATCCAACATATGGAGGGTGGAATTCCAACGGGTGGAAACATCGCAGGTCAGACTACGTTGGGAGATACTGTTCTGACGCTGTAGCTCAAGAAGGGTGTGCTTGGCGGTGTAGGAGTGGCTGAAGTGCATGCAAAGTTTCCTTCCCGTAGTTAGGATGTCTTGCAGATGGGGGGAAGACTTCAGAAAACGCTTGACAACTAGGTTGAACACGTGTGCCATACAGGGCGCATGGCTCAGGCTTCCTTGTCACAGCGCAGACAAGATGTTCTTCCCATTGTCAGTCACCATGGTTCCCATTTGCAAGTTTCATGGAGTAAGCCATGATTTCATTTATTGATTTATGATTTTCAGCAGTTCCTCCCATGTGTGACTCCGTGGCTCAAGGAAAACCATGTGAAGAACAGCGTGAAACCACCGTGTTCTGCACACATGGTAGGCTGGAAGGGCACTGAAAAAAATAACAAAATAAATAAAAATACAGGAAAAAAAATTTGTAAAAAACAAAATACAAAAATAAATTAAAAATGAAAAAAAAAATTGTAAACAAAATATTAAAAAAAGACAATGAAATAAAAATATTAAAAAAGAAATACATAAAAAATAAAAAAATATATATTTTTAAAAAATACAAAATATAAAAAAAAAAAGAAAATGAAAAAAAAAAATTGATAATTTTATATGTTATTGTTATTATGTTATATGTTATTATTATTATGTTATATGTTATTATATGTTATTACTATAAATGTGTTCAAATAAGATAAATGTTAACAATTAATATGTAATTGACAATTAGGCACTTTTTTCTGTGACACCATTGTCACAGGCACGACGGCCTAGGAGCGTGAAGGCCACAGTGGAGGGACCTGTCCAAGTTGTTGTTGTGGTTGTACAGGAACCACAATCACCCAGTGGGCCTTAAAGAATATGTATTGTCCCTGACCGTAGTTACAGCTCCAGACGTAGACACAGCCGTGCACTTTGGTACACACTGACAGGCTAAAGGATTAGCCCACCTTCTTTTTTTTTTTTCTTTTCTTTTTTTTTTTTTTGGCTCAATTAAGATCTTCATAATTGTTTTCAGAGTCGTTCATCTGGTGAGGTAGATCACTTTAACATCATTGCCAAGGTTAATCTACTTACCGTATTTTTCGCCATATAAGACGCACCTGCCCATAAGACGCACCTAGGATTTGGGGGAAGAAAATAAGAAAAA
Source organism: Gastrophryne carolinensis (assembly GCA_027917425.1). Lineage (NCBI taxonomy): Eukaryota > Metazoa > Chordata > Amphibia > Anura > Microhylidae > Gastrophryne > Gastrophryne carolinensis. Next base: position 16,648,146 of record CM051239.1, on the reverse strand, counting down.
AAAAATTTAAACCAAAAACGCACCATTACAGACAGTGTGGCATTCCCCTATCCAATTCCCACAGGCCGTGTGGGATGCCCCCATTCCTTAGACAGTGTAGCATGCCCCCATCCCATTCCCCGTATATCCAGTGTGGCATCCCCCCCTCCCATTCCCCATATACCCATTGGCTGTGTGGCATCCCCCTCTCCCCCCATTAGTATAGGCTGTGTGGCATCCCTCTCCCCACATTCCCATAGGCTGTGTGGCATCCACCTCTCCCCCCATTCCCATTGGCTGTGTGGCTTTCCCCCTCCCCCCATTAGTATAGGCTGTGTGGCATCCCTCTCTCCCCATTCCCATAGGCAGTGTGGCATCCCCCTCTCCCCATTAGCATGGGCTGTGTGGCATCCCCCTCCCCCCATTATTATAGGCTGTGTGGCCACCCCCTCCCCCATTCCCATAGGCTGTGTGGCATCCCCCTCTCCCCATTCCCATAGGCTGTGTGGCATCCCCCTCCCCCCATTCCCATAGGCTGTGTGGCATCCCCATTCACATAGGCTGTGTGGTATCCCCCTCCACCTCCCATAGGCTGTGTGGCATCCCCCTCTCCCCATAGGCTGTGTGGCATCCCCCTCCCCCCATTCCCATAGGCTGTGTGGCATCCCCCTCCCCCCATTCCCATAGGCTGTGTGGCATCCCCCTCTCCCCATTCCCATAGGCTGTGTGGCATCCCCCTCTCCCCATTCCCATAGGCTGTGTGGCATCCCCCTCTCCCCATTCCCATAGGCTGTGTGGCATCCCCCTCCCCCCATTCCCATAGGCTGTGTGGCATCCCCCATTACCATAGGCTGTGTGGCATCCCCCATTCCCATAGGCTGTGTGACATCCCCCTCCCCCCATTCCCATAGGCTGTGTGGCATACCCCTCCCACCATTCCCCTCCCCCCATTCCCAAAGGCTGTGTGGCATCCCCATCCCCCCATTCCCATAGGCTGTGTGGCATCCCCCATTCCCATAGGCTGTGTGACATCCCCCTCCCCCCATTCCCATAGGCTGTGTGGCATCCCCCTCCCCCCATTCCCATAGGCTGTGTGACATCCCCCTCCCCCCATTCCCATAGGCTGTGTGGCATCCCCCTCCCCCCATTCCCAAAGGCTGTGTGGCATCCCCCTCCCCCCATTCCCATAGGCTGTGTGGCATCCCCCTCCCCCCATTACCATAGGCTGTGTGGCATACCCCTCCCCCCATTCCCAAAGGCTGTGTGGCATCCCTTTCCCCCCATTCCCATAGGCAGTGTGGCATCCCCCTCCCCCCATTCCCAAAGGCTGTGTGGCATCCCCCTCCCCCCATTCCCATAGGCTGTGTGGCATCCCCCTCCCCCCATTCCCAAAGGCTGTGTGGCATCCCCCTCCCCCCATTCCCATAGGCTGTGTGGCATCCCCCTCCCCCCATTCCCATAGGCTGTGTGGCATACCCCCCATTCCCAAAGGCTGTGTGGCATCCCCATCCTCCCATTCCCATAGGCAGGGTGGCCCCTCTCCCCCATTCCCACCCCCCTCCCCCCATTAGTATAGGCAGGCGCCATATTAAAAAAAAAAGTTAAACTCACCTGTCCGCTGACACCGCTGCGCTGAGCGGCCGGCTCAGGCCACGCCCACCCCATTCACGAGCTGGCTCTGTCCCGGCCCCGCCGCTGCGATCGCTGTCTTTTCAGGCAGCGATGACAGCGGCGGGGCCAGAGACAGAGCCCCTGTCGCTCCTCCATCTGCTTCTCCACATGCGAGCACGAAGGTCCGGGCAGCGGGTGGGCGTGACCTGCGCCGGTGCAGGCCACGCCCACCCACTGCCGGGACCTTCGTGCTCGCGTGTGCTCTGAGCCCGGCAGCAGATGGAGGAGCGGCAGGGGCTCTGTCTCTGGCCAAACCGCTGTCATCGCTGCCTGAAAAGACAGCGATCGCAGCGGCGGGGCCGGGACAGAGCCCTCGCCGCTCCTCTGGCCTCTCGCAGTGTGCCAGACAACGCGGGAGCGCCGGGGATGGGTGAGTTTTTTTTTTTTTTTTTTTTTACATTCGCCCGATAAGGCGCACTGACATTTTTCCCCCACTTTTGGGGAAAAATAAGTGCGTCTTATAGGGCGAAAAATACTGTACTTGTGGCTATGTATAGTGTACATTTCATCCTGTGTATTTGTGTATGAGCTTTTTTTTTTTTTTTTCCCCAAGCTCTACCCCCCCTACCCCTTCCAACCTGTAAATTGCCCCCCCATGAACCCCGTATGCCCCCCTCCCCCCAGAACTGATTGCCACGGATATAAGTAAATAGTTGTAGATACATCAACGCCTATACCTAAGTAGGTATATTTATACATACACACGCCCGGTTTGGTACGTGTACATGCACATATACACACTTATTCTGCCGCAATAGGAAGAAGGAAGAAAAACCTCTCTCTCTTCCCCCTGACTTCTTACTTATTTGTCGTCCTTCCTATCTCTCTTTTCTTGGATTATCTCCACCAAACCCTTGTAGTAGAGACCAGGTCTCCACCGGTTCTGTCAGCGCTAATTCAATTTCTACGATTTTTAACATCTCTTCTTTCCATTTTTGAAGGTGGGAGGATTTGTTCTGCGCCAGTGTTTCATTATGTAGTGTTTTGTGCCCATTATAATGAGATTAACTAGGAATCTTGCAGCTATTGGGTGATCTATAATTGGGTGATTTAGGAGAATTCGTGACTTACACAGCGGGATAATTATTCCCGCTTCTTTCTCTGTGAAGGATTCTTGATATGTACACATTCCCACCATATGTGTTTTACTGAGGATGGGTAAAGCCCACACCACCAGCAAGAATATGGGGTCATGTTATTGTTGTAATCGGTGGTTAGGTAGTACCGCGTGATATATTTGAAACTAAAGATTCTTAAGTTTGTGGACTGTATGAGGGCATTTTCTTTGTAAATATTTTGCCAATCAGTGTCAAGTAGTGGAGTCTCAGTATCTCCCTCCCACTTTTTCTTATAGGGATCGGGTTTGTTGTAACCACAGAGTGCTCTATAGTATTGTCTTATGCCCTTATTCATCAAGCGATAGCGCCAGGTAGTGTCTGACGAGCGCCAGGTAGCGGCAGCTAACGGCGACTACCGACTCAAGTACGCCCGCGGCGGTCACAATGACGCATTTATCAAGCAAAATGAGGCTAGCGCCGGCGAGAGCGACGGCTAGCGCGGCATTCATCATGAAGCCGCCTGGACCGAACAGCGCCGCTGCAAATTCCCTCACAGCGCCAGGTATGAGCTGTCGCTCCCTGGCGATGTCCAATGCATTTCAATGGAGCAATCTATAATAATTCATGATTAATTGGTAATAATTTTTTTTTTTTTTTTTTTAATGTCAAAAAATCGGAGACCACTTCTGCAATGTTAGGATTTATTTTTAAGTCCAAAAAAAAAAAAAAAAAAAAAATATGTGCAGAATTGATCTAACAGGTCTGAGATTAATGTATTCATATAACGGGATGATTCTAAAAACATGTATAATGTTACATTCAAAAAATATGGTTGTTTAGGGGTTAAAAACTAGTTAATACAGATCGCCGCCAGCGCTCTGGGGTTTAAACAAGGAATGGACAGCGACAGCACATTCGGAGCGTGATTTTTTGATGAATATGAAGCTAGCCGTTCGCTCTGGCCATTCGTTGTCAGGCGCTCACATACAACGCTGGACCTGTGAAACAGCGACTCCCCAGCCCGTATTCAACATTACCGCACACCGACTGAGTCGCTGTCATCAAGCTAATGCCGGCCAAGCACAGCGAATACTGGCTGGCGCTGAAAAAATCACGCTACAGTCGCTCATCTGTCGCTACCTGGCGCTATTGATGAATCGGCCTCCCCGTTGCCTTGGGTGGGTATCTATTGAAAAGAATAAAGCTTGTACACTGGATAGGGGAGGGATTGAGGCTGGTTGTTTGTTGTCCTGAAGGATATTGTTAGCTTTGGTGAATTTTAGCAGGGTATTCACGTCCTTTTCTACTTTAGCTTTGGGATATATTTGGGACAGCTCTATTTCTTTTAACCAGATATCCTGAACCCTGATATATTCCCTCGGAAAAGGTACGTTAGTGCTGTGCTCGCTGAGTATATATTCAATATCTATACGTTTTGCCAATGTTAGTAATCTTTGTGGGAGAGGGGATTTAGATTGGTTAAGAATCATTTTTTTTAAGAAGGAGAGAGTTGACTTGACCAGGGGGTGTGATGTACATCTCAGAGCTTCAGTCAGGGTTTTGGGGTTTAATGAAAATACTTCATCTATTTTGATGGGGTGTAGTTCCAGTTGCGGCCAGACCTCTTTTTTTTATCTGGGATTTCCAGTTGAAGATCCTTTGGAGCTGGGCTGCTTGATAATATTGTCTAAGGTTGGGGGCGCCTAACCCGCCGTAATCCGTGGGTCTGCTTAAATGTTCGTATTTAGTCTTGTGTTTTCTCCCTCTCCATATAAAGTCTGAAATAATACTGTTTAATTCTGAAAAATACTTTCCTGGGATATAAATTGGTAAAGCCTGATAGATTAATTTAGGAAGGAAGAACATTTTTAATAAAGAGATTCGTCCCAACATGTTCAGGGGTAACTTATTCCATTTCTTTGTTGAGTCTCTTAACTTTGGGGAAAGAGGGGTGTAGTTTGCCCTGAATAGGTGCCTAGGGTTTCGTGTTATGTTAATTCCGAGGTATTTAATATGATCTTCCTCTAAATGAAAGTTGGCCATTTTGCGGAGTTCCACGAGTTCCTTTGGAGGAATATTTAGAGGCATGATTAATGATTTTTCTATGTTTAGTTTAAAGTTGGAATATCGACCAAATGTTTCCAGTGCATGTAGACATCGTGGAAGTGATTCCCTAGGATCTTCTAAGGTTAGTAATATGTCATCAGCATAAGCAAGGATTTTTATTTTGTTATTACCAATTCCAATGCCTTTAATCATAAGGTCGTCATTAATTGAGCGGAGTACAGGTTCTAGGTGTATATTGAACAGGGAGGGAGATAGGGGGCAGCCTTGTCTGGTGCCATTTCCTATTTTAATGGGATTAGTAAGAGAGCCATTTATATCTATTTGTGCGGACTGGTTCCTATATAGACTCATAATTTTAGCTACAAGTGTAGGTCCTATGCCGTTTTTTCTTAGTACAGAAAGTCCCATGAGACCCTATCAAACGCTTTTTCCGCGTCGAGGGCTATTATGATTGCTTTAGTATTATTTTTTTTTATTTTATTCAATGCTGTAATAGCTAGTGAGATATTTTGGTGTATACCTCTGGCGGGGATGAAACCTGCTTGAAAGGGAGAGATGATGTACTTTGTAACTTCCTCTAAGTGTTTGCTGATGATTTTTGCGTATATCTTTAAGTCTATATTTATAAGAGATATAGGTCTATAGTGTGCGCAGTTAGAAGGGGTTTTGCCTGGTTTTGGGATTAGTTTGATAATTGGATTATTCATCTGTTGACTCAAAAGATATGAGTCATCTAAAGAGTTGAATAGTTCTAATAGGTGTGGTGCCAACTCATCCTTAAAAGCTTTGAAGTATTCAGCAGGGAAACCATCACTTCCGGCTGCTTTTTAGGTTGTCTATTGCCCATATAACTTCCTTGAGATTTATTGGGTTATCAAGAGTATCTTTTAGATCTTCTGGGATTGTTGGAATGTTTATTCCTTTAAAAAAGGAGCCAAAGTCTCTACTGCTTGAATCTGGGATATTATATAGGTTTTCGTAAAATAAATAAAAAGAGTTCTTAATTTCTTCCGTTGTATAGTGATTAATGCCTTGCGCATCTGTGATCATTTCTATAAATTTCTCGGCCCTATTGTCCTTGGCTAGGTCTGCCAGTAGTTTCCCATTTTTATTTTGCTCATGTTTGCTCTTATCTATTATTATTATCTTATCTATTTTATTTTCTCTTGGGTTCAGCAGATCTTTGAGAGCTATTCTCGTCTTCAAAATTTCCTGATAGAGAGTTTCACCCGCCTTCTGTTTGTGGGATTTTTCAAGTTTGTCTAGGTGATTTAATAAGTTGTTGATCTGTTGTGTAGCAATTTTCTTATTTTTCGCTGATATAGCTATACATGTTCCACGTATGTAACATTTGTGAGCTTCCGAGATATTTCTTATTGTAACCTCGCCGTTATTATTGGTATAGAAGAATTCTCTAAGGTCTTTTCTTAATCTTTGTTTGTCGATTTCTAGGTTTAGAATATTCCAATTCATTTTCCACTGATAGCACGGGTCTGTTTTATGGCAAAGATTCAGAGTAATAGTTACTGGGGCATGGTCTGAGAGGGTGATATTCTCGATCTGGCATTGGGTAACCATTTGTAGGTTTTGTTGCCTGATGTTGCAGAAATCTATTCTGGAATAGGTATTTTTTACTCTGTTATAACATGTGTAGTCTCTGTCTGTTGGGTGAAGAATACGCCAGGTATCAACTAGGTTAAGACCCTTGAAGTAATTCCATGTCTTCGGGTTTGTTATTAGATTAGTACATTTTCTTTTTGTGCCAGTTGTGTCAAGATCACAGTTAGCTATTAAATTAAAGTCTCCAGCCCAGATTAGAATACCTCTTTTTATCTGCTCGATTTTTTTGGCCACTTTAATTAGGTACTTAGCCTGTCCTTGATTTGGTACGTAGGAGTTTGCAAAAGTGAAAGTTTGTCCATGAATTTTAATTGTGATTACTACGGTCCTGGCTTGTTCGTCTGTGTATTGTGATGTAATCTGATATTGACAATTCTTATTTATGATAATGGCTACACCTCGGGATTTTTTTTATCTAAATGGGTTTGATATTATATGTCCGAAATCTGCAAAGGCTTTGAAGGGTTCTTTATCCTTTTTGAAGTGAGTTTCCTGCAACATTGCAATGTCTATTTTTAACCTGCGGAGTTCCTTAATGATGGCTCTTCTCTTTTGCAGGCAGTTAGCCCCTCTGATATTGTATGTGCAAAGTCTTATTTGTCGGCTTTCCATATTGTAAAAAGGCAGGAGAAGGCTAGAGACAGCCTAAGTGATTAAGTGTGCAGCATTTTGTGTATTATATTTGTTTTTTTTTTTCTTCCTCTACAGTTCTTTATTACCCGTGGCATGGTTTTCTCCCTAGACCCTATGTCCCTTACACGCATGGCTCGACCATCCCGGGGATTTACTGTATTCCCCTGGTGTTTTTTAGCCTCCTTATTACTTGGGGGCATTCTTTTGGCCAGAGCTGTGTCTGCCGCCCGACACTGCCCAACATCAGGTTGATGCCGTTTTTTTTTTTATTATTAATATATATATATATATATATATATATATATATATATATTCTTCTTTTTTCCTCCTTTCCCTTTTATTATGACTTTTATTGAATTAATGGATCTCGGATATTTCATTTTCTTGCCCATTCTTGGACAAGAAGAGTTTCTGGTTGGTTAGACATTTCTAAATTAAGGTCCCATTCAGGGATATTCATCGGCGCCAATCGCAACTAGCGGATTAATGGTTCGAGTGGGTCGCCATCCTTTAAGGTGTGCATTCTTCCTCCGTTATTAATTGATAGCCTCAGTGGTCCTATCCATTTATATCTTAGACGCTGTGCATCTAATTGCGCGAGTAGGGGTTTAAGTAGGAATCTCCTATACCTAGTTCTTTTAGAGAGATCTTGGAATACCCGAACATTATTAGTTCCTACTTTGATTGACCGCATTTTCCTCGCATGGGTGAGTATTTCATCTTTGTCGCCATAATCTGGGAGGAAACAAAGAACGTCCTGCGTTACCCCTTTTGCGGAGTTTTTTTTCCCGCCATCTCGGTGGCATCTGCTTATAGTAACTGTTTTATCCCAGTTGTGACTAGCCCACCTTCTGTTCAACAAAAGTGTACAGGGCTGATACTGCCTTCTTCACAAAGAAATGACAGCTTGGGACTCTCTACCTCAGCTCGGCACAAGCCATCAGTTCTCTGAAAGGTCCACCACCTCCAAAGGGAGGGACTGCAGCACCAGCAACTTATACAGGAGCACATTTAGCTTCTGCACGTTGGATGAGTGGGCACATACTGTTGTCTCTTGGACATGGCTTGGTCAATGGATTGCTGGCGGAATGACTGACTCAGATTAAGAGGAGGAGGAGCATCTGGAGCAACAGAGGATGGGTATGACACACAGGAGGTGTTGGAGCCTTGGCTGGCTGGAACAGGGAGGGGCGTGCCACTGGGTAATGCAGCAGGCTGGACCACCACTTTGGAGCCAACTCTTCCAGGCCGCTTCATGGTGACGCTGCAAATGTTGACGCAGGGCTGTGGGTCCAACATTGGGACCCTGGCCACACTTGGCCTTCTGCTTACATATCTTTCATATAGCCATGTTAACCTCCTGAGGATGCTTGATGAAATACTGCCACATCGCCGAGTAGCTGATTTTCCTTCCAACAGTCCACACTAATTCACTGCTGCTGCCGCCGCTGCCGACTCCTGGGACCCTCTTCCACTACCTCCTGGGAAGGTAGCCTGCCGTGCAGCAAGTGGTCTACCCCGAGCACATTTGCCTCCATACTTTCCCCCTCTGCTAAATCTGTCACTATCCATCACTCCAATCCTTTAAAAGTGCCCTCAAAACTCACTGATGTCCTCCTCAGGTTCCTCAACAGTGTCTGCTTAAGAAGCCAAAACACTTGCAACACCACCTCCCACGCCACTCTCCTCATCACTACTTGCGGCGAGAAGAAGAAGCGGCGAGTGTCTCCCCCACTCCTTGGCTGGGCAGTAGCTGCTGATTTTTCTGATTATCAGATCGTCCTCACTGAATAGTGGAGCTGAATCCAAAGCATAAGATATAACCAACAGTTGACTGAGGGTGTCAGATGTCACTTGTGATGAAGTGGATGATCCTGTTAACCAATGGATGATGGCAAATGGGTTGCTGGTCGAGACACGACCGCTAGCTGATACCAGGAGATCAGGCCTCTCACTGAGACTCCTGCTGCCACTCACCCCTAGTCTGCTGAGACCTCTGCTTGATGAATTTAGGCCTAATATGTTACTATGTTACTAATATGTTACTATGTTACTAATATGTTACTAATTTGTTACTATGTTACTAATATGTTACTATGTTACTAATATGTTACTAATATGTTACTAATCTGTCACTCTCCATCCCTCCAAGCCTTTAAATGTGCCCTCAAAACTCACTGATGTCCTCCTCAGGTTCTTCAACAGTGTCTGCTTAAGAAGCCAAAACACTTGCAACACCACCACCCACACCACTCTCCTCATCACTACTTAACCACCTAGTGGAAGACGCGGCGAGTGTCTCCTCCACTTCTTGGCTCGGCAGTAGCTGCTGATTTTTCTGATTATCAGATCGTCCTCACTGAATAGTGGAGCTAAACCCAAAGCATAAGATATAACCGACAGTTGACTGGGGGTGTCAGATGTCACTTGTGATGAAGTGGATGATCGTGTTAACCAATGGATGACGGCAGATGGGTTGCTGGTCAAGACACGACTGCTAGCTGATCCCGGGAGATCAGGCCTCTCACTGAGACTCCTGCTGCCACTCACCCCTAGTCTGCTGCAACCTCTGCTTGATGAATTTAGGCCTCTGCAACTTCTCTGTGCCCATCCTGGCACTTCTCTGCCTGACAAACTTAGTGAGTATATGAGGGGAGGACAAAATGCTACACTACACTTAAAACAGGATTTGTCAATAACAGCAGCAGGTGTGTAACTATCTATGGCCTTTCACTAAGTAATAACCAGGCCCTGAAGAATTTAACAGGAACAAAGTGATGAAACTCAATGGGCCTGATGCAGAGCCTCCTCTGAACTGCCCTTAAAACCCTCCGATTGTCCTATGCTCCCGTTTGAATCGTGGCTCAAATGTGATGCAGAGCCTCCGTCGGAATGGCTCCCTAACTGATCCGTCAATTTCACTTTACTCGGAAAGCTTTTTTTGCTCTCTCGGGTGCCTTCAATTTGATCGGGGCTCCCGTTCACGTTCACACGGGCAGCCCATTTTTCCCTGATTTTTCCTGCCTTTTTGAACGTACCTGCTTGGTTTCCGTCGTATTTGACCTTCCATTTTGGTGGTTTTAGCAAGTATACTTACATCTCCATGGCTCTTCAGTTGCCAATCTGGCTATGGCAACCATTGCCAATTTGACACATATTTTTTTGGGAATAATAAATTTGGGTTGTTCATTTTTCCTTGCCATTAATGCATACCTTAATCTCCTTTGTGTTCCTTTTTCCTTGCCATTAATGCATACCTTAATTCTTTCTGATTGTTTTGGATTTATTGTACCATATCTAAACTTTTTGTGTCATGTAAATGTGTGATGATGTTTTGTGATTGTACATTTGCAGGAAACACAACTTTCAAATTTTTTTTTTTTTTTATTTTATTCCAACGTTTGAAATTGAAATTTTTAAACAAAGTTTTTTACAAATAATTGAATCTAACTGTTTTAACAAATAAACTATTTTCATTTTAAGCCAAATTAAAATTCTTTAGGCCTCGGTGTCTTGTGCCTGTGATTTTCTTGTATCTGTGAATGAAAAACAACATTAGTTTAGCATTGTTTATTTGGTTTGGTTGTGCGTGATTTTTTTGGGGCCCTTTTTAAACCGGACCTTCTGCGTTATTTACTGAAAAGCCCAAACTCTTAACCAAAGATTCCGCAGCATCTCAAAATAATAGATTGTAATTTTTTAGTCAATCAATAATTATTCTTTCCACCACTGGGCTGCAACTCAGTTCAGGAATTTAGTATACGGCCGCCGCCATCTTGACTCAGAAGCATCACACTTACTGAGGAGAGGAGAGTGGGATAAGGTACAGGGGGTGGGTTATAGCTGTGCTTTGCTCACACAGAGCAGAGACCTCTTGAAAAGGTCAGCAATCCCAGAATGCAGAGCAGCACAGTTAGAAGGCACTTCCTGTTTGCAGGCTGCCTGATAAGATGGCGGCTTCCATAATCCGCCATCTTGGATGTTGAAAGCCTCATAACATGCACTAGGTGCAGGTAGGATGATTTTGAAGGTGGGCAAACTTTATGTACAGGGTGTGGGAAACATATAAGATAGACTCTTATTCTGAGTGAAGGTCCGCTTTAAGGGCTTTTTAGACAAAGTCTTTGGTTGTTTTTTTTTGGTTTTTACATTTTGTGGCCAATGGAATTGTTGGTTCATTTACTTTGGTACCAAAAAACGCCATTTACCATGTTTTAGGCGCATATTGCGTCAGGGGCGGAGTCTCCATTCTTGCTCCCTTGGTTGCTGCTGTGAATCTGTTTGCATGACAAAGACACAGATATTAGAGACTGTTGTTGTCTCATGTACACAAAAAGCATTAACAAGTTTGCTGGCCTAACTAAAGTCACTTTTTGAACCTCTTGCTGCCTCACATTGCCCTAGTTCTGCTATCTGCATGTAGCTTAGTTTTGAGCTGCGTACATGTGTTAAACTAAGGTGGGCTTGTATGTAACGTGAAAAACTAATTTGTTTTAGACTATTCTGGCGCTTAGTTTTTTTTTTATTACAAGGAATGTGTGTGCGCACATAAACGCACGCGCGCATACTCACATCCATGATGATGTCGTCCTGCTCCGGGGTAAAGATTGCGGCCGACAGCTTTTCTGGGTTTGCAAGGTATAGCTCTGACGTTCCCCCGCGGAGACGTAGGTGAGTGCGTGCGTGCGTGCGCACAGGCGCGCACCCGCTGTTGACCTTGGCCACACGGAAAACATATTTAAAGCACAAGGCACTCAGCTCTGTGTTGGATACCATATCAATATGGGCAGACCTAAAGGGAGCAAAAAGAGCCAACCAAGGGCCGAGGCACATAGCAGCCGCACACATGCCTCATCCTCCACAAGACAGAAGAGCAGGAACCAGACACATGCCGAACATGCCCCTACTAAAACGGTGGATACTCCACACAAACAGGCACATTCAAAAAAACGCAGGACCAAGGGTACATTAACCCATTCACCACCACCTGCCAAAAAACCACGCACACACAAGGGTCCCCCATCTAGTCAGACCATGCAGCATCCTCCACCTCCACACACCAAGCATACCCACAAATCCAAACACATAAGCAAGGGTAAGCGCATTGCAAAAACCACCACCCCACCCAGGTCACCCACCCCTCCACCTCCACCCTCTGGTTCCCCCAATTCCAGTACCTCAGATTCCACATGCAGCTTCACATCTGATAGCTCAACAGGAACCCAGACATTAAGCCAGAGAAGCACACACACAACATCCCCCTCCCCCATAAGCCAAAGAAGCACACACGACTCCCCAGATACCCAACCATCAATTTCCTCAGAGGCAGGGGAGACCACACACCCATGTGGCAGACAACTACGGCGTGGCTCACTAACTGCCCGATTTTGCGATGCTCAAAGCATGGCGGTGGCAAATGCAGTTTGCGAGCATTATGATGCCCTATTTGGCCGCACCTCCAAAACAACCACTAAGCAGGCTAAGATGGAGATCTGGACTAATATTTGCAGGCAGGTCAATAGTGTGGGATCAGTCCGGAGAGATATTCAGCAAATAAAAATGAAATTTGGGGACCTGAAATACTACAGCAAAAAAAAAATGGACATGCGCCGTCAGAGGTAATGGACAATTTTTAGTCACATTGTTAAAAGGATGTAACACTTATTAGGTGTAATTTAATCTTCCCCAGCCAACAGACGGGGTGGAGCAGAAGTAAAGGAAAAAGTAAAATGCATTTTTTGTAACATTGTTAAAAGGATGTAACACTTATTAGGTGTGATTTAATCTTCCCCAGCCAACAGACAGGGGGTGGCTTACCCACTAAAATTATCCTTACGCCCGCCGAGGAACATGTATATACATTCATACACCCGGCCAGCATCCAGGGACTGGCAGAGGCACAAGACACAGACCAGAATGTAAGGTCCCAAGGTGAGTCTGATTTTGCCATGACCTAGTACAAAAAGTTCAAGAAGGCAGTGTTATGCTACTCAACACACTGTACATGGCCATTTACCTAATCTTCCTATCTACATTCTAAGGACCAAGTCAACAGGACACACCAGGCCCCCAAACCCCTGCGTTAGCACCAAGGCCAAGGGCACACCGGGCTTCTACACCACAAACCCAAATTGTGGATTGCGATGAGGTAAGTCAATGGGCCTTGGTGTGTACTTTTAACATTGATATTTGCGAGCTTTTGTGGACAGAAATAAACTAAAAGGATGCTATATTTCTTTACAGACCACAGGAAGCCCACCCATCATCGACCATATACGAGATTTGGAGGAGGACACCCCACATATGTCACTAACCACTACTGCACCAGTGGCAGCAACGCAGTCAACCCCGGCACAGCCACCACATCCACAACCACCTTCGGAACCAGAACCAACCACCCGTCCCACTGCTCCTACCCAGTCTAGACGCCATATTTCCCAAAGAAGGCAACTTCAAATTTTGGAGGAAACATGGAGGCAGGAAAATATAGCCTTTGCTGCAACAACACAGCAATTCAATGAGACTGTGTGCACCCAACTCACAAACCTCAACGCCCAAGTAGAGGTATTAAACAGAAATATCTCTGCCCTAACCAGCCATATGGGTGAGATTAATCAAAGCCTGGCCCACATTGCAGGCAATTTGCAGGCACAACATCATTCCTCGTCACCATGCAACCCAACATACCACTAATTTTTGGGGAATACTGTGCCCACGTGTAATTTTTCTTTTGGGCACCAAAAAACAAATGACAAAACAAAATTTGTTTGAAAAAAAAAAAAAAAAAAGTGGTCTCTGAAAAAACACTAAACACTAGTTGTGCACGTATGGTTTGCGCGGTGCCACTTTGGGTGCAAGAAAAAGGAGGGGTAGGGAGGGCTGAAACTAAAGGTGGTGGAGTAGCCCACAAGCCATGATTAGGTTCAGGACCGTTGCAGGCGTCTATTGTAGTGCCCCCCCCCCCCCCAGTCTCATCAAGACAACGGAACCTCATCTTCAAGAGAACAAAGCCTCGCTCCAACACAGAGCGAGTCCTCCTGGGGGCAGTATTGTAGCGCTCCTCTGCCTGTGAAGATCGGTGCAGGATGGGGGTCTTCATCCAGGGGACCAAAGGATAGGCAGAGTCTCCTGCCCTAAAACCAAAAAAAAAAACAATAAAAAAAGGTGTGCATTGCAACAATAGAAAAGAGGGACAAATAGGTGAGCGGGGTAGGGTGGGAGGAAAGGACATTTGTAATGAGACTACATGCACATCCAACCTGTACTCTGATTAAAAAAGTCTGGGGAATACTACTTACATAAGAGGGCAAGAACATGACGCAATAGGGTACAATCACTTAACCCATTTAATTTGTAGATCAATAATTGGGCTCCAAATATACTACAAAAAAAGTTACCAAATAGTGTGTTACGGGAACAAACACAGTCAGAGAGGGTGGGCAACCAATACAAGTTTCAGACACATATCCAGTAGCCAGCCACCAAATAGATCGGCTGATTTGAATCGCTCATGTAGGCAGGAATTCCTAGGCAGGGAAAGCCAGAAAAACGACTCCCAAAAACCAAATCAGGGCCAGCCAGTGCCTGCACATTTATCCTATGTCCCATCTTCAAATGCCTGCACACAAACAATAAAATAAAAATTATGGAGACCCTGTAAAAAGGATCCCAAAAAAAAAAAAACATAAAAAATATCAAATACTCATGCCATCGATGTCCAAAGGCGTGCGGTGCAGCCTGGTTTCTGCCATACTCAGCAGGACAAGACCGCGGAGCTGGCGCCGCTGATGTGCTCCAACAGAGGACTGCATATTATTGCCCGAGTGCAAATACGGCTGCTCTGACTTGCCGTAAGTGAAGGCTTGGCGGCCCCGTTTTATTAGGGTGATTTCAATCGGAAATCAAGGCTCTGCATCACTGAAAAAAACGGACCAATGAACGAGGCGTCCGTTTTCCCGGGAAACAGCCTTGTGCGAGCCGACAATCGGAAAGGCGGCTGAGCGCACACCTGAGCGCATAAACGCACACTAAAATCAACGTAGCACCCTTTCCTGACCCGATCAAAGGCCCAAATCAACGGGGAAAAG
Organism: Gastrophryne carolinensis; assembly: GCA_027917425.1. Taxonomy (NCBI): domain Eukaryota; kingdom Metazoa; phylum Chordata; class Amphibia; order Anura; family Microhylidae; genus Gastrophryne; species Gastrophryne carolinensis. The sequence continues at coordinate 16,633,031 of CM051239.1, read as the reverse complement.
CACGGGGGAGCTGAACGGGGAGGCTCTGCATCAAGCCTAATGTGCTCCAGTACGCTTGAAAAATGTTTTTTTGAGAGACTGGTTCTTTCGAGAGAATCGGGCATGGACCAGCCAAGATTTCCACCCACCAATGCCTGATGCATCAGAGTAGATTGATCATGGGGCCAGACCAACACTAAAGAAATATGGATAGTGCAAAACAGATTTAAGGCGGTGCTCTCCATTTACAGACATTCCTCCGCATCAGACCACAAGTAATTATTGAGGAAATGCTTTACGTTAATCTAAATTTTTATTAATATTCTTAGGAGAAGATATATGTGCCCAAAATCTGTATATGTTCTCTTCATGCTGCTGCCAACTCCAGGGTGTGTCTTTCAGGCAATATATGGGCTCCCTATGCTGCTGCCAACTCCAGGGTGTGTTTTTCAGGCAATATATGGGCTCCTAATGCTGCTGCCAACTCCAGTGTCTCTTTCAGGCAATATATGGGCCCCCTATGCTGCTGCCAAGTCCAGAGTGTGTCTTTCAGGCAATATATGGGTTCCTAATGCTGCTGCCAACTCCAATGTGGTGTTCAGTCAATATATGGGCTCCCTATGCTGCTGCCAAATTCAGGGTGCATTTTTCTGGCAATATATGGGCTCCCTATGCTGCTGCCAACTCCAGGGTATGTTTTTCAGGCAATATATGAGCTCCTAATGCTGCTGCCAATTCCAGTGTCTCTTTCACGCAATATATGTGCTCCTTACGCTGCTGCCAACTCCAGGGTGTGTTTTTTCAGGCAATATATGGGCTCCTAATGCTGCTGCCAACTCCAGTGTCTCAGGCAATATATGGGCTCCCTATGCTGCTGCCAAGTCCAGAGTGTGTCTTTCAGGCAATGTATGGGCTCCCTATGCTGCGGCCAACTCCAATGTGTTTTTCAGGCAATATATTGGCTCCCTATGCTGCTGCCAACTCCAGGGTGTGTTTTTCAGGCAATATATGGGCTCCTAATGCTGCTGCCAACTCCAGTGTCCCTTTAGGCAATATATGTGTTCCCTATGCTGCTGCCAACTCCAGAGTGTGTCTTTCAGGCAATATATGGGCTCCTAATGCTGCTGCCAACTCCAATGTGGTTTTCAGTCAATATATTGGCTCCCTATGCTGGTGCCAAATTCAGGGTGTATTTTTCTGGCAATATATGGGCTCCCTATGCTGCTGCCAACTCCAGGGTGTGTTTTTCAGGCAATATATGAGCTCCTAATGCTGCTGCCAACTTCAGTGTCTCTTTCACGCAATATATGGGGTCCTTACGCTGCTGCCAACTCCAGGGTGTGTTTTTTCAGGCAATATATGGGCTCCTAATGCTGCTGCCAACTCCAGTGTCTCAGGCAATATATGGGCTCCCTATGCTGCTGCCAAGTCCAGAGTGTGTCTTTCAGGCAATGTATGGGCTCCCTATGCTGCGGCCAACTCCAATGTGTTTTTCAGGCAATATATTGGCTCCCTATGCTGCTGCCAACTCCAGGGTGTGTTTTTAAGGCAATATATGGGCTCCTAATGCTGCTGCCAACTCCAGTGTCCCTTTAGGCAATATATGTGTTCCCTATGCTGCTGCCAACTCCAGAGTGTGTCTTTCAGGCAATATATGGGCTCCTAATGCTGCTGCCAACTCCAATGTGGTTTTCAGTCAATATATTGGCTCCCTATGCTGGTGCCAAATTCAGGGTGTATTTTTCTGGCAATATATGGGCTCCCTATGCTGCTGCCAACTCCAGGGTGTGTTTTTCAGGCAATATATGAGCTCCTAATGCTGCTGCCAACTTCAGTGTCTCTTTCACGCAATATATGGGGTCCTTACGCTGCTGCCAACTCCAGGGTGTGTTTTTTCAGGCAATATATGGGCTCCTAATGCTGCTGCCAACCCCAGTGTCTCTTTCAGGCAATATATGGGCTCCCTATGCTGCTGCCAAGTCCAGAGTGTGTCTTTCAGGCAATGTATGGGCTCCCTATGCTGCTGCCAACTCCAATGTGTTTTTCAGTCAATATGTGTGCTTCCTATGCTGCTGCCAACTCCAGGGTGTGTTTTTCAGGCAATATATTTGCTCCAAATGCTGCTGCCAACTCCAGTGTCCCTTTAGGCAATATATGTGTTCCCTATGCCTCTGCCAACTCCAGAGTGTGTCTTTCAGGCAATATATGGGCTCCTAATGCTGCTGCCAACTCCAGTGTCTCTTTCAGGCAATATATGGGCTCCCTATGCTGCTGCCAAGTCCAGAGTGTGTCTTTCAGGCAATCTACGGGCTCCTTATGCTGCTGCCAACTCCAATGTGGTTTTCAGGCAATATATGGGCTCCCTATGCTGCTGCCAAATTCAGGGTGTATTTTTCTGGCAATATATGGGCTCCCTATGCTGCTGCCAACTCCAGGATGTGTCTTTCAGGCAATATACGGGCTCCTAATGCTGCTGCCAACTCCAGTGTCTCTTTCAGGCAATATATGGGCTCCCTATGCTGCTGCCAAGTCCATAGTGTGTCTTTCAGGCAATATATGGGCTCCTAATGCTGCTGCCAACTCCAATGTGGTTTTCAGTCAATATATTGGCTCCCTATGCTGCTGCCAAATGCAGGGTGTATTTTTCTGGCAATATATGGTCTCCCTATGTTGCTGCCAACTCCAGGGTTTGTTTTTCAGGCAATATATGGACTCCTAATGCTGCTGCCAACTCCAATGTGGTTTTCATGCAATATATGGGCTCCCTATTCTGCTGCCAACTCCAAGTTCTGCTGTTCAGGCAATATATGGGCTCCTAATGCTGCTGCCAACTCCAGTGCCTCTTTCAGGCAATATATGTGTTCCCTATGCTGCTGCCAAGTCCAGAGTGTGTCTTTCAGGCAATATATGGGCTCCTAATGCTGCTGCCAACTCCAGTGTCTCTTTCAGGCAATATATGGGCTCCCTATGCTGCTGCCAAGTCCAGAGTGTGTTTTTCAGGCAATCTACGGGCTCCTTATGCTGCTGCCAACTCCAATGTGGTTTTCAGGCAATATATGGGCTCCCTATACTGGTGCCAAATTCAGGGTGTATTTTTCTGGCAATATATGGGCTCCCTATGCTGCTGCCAACTCCAGGGTGTGTCTTTCAGGCAATATATGGGCTCCTAATGCTGCTGCCAACTCCAGTGTCTCTTTCAGGCAATATATGGGCTCCCTATGCTGTTGCCAAGTCCAGAATGTGTCTTTCAGGCAATATATGGGCTCCTAATGCTGCTGCCAACTCCAATGTGGTTTTCAGTCAATATATTGGCTCCCCATGCTGCTGCCAAGCCCAGAGTGTGTCTTTCAGGCAATATATGGGCTCCTAATGCTGCTGCCAACTCCAGTGTCTCTTTCAGGCAATATATGGGCTCCCCATGCTGCTGCCAAGTCCAGAGTGTGTCTTTCAGGCAATCTACGGGCTCCTTATGCTGCTGCCAACTCCAATGTGGTTTTCAGGCAATATATGGGCTCCCTATGCTGGTGCCAAATTCAGGGTGTATTTTTCTGGCAATATATGGGTTCCCTATGCTGCTGCCAACTCCAGGGTGTGTCTTTTAGGCAATATATGGGCTCCTAATGCTGCTGCCAACTCCAGTGTCTCTATCAGGCAATATATGGGCTCCCTATGCTGCTGCCAAGTCCAGAGTGTCTCTTTCAGGCAATATATGGGCTCCTAATGCTGCTGCCAACTCCAGTGTGGTTTTCAGTCAATATGTTGACTCCCTATGCTGCTACCAAATTCAGGGTGTATTTTTCTGGCAATATATGGTCTCACTATGTTGCTGCCAACTCCAGGGTGTGTTTTTCAGGCAATATATGGGCTCTCCATGCTGCTGCCAAGTCCAGAGTGTGTCTTTCAGGCAATATATGGGCTCCTAATGCTGCTGCCAACTCCAATGTGGTTTCCAGTCAATATATGGCTCCCTATGCTGCTGCCAAATTCAAGGTGTATTTTTCTGGCAATATATGGGCTCCCTATGCTGCTGCCAAGTCCAGAGTGTGTTTTTCAGGCAATATATGGGCTCCTAATGCTGCTGCCAACACCAGTGTCTCTTTCAGGCAATATATGGGCTCCCTATGCTGCTGCCATATCCAGAGTGTGTCTTTCAGGCAATATATGGGCTCCTTATACTGCTGCCAAGTCCAGAGTGTGTCTTTCAGGCAATATATGGGCTCCTAATGCTGCTGCCAACTCCAATGTGGTTTTCAGTCAATATATGAGCTCCCTATGCTGCTGCCAACTCCAGGGTGTTTCTTTCAGGCAATATATGGGCTCCCTATGCTGCTGCCAACTCCAGAGTGTGTCTTTCAGGCATTATATGGGCTCCCTATGCTGCTGCTAACTCCAATGTCGTTTTCAGGCAATATATGGGTTCCCTGTGCTGCTGCCAACTCCAGGATGTGTTGTTCAGGAAATATATGGGCTCCTAATGCTGCTGCAAACTCCAGTGTCTCTTTCAGGCAATATATGTGTTCCCTATGCTGCTGCCAAGTCCAGAGTGTGTCTTTCAGGCAATATAGGGGCTCCTAATGCCGCTGCCAACTCCAATGTGGTTTTCAGGCAATATATGGGCTCCCTATGCTGCTGCCAAGTTCAGGGTGTATTTTTCTGCCAATATATGGGCTCCCTATGCTGCTGCCAACTCCAGGATGTGTTTTTCAGGTTATATATGGCCTCCCTATGCTGCTGCCAACTCCAGGGTGTGTTTTTCAGGCAATATATGGGCTCCTAATGCTGGTGCCAACCCCAGCGTCTCTTTCAGGCAATATATGGGTTCCCTATGCTGCTGCCAAGTCCAGAGTGTGTCTATCAGGCAATATATGGGCTCCCTATGCTGCTGCCAAGTCCAGAGTGTGTCTTTCTGGCAATATATGGGCTCCCTATGCTGCTGCCAACTCCAGGGTGTGTTTTTCAGGCAATATATGAGCTCCTAATGCTGCTGCCAACTTCAGTGTCTCTTTCACGCAATATATGGGGTCCTTACGCTGCTGCCAACTCCAGGGTGTGTTTTTTCAGGCAATATATGGGCTCCTAATGCTGCTGCCAACTCCAGTGTCTCTTTCAGGCAATATATGGGCTCCCTATGCTGCTGCTGCCAAGTCCAGAGTGTGTCTTTCAGGCAATGTATGGGCTCCCTATGCTGCTGCCAACTCCAATGTGTTTTTCAGTCAATATGTGTGCTTCCTATGCTGCTGCCAACTCCAGGGTGTGTTTTTCAGGCAATATATTTGCTCCAAATGCTGCTGCCAACTCCAGTGTCCCTTTAGGCAATATATGTGTTCCCTATGCCTCTGCCAACTCCAGAGTGTGTCTTTCAGGCAATATATGGGCTCCTAATGCTGCTGCCAACTCCAGTGTCTCTTTCAGGCAATATATGGGCTCCCTATGCTGCTGCCAAGTCCAGAGTGTGTTTTTCAGGCAATCTACGGGCTCCTTATGCTGCTGCCAACTCCAATGTGGTTTTCAGGCAATATATGGGCTCCCTATGCTGCTGCCAAATTCAGGGTGTATTTTTGTGGCAATATATGGGCTCCCTATGCTGCTGCCAACTCCAGGATGTGTCTTTCAGGCAATATATGGGCTCCTAATGCTGCTGCCAACTCCAGTGTCTCTTTCAGGCAATATATGGGCTCCCTATGCTGCTGCCAAGTCCATAGTGTGTCTTTCAGGCAATATATGGGCTCCTAATGCTGCTGCCAACTCCAATGTGGTTTTCAGTCAATATATTGGCTCCCTATGCTGCTGCCAAATGCAGGGTGTATTTTTCTGGCAATATATGGTCTCCCTATGTTGCTGCCAACTCCAGGGTTTGTTTTTAAGGCAATATATGGACTCCTAATGCTGCTGCCAACTCCAATGTGGTTTTCATGCAATATATGGGCTCCCTATTCTGCTGCCAACTCCAAGTTCTGCTGTTCAGGCAATATATGGGCTCCTAATGCTGCTGCCAACTCCAGTGCCTCTTTCAGGCAATATATGTGTTCCCTATACTGCTGCCAAGTCCAGAGTGTGTCTTTCAGGCAATATATGGGCTCCTAATGCTGCTGCCAACTCCAGTGTCTCTTTCAGGCAATATATGGGCTCCCTATGCTGCTGCCAAGTCCAGAGTGTGTTTTTCAGGCAATCTACGGGCTCCTTATGCTGCTGCCAACTCCAATGTGGTTTTCAGGCAATATATGGGCTCCCTATACTGGTGCCAAATTCAGGGTGTATTTTTCTGGCAATATATGGGCTCCCTATGCTGCTGCCAACTCCAGGGTGTGTCTTTCAGGCAATATATGGGCTCCTAATGCTGCTGCAAACTCCAGTGTCTCTTTCATGCAATATATGGGCTCCCTATGCTGTTGCCAAGTCCAGAATGTGTCTTTCAGGCAATATATGGGCTCCTAATGCTGCTGCCAACTCCAATGTGGTTTTAAGTCAATATTTTGGCTCCCTATGCTGCTGCCAAATTCAGGGTGTATTTTTCTGACCATATATGGTCTCCCTATGTTGCTGCCAACTCCAGGGTGTGTTTTTCAGGCAATATATTGGCTCCCCATGCTGCTGCCAAGTCCAGAGTGTGTCTTTCAGGCAATATATGGGCTCCTAATGCTGCTGCCAACTCCACTGTCTCTTTCAGGCAATATATGGGCTCCCTATGCTGCTGCCAAGTCCATTGTGGTTTTCAGGCAATATATTGGCTCCCCATGCTGCTGCCAAGCCCAGAGTGTGTCTTTCAGGCAATATATGGGCTCCGAATGCTGCTGCCAACTCCAGTGTCTCTTTCAGGCAATATATGGGCTCCCTATGCTGCTGCCAAGTCCAGAGTGTGTCTTTCAGGCAATCTACGGGCTCCTTATGCTGCTGCCAACTCCAATGTGGTTTTCAGGCAATATATGGGCTCCCTATGCTGGTGCCAAATTCAGGGTGTATTTTTCTGGCAATATATGGATTCCCTATGCTGCTGCCAACTCCAGGGTGTGTCTTTTAGGCAATATATGGGCTCCTAATGCTGCTGCCAACTCCAGTGTCTCTATCAGGCAATATATGGGCTCCCTATGCTGCTGCCAAGTCCAGAGTGTGTCTTTCAGGCAATATATGGGCTCCTAATGCTGCTGCCAACTCCAGTGTGGTTTTCAGTCAATATGTTGGCTCTCTATGCTGCTACCAAATTCAGGGTGTATTTTTCTGGCAATATATGGTCTCACTATGTTGCTGCCAACTCCAGGGTGTGTTTTTCAGGCAATATATGGGCTCGTAATGCTGCTGCCAACTCCAATGTGGTTTTCAGTCAATATATTGGCTCCCTATGCTGCTGCCAAATGCAGGGTGTATTTTTCTGGCAATATATGGTCTCCCTATGTTGCTGCCAACTCCAGGGTTTGTTTTTAAGGCAATATATGGACTCCTAATGCTGCTGCCAACTCCAATGTGGTTTTCATGCAATATATGGGCTCCCTATTCTGCTGCCAACTCCAAGTTCTGCTGTTCAGGCAATATATGGGCTCCTAATGCTGCTGCCAACTCCAGTGCCTCTTTCAGGCAATATATGTGTTCCCTATACTGCTGCCAAGTCCAGAGTGTGTCTTTCAGGCAATATATGGGCTCCTAATGCTGCTGCCAACTCCAGTGTCTCTTTCAGGCAATATATGGGCTCCCTATGCTGCTGCCAAGTCCAGAGTGTGTTTTTCAGGCAATCTACGGGCTCCTTATGCTGCTGCCAACTCCAATGTGGTTTTCAGGCAATATATGGGCTCCCTATACTGGTGCCAAATTCAGGGTGTATTTTTCTGGCAATATATGGGCTCCCTATGCTGCTGCCAACTCCAGGGTGTGTCTTTCAGGCAATATATGGGCTCCTAATGCTGCTGCAAACTCCAGTGTCTCTTTCAGGCAATATATGGGCTCCCTATGCTGTTGCCAAGTCCAGAATGTGTCTTTCAGGCAATATATGGGCTCCTAATGCTGCTGCCAACTCCAATGTGGTTTTAAGTCAATATTTTGGCTCCCTATGCTGCTGCCAAATTCAGGGTGTATTTTTCTGACCATATATGGTCTCCCTATGTTGCTGCCAACTCCAGGGTGTGTTTTTCAGGCAATATATTGGCTCCCCATGCTGCTGCCAAGTCCAGAGTGTGTCTTTCAGGCAATATATGGGCTCCTAATGCTGCTGCCAACTCCACTGTCTCTTTCAGGCAATATATGGGCTCCCTATGCTGCTGCCAAGTCCATTGTGGTTTTCAGGCAATATATTGGCTCCCCATGCTGCTGCCAAGCCCAGAGTGTGTCTTTCAGGCAATATATGGGCTCCGAATGCTGCTGCCAACTCCAGTGTCTCTTTCAGGCAATATATGGGCTCCCTATGCTGCTGCCAAGTCCAGAGTGTGTCTTTCAGGCAATCTACGGGCTCCTTATGCTGCTGCCAACTCCAATGTGGTTTTCAGGCAATATATGGGCTCCCTATGCTGGTGCCAAATTCAGGGTGTATTTTTCTGGCAATATATGGATTCCCTATGCTGCTGCCAACTCCAGGGTGTGTCTTTTAGGCAATATATGGGCTCCTAATGCTGCTGCCAACTCCAGTGTCTCTATCAGGCAATATATGGGCTCCCTATGCTGCTGCCAAGTCCAGAGTGTGTCTTTCAGGCAATATATGGGCTCCTAATGCTGCTGCCAACTCCAGTGTGGTTTTCAGTCAATATGTTGGCTCTCTATGCTGCTACCAAATTCAGGGTGTATTTTTCTGGCAATATATGGTCTCACTATGTTGCTGCCAACTCCAGGGTGTGTTTTTCAGGCAATATATGGGCTCTCCATGCTGCTGCCAAGTCCAGAGTGTGTCTTTCAGGCAATATATGGGCTCCTAATGCTGCTGCCAACTCCAATGTGGTTTCCAGTCAATATATGGCTCCCTATGCTGCTGCCAAATTCAAGGTGTATTTTTCTGGCAATATATGGGCTCCCTATGCTGCTGCCAAGTCCAGAGTGTGTTTTTCAGGCAATATATGGGCTCCTAATGCTGCTGCCAACACCAGTGTCTCTTTCAGGCAATATATGGGCTCCCTATGCTGCTGCCATATCCAGAGTGTGTCTTTCAGGCAATATATGGGCTCCTTATACTGCTGCCAAGTCCAGAGTGTGTCTTTCAGGCAATATATGGGCTCCTAATGCTGCTGCCAACTCCAATGTGGTTTTCAGTCAATATATGGGCTCCCTATGCTGCTGCCAACTCCAGGGTGTTTCTTTCAGGCAATATATGGGCTCCCTATGCTGCTGCCAACTCCAGAGTGTGTCTTTCAGGCAATATATGGGCTCCCTATGCTGCTGCTAACTTCAATGTCGTTTTCAGGCAATATATGGGTTCCCTGTGCTGCTGCCAACTCCAGGATGTGTTGTTCAGGAAATATATGGGCTCCTAATGCTGCTGCAAACTCCAGTGTCTCTTTCAGGCAATATATGTGTTCCCTATGCTGCTGCCAAGTCCAGAGTGTGTCTTTCAGGCAATATAGGGGCTCCTAATGCCGCTGCCAACTCCAATGTGGTTTTCAGGCAATATATGGGCTCCCTATGCTGCTGCCAAGTTCAGGGTGTATTTTTCTGCCAATATATGGGCTCCCTATGCTGCTGCCAACTCCAGGATGTGTTTTTCAGGTTATATATGGCCTCCCTATGCTGCTGCCAACTCCAGGGTGTGTTTTTCAGGCAATATATGGGCTCCTAATGCTGGTGCCAACCCCAGCGTCTCTTTCAGGCAATATATGGGTTCCCTATGCTGCTGCCAAGTCCAGAGTGTGTCTATCAGGCAATATATTGGCTCCCTATGCTGCTGCCAAGTCCAGAGTGTGTCTTGCTGGCAATATATGGGCTCCCTATGCTGCTGCCAACTCCAGGGTGTGTTTTTCAGGCAATATATGAGCTCCTAATGCTGCTGCCAGCTTCAGTGTCTCTTTCACGCAATATATGGGGTCCTTACGCTGCTGCCAACTCCAGGGTGTGTTTTTTCAGGCAATATATGGGCTCCTAATGCTGCTGCCAACTCCAGTGTCTCTTTCAGGCAATATATGGGCTCCCTATGCTGCTGCCAAGTCCAGAGTGTGTCTTTCAGGCAATGTATGGGCTCCCTATGCTGCTGCCAACTCCAATGTGTTTTTCAGTCAATATGTGTGCTTCCTATGCTGCTGCCAACTCCAGGGTGTGTTTTTCAGGCAATATATTTGCTCCAAATGCTGCTGCCAACTCCAGTGTCCCTTTAGGCAATATATGTGTTCCCTATGCCTCTGCCAACTCCAGAGTGTGTCTTTCAGGCAATATATGGGCTCCTAATGCTGCTGCCAACTCCAGTGTCTCTTTCAGGCAATATATGGGCTCCCTATGCTGCTGCCAAGTCCAGAGTGTGTTTTTCAGGCAATCTACGGGCTCCTTATGCTGCTGCCAACTCCAATGTGGTTTTCAGGCAATATATGGGCTCCCTATGCTGCTGCCAAATTCAGGGTGTATTTTTGTGGCAATATATGGGCTCCCTATGCTGCTGCCAACTCCAGGATGTGTCTATCAGGCAATATATGGGCTCCTAATGCTGCTGCCAACTCCAGTGTCTCTTTCAGGCAATATATGGGCTCCCTATGCTGCTGCCAAGTCCATAGTGTGTCTTTCAGGCAATATATGGGCTCCTAATGCTGCTGCCAACTCCAATGTGGTTTTCAGTCAATATATTGGCTCCCTATGCTGCTGCCAAATGCAGGGTGTATTTTTCTGGCAATATATGGTCTCCCTATGTTGCTGCCAACTCCAGGGTTTGTTTTTAAGGCAATATATGGACTCCTAATGCTGCTGCCAACTCCAATGTGGTTTTCATGCAATATATGGGCTCCCTATTCTGCTGCCAACTCCAAGTTCTGCTGTTCAGGCAATATATGGGCTCCTAATGCTGCTGCCAACTCCAGTGCCTCTTTCAGGCAATATATGTGTTCCCTATGCTGCTGCCAAGTCCAGAGTGTGTCTTTCAGGCAATATATGGGCTCCTAATGCTGCTGCCAACTCCAGTGTCTCTTTCAGGCAATATATGGGCTCCCTATGCTGCTGCCAAGTCCAGAGTGTGTTTTTCAGGCAATCTACGGGCTCCTTATGCTGCTGCCAACTCCAATGTGGTTTTCAGGCAATATATGGGCTCCCTATAATGGTGCCAAATTCAGGGTGTATTTTTCTGGCAATATATGGGCTCCCTATGCTGCTGCCAACTCCAGGGTGTGTCTTTCAGGCAATATATGGGCTCCTAATGCTGCTGCAAACTCCAGTGTCTCTTTCAGGCAATATATGGGCTCCCTATGCTGTTGCCAAGTCCAGAATGTGTCTTTCAGGCAATATATGGGCTCCTAATGCTGCTGCTAACTCCAATGTGGTTTTCAGTCAATATTTTGGCTCCCTATGCTGCTGCCAAATTCAGGGTGTATTTTTCTGACCATATATGGTCTCCCTATGTTGCTGCCAACTCCAGGGTGTGTTTTTCAGGCAATATTTTGGCTCCCCATGCTGCTGCCAACTCCAGAGTGTGTCTTTCAGGCAATATATGGGCTCCTAATGCTGCTGCCAACTCCAGTGTCTCTTTCAGGCAATATATGGGCTCCCTATGCTGCTGCCAAGTCCAGAGTGTGTCTTTCAGGCAATCTACGGGCTCCTTATGCTGCTGCCAACTCCAATGTGGTTTTCAGGCAATATATGGGCTCCCTATGCTGGTGCCAAATTCAGGGTGTATTTTTCTGGCAATATATGGGTTCCCTATGCTGCTGCCAACTCCAGGGTGTGTCTTTTAGGCAATATATGGGCTCCTAATGCTGCTGCCAACTCCAGTGTCTCTATCAGGCAATATATGGGCTCCCTATGCTGCTGCCAAGTCCAGAGTGTGTCTTTCAGGCAATATATGGGCTCCTAATGCTGCTGCCAACTCCAGTGTGGTTTTCAGTCAATATGTTGGCTCCCTATGCTGCTACCAAATTCAGGGTGTATTTTTCTGGCAATATATGGTCTCACTATGTTGCTGCCAACTCCAGGGTGTGTTTTTCAGGCAATATATGGGCTCTCCATGCTGCTGCCAATTCCAGAGTGTGTCTTTCAGGCAATATATGGGCTCCCCATGCTGCTGCCAACTCCAATGTGGTTTCCAGTCAATATATGGCTCCCTATGCTGCTGCCAAATTCAAGGTGTATTTTTCTGGCAATATATGGGCTCCCTATGCTGCTGCCAACACCAGTGTCTCTTTCAGGCAATATATGGGCTCCCTATGCTGCTGCCATATCCAGAGTGTGTCTTTCAGGCAATATATGGGCTCCTTATACTGCTGCCAAGTCCAGAGTGTGTCTTTCAGGCAATATATGGGCTCCTAATGCTGCTGCCAACACCAGTGTCTCTTTCAGGCAATATATGGGCTCCCTATGCTGCTGCCATATCCAGAGTGTGTCTTTCAGGCAATATATGGGCTCCTTATACTGCTGCCAAGTCCAGAGTGTGTCTTTCAGGCAATATATGGGCTCCTAATGCTGCTGCCGATTCCAATGTGGTTTTCAGTCAATATATCGGCTCCCTATGCTGCTGCCAACTCCAGGGTGTTTCTTTCAGGCAATATATGGGCTCCCTATGCTGCTGCCAACTCCAGAGTGTGTCTTTCAGGCAATATATGGGCTCCCTATGCTGCTGCTAACTCCAATGTCGTTTTCAGGCAATATATGGGTTCCCTGTGCTGCTGCCAACTCCAGGATGTGTTGTTCAGGAAATATATGGGCTCCTAATGCTGCTGCCAACACCAGTGTCTCTTTCAGGCAATATATGTGTTCCCTATGCTGCTGCCAAGTCCAGAGTGTGTCTTTCAGGCAATATAGGGGCTCCTAATGCCGCTGCCGACTCCAATGTGGTTTTCAGGCAATATATGGGCTCCCTATGCTGCTGCCAAGTTCAGGGTGTATTTTTCTGCCAATATATGGGCTCCCTATGCTGCTGCCAACTCCAGGGTGTGTTTTTCAGGTTATATATGGCCTCCCTATGCTGCTGCTAACTCCAGGGTGTGTTTTTCAGGCAATATATGGGCTCCTAATGCTGGTGCCAACCCCAGCGTCTCTTTCAGGCAATATATGGGTTAACTATGCTGCTGCCAAGTCCAGAGTGTGTCTATCAGGCAATATATGGGCTCCCTATGCTGCTGCCAAGTCCAGAGTGTGTCTTTCAGGCAACATATGGGCTCCCTATGCTGCTGCCAACTCCTGGGTGTGTTTTTCAGGCAATATATGGGCTCCTAGTGCTTTGGCCAACTCCAGTGTCTCTTTCAGGCAATATACGGGCTCCCTATGCTGCTGCCAAGTCCAGAGTGTGTCTTTCAGGCAATATATGGGCTCCTAATGCTGCTGCCAACTCCAATGTGGTTTTAAGTCAATATATAGGCTCCCTATGCTGCTGCCAAATTCAGGGTGTATTTTTTTGGCAATATATGGGCTCCCTATGTTGCTGCCAACTCCAGGGTGTGTTTTTCAGGCAATATATGGGCACCCTATGCTGCTGCCAAGTCCAGAGTGTGTCTTTCAGGCAATATATGGGCTCCTAATACTGCTGCCAACTCCAATGTGGTTTTCAGGCAATATATGGGCTCTTAATGCTGCTGCCAACTCCAGTGTCTCTTTCAGGCAATATATGGGCCCGCTATGCTGCTGCCAAGTCCAGTGTGTGTCTTTCAGGCAATATATGGGCTCCTAATGCTGCTGCCACCTCCAATGTGGTTTTCAGTCAAAATATGGGCTCCCTATGCTGCTGCCAAATTCAGGGTGTATTTTTTCTGGCAATACATGGGCTCAGTATGCTGCTGCCAACTCCTGGGTGTGTTTTTCAAGCAATATATGGGCTCCTAATGCTTTGGCCAACTCCAGTGTCTCTTTCAGGCAATATATGGGCTCCCTATGCTGCCGCCAAGTCCAGAGTGTGTCTTTCAGGCAATATATGGGCTCCTAATGCTGCTGCCAACCCCAGCGTCTCTTTCAGGCAATATATGGGTTAACTATGCTGCTGCCAAGTCCAGAGTGTGTCTATCAGGCAATATATGGGCTCCCTATGCGGCTGCCAAGTCCAGAGTGTGTCTTTCAGGCAACATATGGGCTCCCTTAGCTGCTGCCAACTCCTGGGTGTGTTTTTCAGGCAATATATGGGCTCCTAGTGCTTTGGCCAACTCCAGTGTCTCTTTCAGGCAATATACGGGCTCCCTATGCAGCTGCCAAGTCCAGAGTGTGTCTTTCGGGCAATATATGGGCTCCTAATGCTGCTGCCAACTCCAATGTGGTTTTAAGTCAATATATAGGCTCCCTATGCTGCTGCCAAATTCAGGGTGTATTTTTTTGGCAATATATGGGCTCCCTATGTTGCTGCCAACTCCAGGGTGTGTTTTTCAGGCAATATATGGGCACCCTATGCTGCTGCCAAGTCCAGAGTGTGTCTTTCAGGCAATATATGGGCTCCTAATACTGCTGCCAACTCCAATGTGGTTTTCAGGCAATATATGGGCTCCCTATGTTGCTGCCAACTCCAGGGTGTGTTTTTCAGGCAATATATGGGCTCTTAATGCTGCTGCCAACTCCAGTGTCTCTTTCAGGCAATATATGGGCCCGCTATGCCGCTGCCAAGTCCAGAGTGTGTCTTTCAGGCAATATATGGGCTCCTAATGCTGCTGCCACCTCCAATGTGGTTTTCAGTCACTATATGGGCTCCCTATGCTGCTGCCAAATTCAGGGTGTATTTTTTCTGGCAACACATGGGCTCAGTATGCTGCTGCCAACTCCTGGGTGTGTTTTTCAAGCAATATATGGGCTCCTAATGCTTTGGCCAACTCCAGTGTCTCTTTCAGGCAATATATGGGCTCCCTATGCTGCTGCCAAGTCCAGAGTGTGTCTTTCAGGCAATATATGGGCTCCTAATGCTGCTGCCAACTCCAATGTGGTTTTAAGTCAATATATAGGCTCCCTATGCTGCTGCCAAATTCAGGGTGTATTTTTTTGGCAATATATGGGTTCCCTATGTTGCTGCCAACTTCAGGGTGTGTTTTTCAGGCAATATATGGGCTCCTTATGCTGCTGCCAAATCCAGAGTGTGTCTTTCAGGCAATATATGGGCTCCTAATGCTGCTGCCAACTCTAATGTGGTTTTCAGGCAATATATGGGCTCCCTATGCTGCTGCCAAGTTCAGGGTGTATTTTTCTGCCAATATATGGGCTCCCTATGCTGCTGCCAACTCCAGGGTGTGTATTTCAGGCAATATATGGGCTCCCTATGCTGCTGCCAACTCCTGGGTGTGTTTTTCAGGCAATATATGGGCTCCCTATGCTGCTGCCAACTCCAGGGTGTGTCTTTCAGGCAATATATGGGCTCCCTATGCTGCTGCCAACTCCAGGGTGTGTTTTTCAGGCAATTTATGGGCTCCCTATGCTGCTGCCAACTCCAGTGTCCCTTTAGGCATTATATGTGTTTCCTATGCTGCTGCTAAGTCCATAGTGTGTCTTTCAGGCAATATATTGGCTCCTAATGCTGCTGCCAACTTCAATGTGGTTTTCAGTCAATATATGGGCTCCTAATGCTGCTGCCAACTACAGTGTATCTTTCAGGCAATATATGGGCTCCTAATGCTGCTGCCAACTCCAGTGTCTCTTTCAGGCAATATATGTGTTCCCTATGCTGCTGCCAACTCCAGTGTCTCTTTCAGGCATTATATGTGTTTCCTATGCTGTTGCTGCCAAGTCCAGAGTGTGTCTTTCAGGCAATATATGGGCTCCCTATGCTGCTGCCAAGTCCAGAGTGTGTCTTTCAGGCAATATATGGACTCCTTATGCTGCTGCCAAGTCCAGAGTGTGTCTTTCAGGCAATATACGGGCTCCTAATGCTGCTGCCAACTCCAATGTGGTTTTCACGCAATATATGGGCTCCCTATGCTGCTGCCAACTCCAGGGTATGTTGTTCAGGCAATATATGGGATACTAATGCTGCTGCCAAATCCAGTGTCCCTTTCAGGCAATATTTGTGTTCCCTATGCTGCTGCTGCCAAGTCCAGAGTGTGTCTTTCAGGCAATATATGGGCTCCTATTGCTGCTGCCAACTCCAATGTGGTTTTCAGTCAAAATGTGGCTCCCTATGCTGCTGCCAAATTCAAGGTGTATTTTTCTGGCAATTTATGGGCTCCCTATGCTGCTGCCAACTCCAGGGTGTGTTTTTCAGGCAATATATGGGCTCCTAATGCTGCTGCCAACACCAGTGTCTCTTTCAGGCAATATATGTGTTCCCTATGCTGCTGCGGCCAAGTCCAGAGTGTGTCTTTCAGGCAATATATGGGCTCCCTATGCTGCTGCCAAGTCCAGAGTGTGTCTTTCAGGCAATATATGGGCTCCTAATGCTGCTGCCAACTACAATGTGGTTTTCAGTCAATATTTGGATTCCCTATGCTGCTGCAACATTCAGGGTGTATTTTTCAGGCAATATATGAGCTCCCTATGCTGCTGCCAACTCCAGGGTGTTTCTTTCAGGCAATATATGGGCTCCCTATGCTGCTGCCAACTCCAGAGTGTGTCTTTCAGGCAATATATTGGCTCCTAATGCTGCTGCCAACTTCAATGTGGTTTTCAGTCAATATATGGGCTCCTAATGCTGCTGCCAACTACAGTGTATCTTTCAGGCAATATATGGGCTCCTAATGCTGCTGCCAACTCCAGTGTCTCTTTCAGGCAATATATGTGTTCCCTATGCTGCTGCCAACTCCAGTGTCTCTTTCAGGCATTATATGTGTTTCCTATGCTGTTGCTGCCAAGTCCAGAGTGTGTCTTTCAGGCAATATATGGGCTCCCTATGCTGCTGCCAAGTCCAGAGTGTGTCTTTCAGGCAATATATGGACTCCTTATGCTGCTGCCAAGTCCAGAGTGTGTCTTTCAGGCAATATACGGGCTCCTAATGCTGCTGCCAACTCCAATGTGGTTTTCACGCAATATATGGGCTCCCTATGCTGCTGCCAACTCCAGGGTATGTTGTTCAGGCAATATATGGGATACTAATGCTGCTGCCAAATCCAGTGTCCCTTTCAGGCAATATTTGTGTTCCCTATGCTGCTGCTGCCAAGTCCAGAGTGTGTCTTTCAGGCAATATATGGGCTCCTATTGCTGCTGCCAACTCCAATGTGGTTTTCAGTCAAAATGTGGCTCCCTATGCTGCTGCCAAATTCAAGGTGTATTTTTCTGGCAATTTATGGGCTCCCTATGCTGCTGCCAACTCCAGGGTGTGTTTTTCAGGCAATATATGGGCTCCTAATGCTGCTGCCAACACCAGTGTCTCTTTCAGGCAATATATGTGTTCCCTATGCTGCTGCGGCCAAGTCCAGAGTGTGTCTTTCAGGCAATATATGGGCTCCCTATGCTGCTGCCAAGTCCAGAGTGTGTCTTTCAGGCAATATATGGGCTCCTAATGCTGCTGCCAACTACAATGTGGTTTTCAGTCAATATTTGGATTCCCTATGCTGCTGCAACATTCAGGGTGTATTTTTCAGGCAATATATGAGCTCCCTATGCTGCTGCCAACTCCAGGGTGTTTCTTTCAGGCAATATATGGGCTCCCTATGCTGCTGCCAACTCCAGAGTGTGTCTTTCAGGCAATATATGGGCTCCTAATGCTGCTGCTAACTCCAATGTCGTTTTCAGACAATATATGGGCTCCCTATGCTGCTGCCAACTCCAGGGTGTGTTGTTCAGGCAATATATGGGCTCTTAATGCTGCTGCCAACTCCAGTGTCTCTTTCAGGCAATATATGTGTTCCCTATGCTGCTGCCAAGTCCATAGTGTGTCTTTCATGCAGTATATTGGCTCCTAATGCTGCTGCCAACTTCAATGTGGTTTTCAGTCAATATATGGGCTCCCTATGCTGCTGCCAAGTTCAGGGTGTATTTTTCTGCCAATATATGGGCTCCCCATGCTGCTGCCAACTCCAGGGTGTGTTTTCAGGCAATATATGGGCTCCTAATGCTGCTGCCAACACCAGTGTCTCTTTCAGGCAATATATGGGCTCCCTATGCTGCTGCCAAGTCCAGATTGTGTCTTTTAGGCAATATATGGGCTCCTTATGCTGCTGCCAAGTCCAGAGTGTGTCTTTCAGGCAATATATGGGCTCCTAATGCTGCTGCCAACTCCAATGTGGTTTTCAGTCAATATTTGGATTCCCTATGCTGCTGCATCCTTCAGGGTGTATTTTTCTGGCAATATATGAGCTCCTTATGCTGCTGCCAACTCCAGGGTGTTTCTTTCAGGCAATATATGGGCTCCCTATGCTGCTGCCAACTCCAGAGTGTGTCTTTCAGGCAATATATGGGCTCCTAATGCTGCTGCTAACTCCAATGTCGTTTTCAGACAATATATGGGCTCCCTATGCTGCTGCCAACTCCAGGGTGTGTTGTTCAGGCAATATATGGGCTCTTAATGCTGCTGCCAACTCCAGTGTCTCTTTCAGGCAATATATGTGTTCCCTATGCTGCTGCCAAGTCCAGAGTGTGTCTTTCAGGCAATATATGGGCTCCTAATGCTGCTGCCAACTCCAATGTGGTTTTCAGGCAATATATGGGCTCCCTATGCTGCTTCCAACTCCAGTGTCTCTTTCAGGCATTATATGTGTTTCCTATCCTGCTGCCAAGTCCAGAGTGTGTCTTTCAGGCAATATATTGGCTCCAAATGCTGCTGCCAATTTCAATGTGGTTTTCAGTCAATATATGGGCCCCCTATGCTGCTGCTAAATTCAGAGTGTGTCTTTCAGGCAATATATGTGTTCCCTATGCTGCTGCCAACTCCAGTGTCTCGTTCAGGCATTATATGTGTTTCCTATGCTGCTGCTGCCAAGTCCAGAGTGTGTCTTTCAGGCAATATATGGGCTCCTAATGCTGCTGCCAAGTCCATAGTGTGTCTTTCAGGCAATATATTGGCTCCTAATGCTGCTGACAACTTCAATGTGGTTTTCAGGCAATATATGGGCTCCCTATGCTGCTGCTAAATTCAGAGTGTGTCATTCAGGCAATATATGGGCTCCCTATGCTGCTGCCAACTCCAGTGTCTCTTTCAGGCATTATATGTGTTTCCTATGCTGCTGCTAAGTCCATAGTGTGTCTTTCAGGCAATATATTGGCTCCTAATGCTGCTGCCAACTTCAATGTGGTTTTCAGTCAATATATGGGCTCCCTATGCTGCTGCTAAATTCAGAGTGTGTCATTCAGGCAATATATGGGCTCCCTATGCTGCTGCCAACTCCAGGGTGTATTTTTCTGGCAATATATGAGCTCCTATTGCTGCTGCCAACTCCAATGTGGTTTTCAGTCAAAATGTGGCTCCCTATGCTGCTGCCAAATTCAAGGTGTATTTTTCTGGCAATATATGGGCTCCCTATGCTGCTGCCAACTCCAGGGTGTGTTTTCAGGCAATATATGGGCTCCTAATGCTGCTGTCAACACCAGTGTCTCTTTCAGGCAATATATGTGTTCCCTATGCTGCTGCTGCCAAGTCCAGAGTGTGTCTTTCAGGCAATATATGGGCTCCCTATGCTGCTGCCAAGTCCAGGGTGTGTCTTTCAGGCAATATATGGGCTCCTTATGCTGCTGCCAAGTCCAGAGTGTGTCTTTCAGGCAATATATGGGCTCCTAATGCTGCTGCCAACTCCAATGTGGTTTTCAGTCAATATTTGGATTCCCTATGCTGCTGCAACATTCAGGGTGTATTTTTCTGGCAATATATGAGCTCCCTATGCTGCTGCCAACTCCAGGGTGTTTCTTTCAGGCAATATATGGGCTCCCTATGCTGCTGCCAACTCCAGAGTGTGTCTTTCAGGCAATATATGGGCTCCTTATGCTGCTGCTAACTCCAATGTCATTTTCAGACAATATATGGGCTCCCTATGCTGCTGCCAACTCCAGGGTGTGTTGTTCAGGCAATATATGGGCTCTTAATGCTGCTGCCAACTCCAGTGTCTTTTTCAGGCAATATATGTGTTCCCTATGCTGCTGCCAAGTCCAGAGTGTGTCTTTCAGGCAATATATGGGCTCCTAATGCTGCTGCCAACTCCAATGTGGTTTTCAGGCAATATATGGGCTCCCTATGCTGCTTCCAACTCCAGTGTCTCTTTCAGGCATTATATGTGTTTCCTATGCTGTTGCTGCCAAGTCCAGAGTGTGTCTTTCAGGCAATATATGGGCTCCCTATGCTGCTGCCAAGTCCAGAGTGTGTCTTTCAGGCAATATATGGACTCCTTATGCTGCTGCCAAGTCCAGAGTGTGTCTTTCAGGCAATATACGGGCTCCTAATGCTGCTGCCAACTCC
The DNA here is from genome assembly GCA_027917425.1 of Gastrophryne carolinensis. Lineage (NCBI taxonomy): Eukaryota > Metazoa > Chordata > Amphibia > Anura > Microhylidae > Gastrophryne > Gastrophryne carolinensis. The sequence continues at coordinate 16,612,669 of CM051239.1, read as the reverse complement.
AATGTGGTTTTCACGCAATATATGGGCTCCCTATGCTGCTGCCAACTCCAGGGTATGTTGTTCAGGCAATATATGGGATACTAATGCTGCTGCCAAATCCAGTGTCCCTTTCAGGCAATATTTGTGTTCCCTATGCTGCTGCTGCCAAGTCCAGAGTGTGTCTTTCAGGCAATATATGGGCTCCTATTGCTGCTGCCAACTCCAATGTGGTTTTCAGTCAAAATGTGGCTCCCTATGCTGCTGCCAAATTCAAGGTGTATTTTTCTGGCAATTTATGGGCTCCCTATGCTGCTGCCAACTCCAGGGTGTGTTTTTCAGGCAATATATGGGCTCCTAATGCTGCTGCCAACACCAGTGTCTCTTTCAGGCAATATATGTGTTCCCTATGCTGCTGCGGCCAAGTCCAGAGTGTGTCTTTCAGGCAATATATGGGCTCCCTATGCTGCTGCCAAGTCCAGAGTGTGTCTTTCAGGCAATATATGGGCTCCTAATGCTGCTGCCAACTACAATGTGGTTTTCAGTCAATATTTGGATTCCCTATGCTGCTGCAACATTCAGGGTGTATTTTTCAGGCAATATATGAGCTCCATATGCTGCTGCCAACTCCAGGGTGTTTCTTTCAGGCAATATATGGGCTCCCTATGCTGCTGCCAACTCCAGAGTGTGTCTTTCAGGCAATATATGGGCTCCTAATGCTGCTGCTAACTCCAATGTCGTTTTCAGACAATATATGGGCTCCCTATGCTGCTGCCAACTCCAGGGTGTGTTGTTCAGGCAATATATGGGCTCTTAATGCTGCTGCCAACTCCAGTGTCTCTTTCAGGCAATATATGTGTTCCCTATGCTGCTGCCAAGTCCATAGTGTGTCTTTCATGCAGTATATTGGCTCCTAATGCTGCTGCCAACTTCAATGTGGTTTTCAGTCAATATATGGGCTCCCTATGCTGCTGCCAAGTTCAGGGTGTATTTTTCTGCCAATATATGGGCTCCCCATGCTGCTGCCAACTCCAGGGTGTGTTTTCAGGCAATATATGGGCTCCTAATGCTGCTGCCAACACCAGTGTCTCTTTCAGGCAATATATGGGCTCCCTATGCTGCTGCCAAGTCCAGATTGTGTCTTTTAGGCAATATATGGGCTCCTTATGCTGCTGCCAAGTCCAGAGTGTGTCTTTCAGGCAATATATGGGCTCCTAATGCTGCTGCCAACTCCAATGTGGTTTTCAGTCAATATTTGGATTCCCTATGCTGCTGCATCCTTCAGGGTGTATTTTTCTGGCAATATATGAGCTCCTTATGCTGCTGCCAACTCCAGGGTGTTTCTTTCAGGCAATATATGGGCTCCCTATGCTGCTGCCAACTCCAGAGTGTGTCTTTCAGGCAATATATGGGCTCCTAATGCTGCTGCTAACTCCAATGTCGTTTTCAGACAATATATGGGCTCCCTATGCTGCTGCCAACTCCAGGGTGTGTTGTTCAGGCAATATATGGGCTCTTAATGCTGCTGCCAACTCCAGTGTCTCTTTCAGGCAATATATGTGTTCCCTATGCTGCTGCCAAGTCCAGAGTGTGTCTTTCAGGCAATATATGGGCTCCTAATGCTGCTGCCAACTCCAATGTGGTTTTCAGGCAATATATGGGCTCCCTATGCTGCTTCCAACTCCAGTGTCTCTTTCAGGCATTATATGTGTTTCCTATCCTGCTGCCAAGTCCAGAGTGTGTCTTTCAGGCAATATATTGGCTCCAAATGCTGCTGCCAATTTCAATGTGGTTTTCAGTCAATATATGGGCCCCCTATGCTGCTGCTAAATTCAGAGTGTGTCTTTCAGGCAATATATGTGTTCCCTATGCTGCTGCCAACTCCAGTGTCTCGTTCAGGCATTATATGTGTTTCCTATGCTGCTGCTGCCAAGTCCAGAGTGTGTCTTTCAGGCAATATATGGGCTCCTAATGCTGCTGCCAAGTCCATAGTGTGTCTTTCAGGCAATATATTGGCTCCTAATGCTGCTGACAACTTCAATGTGGTTTTCAGGCAATATATGGGCTCCCTATGCTGCTGCTAAATTCAGAGTGTGTCATTCAGGCAATATATGGGCTCCCTATGCTGCTGCCAACTCCAGTGTCTCTTTCAGGCATTATATGTGTTTCCTATGCTGCTGCTAAGTCCATAGTGTGTCTTTCAGGCAATATATTGGCTCCTAATGCTGCTGCCAACTTCAATGTGGTTTTCAGTCAATATATGGGCTCCCTATGCTGCTGCTAAATTCAGAGTGTGTCATTCAGGCAATATATGGGCTCCCTATGCTGCTGCCAACTCCAGGGTGTATTTTTCTGGCAATATATGAGCTCCTATTGCTGCTGCCAACTCCAATGTGGTTTTCAGTCAAAATGTGGCTCCCTATGCTGCTGCCAAATTCAAGGTGTATTTTTCTGGCAATATATGGGCTCCCTATGCTGCTGCCAACTCCAGGGTGTGTTTTCAGGCAATATATGGGCTCCTAATGCTGCTGTCAACACCAGTGTCTCTTTCAGGCAATATATGTGTTCCCTATGCTGCTGCTGCCAAGTCCAGAGTGTGTCTTTCAGGCAATATATGGGCTCCCTATGCTGCTGCCAAGTCCAGGGTGTGTCTTTCAGGCAATATATGGGCTCCTTATGCTGCTGCCAAGTCCAGAGTGTGTCTTTCAGGCAATATATGGGCTCCTAATGCTGCTGCCAACTCCAATGTGGTTTTCAGGCAATATATGGGCTCCCTATGCTGCTTCCAACTCCAGTGTCTCTTTCAGGCATTATATGTGTTTCCTATCCTGCTGCCAAGTCCAGAGTGTGTCTTTCAGGCAATATATTGGCTCCAAATGCTGCTGCCAATTTCAATGTGGTTTTCAGTCAATATATGGGCCCCCTATGCTGCTGCTAAATTCAGAGTGTGTCTTTCAGGCAATATATGTGTTCCCTATGCTGCTGCCAACTCCAGTGTCTCGTTCAGGCATTATATGTGTTTCCTATGCTGCTGCTGCCAAGTCCAGAGTGTGTCTTTCAGGCAATATATGGGCTCCTAATGCTGCTGCCAAGTCCATAGTGTGTCTTTCAGGCAATATATTGGCTCCTAATGCTGCTGACAACTTCAATGTGGTTTTCAGGCAATATATGGGCTCCCTATGCTGCTGCTAAATTCAGAGTGTGTCATTCAGGCAATATATGGGCTCCCTATGCTGCTGCCAACTCCAGTGTCTCTTTCAGGCATTATATGTGTTTCCTATGCTGCTGCTAAGTCCATAGTGTGTCTTTCAGGCAATATATTGGCTCCTAATGCTGCTGCCAACTTCAATGTGGTTTTCAGTCAATATATGGGCTCCCTATGCTGCTGCTAAATTCAGAGTGTGTCATTCAGGCAATATATGGGCTCCCTATGCTGCTGCCAACTCCAGGGTGTATTTTTCTGGCAATATATGAGCTCCTATTGCTGCTGCCAACTCCAATGTGGTTTTCAGTCAAAATGTGGCTCCCTATGCTGCTGCCAACTCCAGGGTGTGTTTTCAGGCAATATATGGGCTCCTAATGCTGCTGTCAACACCAGTGTCTCTTTCAGGCAATATATGTGTTCCCTATGCTGCTGCTGCCAAGTCCAGAGTGTGTCTTTCAGGCAATATATGGGCTCCCTATGCTGCTGCCAAGTCCAGGGTGTGTCTTTCAGGCAATATATGGGCTCCTTATGCTGCTGCCAAGTCCAGAGTGTGTCTTTCAGGCAATATATGGGCTCCTAATGCTGCTGCCAACTCCAATGTGGTTTTCAGTCAATATTTGGATTCCCTATGCTGCTGCAACATTCAGGGTGTATTTTTCTGGCAATATATGAGCTCCCTATGCTGCTGCCAACTCCAGGGTGTTTCTTTCAGGCAATATATGGGCTCCCTATGCTGCTGCCAACTCCAGAGTGTGTCTTTCAGGCAATATATGGGCTCCTAATGCTGCTGCTAACTCCAATGTCATTTTCAGACAATATATGGGCTCCCTATGCTGCTGCCAACTCCAGGGTGTGTTGTTCAGGCAATATATGGGCTCTTAATGCTGCTGCCAACTCCAGTGTCTCTTTCAGGCAATATATGTGTTCCCTATGCTGCTGCCAAGTCCAGAGTGTGTCTTTCAGGCAATATATGGGCTCCTAATGCTGCTGCCAACTCCAATGTGGTTTTCAGGCAATATATGGGCTCCCTATGCTGCTTCCAACTCCAGTGTCTCTTTCAGGCATTATATGTGTTTCCTATGCTGCTGCAAAGTCCATAGTGTATCTTTCAGGCAATATATTGGCTCCAAATGCTGCTGCCAACTTCAATGTGGTTTTCAGTCAATATATGGGCCCCCTATGCTGCTGCTAAATTCAGAGTGTGTCTTTCAGGCAATATATGGGCTCCCTATGCTGCTGCCAACTCCAGGGTGTATTTTTCTGGCAATATATAGGCTCCCTATGCTGCTGCCACCTCCCCGGTGTATTTTTCAGGCAATATATGGGCTCCTAATGCTGCTGCCAACTCCAGTGTCTCTTTCAGGCAATATATGTGTTCCCTATGCTGCTGCCAACTCCAGTGTCTCTTTCAGGCATTATATGTGTTTCCTATGCTGCTGCTGCCAAGTCCAGAGTGTGTCTTTCAGGCAATATATGGGCTCCCTATGCTGCTGCCACGTCCAGAGTGTGTCTTTCAGGCAATATATGGACTCCTTATGCTGCTGCCAAGTCCAGAGTGTGTCTTTCAGGCAATATACGGGCTCCTAATGCTGCTGCCAACTCCAATGTGGTTTTCACGCAATATATGGGCTCCCTATGCTGCTGCCAACTCCAGGGTATGTTGTTCGGGCAATATATGAGATACTAATGCTGCTGCCAAATCCAGTGTCCCTTTCAGGCAATATATGTGTTCCCTATGCTGCTGCTGCCAAGTCCAGAGTGTGTCTTTCAGGCAATATATGTTCTCCTATTGCTGCTGCCAACTCCAATGTGGTTTTCAGTCAAAATGTGGCTCCCTATGCTGCTGCCAAATTCAAGGTGTATTTTTCTGGCAATTTATGGGCTCCCTATGCTGCTGCCAACTCCAGGGTGTGTTTTTCAGGCAATATATGGGCTCCTAATGCTGCTGCCAACACCAGTGTCTCTTTCAGGCAATATATGTGTGCCCTATGCTGCTGCTGCCAAGTCCAGAGTGTGTCTTTCAGGCAATATATGGGCTCCCTATGCTGCTGCCAAGTCCAGAGTGTGTCTTTCAGGCAATATATGGGCTCCTAATGCTGCTGCCAACTACAATGTGGTTTTCAGTCAATATTTGGATTCCCTATGCTGCTGCAACATTCAGGGTGTATTTTTCAGGCAATATATGAGCTCCCTATGCTGCTGCCAACTCCAGAGTGTTTCTTTCAGGCAATATATGGGCTCCCTATGCTGCTGCCAACTCCAGAGTGTGTCTTTCAGGCAATATATGGGCTCCTAATGCTGCTGCTAACTCCAATGTCGTTTTCAGACAATATATGGGCTCCCTATGCTGCTGCCAACTCCAGGGTGTGTTGTTCAGGCAATATATGGGCTCTTAATGCTGCTGCCAACTCCAATGTCTCTTTCAGGCAATATATGTGTTCCCTATGCTGCTGCCAAGTCCATAGTGTGTCTTTCATGCAATATATTGGCTCCTAATGCTGCTGCCAACTTCAATGTGGTTTTCAGTCAATATATGGGCTCCCTATGCTGCTGCCAAGTTCAGGGTGTATTTTTCTGCCAATATATGGGCTCCCCATGCTGCTGCCAACTCCAGGGTGTGTGTTTCAGGCTATATATGGGCTTCCTATGCTGCTGCCAAGTCCAGAGTGTGTCTTTCAGGCAATATATGGGCTCCCTATGCTGCTGCCAAATCCAGGGTGTGTCTTTCAGGCAATATATGTGTTCCCTATGCTGCTGCCAACTCCAGTGTCTCTTTCAGGTATTATATGTGTTTCCTATGCTGCTGCTAAGTCCATAGTGTGTCTTTCAGGCAATATATTGGCTCCTAATGCTGCTGCCAACTTCAATGTGGTTTTCAGTCAATATATGGGCTCCCTATGCTGCTGCTAAATACAGAGTGTGTCATTCAGGCAATATATGGGCTCCCTATGCTGCTGCCAACTCCAGGGTGTATTTTTCTGGCAATATATGGGCTCCTATTGCTGCTGCCAACTCCAATGTGGTTTTCAGTCAAAATGTGGCTCCCTATGCTGCTGCCAAATTCAAGGTGTATTTTTCTGGCAATATATGGGCTCCCTATGCTGCTGCCAACTCCAGGGTGTGTTTTCAGGCAATATATGGGCTCCTAATGCTGCTGCCAACACCAGTGTCTCTTTCAGGCAATATATGTGTTCCCTATGCTGCTGCTGCCAAGTCCAGAGTGTGTCTTTCAGGCAATATATGGGCTCCCTATGCTGCTGCCAAGTCCAGATTGTGTCTTTTAGGCAATATATGGGCTCCTTATGCTGCTGCCAAGTCCAGAGTGTGTCTTTCAGGCAATATATGGGCTCCTAATGCTGCTGCCAATTTCAATGTGGTTTTCAGTCAATATTTGGATTCCCTATGCTGCTGCAACCTTCAGGGTGTATTTTTATGGCAATATATGAGCTCCTTATGCTGCTGCCAACTCCAGGGTGTTTCTTTCAGGCAATATATGGGCTCCCTATGCTGCTGCCAACTCCAGAGTGTGTCTTTCAGGCAATATATGGGCTCCTAATGCTGCTGCTAACTCCAATGTCATTTTCAGACAATATATGGGCTCCCTATGCTGCTGCCAACTCCAGGGTGTGTTGTTCAGGCAATATATGGGCTCTTAATGCTGCTGCCAACTCCAGTGTCTCTTTCAGGCAATATATGTGTTCCCTATGCTGCTGCCAAGTCCAGAGTGTGTCTTTCAGGCAATATATGGGCTCCTAATGCTGCTGCCAACTCCAATGTGGTTTTCAGGCAATATATGGGCTCCCTATGCTGCTTCCAACTCCAGTGTCTCTTTCAGGCATTATATGTGTTTCCTATGCTGCTGCTAAGTCCATAGTGTATCTTTCAGGCAATATATTGGCTCCAAATGCTGCTGCCAACTTCAATGTGGTTTTCAGTCAATATATGGGCCCCCTATGCTGCTGCTAAATTCAGAGTGTGTCTTTCAGGCAATATATGGGCTCCCTATGCTGCTGCCAACTCCAGGGTGTATTTTTCTGGCAATATATAGGCTCCCTATGCTGCTGCCACCTCCCCGGTGTATTTTTCAGGCAATATATGGGCTCCTAATGCTGCTGCCAACTCCAGTGTCTCTTTCAGGCAATATATGTGTTCCCTATGCTGCTGCCAACTCCAGTGTCTCTTTCAGGCATTATATGTGTTTCCTATGCTGCTGCTGCCAAGTCCAGAGTGTGTCTTTCAGGCAATATATGGGCTCCCTATGCTGCTGCCACGTCCAGAGTGTGTCTTTCAGGCAATATATGGACTCCTTATGCTGCTGCCAAGTCCAGAGTGTGTCTTTCAGGCAATATACGGGCTCCTAATGCTGCTGCCAACTCCAATGTGGTTTTCACGCAATATATGGGCTCCCTATGCTGCTGCCAACTCCAGGGTATGTTGTTCGGGCAATATATGAGATACTAATGCTGCTGCCAAATCCAGTGTCCCTTTCAGGCAATATATGTGTTCCCTATGCTGCTGCTGCCAAGTCCAGAGTGTGTCTTTCAGGCAATATATGTTCTCCTATTGCTGCTGCCAACTCCAATGTGGTTTTCAGTCAAAATGTGGCTCCCTATGCTGCTGCCAAATTCAAGGTGTATTTTTCTGGCAATTTATGGGCTCCCTATGCTGCTGCCAACTCCAGGGTGTGTTTTTCAGGCAATATATGGGCTCCTAATGCTGCTGCCAACACCAGTGTCTCTTTCAGGCAATATATGTGTGCCCTATGCTGCTGCTGCCAAGTCCAGAGTGTGTCTTTCAGGCAATATATGGGCTCCCTATGCTGCTGCCAAGTCCAGAGTGTGTCTTTCAGGCAATATATGGGCTCCTAATGCTGCTGCCAACTACAATGTGGTTTTCAGTCAATATTTGGATTCCCTATGCTGCTGCAACATTCAGGGTGTATTTTTCAGGCAATATATGAGCTCCCTATGCTGCTGCCAACTCCAGAGTGTTTCTTTCAGGCAATATATGGGCTCCCTATGCTGCTGCCAACTCCAGAGTGTGTCTTTCAGGCAATATATGGGCTCCTAATGCTGCTGCTAACTCCAATGTCGTTTTCAGACAATATATGGGCTCCCTATGCTGCTGCCAACTCCAGGGTGTGTTGTTCAGGCAATATATGGGCTCTTAATGCTGCTGCCAACTCCAATGTCTCTTTCAGGCAATATATGTGTTCCCTATGCTGCTGCCAAGTCCATAGTGTGTCTTTCATGCAATATATTGGCTCCTAATGCTGCTGCCAACTTCAATGTGGTTTTCAGTCAATATATGGGCTCCCTATGCTGCTGCCAAGTTCAGGGTGTATTTTTCTGCCAATATATGGGCTCCCCATGCTGCTGCCAACTCCAGGGTGTGTGTTTCAGGCTATATATGGGCTTCCTATGCTGCTGCCAAGTCCAGAGTGTGTCTTTCAGGCAATATATGGGCTCCCTATGCTGCTGCCAAATCCAGGGTGTGTCTTTCAGGCAATATATGTGTTCCCTATGCTGCTGCCAACTCCAGTGTCTCTTTCAGGTATTATATGTGTTTCCTATGCTGCTGCTAAGTCCATAGTGTGTCTTTCAGGCAATATATTGGCTCCTAATGCTGCTGACAACTTCAATGTGGTTTTTAGTCAATATATGGGCTTCCTATGCTGCTGCCAACTCCAGTGTCTCTTTCAGGCATTATATGTGTTTCCTATGCTGCTGCTAAGTCCATAGTGTGTCTTTCAGGCAATATATTGGCTCCTAATGCTGCTGCCAACTTCAATGTGGTTTTCAGTCAATATATGGGCTCCCTATGCTGCTGCTAAATACAGAGTGTGTCATTCAGGCAATATATGGGCTCCCTATGCTGCTGCCAACTCCAGGGTGTATTTTTCTGGCAATATATGGGCTCCTATTGCTGCTGCCAACTCCAGGGTGTGTTTTCAGGCAATATATGGGCTCCTAATGCTGCTGCCAACACCAGTGTCTCTTTCAGGCAATATATGTGTTCCCTATGCTGCTGCTGCCAAGTCCAGAGTGTGTCTTTCAGGCAATATATGGGCTCCCTATGCTGCTGCCAAGTCCAGATTGTGTCTTTTAGGCAATATATGGGCTCCTTATGCTGCTGCCAAGTCCAGAGTGTGTCTTTCAGGCAATATATGGGCTCCTAATGCTGCTGCCAATTTCAATGTGGTTTTCAGTCAATATTTGGATTCCCTATGCTGCTGCAACCTTCAGGGTGTATTTTTATGGCAATATATGAGCTCCTTATGCTGCTGCCAACTCCAGGGTGTTTCTTTCAGGCAATATATGGGCTCCCTATGCTGCTGCCAACTCCAGAGTGTGTCTTTCAGGCAATATATGGGCTCCTAATGCTGCTGCTAACTCCAATGTCGTTTTCAGACAATATATGGGCTCCCTATGCTGCTGCCAACTCCAGGGTGTGTTGTTCAGGCAATATATGGGCTGTTAATGCTGCTGCCAACTCCAGTGTCTCTTTCAGGCAATATATGTGTTCCCTATGCTGCTGCCAAGTCCAGAGTGTGTCTTTCAGGCAATATATGGGCTCCTAATGCTGCTGCCAACTCCAATGTGGTTTTCAGGCAATATATGGGCTCCCTATGCTGCTTCCAACTCCAGTGTCTCTTTCAGGCATTATATGTGTTTCCTATCCTGCTGCCAAGTCCAGAGTGTGTCTTTCAGGCAATATATTGGCTCCAAATGATGCTGCCAATTTCAATGTGGTTTTCAGTCAATATATGGGCCCCCTATGCTGCTGCTAAATTCAGAGTGTGTCTTTCAGGCAATATATGTGTTCCCTATGCTGCTGCCAACTCCAGTGTCTCTTTCAGGCATTATATGTGTTTCCTATGCTGCTGCTGCCAAGTCCAGAGTGTGTCTTTCAGGCAATATATGGGCTCCCTATGCTGCTGCCAAGTCCAGAGTGTGTCTTTCAGGCAATATATGGACTCCTTATGCTGATGCTAAGTCCATAGTGTGTCTTTCAGGCAATATATTGGCTCCTAATGCTGCTGACAACTTCAATGTGGTTTTCAGGCAATATATGGGCTTCCTATGCTGCTGCCAACTCCAGTGTCTCTTTCAGGCATTATATGTGTTTCCTATGCTGCTGCTAAGTCCATAGTGTGTCTTTCAGGCAATATATTGGCTCCTAATGCTGCTGCCAACTTCAATGTGGTTTTCAGTCAATATATTGGCTCCCTATGCTGCTGTTAAATTCAGAGTGTCTCATTCAGGCAATATATGGGCTCCCTATGCTGCTGCCAACTCCAGGGTGTATTTTTCTGGCAATATATGGGCTCCTATTGCTGCTGCCAACTCCAATGTGGTTTTCAGTCAAAATGTGGCTCCCTATGCTGCTGCCAAATTCAAGGTGTATTTTTCTGGCAATATATGGGCTCCCTATGCTGCTGCCAACTCCAGGGTGTGTTTTCAGGCAATATATGGGCTCCTAATGCTGCTGCCAACACCAGTGTCTCTTTCAGGCAATATATGTGTTCCCTATGCTGCTGCTGCCAGGTCCAGAGTGTGTCTTTCAGGCAATATATGGGCTCCCTATGCTGCTGCCAAGTCCAGGGTGTGTCTTTCAGGCAATATATGGGCTCCTTATGCTGCTGCCAAGTCCAGAGTGTGTCTTTCAGGCAATATATGGGCTCCTAATGCTGCTGCCAACTCTAATGTGGTTTTCAGGCAATATATGGGCTCCCTATGCTGCTGCCAACTCCAGGGTGTGTTGTTCAGGCAATATATGGGCTCTTAATGCTGCTGCCAACTCCAGTGTCTCTTTCAGGAAATATATGTGTTCCCTATGCTGCTGCCAAGTCCAGAGTGTGTCTTTCAGGCAATATATGGGCTCCTAATGCTGCTGCCAACTCCAATGTGGTTTTCAGGCAATATATGGGCTTCCTATTCTGCTGCCAACTCCAGTGTCTCTTTCAGGCATTATATGTGTTTCCTATGCTGCTGCTAAGTCCATAGTGTGTCTTTCAGGCAATATATTGGCTCCTAATGCTGCTGCCAACTTCAATGTGGTTTTCAGTCAATATATGGGCTCCCTATGCTGCTGCTAAATTCAGAGTGTGTCATTCAGGCAATATATGGGCTCCCTATGCTGCTGCCAACTCCAGGGTGTATTTTTCTGGCAATATATGGGCTCCTATTGCTGCTGCCAACTCCAATGGGGTTTCAGTCAAAATGTGGCTCCCTATGCTGCTGCCAAATTCAAGGTGTATTTTTCTGGCAATATATGGGCTCCCTATGCTGCTGCCAACTCCAGGGTGTGTTTTCAGGCAATATATGGGCTCCTAATGCTGCTGCCATCACCAGTGTCTCTTTCAGGCAATATATGTGTTCCCTATGCTGCTGCTGCCAAGTCCAGAGTGTGTCTTTCAGGCAATATATGGGCTCCCTATGCTGCTGCCAAGTCCAGGGTGTGTCTTTCAGGCAATATATGGGCTCCTTATGCTGCTGCCAAGTCCAGAGTGTGTCTTTCAGGCAATATATGGGCTCCTAATGCTGCTGCCAACTCCAATGTGGTTTTCAGTCAATATTTGGATTCCCTATGCTGCTGCAACATTCAGGGTGTATTTTTCTGGCAATATATGAGCTCCCTATGCTGCTGCCAACTCCAGGGTGTTTCTTTCAGGCAATATATGGGCTCCCTATGCTGCTGCCAACTCCAGAGTGTGTCTTTCAGGCAATATATGGGCTCCTAATGCTGCTGCTAACTCCAATGTCGTTTTCAGACAATATATGGGCTCCCTATGCTGCTGCCAACTCCAGGGTGTGTTGTTCAGGCAATATATGGGCTCTTAATGCTGCTGCCAACTCCAGTGTCTCTTTCAGGCAATATATGGGCTCCTAATGCTGCTGCCAACTCCAATGTGGTTTTCAGGCAATATATGGGCTCCCTATGCTGCTTCCAACTCCAGTGTCTCTTTCAGGCATTATATGTGTTTCCTATGCTGCTGCTAAGTCCATAGTGTGTCTTTCAGGCAATATATTGGCTCCAAATGCTGCTGCCAACTTCAATGTGGTTTTCAGTCAATATATGGGCCCCCTATGCTGCTGCTAAATTCAGAGTGTGTCTTTCAGGCAATATATGGGCTCCCTATGCTGCTGCCAACTCCAGGGTGTATTTTTCTGGCAATATATAGGCTCCCTAGGCTGCTGCCACCTCCCCGGTGTATTTTTCAGGCAATATATGGGTTCCTTTGCTGCTGCTAACTCCAGGATGTGTTTTTCAGGCAAGGTATGGGCTTATAATGCTGCTGCCAACTCCAATGTGTCTTTCAGGCAATATATGGGTTCCCTATGCGGCTGCCAACTCCAGGGAGTGTTTTTCAGGCAATATATGGGCTCCCTATGCTGCTGCCAACTCCAGTGTCTCTTTCAGGCATTATATGTGTTTCCTATGCTGCTGCCAAGTCCATAGTATGTCTTTCATGCAATATATTGGCTCCTAATGCTGCTGCCAACTTCAATGTGGTTTTCAGTCAATATATGGGCTCCCTATTCTGCTGCCAAGTTCAGGGTGTATTTTCCTGCCAATATATGGGCTCCCCATGCTGCTGCCAACTCCAGGGTGTGTGTTTCAGGCTATATATTGGCTTCCTATGCTGCTGCCAAGTCCAGAGTGTGTCTTTCAGGCAATAGATGGGCTCCCTATGCTGCTGCCAACTCCAGGGTGTGTCTTTCAGGCAATATATGTGTTTCCTATGCTGCTGCTAAGTCCATAGTGTGTCTTTCAGGCAATATATTGGCTCCTAATGCTGCTGACAACTTCAATGTGGTTTTTAGTTAATATATGGGCTTCCTATGCTGCTGCCAACTCCAGTGTCTCTTTCAGGCATTATATGTGTTTCCTATGCTGCTGCAAATTCCATAGTGTGTCTTTCAGGCAATATATTGGCTCCTAATGCTGCTGCCAACTTCAATGTGGTTTTCAGTCAATATATGGCTCCCTATGCTGCTGCTAAATTCAGAGTGTGTCATTCAGGCAATATATGGGCTCCCTATGCTGCTGCCAACTCCAGGGTGTATTTTTCTGGCAATATATAGGCTCCCTAGGCTGCTGCCACCTCCCCGGTGTGTTTTTCAGGCAATATATGGGTTCCTTTGCTGCTGCCAACTCCAATGTGTCTTTCAGGCAATATATGGGCTCCCTATGCTGCTGCCAACTCCAGGGTGTGTTTTTAAGGCAATATATGGGCTCCCTATGCTGCTGCCAACTCCAGTGTCTCTTTCAGGCATTATATGTGTTTCATATGCTGCTGCTAAGTCCATAGTGTGTCTTTCAGGCAATATATTGGCTCCTAATGCTGCTGCCAACTTCAATGTGGTTTTCAGTCAATATATGGGCGCCCTATGCTGCTGCTAAATTCAGAGTGTGTCATTCAGGCAATATATGGGCTCCCTATGCTGCTGCCAACTCCAGGGTGTATTTTTCTGGCAATATATAGGCTCCCTAGGCTGCTGCCACCTCCTTGGTGTGTTTTCCAGGCAATATATGGGTTCCTTTGCTGCTGCTAACTCCAGGATGTGTCTTTCAGGCAAGGTAAGGGCTCCTAATGCTGCTGCCAACTCCAATGTGTCTTTCAGGCAATATATGGGCTCCCTATGCTGCTGCCAAATTCAGGGTGTGTTTTTCAGGCAATATATGGGCTCCCTATGCTGCTGCCAAATTCAGGGTGTGTTTTTCAGGCAATATATTGCCTCCCTATGCTGCTGCCAAATTCAGGGTGTGTTTTTCAGGCAATATATGGGCTCCCTATGCTACTGCCAAATTCAGGGTGTATGTTTCAGGCAATATATGGGCTCATCATGCTGATGTCACCTCAAGGCTCTTTAATTGTGCCGCTCTGCGACAGCGAATCTAATTGTGACACCTCTGATCTGCATGTCATACTTCTTTACAATATTATTTCACTAACCCAGCATGCATCCTATGCATGTTACAGCCAAGTAAAACATTCTGCAACCCCATGGAGGCTCTCGGAAGCCCAGAAATAGCCATTTTTAATAGCGATTTGTCGCAAATAAATTTGGACCAAAACAAGTCGGCCGAATCAAATTTTTCAAAAGTTCGCTCATCTCTAATCACCGAGGGACTTCCCAAATCTGCCCCTAAGGATCATGCTATTTTGAAGTGCATCAAACCCCTTTAAACCTGACCTTGGAGTCTAAACGAATCTAGATTTTCCTGATTTTGGATGCCCCTGTGTGTGACCCCCCGCCTCCCCCCTCCGTTTGTTCATTACTTTCCTGGAACTGGTGAATGCACTGTGGGATCGCCAGTTTGAGTTAACAGCCAAACCAGGGGGGTTCTTTTACAAACAGGGGCATCCCAAATTGAGATGCCCCTGTAAAGCGGACCAAAACCCATGGGTGGAATTGCTTGCATAGTGGGTATGCCAGCGATCCTAGGGGTTTTACACATTGGGTATCACAGATTCCCATTGGATATCACAGCTCCAGGGATAGGAAATCAGCTGGGGTGGGCAACTTAAAAGCAGAACAAAACCCAGCAGTTCCTCCCCTGGAATCTAAATCGAGATGCCCCGTTGCGTGGAACCCCTCCATTCGAGGAGATTTGGGCACCAGCTGTCACCGTCGGTCAAGTGACATCACACCCCAAAGGCCGGCCTTGTCAGTGGGACCCCCCAGAGAGTGGGGCTGCCCTGCCTTGCCGGCTGCTGACACCGGCCCTGACTATATTTATGTGGCTAATAACACAAGAGGATGGATTTTTTAGATGAATCAGCTGGGGGTAAAGTAAGTATAGTTTTTTTTTGCCAATTTTAATACATCTCAAAAGCTCCCAAGAGATCTGATGTAAAACATTTTTTCATACTGGTTTAATTAAAAAAAAAAAAAAAAGAATGATTATAAAGTTTGGGTGTTGATTTCACAGACACCTCAAGCTGGATTAAGAAAAAAAAAATCTTAGAAAAGTTAGTCATTTGTAATAAAATTATGTTAGCTACTTCCTGACGAGATTGCTTTAGAACCAAAGCTTTGAAGCCTGTCACAGGTCTTAAAAATAAAATTGCATGAGTGGCTGAGGAGAACTGTATTAAAATGCAAATTTTCAGCTGTTAATATTTCTTCAAAAACCAATAATCCCTTAAGGCCACCGATATGTCAAAATACTTAATGGAAAAATATCCCTTAGGCAGAATGGCCTTTCCACATTGACTTTTGATTAAACATAAAATAATATGTAGCAAAAAAAAAAAATTAAAAATATATATATAAAATCAAGAAGAGGTATAAATAAAATTCTACTCCTAAAATGTCACCCCCCCCCAAAACCGAAATTACATTTACATCTCTTCCAGAAATTAGTTATGGGGTAAGAAGAAATGTTTTTCCGGAATAGATTATTTAATGATCATGGCGAACGTTTATCTTAAAGTGGACCAAAACCCACTGCGATCGGGCTGGGAATCTATATGATTTCCAGGCTGATCGATTCCCTCCTCCCGGGGCATCCAAAATCGGGACGCCCTGCTGTGTGAAACACCCCAGGTCGCCCCATACGCTTAACTTGCCTCTGGTCAAACGGCACATGTGTGAGCCGCGGCTGCATCCCCGCTATTCCTCTAGCAGGGTGCGTGCCCGCGCTAGGCATCTGCGAATGGCCGCCAGCACGCTCGGAGCCGCTGGCCATAGACATAGGCTTAGACGACATGGCGTCTGCAGCTCCGGGTGCGCTGATTGGACGAGCGGACGCGCATGTGCCGTAGGACCGGGAAAAGGTGAGTTGGGGTGGTGATCTGAAGGGGGGGTCTCACACAGTGGGGCATCCCTGATCGGGGTGCCCCGTGGGAAAAGACCAAAACTTAGGATAGTCAGCAGCCCATCAACCAGCTTATTCTTGAGCGCTGAACTTGAACGTGGACTTTGCGGTTTGGGTTTGCTCCCATCTCTACTCTACTCCTTTACTAAAGGTTAGTTTTTTTTTTTTTTTTTTGCCTGCACAGACCCTAAAAAACGTCAGTGAACTGACTAAAGTTCCTGTTCCTATTTAATAACATTTTCTCACCATTTTGCCGTGAACAACTTGCTTCTCTACTATATGGCTTGTTGTTTTTTGGTAAATTCCTCTAAAATGTGCTGCAAAGGAATTCTAATTATTTTATTATTAGGGACCTACTTTGAATTGTTCATCGTTGTGCTCTAATTTATTCATTTTTGTGAGTGCTTTGCCGTAAACATAAATTGTTTTCTTGGGGACTTGTGATGCTTTTTGTCAACTTAATTAGCATTGGCGCCTTGTGTGGTGGGTACAGCGTGTACAGTGGCGCTCTGTCATTAGAAGTCTGCGTCAGCTTCTGTACATTCGCTTATCACACCCACAGAGATTTTAATGGTGTTTATGTCTTTTCCGTGCACTCGGATTTGTGTACTTCGGGAAGATGTGTTCTCACACCTTGTCCCTTCTACGCGACCAGATTCCAGCCAGTGCTGTTATAAATGTTTAATTTTATATAAAGTATATAAAGTGTGAAAATTGGAGAGACTTTTTTCTTTTTTGTAAACCATTATAAAGATGCTTTTACAATGTAAAAAGCAGAACAGAGTTTTGTGTTACATTGTAACAGTGACCACGTCTCATCCTGTAACAATGTAACGGTGGCTGTACGGTACATCTGAAAGTTATGGCTGTCAAAAACATTTAGTATAATCAAGTTTATTGGTTTTCAAAGAAACAAAAAAAATGCACTGAGGGGTACAGAAGAGAAGGGGGGGGGGACAGGGGGGGGTTACACATCCAAAGTTACACGTGCTTGATTATCTCGATCTAACAATAGTCCAACATACACATGACCAATAATCGGTTAAGTAAATATATGTTGGGGGAACAAGTTGAGTTGTAACAGGGCGTCACCAGAGGTTACGGGACTCTCCTATAGCCATCAGAACTATTGATGAGAGTTCCCCGTTGTGACTGAACTTGGGTAACAATAAACATACTCTATAGTCGGATGCCGCTGTTAAAAGTGGAGTGTCCAGCAATGTCGGGAGGGAAGAAATTGAGACAGGGGGGTAGGGGATGTGAAGAGGGGAAGGGAAGCTATCAGGGGGGGTGGGGCATCTCGTTTCTCCATGGAATTATCCTGATCAAGGCCTCCCTCCATCCCACCACCCGGGCTTCCCCATCTATGTCCCGGATGTCGCTTATCACAGGAGGGGAGGGCCCCCAGAGATGTTCCTCTAATTGGGCCAAGATTGTCGTGAAGGCTCGAGCAAGGACGGGAGGTGTGAGTCTGGGAATATTATCCAACTAGTCCAAGTCAATAAGGATCTGTTTGTGGTATCTCTGTTACTTATTATCAGCTCTTCCGTAGAGCGGATTGATTCCACCTCCTGAACCCAGTCCATTAGTGTGGGAGGATCACTAGCCTTCCAGTGTCTCGGGATGATCGCTTTCATCCCCGAGAGGAAATGGCTCAAAATCCCTTTTTTTATTCCAGAGACCGGGCCAGGGATAAGTGAAAGGAGTGCTATTTCGGGCATGTTGTCTATCTTAGCTCCAGAGACCTGCTCGTAGACAGTAAAGATTTGGTCCCATAAGGCTTTGATAGCCGGACAGCTCCACCAAATGTGGGTCATGGTGCCCACCTCCCTCTGGCATCTCCAGCACGTGTCTGGGTAAGACGCTACAAAACAACTTATGTCAGCTGGGCACCTGTACCACCTCGCCAGTACTTTGTAGTTTTTCTCTTGGGTGGCATTTGCTAATGCTGAGCCATGAGTGCTGATATAGAGCTTGGTAAGGTCATTTTTCGAGAGTTGAATGCCCAGTTCTTTCTCCCATTTGCCTATAAATTTAGGAGGAGTGGGTTGTTGTGCTTTTTGGAGGAGTGAGTAAAGGGATGATATTACATGGGTAGGAGGGGCTTCTTGCTTGATTAGGGATTCTAATTCTGTTGATGGGCTCAGGGATAGTTTTTCTTAATTGTTGGCAGTGATAAATGCAGGAAGCTGTCGGAATAGAAGCCAGGAGATGTGTCTGCCCCCTGCTAACCTCTTCAGCTCCTCCAGAGTGGGCATCACCCCCATCCTCAGTATTTGACCCACTGTGGTATTGGTTGACGCCTCCCAAATAAGAAAGACCTTGGAGTTTAGCCCCGGCTCAAATGCCGAGTTGCCGAAAATCGGAGTGAGGGGGCCAGGTCTATGCACAAGTTTATGTTTCCCCTGTAGGGGGTCCCAGATCTCTAGAAAGTGTCTGACTAGTAAGGGTACAGAGTCCCTTTGCAGCTTGGACAGGGGAGCTGCCCACGCAATTGAAGTAGGGTCATAGGGGGAGAGCGATTTTTCAAGCTGAACTCACAATTTATCCTTACTTCTTCGTGACCAGTCTACCATTCGCTGGAGAACCGCGGCTGTATGGTACCTTTTGGTGTCAGGGAGGTCTGTGCCTCCTTCCATTTTGTTCCTGGTGAGGGTTGAAAGTCGAACTCTAGGTTTAGTGACTCCCCAAACAAATTTAGAAAATGCAGATCTCAATTTGTGGAAGAAACTATTGGGAATTTTTATTGGAACCGCTTGAAAAACATAGAGGAGCTTAGGGAGGATACTCATCTTTAAGCTATTGATCCTACCAAACCAGGAGATCAGTTTCTTTAAGTATGAGTCTAGATCTGCCAGTATTTTGGTGAGGAGGGGGGAGTAGTTTAGCTCATATAACTTGGTAAGGTTGGAGGGAATTTGGACTCCAAGGTATTTGATGGCATGGGTTTCCACTTAAAGGGGAAACTCCTTTCCAGCCGGCCGGCCGGCCTCCTCCTGTGGAAGCGAGATGTTTAGTGCCTCTGACTTTGAGTAGTTAATTTTAAAATTACTCACCTGGCTGAAGCGCTGGAATTTCTTTAAGACAGCAGGAAAAGAGATATGCGGTGCTGTTAGGTGCAGCAGTAAGTCTTCTGCAAAAAAGGAAGTTTTATACTGGTGGCCTGCTACTTCTACCCCCTTTATATCAGGGTTGTTTCGGATGGCTGTAGCCAGATGTTCCATGGTGAGAAGGTAGAGAAGGAGAGATAACAGACACCCCTGGTGTGTGCCATTACCTATTTGGAATGGGGCAGACAGGAGTCCATTAGACCTAACTCTGGCTGTCGGGGCAGAGTACAGGGCCAGGATCTTGGATAGGAGGCCAGGGCCAACACCAATCTGCTGAAGGGAAGCTTTCATAAACACCCAGCTCACCCTGTCGAATGCCTTCTCTGCATCACAGGAGAGAAGGCAGGTCGGTGTCTTTGTTGAGGAGATGTGCGATATTAAATCGAATAGTTTGTTAGTGTTGTCCCTGGCCTCCCTCCCTGGGACGAATCCCACCTGATCCAGGTGAATCAGGCCTGGAAGCAACGGTTGCAACCTCATAGAGATTATCTTGGCATAAAGTTTGAGATCGATGTTAATTAAGGATATCGGCCTGTAGTTGCCACATACAGTGGTATCCTTGTCTGGTTTGGGAATAACAGCTATTGTCGCTTCCAAGGCCTGTCTGGGGAAGGGGCATTGCCCGTCAACCGCAAGGTTCTTGTTAAGATCGGGACCAGTCGGGCCCCAAAATGCTTATAGAATTTGGGGGAAAAGCCGTCTGGGCCCGGGCTTTTACCTGGCGGGGACTCTTTGATTACCCTGGCTACTTCTTGCTCTGAGAAGGGCATTTCCAAGAGCTCCACCTCCTCCAGAGAGATAACCGGGAGCGGGGCAGAGTAAAAGTTTCTAAAGGTGTCTGCTATGCTTGAGGGGGTTTGTGCTATGGTTCCATCTAGTTTTCTAAGAGTGGGTATGTGTATTGTCGTTGCCCTTGGGTGTAGGACTCTGGCCAGCGTAGGACCGCATTTATTTGCTGATTCGTATAGCTGGGCCTTGCCCTTCTCTCTATAGCGCAAATACACCTGGTTATAGAGATTCTGGAGCTTTTCTCTGGCCTTCTGGAGCTCTAGTAGTATTACATTAGTGGGCTTATTTTTATGCTCTCTCTCCAAGGAGTAGATCTGATTCAAGGTCTGGGTGATGAGTGAGGCTCGCTCACGTTTAAGCCTAGCACCATGTTTGATGAATTCCCCTCTGAGGACACACTTCAAAGCTTCCCATTGGAATGGCAGAGGGGTTGGGTCATCTTTGTGGTCGGCCAAGAAGTGCTCAATAGTGTTCTCGACCCCTGAGGAGCAGACTGCGTCGCCAAGCAAGTTACCGTTTAATCTCCATGTCCAACCAGTTGGTCTGAGCCCAGGGGGACAGAGTGAGATAAAGATGGGGGAGTGATCAGACCACAGTATGGGTCCAATCCAAGCTTTAGGGTCCCAATCCAATGCATGGTGGCTGAGTAACAAGTTATCAATTCTACTATACGAGTTTGCAGCGTGGGAGTAGAACGAGTAATCTTTCTTGGAACCGTTAATTATTCTCCATACATCCACTAGTTGGAGGTTCAGTATGGATTTCTTCAGTCTCTTGATCTTGCTCAGCGACACAGCAGCCCTCCCAGAGGAGGTGTCAATCATAGGATTGAGAGGGATGTTAAAGTCACCCCCCACAATAATTATCCCCTCAGCAAAATCCTCAAGCAGCCCGAGTATTTTCACACAGAAGGGAACCTGGTCAACGTTAGGGGCATAGATGTTTGCCAAGGTATATTTCTTGTTGTAAATCTCAGCCTTGATGAAGAGAAACCGCCCATGTGGGTCAATCTTGGATTCCAATATTTTATGTGTGAGTGATTTATGAAATGCAACTGATACCCCCTTAGTCTTTGCCTTGGGGTTGGGACAATGGTGCCAAGAAGTGAAATATCTGTCACAAAATATTGGAATATGGTCTGCCCGGAAGTGCGTCTCCTGGAACAGAGCAATCTTCACTTTTTGCTTGTGTAGGTCATAAAGGACCTTGGATCTCTTTTCTGCTACATTGAACCCTTTAACGTTAAAAGAACAGATCGACAGCTCCCCCATTGTGGAAGGGAGAAACGAGGGACCCCTTAGGAATAGACAGATAGACGGGGCCAATGAGTGACAAGTAGGGCCGGCCCAAGGGGTAATAGGCTAGTGGAGAGGGGGGACGACGATGTATTGGGGAAGTGGGCTTCAAATCAATAAGGGGAATGAAAGGGAAGTTATAGGGAGTAAGCTAACGTAACTGATTACTTTCCTCGCTCTACCAGCTATGGGAGAGGGAAGATAGGCCTATGTCGGGGGTATGAAAAACTACAGCCCATGGTCTAGAGAGAGATGCGCTTTCTATAAGGTTAAATGCAATACCCGTTGGAGCTGGGTGGGATCTAGCCCGCCTCTCATTGCAGCAAGCGAGATGACACCTGGGCATATACTTTGGCGCAGCCATAACTTAGAACTAAACAAATCTAGCATTCAGAATGTAGAATGCCGCACCCAGAGGCCGGTCATCGTTTCGGGAGGATGGCCAGGCCCGAGAGTATCAGCAACAGCCTGCAATAAAACTAGCAACTGTTATCAAACAACAAACACTAAACATCGTTTTGCAAACATTCTGCTGAGAACTGAGTTTTTTTCTGCAGACTCATCTGTTCCTGTCCAGCCTAGGGCAGTGCAGTCCCTCTATGGCCGCTGCATCCGACGTCTCTCCCTATCATTGCCAGGCCCGCGTGGGCCCCGGGAGCGCCGGTCACCGCGTCCCCGACGCACTGGATCACCTCCGTCGTTTCCAAGATCCCGAACCAGCCAGTCCTCCACCGGGAGGGCCGGTATTTCTAAGAAGCTGAAAAGGTCCGGGAGCTGGGCCGGGGATCTCAGAACAAAAGGTCGGCCCTGTTTTGTGACCACCAGGTGGAAGGGGTGCCCCCATCTGTAGGAGGCTCCCACAGACTTGATCTTCTCCAGGAGGGGCTTAACTGCCCAACGCATTTGAAGATTTCTTCTGGCCAAATCAGGAAGCAGCAAAACTGAAGCACCACGGTAAGATGAGGGGCCTCTCTCCCAAGCTCTTTGCATGATCTATTCCTTAATTTTATAGTAGTGGATTCGGCAGACAATGTCCCTAGGCCTGGACGGATCCACCGAACGTGGTCCTGGTGCTCTGTGGATCCTATCTATCTCTATGTGCTCATCTTGGCGTCTCCCCAGTAGCTCGTTGAATATGGCAGAGGCAACTTCATTTAAGTTGTTATATTCCGGTGCTTCCAGGAGACCTCGGATCCGGATGTTATTACGCCGTCCTCTGTTTTCCATGTCATCGAGATGAAGTAACAATCTAGCGGTGTGCTGGGTTGAGTGAGTCTGTGCCTGCTGAAGGGCCACATTTGCTCTTTCTAATGCCTCCAGCCTCCGGTCTGTGGAACCCTGGCTATGTTCCAGGGTCTGGACTCTCTCAGCAACGTCCGAGACTGACTTTGTCACTTCCTCCAATTCCCTCCGAAACAGAGTCTCCATTCTGTTAGTGTAGTTCTCAAAGTCTTTTCTCGAGGGAAGGAATTTTAGGAGGACCTGCAGGTCATATTGTACAGAGGGAATTTGATTGATGGTCTCGGGGGGAGGCGATGACAGTGGCCCAGGCCCACCACCAATGAACTCCCCGCATCCAGGTCCAGTAAGATCACGCGCCAGAGGTGTGTTGGGCGTCTCCAGGCCCCGGCACATGGACGGCTCAAAGCCCTCTCCTAGGTGCCCGGGGGGCGAGCCAGGGACCGGGGGCTCCGCCGGGGATGTGCGTGAGATGACCACGCTGGACGGTCGCCGGCCAAACATTTCCAGCTTAGCAGGGACCTCACTCCGATCCGTTAGCTGTCTGGGCTGTTCAGCATCTACCACTTCCCCAGATGAGGAGGGGTAGGGGTTTGAGGGTGGTGGTTCCATCCGCGCTGCTGGGTAATGAGCAGCGGCACTGGGTCAAGGCCGCCTGCACAGATCCGGCTCTCCAGTATTGACTGGGCTGCTATTCGTGTACAGAAATGGTGCTCCCACAGTGTGACCTAGTAGGGGATTCATGGCCATGGGGACTGGGCTGCATGGGATCACTAATGCTGCGTTCTGGGCCATGCTGTGAGGAAACCAAGGGTGAAGATCCAGCACTCATCCCCTGGCTGACAGAGGGAGTTGAGCAGGAGCTTGCTGTTATGACCGAGGGAGGGGTTGAGGGCTCTGAAAGGTCTCCCTGCCAGGTCGAGGCAATCTCAGCTTGCCCTCTCAGCCTCACATTATCTCCCCCTGGGTCTGGGCCCCCTTCTTCATTTCTCGCTGCTGGTACTGAGAAGCCCCCAGCAGAGTACCACGCAGGAGTTCGCTCCTCCAGTTCATGTCTGGCGTCATGCAGCCTCACTATCGTGGCCGGCGCCGCGTTCAGGGACCGGCGCCGCCTCATCTCTGCTGTCGGCTCTTCCGCCGCCTCCGCATCTGCTCCTCTGGCTGCCTGGGGGGTCGCCTCCGCCGGCGATGCCGTCAAACTGTCTCCCGCCGTGTCCTCGCTCATAGGGCCTCCACGATCGGTGAAGGCAGCAGCGCTTCTCCCCTACTCCACGTCCGTCCTCTGAGGTGAGTCCCGGGGTGCGCACTCCCGCGGGGCGTCAGTGTCGGGTCCGACAGCCGCCGCCTGCTGCTTTTCTTGTTGCTCTTTCTGTCTTCTTCCCGGCGCCATATTGCGTCCTCCTCCTCTCGACCCCGAACCATCTCCAGCTGCAAAATACTGCATTATCTTGGCGGCCCGGGTGTCTCCAGATGTCGGCCGACTCTTCCTCCTCCTCGACATGGTGGCTGCTGACGTTAGATTCGGGTATTGGGTTAAACTGTAGTATACCCAGAGCTCTCTCAAATGCTTCCTCATACGACCATAGCTTAACCACGCCCCCGTCAAAAACATTTAGGGGGTTATTTAAGAAACGCTAATGCCACGTAGCCTCAGGTGAACGCCAGGCGCAGTATGTGAAAACCATATATATGAAAGTCAATCTGGTAAGTGCCTGTAATAGTGCCATGTAGCCTCACGTGTATCACTAGCGACGTCTCAGTGTAAAGCGCCGACACTGTAGGTTCAGCAGCGCCATAGAGCACCTGTCACTCAGTATTGCTCTCCCATACATTTCAACGGTGTTTTATTTGGTTGTGTATAAATAGCATTTACCTAAAGTAATTTTTGGTTAAATCATCTTGTGGCCTGGCAACTAGGGATGAGCGAATCGATCCGGACGAACCCGGATTCGATCCGAATTTCAGGAAAAATTCGATTCGGATCGAATCCGAATTTCCCCGCGATTCGATCACTCGAAGTTTTCCTTTAACATCCATTCATTTACATTTACAGGCATTCTAAGATGGCGGACGGGACATGTCTGGACATGTATCCCGCGCCAGTGCAAGCTGGGGCAGTCACATGCAGCCTATCAGCAGCCAGCAAGCCCGGTGACGTCACACAGCGGTATTTAACGGCGGCCATCTTGCTTTTCCTCATTTCTCTATTGCATTCGTGAGAGACAGAACGCTGTGTAGCTGAGGGACAGACAGGGACAGGCTGGAGACAGGCAGGGACAGACAGGGACAGGCTGGAGACAGGCAGGAGACAGACAGGAGACAGACAGTAAGTCAGCGAAAAACAGGGAAAGGAAGGGAAAATCGGAGGCTGTCAGTTTTTTTTTTTTTTTCATCCAGCCTGACAGGCTTTGTTAGCGTTTTCAGGCTGCTTATACTAACTGTGCATATATACTGAACTGATCTTAAGTCTGCTGTGAGGCATCCCATTCTGTGACTACAGCAGCCTCTGTTTAAGACCATATAAGCATTTGCTCTTATCATATTTGAAATTAGGCCTGATAAAGACACTTTTGCTGGGCAAAGCACTACTGGACCCTGCCAGGTGCACTCCTATTTGGGGCATCCCATTCTGTGACTACAGCAGCCTCTGTTTAAGACCATATAAGCATTTGCTCTTATCATATTTGAAATTAGGCCTGATAAAGACACTTTTGCTGGGCAAAGCACTACTGGACCCTGCCAGGTGCACTCCTATTTGGGGCATCCCATTCTGTGACTAAAGCAGCCTCTGTTTAAGACCATATAAGCATTTGCTCTTATCATATTTGAAATTAGGCCTGATAAAGACACTTTTGCTGGGCATAGCACTACTGGACCCTGCCAGGTGCACTCCTATTTGGGGCATCCCATTCTGTGACTACAGCAGCCTCTGTTTAAGACCATATAAGCATTTGCTCTTATCATATTTGAAATTAGGCCTGATAAAGACACTTTTGCTGGGCATAGCACTACTGGACCCTGCCAGGTGCACTCCTATTTGGGGCATCCCATTCTGTGACTACAGCAGCCTCTGTTTAAGACCATATAAGCATTTGCTCTTATCATATTTGAAATTAGGCCTGATAAAGACACTTTTGCTGGGCAAAGCACTACTGGACCCTGCCAGGTGCACTCCTATTTGGGGCATCCCATTCTGTGACTACAGCAGCCTCTGTTTAAGACCGTATAAGCATTTGCTCTTATCATATTTGAAATTAGCCTGATAAAGACACTTTTGCTGGGCATAGCACTACTTGTCCCTGCCAGGGCATCCCATCTTGTGACTAAAGCAGCCTCTGTTTAAGACCATATAAGCATTTGCTCTTATCATATTTGAAATTAGCCTGATAAAGACACTTTTGCTGGGCATAGTACTACTGGATCTTTTTTGGGGGCATCCCATTCTGTGACTAAAGCAGCCTCTGTTTAAGACCATATAAGCATTTGCTCTTATTATATTTATATTATAAGACACTTTTGCTGGGCATAGGCTTACTGCTGCCTGCCAGGTGCACTTCTGTTGAGGCATCCCATTCTGTAACATAGCATACCCCTCTTTATTTACACTAAGCAGCTCTCTTATTTACACTAAGCAGGCCTGTTGGAGGCTGAGTGTTACTGCTCACTTTTGGTGTGCATTATATTCTGTTTCATATAGACCAAGAGGAGTGGCAGAGGCCAAGATTCCGCAGGCAGAGCTCGCATCAGACTGGGGGCCAGTAGCAGCAGGAGTCACGCTGAGAGACCTAATCTGCCAGTATCTGCTAGCGGTCGGGTCTCCACCAGTAACGCATCTGCCGTGGTAGATTGGTTGACGCGCTCATCAACAACATCATCACAACTTACGTCTGAGACCCCCAGTCTAGGGTCGGTAGGTTCCTCTGACACAACCCTGAGTTGGCATGCCCCGAGAGCAGTCCCTGTCCTCCCATTGCCTCTGTCCTACGCCGTTCCCTCCCCCAGCGACGTATCCTATGCTTTGGGTTCAGCTCCACTCTTTAGTGAGGAGGACCATCAGATAGAGGACAGTCAGCAGCTACTGCCCAGCCAAGAAATGGAGGTGGCTTCTCTAGCTAGGCAGACAGATAGTGATGTGGACAGTGTCGTGGGTGCTGCGAGCGTTCCAGCTCCTGCGCCAGACACTGTTGACGAATCCACGAACATCAGTGACGTACAGCCACAACTCGGTGATGATGATGATGACGATGAAGCCGATCGCACTTGGGAGCCGGGTGATGAAGGGGCTTCATCGTCATCATCAGGAGAAGAGGGGCGCAGGTTGCCCCGGAGTCAGCAGCTGAGGCAGCAAGGTGGTAGCAGTCAGCATGGGGGCACAATTCCAAAGGCTGGAGCCGGCCGGGGCCGGGGTAGAGCACCTGCTGTGCGGCAGTCTACCTTATCGGGAGGTAGTGGAGCAGGGGTTCCTGGAGTTGGCAACAGCAGCAGTGAATCAGTGAGGCCAGGGGGTGGGAAAAGTAGCTACTCGGCAGTGTGGCAGTTTTTCCTGAGGCATCCGCAGGAGGGTAACATGGCCACATGCAAGATATGTAGGCAAAAGGTGAAGCGTGGCCAGGGTCCAAATGTTGGCACCACGGCCCTGCGTCAACATATGATGCGTCACCATAAAACGACCTGGGAGAACCGAGGCTCCCAAGGGGTGGTCCAGTCTGCTTCCTCACCAAGTGAGCTCCCAATTTCTGCCAGCCAAGGCTCCAGCACCTCAGCCGAAGGCAGCTGTGCGTCATACCCATCCTCTGTCGCTCCTGCTCCTCCTCCTCCTCCTCCAAGTCATGCATCCCGCCAGCAATCCATCAGCGAAGCCATGTCCAAGAGACAGCAGTATGCGCCCACTCATCCTACGGCGCAGAAGCTGAATGTGCTCCTGTCCAAGTTGCTGGTGCTGCAGTCGCTCCCTTTTCAGGTGGTGGAATCTGCACCTTTCAGAGAACTGATGGCTTGTGCCGAGCAGAGGTGGAGAGTCCCAAGCCGTCATTTCTTTGCCAAGAAGGCAGTACCAGCGCTGCACACTTTTGTTGAACAGAAGGTGGGCCAGTCCTTGAGCCTGTCGGTGTGTAGCAAAATACATGGCAGCGCCGACATCTGGAGCTGTAACTACGGTCAGGGGCAGTACATGTCGTTTACGGCCCACTGGGTGAATGTGGTCCCTTTGCAGCAGCAACTTGGACAGGTCACGCCGCTTCGGCCTCCGCGCTCTCTGCCCATTGGGCCTGTGACACCGTGCGACTCGGCCTCCTCATCCTCCGCCATCTCCTCACCCTCCACTGTTGGCTCAAGTCTCAGTGCCCCTCCAGTCTACCATGTGTGCAGGGCACGGAGGTGTCACGCAGTGCTTCACATGGTTTGTCTTGGCGAACGGAGTCACACAGGGGAGGAACTGCTTAAATGTATTCATCAGGAAATCCAAACATGGCTTACTCCGAGAAAACTTAAAATGGGAATCATGGTTACCGACAATGGGAAGAACATTTTGTCTGCGCTGCGCCAAGGAAGCCTGACCCATGCCCCCTGCATGGCTCACGTCTTCAATCTGGTTGTCAAGCGGTTTCTGAAGTGTTCCCCCCATCTGCAGGACATCCTAACAACTTCACGGAAACTTTGCATGCACTTCAGCCACTCCTACACCGCCAAACACACCCTTCTTGAGCTACAGCGTCAGAATGGTATCCCCCAACATAGTCTGATTTGCGATGTTTCCACCCGTTGGAATTCCACCCTTCACATGTTGGACCGATTATATGAACAGAGAAAAGCCATCACGGATTTCCTGATGATCCAAGCAGATAGGGGGACTCCCCTGTGTAACTTCAATGTCAACCAGTGGCAGCTCATACGTGACACCTGCCGTTTGCTCAGGCCCTTTGAGGAAGCCACTTTATTTGTCAGTCGGCAGGATTACGGGATGAACGACGTGATTCCACTGCTTCATGTACTACAGCACATGTTGGAAACCATGGCTGGTCAGGGCACTGGAGACATGGCGTTTACATCTTACGGCCACATGAACCCCGTTGGAGCTGAACTGGAGGAGGAGGAGGAGGAAGAGGAGGAGGAGGAGTTGCCCAGCGAAACACAGTTTAGGCTTGGCGAAATGGCTGGTTTATCTAGTCAGCGGACAGGAGAGGAGGAGCAGGAGCAGCCAGAGGAGCTAGAGGTTTTTGAGGAAGGAGAGACAGAGGACCCGGGCACACCGTGGCAGTATGCAGTGGAGATGGAGACAGGTAGTCCATCCGAGTCACTTGCGCAAATGGCACGAAGCATGCTCACATGCTTGCGTAGTGACCCCAGAATTGTTTCCATCTGTCGGCGGGATGACTTCTGGCTGTCCACCTTATTGGACCCTCGCTTCCGGCACAAAATGGGGGCATTTTTTAAACCCACCGAGAGGGAGGACAAACTCAACTACTACAAAGACATTCTACGTAGGCAGTTGGCCGATGCCTATCTGCGCCATGGTCCATACTCTCGCAGGTCTGACTCGAGGGGACCTCTGCGCTCACCTTCCACTGCCATGGCCGCTGGGGGGGTTGGCAGCAGCAGCAGCAGAAGCTCCATCAGCAGCAGCAGCCTCAGTCTTCAGTCGCTAATGAGTAGCTTTCTACACCCGCATAGTGAGGCTACTCATGAGCAGCAGGAAGACCTGGAGCAGGACCTGAACCAGCAGGTCATGTCATACTTTGACATGACCATGCCAACACACCTTGAGGATCCGCTGGACTTCTGGGCAGCCAAACTTGATTTGTGGCCGCAACTAGCAGAGTTTGCCCTGGAAAAGCTGTCCTGCCCGGCAAGTAGCGTGCCATCTGAGCGGGTGTTTAGTGCGGCGGGGGCCATAGTTACGGCGAGGAGAACTCGTCTGTCAACTAAAAATGTGGAGAGACTCACCTTTGTCAAAATGAATCAGGGATGGATCAGCCAGGATTTCCACCCACCAATGCCTGATGCATGCGACTAGATTCAGCATGGTGCCACGTTTTACACTTTCCAAATGGTGCAAAACATATTTATGTCTTTAGGCCATTTTTTGGGCTCCTGCTGCTGCTACTGTCAACTCCTGCCAACTCCAGGGTGTGATTCATCCAATTTTTGGGCTCCTGAGGCCAACTCCAGTGTATATTTGGGCTCCTGCTGCTGCTGCTGCAAACTTCTGCCAACTCCAGGGTGTGATTCATCCAATTTTTGGGCTCCTGAGGCCAACTCCAGTGTATATTTGGGCTCCTGCTGCTGCTGCTGCCAACTTCTGCCAACTCCAGGGTGTGATTCATCCAATTTTTGGGCTCCTGAAGCCAACTCCAGTGTATATTTGGGCTCCTGCTGCTGCTACTGTCAACTCCTGCCAACTCCAGGGTGTGATTCATCCAATTTTTGGGCTCCTGAAGCCAACTCCAGTGTATATTTGGGCTCCTGCTGCTGCTGCTGCTGCCAACTTCTGCCAACTCCAGGGTGTGATTCATCCAATTTTTGGGCTCCTGAAGCCAACTCCAGTGTATATTTGGGCTCCTGCTGCTGCTACTGTCAACTCCTGCCAACTCCAGGGTGTGATTCATCCAATTTTTGGGCTCCTGAGGCCAACTCCAGTGTATATTTGGGCTCCTGCTGCTGCTGCTGCCAACTTCTGCCAACTCCAGGGTGTGATTCATCCAATTTTTGGGCTCCTGAAGCCAACTCCAGTGTATATTTGGGCTCCTGCTGCTGCTACTGTCAACTCCTGCCAACTCCAGGGTGTGATTCATCCAATTTTTGGGCTCCTGAAGCCAACTCCAGTGTATATTTGGGCTCCTGCTGCTGCTGCTGCTGCCAACTTCTGCCAACTCCAGGGTGTGATTCATCCAATTTTTGGGCTCCTGAGGCCAACTCCAGTGTATATTTGGGCTCCTGCTGCTGCTACTGTCAACTCCTGCCAACTCCAGGGTGTGATTCATCCAATTTTTGGGCTCCTGAGGCCAACTCCAGTGTATATTTGGGCTCCTTCTGCTGCTGCTGCCAACTTCTGCCAACTCCGGGGTGTGATTCATCCAATTTTTGGGCTCCTGAAGCCAACTCCAGTGTATATTTGGGCTCCTGCTGCTGCTACTGTCAACTCCTGCCAACTCCAGGGTGTGATTCATCCAATTTTTGGGCTCCTGAAGCCAACTCCAGTGTATATTTGGGCTCCTGCTGCTGCTGCTGCTGCCAACTTCTGCCAACTCCAGGGTGTGATTCATCCAATTTTTGGGCTCCTGAGGCCAACTCCAGTGTATATTTGGGCTCCTGCTGCTGCTGCTGCCAACTTCTGCCAACTCCAGGGTGTGATTCATCCAATTTTTGGGCTCCTGAAGCCAACTCCAGTGTATATTTGGGCTCCTGCTGCTGCTGCTGCTGCTGTCAACTCCTGCCAACTCCAGGGTGTGATTCATCCAATTTTTGGGCTCCTGAAGCCAACTCCAGTGTATATTTGGGCTCCTGCTGCTGCTGCTGCCAACTTCTGCCAACTCCAGGGTGTGATTCATCCAATTTTTGGGCTCCTGAAGCCAACTCCAGTGTATATTTGGGCTCCTGCTGCTGCTACTGTCAACTCCTGCCAACTCCAGGGTGTGATTCATCCAATTTTTGGGCTCCTGAAGCCAACTCCAGTGTATATTTGGGCTCCTGCTGCTGCTGCTGCTGCCAACTTCTGCCAACTCCAGGGTGTGATTCATCCAATTTTTGGGCTCCTGAAGCCAACTCCAGTGTATATTTGGGCTCCTGCTGCTGCTGCTGCCAACTTCTGCCAACTCCAGGGTGTGATTCATCCAATTTTTGGGCTCCTGAAGCCAACTCCAGTGTATATTTGGCCTCCTGCTGCTGCTGCTGCCAACTTCTGCCAACTCCAGGGTGTGATTCATCCAATTTTTGGGCTCCTGAAGCCAACTCCAATGTATATTTGGGCTCCTGCTGCTGCTACTGTCAACTCCTGCCAACTCCAGGGTGTGATTCATCCAATTTTTGGGCTCCTGAGGCCAACTCCAGTGTATATTTGGGCTCCTGCTGCTGCTGCTGCCAACTTCTGCCAACTCCAGGGTGTGATTCATCCAATTTTTGGGCTCCTGAAGCCAACTCCAGTGTATATTTGGGCTCCTGCTGCTGCTACTGTCAACTCCTGCCAACTCCAGGGTGTGATTCATCCAATTTTTGGGCTCCTGAAGCCAACTCCAGTGTATATTTGGGCTCCTGCTGCTGCTGCTGCCAACTTCTGCCAACTCCAGGGTGTGATTCATCCAATTTTTGGGCTCCTGAAGCCAACTCCAGTGTATATTTGGGCTCCTGCTGCTGCTACTGTCAACTCCTGCCAACTCCAGGGTGTGATTCATCCAATTTTTGGGCTCCTGAAGCCAACTCCAGTGTATATTTGGGCTCCTGCTGCTGCTGCTGCTGCCAACTTCTGCCAACTCCAGGGTGTGATTCATCCAATTTTTGGGCTCCTGAAGCCAACTCCAGTGTATATTTGGGCTCCTGCTGCTGCTGCTGCCAACTTCTGCCAACTCCAGGGTGTGATTCATCCAATTTTTGGGCTCCTGAAGCCAACTCCAGTGTATATTTGGCCTCCTGCTGCTGCTGCTGCCAACTTCTGCCAACTCCAGGGTGTGATTCATCCAATTTTTGGGCTCCTGAAGCCAACTCCAATGTATATTTGGGCTCCTGCTGCTGCTACTGTCAACTCCTGCCAACTCCAGGGTGTGATTCATCCAATTTTTGGGCTCCTGAGGCCAACTCCAGTGTATATTTGGGCTCCTGCTGCTGCTGCTGCCAACTTCTGCCAACTCCAGGGTGTGATTCATCCAATTTTTGGGCTCCTGAAGCCAACTCCAGTGTATATTTGGGCTCCTGCTGCTGCTACTGTCAACTCCTGCCAACTCCAGGGTGTGATTCATCCAATTTTTGGGCTCCTGAAGCCAACTCCAGTGTATATTTGGGCTCCTGCTGCTGCTGCTGCCAACTTCTGCCAACTCCAGGGTGTGATTCATCCAATTTTTGGGCTCCTGAAGCCAACTCCAGTGTATATTTGGGCTCCTGCTGCTGCTACTGTCAACTCCTGCCAACTCCAGGGTGTGATTCATCCAATTTTTGGGCTCCTGAAGCCAACTCCAGTGTATATTTGGGCTCCTGCTGCTGCTACTGTCAACTCCTGCCAACTCCAGGGTGTGATTCATCCAATTTTTGGGCTCCTGAAGCCAACTCCAGTGTATATTTGGGCTCCTGCTGCTGCTGCTGCCAACTTCTGCCAACTCCAGGGTGTGATTCATCCAATTTTTGGGCTCCTGAAGCCAACTCCAGTGTATATTTGGGCTCCTGCTGCTGCTACTGTCAACTCCTGCCAACTCCAGGGTGTGATTCATCCAATTTTTGGGCTCCTGAAGCCAACTCCAGTGTATATTTGGGCTCCTGCCGCTGCTACTGTCAACTCCTGCCAACTCCAGGGTGTGATTCATCCAATTTTTGGGCTCCTGAAGCCAACTCCAGTGTATATTTGGGCTCCTGCTGCTGCTGCTGCCAACTTCTGCCAACTCCAGGGTGTGATTCATCCAATTTTTGGGCTCCTGAAGCCAACTCCAGTGTATATTTGGGCTCCTGCTGCTGCTACTGTCAACTCCTGCCAACTCCAGGGTGTGATTCATCCAATTTTTGGGCTCCTGAAGCCAACTCCAGTATATATTTGGGCTCCTGCTGCTGCTGCTGCCAACTTCTGCCAACTCCAGGGTGTGATTCATCCAATTTTTGGGCTCCTGAAGCCAACTCCAGTGTATATTTGGGCTCCTGCTGCTGCTGCTGCCAACTTCTGCCAACTCCAGGGTGTGATTCATCCAATTTTTGGGCTCCTGAAGCCAACTCCAGTGTATATTTGGGCTCCTGCTGCTGCTGCTGCCAACTTCTGCCAACTCCAGGGTGTGATTCATCCAATTTTTGGGCTCCTGAGGCCAACTCCAGTGTATATTTGGGCTCCTTCTGCCCCTCATAGTGATGCCACTTCAACTCTCTGCAATTGTGCCGCTCTGCGATTCTATTAGCGATGCCTCTGATCTGCATGTGATATTTCTTCAAAGTATTATTTAACTAACCCAGCACGCATCCTGTGCGTGTTACAGCAAGGCTGAATGGTTTACAACCCTATTGAGGCTCTAGGAGGCTCAGAAATAGCCGTTTTTAATAGCGATTCGTCGCGAATTTATTCGGGTCGAAACGATTTTTGTCGGAAAATTCGGCGAATCAGTCGAATCGAATTTTTCAAAAGTTCGCTCATCTCTACTGGCAACCAAACACTTTTATTGTTTTTTTTTTTTTTTTGTTTTTTTATGCAGAATTGTATGTGCAGGTCGGCCATTGCAGTGTCATTGTCATTGTTAAAACAATGTAATGCCATGTGCTTGCGCTCTGGTGCTGGTGGATATGTGTTGGTTGAGAAACATACTTTTATCACATAGCTTCTGGCGTTCGACGCTGGTTGTGTGTAGTTTTTTCTTAAATATGGGCTTTAGCACCAAGTGCCAGACGTACCTAACTAGCACTACCTGTCGTTCGCAACAGCGTTGTCCTGTTGTTAGATGTAGCGTAATCTTGGGCGCTTTGACCTCGAGACACCACCTAGCATTTCCCATTGGCTCTGCAGTGAAAAAGGGAGAGCATTTCTACAGCGCCCCCTACAGAAATCACATTTATCACTGCTGGACAGGATACTACAGGTTCACTTGTCCGCCCGCTAAGCTGGGTTATAGTGCCAGACACCCGCTTGCAGCGACCACTTGTGGGCATTCTAAGCGCTGCTACATAAATGCTCACATGGCAATACGAGGCGCTAGTCCTAAATTAGCCTCCCCATCTCATTTCCTGTCTGTGGTGACCAAGAATTACAGAGGTAGCACAGCTCAGACTGATACAACTCATGATCAGAGTGTTATTCCTTGCTCTGCTGCCTCGCATGTACAATGTAGGAAGCATCTCAGAGTGCTGTGTTACATTGTCACATTGGCTATGCCTTCTGTTGTTACATTATTTAGCACCATGAGAATTATTTTTCATGTTTTTCTATCACCATGAACCTTAACTGAGCAATGTTATGATCCGCGCTTAAAAAGTGACGCGCTACCTACTGGAGACGTCTTGTCCCCCCCTCCTGGTATTACTCCTTTGTTCCCAATATGCTTTGTCTTTCTTCTCGTATTGTATGGCTTACATAGAAACAAAGGAGGGGTGGCAGCCACTCAGACCATTTTATAACTAACCAGGGAGGTGCATGTTAGCAGGGCAATTAGCATACAAAAGTCTTAAAGGAGCCACAGCACTCAACCCTGTTAGCTTGCAGACCAACCTAAAATCTGTCACTCGGTCACACACATCTGCAGAAGTATGCTTAAGCTGCACCACCAAGCGCCAAGGTGCCTCTGTGGGGTGCAGTCTTAACTCTAATCTCTGAGAGCCCCATTGGGCTGCACTCGAGGTTTTAGGGCAACCTCAGGTAAGCTTGCTCCCAATTTATCTAATGCATTGTATGTCCAAAATGGGGAAAGCGATGGGGTCAAATGTGGCCCCATCATATGCAAATTTATTTATGGCTTCTTTTGAAAAAATGTTTGTCTGTGTTCACCCTCTATATATCCAATATGTTCTACTTTGTTATTAGTATATTCATGATGTGTTTCTGGTATGAAGGGGCCCCTTTGACGCGCTTCAGCTTTAGACAATTGTTTGCCATCAATTTCATTCACCATGGAGAGTAGTGAGAAACAGGTGCATTTTTTAGATGTCATTAGTTGGCATCAGGGACAATCGTTTGATTACTGATGTGTTTAGAAAAACAACTGACAGAAATACTTATTTACATTATGATAGTTTTCATCCTCTGGCCCAAAAGACAGGTATACCATATAGTCAGTTCCTGGGTTTATGCAGAATCATAGATGATGATCAGATTTTCCTTGCCCGGGCTGATCTTCAGCCTCCTGATGTCTGGTTGGCGTGCACCCCGAGACCGTCGCTAGACAGCAATGTAGAGTGAGGTGGCTGGCCGGCTGGTGCCGGGGGGAGAATGCACCATGCTTAAAACGGGCAAAATGAAGCCCATTAGATACAGCGGACCTCTGACGAAAGGGTCAGGTTGACCCGAAACGACCGTAAGGTTTTGCCTGTTGTTAACAATATGCTAACGTGATCATTATGCTTCTGAAGGCTGTGTCATGTGCTGTTATTGCATTGTACTGTGAAGGCTACGTTCAGGGACATTTTGATGCCATGCTGCTTGCATTGCAAGCGATATGTATTCATGCTGCTGCTGCATTGTATCATTTATCTGCACTTTATAGAGTGCATAATTGGATGTCATTATTGCTGTTATATTAACTGCTGCTAACACATACATTATAACTATCCATGTGCATTAGATAGCTCATGATATGCTGCTATCCTCAGAGAGATATTTACTATGCTGTGAACATATGTTTTAACCCTGCACTAGTAATTTGTCTGTTTGGTGCATTGTCTATATGTGATTAGTAGTTATATGTTAGAGGAAGTTTATTGTAACCTATGAATTAACTGAATATTAAAATGAACTTTTTTGCATGATAATGAGTACGCACCTTATCTATTTTTTTTAAGATAATGACAAAATAAAAACGGAGCATCATAATAAACTGGTTGCAGAAGCTATAAAAAAAGGAAATTTCTGTACACACACATCAGTAAATTTCTTTTCTCATCATCTTCCCTTCCTGGGCACCACCGTTAGCAACGCGTGGGTTAACCTCAGCCATAGGCGGGGACTGCAAAAAAAAACAAACTAAGCTACTCCCGGCCTATATAGGGCAGGCTGTGGCTAGACACCCCCAGTTAATTAAAAGCAGTCCAGCCACAGCCCCGGGAGGGGAGCAATGCTAACCTGCAGGGATGGCTCTAGGTTTGTGGGGGCTTATTAATTACGGAATATCTGCATATTATACCTCAAAGAACAGCGAAGAACAACAGGGGGACATGGACTCAAAGGAGGGACAGTCCCTCCAAATCAGAGACAGTTGGGAGGTATGCCAAAGTAGTGTATCACATGATGTCACCTTTCAGCTCCGCTGCCAGAAATGGGTCATCTTTTGCTGCTGATCACCCTCTAGTCCTTATTGCCTTCCCTATAGCAACCAATCATCCTCTAGTCCTTCCATTATCTATTGCCACCAAGCACCCATCACCCCTTACTGCTTACTCCACTGCCACTAAAGACTCCATCATTGCTGTCTGTTGTCACCTGTTCTGAGCTTCCATCAACTGCCCTTCGTTCCATTCCACCTTCTCCATTGTTGCTGATTGTCCATTGTTGCTAAGGTCAGCCATGAGCCGGTCTGCACATAGCCCCCTGCCATTCGGTGGTTCGGGTCCACTGTAAAATAATACCATGGCCAAGTGTAAGCCTGAGTGAGCCCCTGAAGATTCCAGGGGCCCTGGCAATTGCCCAGGTTTCCCCTGTGCTGGCGTCGGCCCCGCTAACCTGCATGTTTCATGCATAACTTGTTCCGAACCTATGTCCCAGAATAGAAGATAGAAATATAAAATACATTTACAGTGAGTACACAAATTAATGTGAGTACACAAATTTCCTTTTTTTTTGTCCTTTCCATTCTGGGGCACCACCATCAGCAATGCATGGGATGTCACAAAGCAGTGCCCTCATTAAGGGTGGGACCATGCTATGTCAACATAACCAGGAACGGAGGAACTGAAACCTTAAGACTAGACCCCTGCCGAGGCGTTCACCACCATCTGCAACACCTTAGGCCCCAAGTGCTGCATCAGCTGATGCCCGGACATCAACTTGGTAAAACTTGAAGGTGTAAAGGAAGGACCAGGTCGCCATCTTGCATACCTGGTCCATCAACGCCTGGTGCTGGAAGGCCCAAGACGCACAATTGCCCTGGTAGAGTAAGCGGTGACTCGGAAGGGCTCCTCCTTCCCCCTGGAAGCATAGGCTTGTATGACCGCCTGCTTGATTTATCTGCTGAGAGCGGGCCTGGCTCCAGCCAGGCTCCTCCGTGGCCCTTCTGATCAGGAACAAAATTTCTGTCTTACGTACCTCAGGCTTAGCTGCCAAATAATACTTTAATGCCCTGAGTCCATCCAGGGAATGCAGGGGTTGCTCCTTATGAGGAGTGGGGCATGGACACAAAGAGGGCAGTACAATCTCCTGATTTAGATGTAAGGGAGAGACCACCTTGGCAACAAATCCTGTGTAACATGGAACACATCCTTGTCTTCTTGCAGCACAAAAAATGGTGACTTGATAGTTAGTACAGCCAGCTCTGAAACCCACCGAATGGAGGTGATCGTCACAAGAAAATCAACCTTCAAAGTGAGAGTCGCCAGAGAGGCATCTGCCATGGGCTAAAAGGGGGGGGGGGGGCAATGTAGCGCTGATAGGACCAGGTTGAGATCCCAGGATTGGATCAACGAGTGTCTAGGAGGATGAACATGCTCAGTGCCCTGCATGAACATACTGACTAATCTGTGCTCTACGATGTGCATCTGGAAAAAAATGAACAAGGCCGAGACCTGGCCTTTAAAGGGTGTTGGGCTGCAGGCCAGCACCCAGGTCCTTTTGAAGAAATCCTATTATCCTGGGCAACAAAAACCTCTTACAGGAGTAGCCCTTTGGCTCGCACCAAGCCAGGAAGGCCCTTTAAGTCCTGTAGTAAATTCTGGAAGATGACTGCATTACTGTGGCAGATAGGCCCCTCTCCTCCAGGATGCTGGTCTCAACAGCCAAGCCGCTAAAGACAGCATTTGAGAATTGGGGTGCCACAAAGGACCCTGCTGTAGAAGACTTGGATGTTTGGGGAGTTGCCAACTGTGTTTTATTGCTAGACTTTCAAGATCCACGAACCACACTCTTCTGGGCCAGTGTGAGGCTGTACCCTGACCAGGAGATGACCAATGCGTTGACCGTACGGCCAGGGGGTCACAAAACTCTGGACCTTCCAGTTATTCCTAGACGGAAAGAGGTCCACTTACGGCAACCCCCACCGGTCACAAAGGGCTTGAAACATGTCCTGGTGAAGTGATCATTCTCCCTGGTCCATCATCTGCCTGCTCAAATGGCCTGCAGATTCTCCACCCCAGGAATGTGGATCTCCGCGACGCATGGAACATGAAGGTCCACCCTCCTCATAATGCAAATTATCTCCCGGGAAATGCTTGCCAGTGCCTGGTACCCCCTGATGGCTTATGTAGGCCACACCCGTGGAGTTGTCCAACTGTTCCCTGACTGTATCTATTATTTTAAAGGGAAAAAAATACTGTATCTGGGGCCTCCCCCAGACTTTATGCCCAGGGGCCTCCACCAAACTTAATCTGGCAACTGGGGGGCATGTGAGGAGTAAACTGAACGGCTGAGGGAGTCTCGTCTGTCAAGGTCGCCCCTCACATGTAACTTTGGGTCCCAAAATTCGGGTCCCAATTGAATGGATTTCAATGGGGACTATGTTTGGGTTCAGGTCAAGTTTTTGTAACCGAACTGAATGTTTGTTTAAAGTTCAGCTGAACTTGCCAAACCCCAACTCTAGCAGGGCACGTGCCTGCGCCAGCCATTTGTGAATGGCTGGTGCGGGCACGCTCCCTGTTAGAGGGAAGCGGGGGGTGAGGCTTGCCAGATCTTCTGGCTTTAGACGCCATCTTAGATGGCGTGAGGTCAGCGGCTCATGGCGCTAAGTGGCAAGTGCCACAGGACTGGGAAGAGGTGAGTTGGTTTTCCCAATCTGTGGGGTTTCACACAGCGGGGCACCCCCAATCAGGGTGCCCCAAGGGAAAGGACAATTTTAATATGCAGGATCACGAAAATGTGTAATACTTATAATCCATATAAACTCGGCGGCTAATAAGAGGAGGGGTCACTTATACACCCGAACTGAATAAAACTGAAGCCAAGCTTGTGGTTTATTCTCTCATGGTAGGAATAAAATCCAGGGGTGACAGGTTTAGTCTATCAGGGGTGACAGATCCTGTCACCCCGGATGTCCTTTTCCTTCCATTAAAAGAAAGAAAAACAAGCCTGGCTGGATGTTTCCTAATGCTGGGTGTATAAATGACCCCTCCTCCCCTGCAATAGCTAAGGATACTCCTCACTAGCCAACACCATCCACCTCCCACCAGAACTTATTTATTTAAAATCACATTTTAGGAGTGACCGGTGGGCAGGTGAGGAGTAGGCTGAAGAGCTGAGGGGGGCCCGTCTGTCAAGGTCACCCCTCATATTTAATTTTGGGTCCTGAACTTTTGGTCCCCATTTAATAGATTTCAATGGTACCCAGGTTTGGGTTCAGGTTTGGGACAAGTTCTGGTACCCGAACTGAATGTTTGTTCTAAGTTCGGCTGAACTTGCCAAACCCGAACTTATAGGGGTTCACCCAGCACCAGCATTTTATTAACCCCCCAGTGAGAAGTATAAGAGGTGGGGGCAATGCTAACCTACCTGTAACACCGTGCTGTTTGTGTTGGCGCCGTGCTGTTACTCAACCTGTAGTACAGTACTTGTGCGCCACTGACCTGGAAAACCATCTGGCCAACGACGCACTCAGCATTTTAAAGAGGAGATCAGTAACAGAGGCTCCTATTTATCCCTTACTACAGATTCCCTTTTAACAGTCTAGAGTCACATTTATACCCAATCAGCATGCAAGGACATGAAGCAGCACCTCGAAGTCTTCGGATAAACGCCATTTAAACATTTGTAAGGATGATTGGGAAGTAATGATTTTCCTTTTTTTTTCGCAATGGAGGATAGCCACTTAGCCGGTGCCTGAAAAACAGACAGGTTGATTGAAACACTTGACCCTCTGTTCTCCTTCGCTTCATTGCCAATGATTCTGACATTAAAGCTCTCCTTTCATGACTTTGTTGCTTAATTATGAATGGGTGTCTTCACCATTGGGTGAATATTAATGCGCCTCTCAATGGGGAAAAAAAAGGAAAAGAGCAAATTCAACCTAAAGGAAAAATCCACGTTCAGCGGCATTGCTTCCATTACTGTGTGCCAAAATGTGCTGAGCTTCAGTGTTATTTTCCTTTTACTATGATTTGTTTACTGTGTTATGAAAAAAACTGATTTCTCTAGCAGCAACGTACGTGAACTGGTGTGTACCTAGCAGAGACTTCCTGACTCTGGCTTGCTAATCACCTGATTGGCTGAGGCAGGGATGACGCTCCACACTCCTGAGCTCACATATTAAACTACTCCTGCTCTAATTAAACTTCTTCAGATGAGGCAATCGCAACCCAGTGTTCCATTAGCTAAAGGTTTACCGGTAGCATTTTCAGCTGGAGAGGTAATTACTGCTTGATTCTGCCAAAGCTGTAGATGAGCTCACCTGTTACAGTGCAAAGATTCTGGGATTTGTTCTCAAAAGTTATACTAAGGGCTTTACTCAAGGCCAGTTAACCCTTAAACCGGACCTTAACCCTAAATAAGAGTCTATCTTATATGTTTCCCCCACGCTGTACATACAGATTGCCCACATTAAAAATCATCCTACCTGCATCTATTACATTTTCTGAGACTTTAAACATCCAAGATGGCGGTCCATGGAGGTGCAGGCTGCCTGCAAACAGGAAGTGTCTTCTGCATTCTGGGATTGCTGACCTTTTCCTGACCCCAGCTCTGCTCTGTTTGTGCAAAGCACAGCTATATCCCTGCTCCCCTGCACTTTTGAACCCTCTCCTCAGCATGTGATGCTACTGAACCAAGATGGCGGCGCCCGTATCCTAGAGTGCTGAACAGAGTTGCAGGCCAGTGGGGGAAAGAATAAAATGTAAGTGACTAAACATGTTAAATATATTAATTTTAGATGCTGGGAAATAATTTTTTAAGGGTTTGGGCTTTTCATTAAATGATGCTGAAGGTCCGGTTTAAGCAACACTTATCCGCAGGAATATAAGAAACAGCATGCTGATAAGTAAATCACAGACATAGGGGCACAATTCTAACACAATTGTTTCTTTTACATTCAAAAAAGAAAAACAATAAGGCAGAACACAAAATACCTGATAAAAAGAAAGCTTTCCTTTTAAGGGGAACTCTCAGCACAACTAGTTGGATTGGATGGTTTCCCATTACTGTAGTGACTAGTGTTATATAACATGTCTATAACTGGTGATGCACCAAATCTGCTTATTTTATGTTCTGGGACTGTTCCTCCAAATTTCTGTTTCTGTATCACCCAAATCCAAACCATCTAATATTGATATATATATATATATATATATATATATATACACACACACACACACACACACACACACACACACACACACACACTACACAACACACCCCTTTTACGTGTTTTCTCTCCATCAAAGCAGCGCAATGGATAGATCACTCACACATGGCAGTCACATGAGTCAGCTGTGAAGTTGTTTACTTGGAACATAGCACATAGCAGAGAGCGGCGATTGTTGCATTGTAACGCGATTGTTGCATTGTAACATCACCCAAGCATCTGACT
The DNA here is from genome assembly GCA_027917425.1 of Gastrophryne carolinensis. Lineage (NCBI taxonomy): Eukaryota > Metazoa > Chordata > Amphibia > Anura > Microhylidae > Gastrophryne > Gastrophryne carolinensis. The sequence goes on along the minus strand of CM051239.1, from coordinate 16,570,683 downwards.
TTTTACAACATAACATCCCAGGGGGTTGGCTGGCTTCTAACAATGTAACAGCTGGACTCCTGTTCTGCTCGTTACATCATACAGAGCAGCATCAGTATGATTTATTAAACTCCCGGTTTTATTACTCTCTAAGGCCCCTGTATGTTGTTAAATTACATATACCTTGGCTACTGTGTCATATTAAAGTTGACGTTAAAGGATGTTGGAGCATCAATGGAGCGTGGCTGGCCGGAGGACCAGGAGGAGGAGGATACACCTGACACTGAGGACAGCTTTTCCTTGACTCAGGGCAGCCTCACTCACATGAACCACTACATGCTCCAGTCCAAAAAGGGTAAAGCCAGACGGCATTATGAGTAATAAAATATTCAACGTTATTTCCACATGGTTAAAAGGCCATCACGGCAGTCACAGCTGTGTAAAAAGCATATAGAAGCAGGTCCCCATGTCAACGCGTTTCAGACTGTTGGTCCTTACTCATGACGTAGACACATATACCGTATTTTTCGCCCTATAAGGGCCCAATCACCCTGGTGTTACCCAGAGGTGTAGCTAGGCTTACTGGCACCCAAGGCAAAGATTAAAAATGATGCCCCCTACCTATTTTCAGTCCCCCCTTTGACACCCCCTGACCTGCTGCACCCGGGCAAGTGCCCCCTCTGCCCCCCTAAATTGGCCTCTGGCACCTGTTAAAAAAAATAATATTTATTTATTTTTTTAATTTATGTATTCCTTAGATTTTTTTGTTTTCTGTTATTGTTTTAAGTACCTTTCCCTAGCACATTTTGTGAAGGACAATCGCCCTGGTATTTTCCCATGCCTTGCTGCCCTTTAGCCCTTACTACCGCCATTTTACAGCCTCAAGCTAGGGGCACCACTTTAATCGGGTTCCGGGACCAGAACCAAACTTTTGTGGCAAGTTCGGGTGAACTTTCCAAACCCAAACATCCAAGGATTTGCTCATCATTAGTGCTAAGTTGATAGCGTCCGCCCCTGATAGCCGTCCCATCATAGCATCATGATACTCTGCGGATATCATTACGTTTTCTACTATGGAAAGCGCACAGGCAGGTAGTTAGTGAAGTTCCCTCCATTATCTAGATGGATACTAGGTCCTACCCTTTCCGCCTGGTAACACTAAGCTTGGGTAACGCCGTCTATTCTGCTTGTTTTCCCCCCCGTCCTGGTCCGATGACTTAAATGTAAATGAATACAAATAGGGACCGCTTAATTTTACTCAAAGGTTTTCTGATGTAAATATGATTTTTCAATCGCCTCCGGTATCATTAATTTTTCCACTACGTAAAGTGCACAGGCAGGTAATTAGTGAAAATCCAAGGATTTGCTCATCATTAGTGCTAAGTTGATAGCGTCTGCCCCTGATAGCCGTCCTATCATAGCGGCGTGATAGCGTCCCATGATTAGCGCTAAGTTGATAGCGTAGATACAGTGATTTTGCCTGTGGAAATTACAGCTTTGATCTGTGGATGTGCTGTGAGCGGCACCTTGCTGTGAAGTTAATAAAGTGGAGCTCCACTGTTGAAGCCAAAGTGGAGTTGTGTTATCGGCCCACTGTGACATACACCTGTTGGATTACAGTTTTGTGACTCACAGGCTGATTCATTACTAGCACTAGGTATCGGCAGATGAGCGTCTGTACAGAGGCGCTTAGAGTGACCGCTAGTAGACACTGTGATCGGCTATCGGGCACTGTTAAAAAGCGCCTCAGTCGCTGTAGTAACCTGTCCACCATTGATGAATGAGATGTATGTTGGGCATTCTGACACCAGTACAGCGCTGCAGGGAGCAAACGGCAGCGACTGCTCAGTGCGACCGACTCTCAGCGACTCACACCATATTCATCAAAAATCCACACTCACACAGCGCTGGCGCTCAAAATTGTGTCGCTGTAGCCCATAGCGCCAGACCTTGTGTGATTAAAGTCTGTTTTATAACTTATATCCACTAGTAACCAAGCGAAAACACATGGAAGGACATTGTTATAACATTGTGACTTTAATACCAGACCTGTAATTACAATTCTGCATAAAAACATAAACAATCTAAAACGTTTTCAAAAATGCCTTTTAATAGGCCAGGAGAGGTCACACAATTATTTCATAAAAAAAAAAAAAAAAAAAAAAATGTAAAAACCCTGCTTAAAGAGAAGAAAAGTAACGTCCATTGAAATGTATAGGAAAGCGACAGGTAGCGACAGGTAATACCTGGTGCTCTGGAAGCCAGAGCGCCGGCGGTATACACTGAGCCGCCTATAATGATGAATCGGACGCTACATGGCGCTGTTAGAGTCGCTCACCTGAATCGCTTTGATAAATGTGGTATTGCGTACAGCGCCCGCCATTCACCATTCGCTACCTGCCGCTACGAGGCGCTACCTGCCGCTATCCCTTGAAAAATAAACCCCATAGTTGCATGGATTATATCTGTCGTGGCTGTGACCGGTCCTGGGATTACAAATAGGGGTGACTCTGATTACTACTGCAGTATGCTACCATTGCCACCTAGGTAGTCCCCTGAAGCCCAGCTTCCTGGGTTTTAGTCCGCTTTATCATGGCAAACTGATTTGGGATTCCCACTGTGCAAAATCTCCAGCCTCACCTGAATTTTTAACTGGATCCCTGCTGCTACGGCACCTGTGCTAGGCGCTTGCTCTACCAATGCTGAATGAATGGAATATCCGGGTGCCTCCTGCGGGCTGCTACCTTTGACTGCACGCGCCCACCACCAGCCATTCAGATACACCTAATGGGGTGTGTGTATCAGATCAGTGATGGGCACGCTGCAGGAGACTTTCACAGACACCCTAGGAACAAGGTGAGGTTACAAGTGACTCTTGAGGTTACACACAGGGAAGCATCCCAAATCGGGGTGCCCCTCAGGGAGAGCTTTCAAATTACCTGGGGAGGGCTTTTATTGTTGACCAAAACCCAGGTTTTTCACTCACCTGGTTCTTGATCTGCAGTACTGTCTAAACCCTAAACTAGATGCCCCTGTGTTGGAAACTCCCAGTTAACCCAGTATTATTACCTCTCCAGCAATCCCACAGTACTTACCTGGGCTCTCCCCTAATCAGAATAGATTGCTGGGTGACACCAGCCAATGAGAGTAGATTGCACATTCTGACAGTGGAGTGACAATGTGTTTTCTCTAGCTGTGCTTGCCTCAGGTGAGGGGTGCCAGGGAAGCTGCCACATGCCACAATATTTATATATATATATATGTTTATTTATAATTAACCCTGCCCATTATACTGGCCACAGTGACCATAATTAGCATATGAAAAGCCGCCCTTGATTAGTGTTTCAATCACAGTCGCATCTAATTAGCACTTGGATCGCCTATGTCTGCCTGTTTGGTTGTAGTTGTAATTTGGAGTAAGACAATGTCTGCACCATTGATCATTGGGCTGGTAGGTATAAACTGATTTTAATGAATGCTTTAGAACACTGGTAGTGGTTTAAAAATGTGCATAATAAAATATTATTGTCATATTTGGTATTTACCTGGGCCTCTCCCCTAATCAGAATAGATTGCTGGGTGACGCCAGCCAATGAGAGCAGATCCTGCAATGTATTCTGAATGAATGGAATGACAGTGTGTTTTATCTAGCTGTGTTTGCCTCAGGTGAAGGGTGCCAAGGGAAGCTGCATGCACCGTGGGATCGCCGGATTGGTAAGTAATCTGGGCTAACTGGGGTGTTCACAGAGTGGGACTTCTTAAATCAAGATGCCCAGAGACAGGGACATGCCTGCCCTGGAAACTTTTAGACTTCAGGGCCAGGACTAACAGATTTTGGTCCACTTTAAAGTAGACGTATCAGCGGGATTGTCACTAGATCACCCAAACAATTCACATTTCTGCCGTTCCCATGGCACATGTGTTGTTGTATTGAACTAAGCACCAGCATAGGGAGCAGGAACAGGCGTATCTCAGGTTTCCTTTGGTGCACGGCACACTCCCGCATCCAGCCAATCTAAATGGTTGGGCGCAGGAACGTGGGCCTGGGGGGGGGGCTCACACATAGTTGGAAGTCTAAATAACTCCAGGGCTGGCAATTGAGGTATTTGATCCACTTTTGCTCCCTCTAGTTTTTCTTGTATAGTAAAACACCAGCTGTAGCACTACATAAACACTAGAGGGAGCACCTTCCTACAAGAAAATCATTTTATGAAGTATTCGATGGAAATGTTTAGTTAAAGGCACACTGTATGCAAAGTGCATAAACAATCATTCAATAGCTCACCTGCTCATGGCTGCCCTCCCTCTCCTGTCGGCACACAGCTGCTCCTGCAACTTTAAATAAGGCAAAGAGTAGTGGCAAACCCCCTGCATTCCTTTGCCATAGACAACCAATCGTATGTCTTGCCTGGTGGTCTATAGCTCCACCTCCATTTGTCAGCTCAGCAATCAGTCTGCTTTCCTCTCTCCCCTACGCCTTTCACCCTTGGCACTGGCCACATTGACTCTAATTAGCATATGAATAGCCGCCCTGGATTAGTGTTTCAATCACAGTTGCACCTAATTAGCACTTGAATTGCCTATGTCTGCCTGTAGAGTTGCATGTGCATAATAAAATATTTGCCATATTTTTTCACTGGCCACAGTGACCGTAATTAGCATATGAATAGCCGTCCCTGATTAGCCTACGGCTGCCTGTTTGGTTGTAGTTGTAATTTGGAGTAAGACAAAAAAAAATGTGCATAATAAAATATTATTGCCATATTTGTCTGTTTGTGTTATGTTAGTTAAAATAAAGTGCTTATAGTGTACAGAATATCTTCATTTCAATTAAAAATTTAATTAGTTAACATAATAGCACACTATTGGGCTCTTACAGACCCTGCCCATTATGCAGATTATTATGTAGTCTTACAGACCCACCACCACTTTCATCAGAAGTAAAATCATGATGTGAAACTGTAAACCTCAATATCTCAGCCATATCTTCTTGAATTTAAAAATGATAAACAGTTTTGGACAGTGTCAAACATAAAATAACTATATATTTGTTGTCAGTATATTGAAACCCTGTATGTCCCTACATTTCTAGGAGATTTTCTCTATATAGGCGACTATTTAAAATCGGTGCATTATTGGAAAAGGTGTGTCATGAATTTTTTTGACACATTCAAGGAGTTCCTATTTGTATGAAAACATTAAAGGAGACCTAAATAATTGTAAGTGCTCGCCATGATTTTAAAGATTTAAAGCATGAATTTATTATACTATGAATTAATGGATGAATTATTCATGTATTTATTTATATATATTGATATGTATGTGTATGTCCAGGTCCACTTGATGGTGATTAAGATCAAGAAAAATTATATATCGAAATGCGTACATTAAGTGGATAAAAAGTAATTTATTCACAGATAAAATATTGCAGTATGGGATCATGATGCTATTGAGATATTTTAACATTATTTAAAAAAAAATGTTTTTAATATTCAGTAGTTGGTAATGTCTGACAAGCTTCATGCAAATTTGTATTAATTATTGTGTGGGGGATAAATTGAGTTTTCTGTTGGTCTGCAACAGATATGTGGAGATATGTGATTCACTACTAGCGCCAGGTATTGCCAGATGAGCGTCTGTATAGCGGTGCTTAGAGCGACCGCTAGTAGGCACTGTAACATAACGCCTCGGTCGCTCTAGTAACCTGGCTGGCATTGATGAATGTGATATGTGTTGGGCGCTCTAACAACAGTACAGCACTGCAGCGAGCAAGAGGTAGCACCAGCTCAATGTGTCCAGCACTCAGCGCTCCACACCATATTTAACAAAACACTACACACACACAGTGTCGGCGCTCTAAATCTGGGCGCTGTAGCATAGAGCGCCAGACACTGTGTGATTAAAGTCTATTTTTGAACACATGGAATGACATTTACAAACATGCTATTTAAACACAAGCAAATGAACGCTCATTAAAATGTATGGGAGAGCGACACAGAGCGACAGGTACTACATGGCGCTCCTGAGCCTAGAGCGCTGACGCTATACACCGAGCCTCCTGGATTAATACATGTGACGCTACATGGCGCTGTTAGAGGCGCTCACCAGATTCGCTTTCTTAAATGTGGTTTCCCTCTCAGAGCCCAGCGTTCACCAGACGCTATCTGCCGCTACCAAGCACTACCTGGCGCTCTCCGTTGTTAAATAACCCCCATAGTTCTTTTGGATATTGAGTCAGTTCCAGAACCTCTATCACAATTAGCAATTGTAGAATTTTTATTGTCCAAAACTTGGGAAGACAGCAGGTTTCTAGTGTCAAATGTAGCTCGACACAAAGGTCCAACAGAGGTTCTTTAAGTCAACACCGACTCTTCAAGAACCCACAGCATCCCATTTCTTCGAATAAATCAAAACCCAACTAACAATGTTTCATGCGATTGTTGCCATGACGAATCCTCATAGCGGAGTATGGAAAAAGTAATTGCTTTAACACAGTAATAAATGAAATCATGTTACAGTTTTTTTTTTTTTTTTCGGGTGGCTTTAAACACTGTGGCACAAATGAATTGTTTTATAACAATGGCTTCATTAAGAAGATCTGAGTGCAAATCAAACATGAAGGCTGGCGCGCATGAAAAATGATAATAAAAAAAAAGCAAAATTAGTGAAGAATGAATGACGAGACAGCGGGGTTACCATAAACACAACTCTGCAGCAAAGGTTAGCGCTGATTATACAATGAAATGTAAGCAAACAGAACATTGAGGAGAATATTGCCGCCGCGTCTCATTATATAGGCTCGGAACAATCACATCTCTATGCGGATTCATCTTATCTTCTCTGTTATTATAGGTTATTTTTATAATACCGAAACAGCTACTTATAGTTTCTCCAAAGCCTAAAAATCCTTAAATATAAGTATGTGTAAAATCTAGTTTTTCGTTTGTGCCAGCAACACCCCGAGCTGTGGTGGACTGGGCCCAGAAATCACCATGCACCATGGAAAGCAAATTTCAGCCAGTGACATTCTCGTTGATAAACTAACCATTTTTCAGGTCCTCAAAGTGGGACAGTTTAAACCAGTTTGTGGGTGATGGGCATGGTAGGGTGTGGTTTAGCATGTGGCCTTATTACGGGTCACTTGCTCTAGAAATATTTGATCTATAAAAGATGTTGGTGATGGAGCCAATGCCCAGAAGTCCATCCATTCAACCAAAGCAGTTGTAAACCATCCAGACATCCAGCATTCTGCATTTGGAGGGACAGTCTTCCCAATGTCAGCAAAGTAGGGCATTTAGGTTCTTCCAGAATTATTGGAGGGACAGTGGGCCTCAAAGTGGGACACCTGGCCAGTTTACCCACTCAGCATCCCCCAATTAGCTGTCAGGCTGGCCATCTGTGATCATCTAGCATCTAGCCCAGGGCGAGCCCTCAACCCACAGGGACCGGAATCTATTGGCAGGCATGGTGTTCGGTTGAGCTCCAGACAAGGAAGGCCAGACTCAGCCAGGGTCGTTCCCCAGAAAGCTGGAAGCCACCTACTGAAGGACGGAAAGTCAATGTACAAGAGGGATGCAGCAGAAGAATAGTGAGGCAGGCTGAGACCCAGGGGTTACAGGCTGAGGTTTGTGGTAAAAGTCCAGGAGATCAGAAAGTAGGCAGCACCAAAGTCCAAGTCGGGGTCATACCAGTGGTCAGTCCAAGCGATAACCTAAAGTTGTAGTCAACCTACCATTAACCTCGTTTTTGTTACTCCCCTGGTACCTCATCTGGTGATTTCTAGTGTATGACCCCTGGCTCTCCTCTGGAACTCTGGATTTGCTTCATCCCTGTACTTTGCTTGGGGCTTGTTTCCTGTAAATGACCTATTGTGAAATACCCATTTACTCTTTCCATGATTGCTCATCAACTTTTGGTCCGAGATCTCAGAGGATGTTGCTTACACCTAAGTCCACAGGAGCAATCGTACTCGGGTAGGCTAATGGTAATGGTGGTAATTTAGCAATACGTTTTATTAAGGTTTCAAAAGGGACAAAAACATGCTGTAACATCCACATGCTGGATGAGAGAAGTTCAGATGCAGCTTTCTTTAAAACTCAACTTGGAGCACTGGTGCATCTTGAAACCTTAAATGCTTTTCAATGGCTTCTGTGTGAGATATCACAATGGCCTAGGATGGGATGTGTTGGTTATCAATTGCTTTATCTGTATTAGTATAAATAGACACTAACACACATTCCAACTGTATAAGAAACCTACTATACCTCCTCCTCTGCATTCTCCTCATGCAGTCAGCACAGCCCCTGGCCCATTTGTCTGGGTGAAAGACCCAACGCTGACCCGGAGCTGTGGACCGTTATCCAGGAGCAGACAGATGAGTGGTTGCTGCCATTGCACCTGAAACCTGAAGCAGTGACCTGCTGGAAAAAACCCTCCAGGGCATAAAGGAGAATGTGATGGAAGCAGAGAAGGAGGAAGGGCCATTTTCCCAGGCATCAGGGCTAGAGATGAGCGAACTTCTTGAAAGTTCGATTCGGGCGATTCGCCGAATTTCCCCAAGAAATTCGGGTTCGCCCGAATCGAACTTTCACGAATCGCTCATCTGAAAAAAAAAAATGCCGGCATGGTGGCAGCGGGCAGGCCGGCTACGCCTGTCAGCGGGCCGCTGACAGCGTAGCCGGCCTGGCCGCTCCCACCATGCCGGCATTTTTTTGTTAAGCAAACAATTACCTGCATGCTCGGAGCGTGGAGGCCGGCGTCGCTCTCAGGCGCCCTCTGATGACGCGCCCTCTGATGACGCGTCCTCTGATGACAGCTGAGAGCGGCGCCGGCCTCCACGCTCCGGCGCCGCTCTCAGCTGTCATCAGAGGACGCGTCATCAGAGGACGCGTCATCAGAGGGTGCCTGAGAGCGACGCCGGCCTCCACGCTCCGAGCATGCAGGTAAGTGTTTGCTTTTTAAACAAATGCCGGCATGGTGGGAGCGGGCAGGCCGGCTGCGCTGTCAGCTCCAAACAGGGCCGTGCACATGTGGCTCGCAGGGTGGGTTGCTGGACCGACAGTGGCCAGGTACTCCACTGTCCCATCAGCGGATAGTTTTGAAGCGGGTGTAGGAGAAGGAGGAGGCCTTTCTCTCACAGCAGTTTGGCAACCAGTGCAGCAGACAGGCATCACTGGAGTGTGGCTGGAGGGAGGAGCAGGAGGAGGAAGAGGATACACTGAGAACAGCTTCTCCTTGACTTAGGGCAGCCTGGCCTCACATGAGCAGCTACATGCACCTGTAGAACAACCGCAGAGTGGCCCGCATACTCACCAGTGCCGATTACTGGGTTGCCCCCCTGCTAGATCCCTGCTATAAGGACAACATCAACTCCTTGATTCCAGGACTGGAGAGGGATAGAAGGATGAGGGGGTACAAACGCACTCTGGTGGACGCACTATTGGCATAGTTCTCAGCTGACTCAGTGGCGGCACGAGGCCGAGGGGGAGGAGCAAGCTGCCAATGTAGCAGGGGAACCTCACAAGGGAGAGTAAGTATGGGTAACATCTTATTCCATCACCATCGGATACGGCCTGTAGTATCAGGAGGCAGACTTTGACTCGCATGGTGGATGACTACCTGTCGACGCATCTCGTGGTACTGAGCGATGAGTCCTCCTCTTTCAATTTCTGGGTCGGTAAATTGGACACATGACCAGAGCTTTCCCTATACCTTTGAGGTGTCGGCCTGCCCTGCGACCAGTGTCCTATCAGAATGTGTATTCGGCAATGCAGGGGGTGTCATCACCCTTAGGGGGAACCACCTATCCACTGCCAACGTGGACTTGCTTACACTCCTCAAGATAAATCAGGTGTTCCCATGGGGCTTGGGTGTGCCAGCACCTGTGCGAGTGCTTAAACTGGACCAACAGCCTGGCGCAGTTGGAAAAGAAAGGTAGCGGCCATTTTGGAGCTTCTTCCCCCAGCATCTCAGCCATGCTGCTGCCTGGATTCAACTGACAGTAACAGTAACAGGAAGACCAGCGGCACTTCCTGTTTGCAGGTGGCCTGCAAATGCATAAGCCACCATTTTGCTTCCAAAATTTACTACAGCAGGAGTTCGAAAAAGGTGCATTAATTTTTATGTGCAGCAATCTGAATTGCCCTGCAAATGAGCACTGTTGGTCAACTTTAAAGTGTTTGCTACCTCCTCCTTCACTCCTTCACCTCTGCCATATCTGCCTCCTCCACAACGCACAACCCCCCCCCCGGACCTCTGACACCTGTAAAAAATGTATATATATATATATATATATATATATATATATATATATATATATTATTGATGTTAATAGCCGGACCTCTGACACCTGTAAACAAAAAATAATAATAATTTATTTATTTATTTATGTACATATTTATTTATTGATGAAACATATATTAATGTATATATGTATATATTGATTGATGTATTTACTTCTGTATTTATTTCATTTTTTTTTGTTTTCTGTGCAATTCTGAGCAATCTCCCTTGTGCTACCCCCCCCTCCCCACAATTTGACAGCTGACACCCGTAAAAGTAATATATTTTTTTTTTTTTTTTTATCTCTGTCTTTAATTTAAATTTTTTGTTTTCTGTTATTGTTTTGAGTACTTTCCCTACCTTATTTTGTGCAGGACAATCACCTTGGTGTTACCCCCTGATTTTCAGCCTTCTAACCCTTGCTACCCTCATTTTACAGACCCAATCTGAACTTTTGAGGTAGTGCGGCCAACCTTCAGCAGGTTCGCCCATCCCTAACTGGCACCCCACCAATCTATTCTGAGCTCTGCTGCTCACCTAATCCACCTCTCCTCTCACTTTTCCAGCGCTGCTCCCCACTGTCAAACCCTCCAATGGTTACCACTGAGAGTTCAGTTCAAAGTTCTAATATTAACCTAAAAAGCTCTCTTCAGCCAGTCCCCTCTATACATTTCATCTCTAGCAATACCAACCCAAGTGCAACCTCTTTCTGCCTTTAACATTCCTCTGTGCTCCTCGCACTCCCATTTTCAAGACTTTTCCCCACTTCTCTGGAATGCACTCCCCCGCTCAATTTGTCACTCTCCTCTGCTCCAAGCCTTTAAAAGTGCCTTCAAAACTCACTTCTTCAGACAAGCATATAACCTGGCCTAAGCAACTCCTATAACCTTCATGCATTTTAATCTCTACCACTTGTGATCCCGCCACTTTGTCTCCACCCCCATCCTTTAGACTGTAAATTCACAAGGTCAAGGCTCTCTTTCCTACTGTCTCCTGTGCTCACAACATTTGGTTGAACCTCTTAGCATCTAGTTTTGTATTGTTCCCTGTACAGTATGTTACCTTGTCTATAGTTATACCTTGGATATGGAACATAATGGCACTATATAAAAAAACAATAATAATAATAATAATAATAATAATAAAGCCCTACAGCCAAGTACAATCTAAACAGGACAATAAAAGAACAATAAAGGTAAAAGTAAAAAGAAAAAAGAAAGCGAGAGAAAAACATATGTACTTTAAAGTGGACCAACACCCAGGATTTTGACTATCCTGGGTGTTGGTCCACTTAGGTGGGGCACCCCGATCGGGGGTGCCCCGCTGTGTGAAACCCCCCGATCGCCGCAAAAACTCACCTCTCCCCGCTTCCACGTGACCTCGTCCGGCCAATGACAGCGCTCAGAGCCGCTCTGGTATGCGCGTCCAAAGCCGCTTGGACGCGCATACCAGAGCGCTGTCATTGGCTGCGTCTCTCGCTTCCCTCTAACAGGGAGCGCGCCTGCGCCGGCCATTCACAATACGGCCGGCGCGGGAGCGCGCCCTGCTAGAGGGAAGCGAGAGACGCGGCCGCGTCTCGCGCATGCGCCGTTGGATCGCCGGTAAGGTAAGGATTGTGGGCCTCCTGGGGGGTTCCTCCCCGCGGGACATCCCGATTTCGGATGCCCCGCGGGGAGGGATCTGATCGGTCCGGGAATCTTATAGATTCCCGGGCCGATCCCCCCTGGGTGTTGGTCCACTTTAATTACCATAATATAAGGTTTACAGAAGGTCAGCTGGCTTACTGCACTCTAATATCCAGCTTCCGTCCTCTTCACTTACCAGGAAGGTGGGGAAAGGAGTATGGCGTTGGATTCTGGAAATATAGTTGGCATGTTTCTCCACCTGTTTAATCTAAATTAACCCCTGCGGGGGGAGGGAGCTATGTATCTCCCCAGCCTCAGCAGTGTGCTAGACCTCCACAAGTGTTTTGGTCCAGCATGCAGTCTGCGAGCCACAAAGCAAGGGTCAGCAAGCCACATGTGGCTCCCAAGGTAGAATCATGCGAGAATTCTTTCATTTTACACTCAAATAGAGCTGCTGGCTGTCATATCTGGCTGAAATAGGGCATGGTGTGGGAGCTCTCAAGCGGCTTTCCCGACTGCTTTCGCAAGTGCGAAATTGCATGTGCATCCAGACTCTTAAAGTGTTCTTGTCCCTGGGGCACCCCGATCGGGGGTGCCCCGCTGTGTGAAACCCCCCAGGTTGCCGAAACCAACTGACTTCTTCCCGGTCCTACGACGCATGCACAGCCGCTCATCCAATCAGCGAGCGGCTCAGAGCACCCTGAAGGCCGCATCCCCTGCTACCTCTAACAAAGATCGTGCCCGCACCGGCCATTCACAAATGCCTGGCTTGGGCATGCGCCCTCCTAGAGGGATAGCTGGGATGTGGCTGTGGCTTGTGCTTGTGCTTTTGGACCAGGAACGAAGGTAAGTGTATGGTTGACCTGGAGGGTTTCACACAGCCGATTGATTTTGGATGCCCGGGGGGGGGGGGGGGGTTAATGGATCGGCTTGGCAATCGTATAGATTCCCGGACGATCGCCATGGGTTTTTGTCCACTTTAAGTTCCTGCGTGTAAGTTTAGATTTTTGCATGCAGCTGTATTTTTTTATGACCTGTGCTGAATCGACCTTCTTGTGTCCTTATTTGCCAAGGTGGGTTTCCTACAGAAGGTCTCATCTGTCTGTCTATCTCTCACCCATGTATGGGGTCAGCTAAATGTTGATGTGCTGTAGATGTGTAGATGAGTGATGAGTCAGGGCTTGTCTATAGTAAACTATTGGAGCACCTAAAAAGAGATCATTCATCTTTATGTGGCATTCTCTATTTGCAATGTTTTCAGCAAAGAAAACATTTACAAAAATAACTAGATGAAGGTTGCCGTATAGGTCAAGTATTCTTACACATTGTATACTTGCCTGTTTTGGCTGCCTGAACCGATTCCACAGAGAGCTGCAAACAGTCCAGTAATGCATAGAGAGCTTCTGCGGCACATTGACTTGAGCTGCAACAAACTTCATTATTTTTACTGAATCTTTCGCTTCATATTTACCAACGCTCCAGACTTCTTATCCATTTGTGAAGAATGAGAGAGAGAGAAAATAAAACAATTGGACAAACACAACAGACTTCATTAATCTAGTTAATTACGGTAGAAATAATATTATATCTTCAACCTTCTGACGGCAAGAGAGCGCATGAAGGCGAGAATGAAAATGAGTTGATAAGAGTTCCAAAGTGAAAAAACAAGATTTTATCTCTGTTAATTTAATAGAAGGTTGTCAAAGGAGGGGGGGGGGGGGGGGGTAGAGTTAAAATCCATAAACAAATTATTTGTACAGCTTTAATAAGTAACTCCAGGCAAGAAGGAAAATGAGTGAACATTGCAACTGGGTTGAAATGAGACAAATTGTGTTTTCATACAATAAAGAGGAGCATCCACTGGCCTAGAGTCTATGAGACTTTAGGGCCAATTGTCCTCCTCTTGGTGGGATAGGTGAGCGGTCATATCCAGTCTTCAAAGTCTCTTTGAGGGCGCTTGTCTTTTACCTGCCGAAATGTGGTGGGAGAGTATCGGCCATTACTAATACGAATACCCTACACCTGATTGCCCACACTTTAACTTGGCAATATGTGGGAAAAGAAGCCTGGTGCTCATCAGCATGGAAAGGCACTAGACTTATGCCAAAGGTTAGAGATGAACAAACTTCCTAAAAATTTGATTCTCCAAGAAATTCGGGTTCGTCCGAATCGAACCTTTGAGAATTGTTCATGTCTAGTGGAACACACACAGCACGGTCGGAGCGGGGGAGGCCGGCCGCACTGTCAGCTGTGCAAGCCAGTTTCCGCTGCACGCAGACAGTGCGGCCGGCGTTCCCTGCTCCCACCGTGCTGTGTGTATCGCACAGATACATACCTACATGCTGGCTTCCCCGTCGTTCTTCCCCCATCGTTAGCTTGCAAGCCAGCCACTGGGCCAGAACAACAGGGAAGCCAGCACGTCACACAGCATGGTGGGAGCAGGGGAGGCCGGCCGCACTGTCAGCAGGTGGCGGAAGCCAACTTGCACAGCTGACAGTGCGGCCGGCCTTCCTCTGCCCCCTCTGTGCTGTGTGTACCGCAAACATACCTACATGCCAGCTTCCCCATCATTCTGGTCCAGCGGCTGGCTGTGGGCGCAAGTTGGCTTGGCCATTTCAGCACATTTAGTCAGGAGTGAGGGACAGATATGTAGTGTGTCAGTACTCAGTAACAGCCTCTCAGTGTCATTACTTTGATAGTACTGCACCAATGTCAGTACTCTGTAATAGCCTCTCAGTTTCAGTACCCTGATGTAGCAGTGTCAATAATTTGGAATAGCATTTCAGTGTCAGTATCCTGATAGTGCTGCAGCAGTGTCAGTACTCTGTAATAGGATATTAGTGTCAGTACTCTAATACCACTGCAGTGTCAGTACTCTGTAATAGGATATCAGTGTCAGTACTCTAATACCACTGCAGTGTCAGTACTCTGATAGCATTTAGCTGTAATAGCATTTCAGTGCCAGTACTCTGATACCACTGCAGTGCCAGTGCTCCAGTACGCATTTATACCAATAGTTCAAGGCACCTGTGTGTTAGTGCCAATTTATACCAATAGTTCAAGGCACCTGTGAGTTAGTGGCCATTTATACTAATAGTTCAAGGCACCTGTGTGTTAGTGCCTATTTATACTAATAGTTCAAGGCACCTGTGTGTTAGGGGCCATTTATACTAATAGTTCAAGGCACCTGTGTGTTAGTGCCTATTTATACTAATAGTTCAAGGCACCTGTGTGTTAGTGCCAATTTATACCAATAGTTCAAGGCACCTGTGTGTTAGTGGCCATTTATACTAATAGTGCAAGGCACCTGTGTGTTAGTGGCCATTTATACGTTCAAGGCACCTGTGTGTTAGTGCCAATTTATACCAATAGTTCAAGGCACCTGTGTGTTAGTGGCCATTTATACTAATAGTTCAAGGCACCTGTGTGTTAGGGGCCATTTATACTAATAGTTCTAGGCACCTGTGTGTTAGTGCCCATTTATACTAATAGCTCAAGGTACCTGTCTGTTAGTGCCCATTTATACCAATTGTTATTGGAGTATCCACTGGTTCGGTGCACTTAAGGGGCATCTCCTGCAATTTTCTTTTTTTTATTTGTCCACTTTGGGCTGCTGTAACTGCAGGTGCCTAACAATGCAGAAAGCAGCAAATACTGCTTTTACACTAAGGTGGTCGTAGTGCTGCAGCTGTTGCTGCTGCTGCTGGTGATGGAGCTGCTGCTGCAGGGAGAGGACATGTTTCATCCTTGCCTGTTGAACCTTCCTCTGGTGCAAGCAGAGCCAGGAGTGCATTTTAGTAGGCCTCAATACTGCTGGCAGAGTGATGAGGCAGTTGTAGATTATATGGCAGGCCGTGGTACCAGTTTTATGGGATTGTTTTCCCCCCACTCCACTTCTGGATGATAGTGTGACCCAAGTGCTGATTGCTGTTGAGGCTGAGAGGGAGGCTAGTAGGGAGGAGTGGGTGGAAGAGGAGGCCAGGGAGGAGGATGAGGTCTTAGACCCAATGTGGACTGAAGATCAGAGTTCGGAGGAAGAGGTGATGTGGTCACACAGCCCCAGGCAGCCAGCAGAAGAGGGAGAAGGGTGCCAGAGGTCAACAGTGAGCCTGTTGCTGCCACTGCTCACCACGCCTAAGGACTGAGTGCACCAAGGCAGGCTCACAGGATCTCACCAGCATGGCATTTTTTCAAGCGGTCCACAGCAGACAAGACAGAGGTCAGTGGTCATTTGAGGCCAACTGTTTCCCCCCAAAGGGAGGAGGTGTTACCACCACCGCCTTCATCACCACCTCCAGCAGCAGCAGCACCACCACCACCATCACCAAGACTTTCCACACCATTCCAGAGGAGCGCTCAGCTTTCCATCCTGTAAACTTTGGAGAGAAAGCGTAAATTGGACCACCCACGAGCCCTGGCCCTGAATGTGAGCATTTCCAAATTGCTGGCCATTAAAATGCTCCCATTCCATCTGGTGGAGATGAACAGTCTTAAAGATCTCATGGAGGTGGCTGTCCTACAATATACTGTTCCCAGCCGCTAGTGCTTTTCTCTCCAGGCCATCCCTGCCCTGCACCAACAGGTTGTTGAAAAAATAAGATGTGCACAACCCTGCACCACCAATTTGGGCACTGCCATGGGGAAACGTCAGCATGTGGTGCTAAGATTCATCTGTATGGGAGAAAGATCCCACACCACCCAGGAGCTGTGGACCGGCACCCAGGAGCAGACATATGAGTGGCAGCTGCTGTTGCACCTGAAGCCCAACAAGGTGGTGTGTGACAATGGGTGTAATCTTGTAGCAGCCTTGGGGTGAGCCCAGTTGACGCAAATCCCTTGTTTGGCGCATGTGCTCAACTTACTGGTGCAGAGCTTCCTGGCCCATTATCCTGATATGCCAGAGATGCTGCATAAAGTCCGTAGTGCGTGCACACAGTTTCGGCATTCCCACTCTGCTGCCACTTGCCTGAGTGCACTGCAGAGAAACTTTGGACTTCCCAACCATCGCCTCATATGAGACTTGCCCAACAGGTGGACGTCCACATTGTATATGCTGGAAATGGTTTGTGAACAGCAGCAGGCAATAGTGGAGTTAGCTCCAAAATGCAGAAATCTGTGTTCGAGTCAGTCCGTGTTCAAATTAGACACAAACCCGAACTTTGCTGTTCAACACTAATCAGTTTGCTAAATCAGATCAACTCATAGACAATAACGGAATCAAGCCTTAAATACATGTCACTACGATTGTCTGGAAAACTAAACAGATTGAACGTTTTGCCAAATTGACTATTGCAACTAAATGCCTTGAACAAGGAATTAAGTATCTTCCCCTCTACTAGTTCTACCCTAGGTCCTTGTATACAGTATATACCTCCCATTTATATTCATTGCTGTTTATTCACTATATTTGAGTTAACTCTTGTGCTTTTTTTTTTCTTGGAAGCTGTAAGAAGAGCATTTCATGGGATATCATGCTAATGTATGGTTTATATATGTGACCAATAAAAGAACCTTGAATCTTGAACCAAAATTAGAAGGTTTCCCTTCTATTTGGGGTAACACTGAACAAGGTAAGTACTCTTGGCAACAATTTATGAAAAGAGTATTTTCAAGAACAAAGGACTTGAGCTCCAAAACATTTCCCAAAATGTTAGAAGATGTTACACTTTGTGAGGATTGATATGAATAAAACCGAAGACTCGTGTTCCGTCAAATGTTACGCAATGGAGAAAGAGGCAGCCAAGATAAATTTCAAAATGAATGTTGTGGCGTCGGTAAATATAATTCTGGCCTGGATGGAGAAAAGATGTTTGATAACATCAGGACGAAGATATCAGCCAAGCTCGCCGGGGAATTTATATGAAATGCATTATGCATGGACTAACCCTAACCTGCTCTGCATTTAATAAAATATGCAAAATGACCTAAGCAAGTTGGCATTGCCTGCCATTTTTAGCAGAAAATATGAAATCCCTGAAAAAACCCTTTCTCCTCTCTAACAGAACATATACAGAATGAAGAGAAGAAGGGGGAAGAATGAAGAGTGCTAACTTATGTAAGTGCTGACATCAATGGGGCCTGGTGTGAAGTGTTTAAATGCTCCAAGTCCACTACTCTTCCTGTTTAGGTACTTGTATGTGTTTGTTGGGTTTATATGGCTTTCCCTCTGTGGTTATGTTTCATGTTCCCTGCCCTTTCACAGGTGTTTGTAATTTCTCCAATGTCTTTTCCCATAAATTATGTGTGTAGCCCCACCTCCGGGCTGGATTATTGCATCTTTTTGTGTGAAATCTACTTGTGCTCTGTGTTACACATTCCTTGCTTTGCATACTGGGGCGCAGGCCCTCTTTCGTCTATACTGGGGCCCACACATCACAATGTCTGTACTAGAGCTCAAGTCTGAACTGGGGCCATGCCCTCCTTTTCATCTTTTTTAACTTAACTGGTGATATTAGTTCATTGTAATTCATCCCTTGTCTGCTCTTATCCCTTGAGCTGGGGGGGGGGGGGGGCATTTGGCTCCCCACGTACAGCTTCCACCCCTGCCTTATTATTTTCACTTAACCCTTTCAGATTTATATGGAACTTTTATGATATCTTTAGATTTGCACTAGCACTTAACATTGCCTTTGCACTTTCTTGCAGCCCAGATTTATTTAATTATTGTACTTTTTATCTATACATTATACATTTAGAGACACTATTTGCATACCATCAGAGTTTAATGTTTTTTAATCAATTGTCTGCTGTGTTCATGTTTATATTATATTCGTGTTTAGACTATCTGTGGCAATACATTTTGGTTTGTCTTATATTGATTGCGGCCTTGCCTTCTAGTGGAGTGTTTTTGGGCCGTTCAGGGGGCCATTTATGTTTTTATTACAGTTTGGGGAATCTACTTAGGTCTAAGATATATTTCCCTCTTACCCATTATCGATGGCTACTTTGGGCAGTTAGACCATCTGATTAGTAACTCCCTGTCTCATTATAGTGGATTAACATTATATATGCTTGTGCATGTCCCCCCCTAAATAAACTTTTGCAAATCTTCTGTTGTCCAGGCAGTAGTCCTATATGTTTTCTTACCTGTCGTTTGCCAATAGTTATATCTGTCTTAAAGCTTCACACTTTAATACAAAGATCTTTAGGGGTGGTGATTGGCAGAGATAAATAGTAAGTAGAGTGGTATTGTTTTTCTTCCTCATACTGTGTAATTGCTATGTTTAAATCTCTATAAAGCTTGGTGCTGTTTGATTAACCAAAATATGGTAGAACTTCGATAATGCTTTGGGTTTTTGATCAGGGCTTACTTGGAGCTTCTCTAGATCTGTTAATATTAATGGCATTGTTAATGGTTGTCTGTACTGGGGCCTATGCCCACTGTTGTCTATTCTGAGTCCTAGACCCTCAGTTGCCTTTACTGGGGTCCAGGTCCTCTTTTATCTGTAATGGAGCCCACTCACTGTACTGGGGCCCAGATACCCCATTGTCTTTACTAGGACGCACACCCTCTGTTGTCTGCACTAAGGCCTATGCCCTCCATTGTCTGTGCGGGGCTTAGGCCATCCACTAGCCCCCACACCCACTATACTGTACCATCTGCCCACTGTTTCCCCCTTCCCAAGTCTGCGACCAACACAGGACTGTCAGCGGACTAGTGTACCCTCCACCATCTGGAGCTCTGCTGAAGATGTGCGTTGGTTACAATCTCTCCGTAACAATGTTCACCTCTCCCCAGCCTGTGACTTCAACCAATCAGTTTCTCGTCTGTGCTTATAGCCTCCCAAAGACATCCAGTAGTGACCATTGCTATGGAAAGCCCTGAGAAGAAACGGTCTTGAATTGGAACTTGGGTATAGTACTTGGGTATAGTTTAGTAAATACAGCTGTACATGCTATGCCAGGCTGTTCTGATCTATGCCTTCCAGCAAGGCCAAATTATGACCTACAGATGTTTTGCCCCTGCTAACCTTACTGCCTCCTCAACTTGTGCACCAGCCCCCTCACCATGCACTATGTGTCTGGAACTGCCCCTGAAAATTGAGAAACATTTTTAGATGTTTTGAAAGTTTTTCCATTTCAATAGGGTAGTTAGAGGGTTAAAAGTATTCTTTTAAAAGACAGCAATTCAAAGCATAGCTACTGTTTCAATGCATCAGCAGTGAGTTGGTGGCTGACTTTTTACAATTGTAATGGCGGGAGGTGTTATATTTAGAGATGACCAAACTGATTTTGACGAATCAGAATTCACCCTGAATTTCAGGGCAGAAATCATTTCTTGGGAAATAGTTGTAGAAAATATCACCCACTGCCTCACTATGCAGCTCCGCCATGGGTTTCCAACCCTGCTCAGCAGCTGGATCCGGACAAACGGGGTGAAGGATCTGTGTCCTCCATCCAGCTGCTGAGCAGGGTTGGAAACCCATGGCGGAGCAGGGTGAGGAATTCAGCAAATCATCCGAATCAAATTCTAAAGAAATTTGTTATCTCTGAATAAATTGCACAGGGTAAGGCAGAAAGGCAGCATGCTGCATCTGTATATGCATGTAAATTTGTCACTGGTATATCTCACAGGTCAAGACATGGAATTGCCTATCTACAATGATAGGTCAAGTCTATGGTGAGAAGCAGAGTCCTCCAGACCAGAATTACGGGCTATGGCAGTCAGAGTGTGATGTCAAGCCCACCCTTGCAGCTAATAAAGCTCATCTATCCAACTGACTGGGTGACACATACATGGGTGTCATGTGATGTATATGTTAGTGTGAGAGATCACTCATGTTGCACTTAGTAATGTCCTTAAATGTCAAAGTAGGTCAGACATTCCGTGCTGAAGATGATGAAGGCTGTCTTCTAGGTTTCATGACCTTTACTGGATATCTTCATACAGTGCCAGAGCTTACTGCCTGAAATAAGAAATTGTTCTTTCCAAAAAGAGAGAAAACATTGACCAGTATTGGCCAGTAATGGAGATATATTTTGTCCTATTTATCAAGTCACTTTCTTTCTTTTTTCTTACTTTCTTGCTCTTCCCATTTGTTCCCTTTCTTTCCCGGGACAAAAATTCTGGGAAAAACTCTGATGCTGCTAACCAACAAATGCTCCTCATCAATGCTATCATCCACATAGATTCTAATAGATTGTAAGTTTTTCCAACGTATTTTTACTCCTTATTCCCTTTTAGAATATATTACCTCATATCTTCTGATATACTCCAATGGATTATAAATTGTGTTGGGAGTACCCCTATAAGTTCAGGTTTGGCAAGTTCGGCCCAACTTTGAACAAAAGTTTGGTTCTTGTACCCAAACTTGGCCTGGCCTCTATTGAAATCAATAGGGAACCTAAACTTTGGGACCCAAAAATTACATATGAGGGGCACCCCTCCCCCACCCCACCCCTCATCTACATACCTACTTGCCCCTCATATGTAATTTTAAATTAAATCAGTTGCGGCAGTGGGTGGGTGGTGGCGGTGAGTGAGGGGTCCCCTATAAGTTCTTTCCTTTGTCAAAATGTCCACGGCCAAGGCTTCAAAAAGTAAAATAAAAGTTCCAGGTAAAATGACCCTTACCTCACCTTTTACTTTGGGGTGTTTGCAACTCTTCCCTTTATAGTACCTATGCATATTGAGTATTGTTCTGTTCGGAGGACCTTGCTTTTTCAAATTTGTTTTTACTTGTTTACATATTGTTTTTTTAACAATTTAATTGTTAAACTATTTAATTGTTGACACACTTACACATTGGCATTTTACTCTTTGTAGCTTTGATAAACTATTTTGATGTGGGCACACCTGGCATTACGCCCTCTTGGGCTTTGATAAACCAGTTACTTGTTGGCACATTTTGTATTATACAAAGAGGCACACATGAAGACTTCATAGTGCATTGTTATATGTTGATGGCAACATGAACATCCTGTTCACCCAAATTGCCTTCAACATGAATGCTGAAAGCTAACATATATGGACACCTAGTGTAGGGAAATTATATATACCAAAAGAGTGCCTTGAAGGTAAAGAATGAGTGTTTAGGTATAACTTTCATAATGAGCAGTCACATGACTCACATGCTATTTTAAAACATTTTCATTTTATGTTCAGTTTCTTTCCTTATTTCCCTAAGCCCCTCATTTGTCAGAAGTGGTGTATTCCTATGTAAGGAAGAATAAATTGATGTAATCCACAATTCCTTTTCATGTTCATTTTACTCTATTAAATGCAAGAGTTCTCAGAAATACAAGGTTACAATCTGAAAGTTGTATTTTCTATAAATATTACACTTGTTAGCTCTACAACCTTGGCAAAGTTTAAGAACGTCACTTTGGAGATCTCCACCAAATTGTAGACATAAATATGGAAATCATCATCAAACCTGATTGAAGGTTTGGCTTCCACCTGATAAATTACCATGCCAGTCCTTTGTGAGCCATCTTCTTTGGCATATTCCTCTTGCTTCCCAACTAGGCTGTCCACTGGAGGAGAATCATTAGATTCAGACATGATGTGAAGTTCTCCTTTTTTATCATCATCTAAAAGCTGATACATGCATACGATGAAATGTTATATAAAACCATGTGTTCATGATTGCGGCTCTAGCTAGAACCATCCCTAGCCATTCATCTTTAGAACCGTCTTCCACTTCAACCATGTTCCACAGCTTTACCAATCATTGTGTCAGCTAAATGGGCATTGCGTATCCTGGATGAAGCAACTCTGTCTGGAATTACTTCAAGAGTTCTAGTCCACAAACATGTTATTACTTGCCTACTGTAATTCCACTATTGCCTGCTGCTGCTACTCACACATACATACAGTATGTAAAGAGGAATTCCACCTGGTTGGCAAATCACCATCATCTGTAGGTGGGAAGGTGAAAACTTCCTCTGCAGTGCAGATAGGCGAGTAGCAGCGGAGTGTGAATGCCCAATGTGCGCGCACATGGCATGCACTTTATGCAGCAGTTCCGGCATGTCTGGATAATGGGCCAAGAAGCTTTGCACCACCAAATTGAGCAGATACGCTATGCTACTAGGTTCTTCCCAGGTTCAGTGGCAGCACCCACTAATCTGTCTGCACCTGCATGCCAATCCACAGCTCCTGGGTGATGTGTGGTCTTTCGCCCAGACAGATGAGTTTCAGCACCGCCTACTGCCATCCCCATGTCTGGACTCAAAATGGTGGTGCAGGCACTGACTGGATGAGGAGGTAGAAGAAGAGGAAGCGGAGAGGCAACAGAGGGCAGCAAGTGATGTCTGGTAATCCTTAGTGGTGAAAGTATATGTGTCAAAGAGCTTCGCAGCTCGGGCCCGGTCGCCATTACATTAACCCAGTGGGCAATTAAAGTGCTGTAACATCCTTGCCAATGCTTAGTTGTCCGCATGTCAGTTGTGATGTTTACCTTGCATCATATAGCATTGCTCAGTGCACGCCTTATTTTCTCCACAATGTGTTGGTGAAGGGCACGAATGGCCTGTCGAGAAAAGTTTTGGTGGTTGTGAATGATGTATTGTTAGCAGCCGCAGCCATAAGATTTTTTTTAGCACCACGCTAACTAACTGAGATAACCACCCCCTCGCCATAAGATTTGTATAGCTTATGGCGGGAGCATTCAAAGGCAAGCAGTTTTCAAATGCCTGCATTCAAGTCTGGGGCTCACCGGTGAGATGGGCCAAACTTCTACTTTTTGTCTATTGTTTGAGGAATAAAAAGCCGGACGCTTCCCTAGGAGGGTGTGGACAGGCTTGATGGTGATGGTGGTGGCGGTGATGGGGGTGGCTGTGATGGTGGTCTCACATCCTCGCTTGGGGGGGAGACAGGTGGCCTTGTGGAGGTGGTGGTAGAGGCTGAGGTAACAGAAACATCAGAGGGAGCCTCAGGTGTTTGCATGTATTTCTTTTAATATCATTTATAATAATATTAATAATGGTTTTTGGTTTGCTTTGCAGGTCCCTGATGATGTAATTTGTGCAGAGATTTCGGTAGCTTCAGTGACTGGTGGCAAAGCATGCAAATAACCCGTGTATTCCCCCTCGGCCTTGTGCCACCACTGAGCATCAAATTCAGCTGGGGCGCCACCAATAGTGTGTCCACCAGAGTGCATTTGTACTCTCTCATCTTTCTATCCCACTCCAGTGGTGGAATCAAAGTGATGTTATCCTTATAGCGGAGATCCAGGGTGACCATGGGGGTAACTCTGCGGTCAGTCCGCAGGCACTGGAGCATGTAGTGGCTTATGTGAGCCAGGCTGAGCCTTGGTGTCAATCCCTATTGCCTATCCCTATTGTAAACCCTTTCGCCATTTACAAGTTCAGACAAAAAAGCACCCCCATCTTGCCAGAAATGCTGCAGAATTCTATCTTCTATTCATTCTTCTAGAATCATGTCATGTATGTCATCTATTGTTTCTGGATCAAAAATTATTTTTAATTTGCATGTGTTCCTGTCCTGTTATTTAAAAAGAAAAATACAAAAAGGCTAAACGTACCATATGCCAGCTCCCTTGGTCCATAGAGTCTCAATGGGTCCCTTGAGGAGTGGTATGATGCTTCACACATGATGCATGATTGGTGAATACTGCTAAGGAATAAAAAGAAAAAAATAATAGCAGAAATGAAAAAATATAGAAGGAATGACCAAAAGAAAGGTAAATAACAAATGAATAGAAATAAAATGAAAGCAAGGAAAGTAAGAATGGTAGGACTGACAAAAGAAGAAAGAGCAGGAATGACAGAAAAATAACAGAAGGTATGAAAATAAATGACAGAACAGATGAAAGAAAAAAGAAACAAAGAAAGAAGGCCAGAAGGAAAGAAACAAAGAATAGTAGGACTAACAGAAATAATAGGAGGGAAACGGGGAGGCCGATTCATTAATAGCGCCAGGTAGCGACAGATTAGCGACAGTAGCGTTATTTTCACAGCGCACGTTAGTATTCGTTGTGCTTGGCCGTTGTTCGGCTGTTGACAGCGACTCAGTCGGTGTGCGGTAATGTTGAATACGGGGTTAGGAGTCGCTGTTTGAAAGGTTCCGCGCTGTATGGGAGCGCATGACAGCGAATGGCCATAGCGAACGGCTCCCAGCATATTCATTAACAAATCACGCTCAAAAAATTCTCGCGCTGTGAAATGCTTGTTTAAACCCCAGAGCGCTGGCGGCGATGGGTTAAAAGTAGTTTTTTAACCCCCAAACAACCATATTTTTTGAAAAAAAAAAACATGTTTTTCAAAACATGTTGTAATATGAATACATTAATATCAGACCTGAAATATCAATTCTGCACAAATTTTTTTTTTTTTTAACCTTAAAAAAAATATCTAACATTGCAGAAGTGGTCACAGAATTTTTGACATTGACATGACAAAAAAAAAAAAAAAAAACATTAATAGCAATTAATTATGAATATTTAAAGATTGTTCCATTGAAATGCATTGGAGAGCGCCAGGTAGCGAGCGGTCATACCTGTCGCTGTTCAAGGTCGCTCGCTGGCGCTGTGGGGTGAGGCTGGAATAATGATGAATGATTCGCTATCTGGCGCTCTGTCAGTCGCTAAGCAGGATCGGCTTGATAAATGTGTGATTGCGGAGGGGAGCCGGCGTACTCGTGGCGGTGACCGTCATTACCGTTCGCTCACCATTCGCTACCTGGCGCTATCCCTTGTTAAATAAGGGCCAAGAAGATGACAGAAAGAACAGATGAAAGAAAGAAAGAGCCAAAGAAAGAATAGAAGAACTGATAGAAACGAAGCAAGGCTCTCCCGATAGCCAATCTGCTCCTTTCTGAAAGCCCTAGTCCTGGTTACTGCAGGGTCTTGCTTCCTGCAAAGGGACTGTCCAGGGTAGAGAGAATGAGGTGGGCCCTCCCAAGGGGCCCCGGCACCTGCCAGGGTATGCCCAGTGCTGACACCTGCTCAGAACGTACAATTCCAATATTCAAATCCTGATTAAAAATTCTAAAGTATTTCTGATCACAGAAAAGAATGCTAATCCAAAGGGTGGCGAGCTGCTCTTCAGGCGTGACATGAAGTAATGGTTTTGCAGAGTCTTTCTTTGAAGAAATCATTAGCTGGAGATGAATGTTCTTCCAGCTGGCTTTTATACCTCTCCCCAGAGTGGGGGACCTCAGAGATGATCAATAGCTTTTGTTACAAGACACAGAAAAATTAAAAGATAATAATATCTCTCCACTTTGTGCTGGTGCCGAGGTAGAACTGGGAGATTATAGAAAGATTTTACTGGGTTATTTTAAAACTTTGGATGTTCATTAGCTAAGTTTTTATTTTATCGGCCATCTCCACCTAACATTTTAGGGATTTTTTTTTAATAGAGTAGGTAAGGATAAAATGAACTGTAATATGTAGAAATGCTTCTACTACACTACACATCTACACTCCCATTGTCTTAATTGATCCAATTCCTTTTTGAGAACAATAAATGTTTATACCCCTTAAAGGCCAGCTCGGAGAGATGCTTCTAGCTACAAGTCATCCAGGACACCAACCAGGACAACTAGCCATGTGACCTAAAGGCCAACACAGATAGATGCTTCTACCTACAGGCCATCCAGGACACCAACCAGGACAACTAGCCATGTGACCTAAAGGCCAACACAGATAGATGTTTCTACCTACAGGTCATCCAGGACACCAACCATGACAACTAGCCATGTGACCTAAAGGCCAACACAGAGAGATAGTTCTAGCAACAGGCTGTCAGGTCCCGTGGGACGTCTTCCTTCCAATAAGTCAGCAACCCCCAATCTCCGCTGCTTTCTTCGCCTATAGCCAAGCCCCCGTTTGCCGGGATGCAGAATACGCCTCACCTGACACGGTTGCCCCCAGGACTTGTTAGCACAAAGGATGCTGACTTATGCAGGGGAAGGTGGACAAACCAGGAACAAGACTGGGTAAAGACAATCGGGCAGAGGTCATACACGGGAGATCAGTCCAAGGATGCACGGTACAGAAGGATTTAGATAGAAGAATGGTCAGGGCTAGCCAAAGGTCACACCAGGAGGTCAGAGATACGCGGTACAGAGGAGCAGGCAGGAATCGTGGTCAAAACAGGCAAGGTCGGTCCAGGCGGCAATCAGGAATGGTCATACACAGCAGGAATCGTAAGGAAAATAGCAATCACAATCACACCCAGCAGCACGCTATCACGGGCAAGGAACAAGTGCAGAGTGAGCAGCTTTATAGGAGTGATGGAACAGGAAGGGGGAATTGATTGGTGCAACTTAGGAACCAGAGCCTGATTGCCCCATTCAAATTGCCAAGCTTGGGCTCATTGGCCCGGATCTAATTACCTCCGGCGGGCGCCCTGTGTGTAGCGCCGCCGGAGGGCATAAACAGCAGCATCTGACGCGCGCGTGTAAGGAGTTGCGCGCCGGGAGCGCGCCGGGAGCGCGCCGAGATGGCCGTGGCGTGGCCGCTCCCGACGCCGCCGGAGAGGAGACAGCCCGAGCAGCCGCTCGCGACGGAAAGAGCCGAGCGGCTGCTCGTGGCGGAGATAGCCGAGCGGCGGCCGGGGAGAGGAGACGCCGAGTCGCCGCCTGACAGAGACGCCGCCCAGCCCGCACGCTGGCCGAGCGGGAGCCGCCGACGTGGGACCGAAGGACAGGTGAGTGTACAGGGCTCGTGACACTACCCCCCCCCTTCATGAGGGGCCTCAGGACCCTTACCCGGTTTATCCGGATTCTCACGATGGAATCTATTAACTAAGGCTCTGGCATGGACGTCTCTAGCTGGTACCCAACACCTCTCCTCAGGACCAAATCCCTTCCAATCGATTAAATACTGTAATGAATTTTGAACTACCCGGGCATCGAGTATTCTATTAATTTCATACTCAGGCTCATTTCCCACTATGACTGGAGGGGGAGACGACACCTGAATATTTTTGGCAGATTTTAATAAAGAAACATGGAAGGTCGACGGAATTTTCATGGATAAAGGTAACTTGACTTTAAAAGTAACATTGCTCAGTTTGTCAGTAATGGGGAAAGGACCGATGTACTTAGGGCCTAACTTAGACGAAGGTTGTCTAAGGGCAATATTTCTTGTAGATACCCAAACCAAGTCACCCACCTGAAATGGTGGTTCTTGCGACCTATGTCGATCTGCAAAATTCTTATAACTTCTGGAGGCCTTCTTAAGGTTTGTCTGTATGTCAGACCATACCTTAATCCTTTCACGTAGCCATTCCTCCAAGGCCGGCAAGTTGGAGGAAGGACCAGAGAAGGATGTTGCCTTAGGATTCTTACCATAATTACAGAAAAACGGCGAAAATTTAGTCGACTCGCTGGGCGCATTGTTAAAGGCGAATTCTGCAAAATCGATAAATTCCGCCCATTGCTCTTGGCGGTCGGACACAAAACAGCGCAAGCATTGCTCTAAACTCTGATTCACCCGTTCAGTCTGTCCGTTAGACTGGGGGTGATAAGCTGTAGAAAGCGAAACTTTAATACCTAAACGATTACAGAAGGCTTTCCAGAAACGAGATACAAATTGGACCCCCCTATCAGAAACAATATTTTGTGGTAAACCGTGGAGGCGAAAAATATGGTTGATAAACAGTTGTACTAAATCTGGTGCCGACGGAAGTTTCGTTAGAGGGATAAAGTGAGCCATTTTACTGAAGCGGTCCACCACAACCCAGATTACAGTATTTCCCTGCGATGGGGGTAGGTCAACAATAAAATCCATGGATATGTGTGACCATGGCTCCCTGGGAATTTCTAGAGGAACCAGTAATCCCGCTGGCGAGCCATGTGTGGTCTTACTTCGGGCGCATACAGGGCATGCTTCGACAAAGGCGGTGATATCGCGTCTGAGGGTAGGCCACCAGACATGGCGTTTGGCGATGGCCAAGGTTTTTCGAATACCTAAATGACCGGCGGATTTGGCATTATGTAATTCCTGCAAGATGGCAAGACGTAGATGAGGCGGAACAAATAAACACTCAAGGGGTTTACCAGGAGGGGAATCAACCTGGAATGGCGTCAATGAGTGAGACAAATTAGGAAGAAGAGCACCTACTACACACCCAAAGGGCAAAATTGGTTCTGCAGTACCCACTTGGTCCTTACAATCCCCAAAGTTCCGAGACAGGGCATCTGCTTTGGCATTCTTCTTTCCCGGTTTATAGGTAATAATGAAATTGAAGCGAGAGAAGAAGAGTGCCCAGCGAGCCTGACGGGAGTTTAGCCTCTTGGCGGACTCTAAATATTCAAGATTCTTATGATCAATATATACAGTAATGGGGTGTAGAGAGCCTTCTAACCAATGACGCCATTCTTCAAAAGCCAGTTTAATACCCAATAGTTCCCTATTCCCAACATCATAGTTGCGTTCGGCAGGAGAAAATTTACGAGAAAAGAACGCACAGGGATGCAATTTCTCTGGATTGCCTGAATATTGGGAGAGGACTGCCCCTACCCCTAGTTCAGATGCGTCAACTTCTAACAAAAAAGGGAGCTTAGTATTGGGATGTATCAAAACTGGAGCTGAAGTAAAAGTTTCCTTCAGTAATTGGAAGGCGTTTATTGCCGAGGGAGGCCACTCCTCAACAAAAGCGCCCTTCCGAGTAAGATCAGTTAAGGGACTCACAATAGCAGAGAATCCTCTAATAAATTGTCTATAGAAATTCGTGAACCCCAAAAATCTCTGGAGCGCCTTAAGGGTTCTAGGTTGCTCCCACTCCATTATAGCGGACACTTTGGAGGGATCCATAACCAACCCACGCTTAGAGATTATATAACCCAGGAACGGAATTTCAGATACTTCAAACACACATTTGGAGATCTTAGCATACAGATGATTCTCCCGTAACCTCTGCAACACCGCTTTGACATGCTGACGGTGTTCCGACAGGGAACGGGAAAAGATGAGTATGTCATCCAAGTAAACCACTAGAAATCGACCTAGGAAATCACGGAATATGTCATTTACAAAATCCTGAAACACTGCAGGGGCATTACATAAGCCAAAAGGCATCACCAAATATTCGTAGTGCCCATCTTTTACATTGAAGGCAGTCTTCCATTCATCCCCCTGACGAATGCGGATTAGGTTATAGGCCCCTCTAAGGTCTAGTTTGGAGAAGATCTGAGAGCCCGAAACCTGATTGAATAGGTCGTTGATCAAAGGTAGCGGATACCTATTCTTAACGGTAACCTTGTTTAACCCTCGATAATCTATACAGGGGCGTAAACCGCCGTCCTTCTTTTCCACGAAAAAGAAACCTGCACCGGCAGGTGAGGTGGAAGGACGGATAAATCCCTTCTTGAGGTTCTCTGAAATATAATCCCTCATGGCCTGTTCTTCTGATCGTGTGAGATTATAAATCTTTCCTCTAGGGGGCATTGTCCCCGGGAGTAAATCGATAGGACAATCGTAGGTCCTATGTGGGGGGAGAATTTCGGCAGATTTTTCTGAAAACACATCTGCCCAATCGACATAAGCTGGAGGCAACCCATCAAGGGTGACCGGTGAGGACCCAAGGGTCATGGAGAAGCAGTGATCGTAACAAAAAGGACTCCATTTTACAAGGTCCCCAGTCTTCCAATCTATCACAGGATTATGGGTTTTTAACCAAGGAAACCCCAAAACAATAGGGGACATGGGACTCTCAATTATAAAAAATTCTATTTCTTCAGAATGAGCCGAACCCACCATTAAATTAACCAAGGGAGTTTTAAAAGAGACCAACCCACCCTCAATAGGCTTGTTATTGATCGCCAGGACCCGAAGGGAATTCTCTAATGGAATTAACGGTATATCAAGGGTGGCGGCGAATGCCTTATCCAAAAAATTGCCAGCCGCTCCACTATCTATAAAAGCGGAGGCAATTGTCTTGGATGACCCCCAAGAAAGCATAACGGGTAGGAGTAACCGATTAACTAGAGGGAATGATACCTGACCGCCTAGATGAAGTCCCTCAGCAGGATCTAGGCGCCGTAGTTTTCCGCCACTGGAGACTTATTTGGGCAATTCTTGGCGAAGTGGCCCGAATCTCCGCAGTAAAGGCAGAGACCTTGAGTTCTGCGCCGAACCTTCTCAGCCTGAGATAAACGGGTTACTCCCAGTTGCATAGGTTCTTCAGGTGCCGGAGAAGGAGAAGCAGCTGCACCTCTAGAACTTAACTCTTGGCGTGAGAGTCCCCACGGTTGATCCTTGCTTTTCTCCTGACGTCTCTCTCTGAGACGTCTATCTACTTTAATGGCTAATTGCATGTAGTCATCCAGATTCTTGGGTTGAGGGTAATTAACTAGAGCATCCTTTATGCTCTCAGAAAGTCCAATCCTAAATTGGCTGCACAAAGCAGGATCATTCCATTTGGAATCAATAGCCCATCGCCGGAATTCTGCACTGTACTCCTCCGCAGAGCGTTTAGCCTGTCTAAGATTCCGTAATTTGGAATCCGCAGTAGAAGCCCGATCAGGATCAGCGTATAAAAGTTCCATGGCGGAAAAAAAAGAGGAGACCGATTGTAGGGCCTCATCAGAGGGTGTTAATCCAAAAGCCCAGGTCTGAGGGTCACCCTGAAGAAGCAAGATGACCAGGCCCACCCGTTGGGACTCGGTTCCAGTTGAGTGGGGCCGCAGACGAAAATAAAGCTCGCAGGAATTTTTAAAGTTTGAAAACTTCGTCCGGTCCCCCAGGAATTTCTCTGGTAGAGGAATCTTTGGCTCGATTGAAGGCCCAGGATCCAAAGGTGCAGGTATTAGGCGACTCTCTTGCGTAGCCACACGTTGGGCCAGCTGATTGATGGCGGTGGCCATAGCTTGCACTTGTTGCATTAATTCTTCCATCTAGGATGATAGTATGGCCCGTGATAATGTCAGGTCCCGTGGGACGTCTTCCTTCCAATAAGTCAGCAACCCCCAATCTCCGCTGCTTTCTTCGCCTATAGCCAAGCCCCCGTTTGCCGGGACGCAGAATACGCCTCACCGGACACGGTTGCCCCCAGGACTTGTTAGCACAAAGGATGCTGACTTATGCAGGGGAAGGTGGACGAACCAGGAACAAGACTGGGTAAAGACAATCGGGCAGACGTCATACACGGGAGATCAGTCCAAGGATGCACGGTACAGAAGGATTTAGATAGAAGAATGGTCAGGGCTAGCCAAAGGTCACACCAGGAGGTCAGAGATACGCGGTACAGAGGAGCAGGCAGGAATCGTGGTCAAAACAGGCAAGGTCGGTCCAGGCGGCAATCAGGAATGGTCATACACAGCAGGAATCGTAAGGAAAATAGCAATCACAATCACACCCAGCAGCACGCTATCACGGGCAAGGAACAAGTGCAGAGTGAGCAGCTTTATAGGAGTGATGGAACAGGAAGGGGGAATTGATTGGTGCAACTTAGGAACCAGAGCCTGATTGCCCCATTCAAATTGCCAAGCTTGGGCTCATTGGCCCGGATCTAATTACCTCCGGCGGGCGCCCTGTGTGTAGCACCGCCGGAGGGCATAAACAGCAGCATCTGACGCGCGCACGCGTGTAAGGAGTTGCGCGCCGGGAGCGCGCCGAGATGGCCGTGGCGCGGCCGCTCCCGACGCCGCCGGAGAGGAGACCGCCCGAGCAGCTGCTCGCGACGGAAAGAGCCGAGCGGCTGCTCGTGGCGGAAATAGCCGAGCGGCGGCCGAGGAGAGGAGACGCCGAGCCGCCGCCTGACAGAGACGCCGCCCAGCCCGCACGCTGGCCGAGCGGGAGCCGCCGACGTGGGACCGAAGGACAGGTGAGTGTACAGGGCTCGTGACACAGGCCATCCAGGACACCAACCCTGACAACTAGCCATGTGACCTAAAGGCCAACACAGATAGATGCTTCTACCTACAGGCCATCCAGGACAACAACCACAACAACTAGCCATGTGCCCTAAAAGCCAACACATAGAGATGCTTCTACCTACAGGCCACCCAGGACACCAACCATGACAACTAGCCATGTGACCTAAAGGCCAAGACAGAGAGAAGCTTCTACCTTCAGGGCACCCAGGACACCAACCAAGACAACAAGTCATGTGAACTAAAGGCCAATAAAAAAGAGAAGCTTCTACCTCCAGGCCACCCAGGACACCAACCAAGACAACAAGTCATGTGACCTAAAGGCCAATAAAAAAGAGAAGCTTCTACCTCCAGGCCACCCAGGACACCAACCAAAACAATTAGCCATGTGAAGGGCAACACAGAGAGAAGCTTCTACCTCCATGTGGACTAAAGGCAATAATCAATTGATTATTTGCTTACACAAGAGGTGGTGGGTCTCATGTGCTGCACTTGAGGTACAGGACAGCCGCAGGTAAGCTATCCCCAATTTATCCATTGCATTGTATGTCCCAAAGGAGCCTCTCATACATAAGAGTTGGGCTGCACCTAGAAAGATGCACCTTGGTGTTTGGTGGGGCAGCTTCAACATACCTCTGCAGATGTGTGCCAACTGAAACCTCTGTGTTTAGCCAAATTTTAGAGACAGATTATAGACATTTGATCCCAAACAAGCTAAATGGGGTTTACGACTGGAGACTGTGCATTCATTTCATGCTGTGAAGCCTTTTGGGCCCTCTTGTCTTCTTAAGTATTTCTGACATAATCTATAATTATGTTTTGTATCATCATCTTGCTGTAATATGAACCCCTGACCAACTAGGACATTCTGCATCAAAGCTGCTCGGTAGTCCTTTTTGTCCAGTGTGTCAGCTGTGCAATATGCTAAATCTGGATCCAGCAAAAAAAGAGCCCCCAGGCCATAATGTTTTCTGTTTCATGTTTGACCTTTGGTGCTCACAAGTTGCGGCCACAGAGCACATCAAAAGTAGCCCAAACTAACAAAAAATTAGCGAGCTCTAAAAAATTAGACCAAAAATTAGAAAATTAGATCAATGTATCTATGCTGCTGTATTGAAAAACACAATTCAGTTACAATTCGAGAATATTTATATTGTTAGTTCTAATATTTATTATTATTATTTTTAGGGAAATGCACTTACAGGTAGTGATGAGTAAAAGCAGGGACAATCCAGTTTGGAAGTCCCCGGTATCCAACATTTGGTATTCCCGAATGCCAGATGCTATACTGTAGGTCTGGCCACCACTTCTCCTTAAAAAACGAACCATAGCGTTCCTTAATTTGTCCCCCACTTCTGGTGGTCTCCTCTCTGCAGGTCCATCGGGCTGGGGGCTCCCTCCTAATCTGATGGGCTGTGATCTTTTTGATGCCGTTTTTGGCGCCACCCCGCTGCCATCTCTAGGAAAAGGTTACAAAGGCCTTCCAACCTCCTTCCTTGGAGTCTGGCCAGGCCAATTCCAGCTTGTTGTGGCAGGGAGGCTTTTATACCACATAGGAGGAGCCTCTTATGTCACTTTCAGTGCCAAGCACGTAGAATCTTCTGCCTGGCATTTTCCTCCGCTAGCGGGAAAAGAAAGAAATGTTCACCCCCATCCTGGGACCAATGCCCAGGGTCTACTCTACCCCCACCGGGTCTCTGATTGTTGGTCCTCATTCTTTACCATTGCCTGCCCCACATGCCGGCTTCTGGCATCAAGGGAGGAACCTTTTATACTGGGAGTGAGAGGACATCATCTCATTCTTCCATCACCCGATAGTCCTCTTCTGGGTCATCGGTGGGTGGAGAGGGGGCCAAATCCAAATACCTGGGGATACGCTGCAATATAGAGACACATTTTGGTTAATTTGGTGTTCCTTTGTTTGTTTTGTCCCTTTAGTGTTTGTTATTTGTGTTTTTGGACCTCTGTGTATGTATGTTTGTTTCTTACTTTTACAAACAGTAACGAATTAATGACAAAGAACCTGACACCTGATTTTAGACTCATGTTTTTTTTGGTTCCCAATTTGTTAGTGCCTACTTTAAGTCATCTTTATTCACCAAAAACATAAAGGCATAAATGTAGTCAACAACATTTTATGGTGTTTATTTAAAAAGCAAACATTGGAGTTGATGGTCACTCCCATAGTTCCTGAAAATACATGGTCAAACCACAAATGAAATTTTTTGCAAATCAGGCCACATAGCAATTGGCCACAGGCAGTGTTTTAAAGTAAGGAGTTTTAAAGTAAGGCACTCCTGTCAAAAGTTTCATACAAATGAAAAAACAAAAAACATATGTGACAAGCATTGCCATGTCCAGATTTGTCAGCAAACAAATAGGCCCACAGACACACCCTCTCCTGCTTGGCCACATTTGGCACAGGTGTAAAGCAGCCAAACCTATGCCACATCTACACCTGTTACTCAGTGGGCCACCCAAACAAGAACCCCCAGTCCCAATCCAAGTCCATTTCAATCTCAGCCAGGGGTCAAGGTAGTAGTTTGCCAGGCCAGAATGTCCCCCAATCATGCCTACAAACAGGAGGAGCCAGAACCAATGTAATTCGCCACAAACATGCAGCGCAACAGCTTGAGTGGCAGGTTCATTGAGGCTTCACCTCTGGCATTGGCTAGTGGGCTACCTCAGCACTCTAATGAGCTATATGGGCGCAAATCCAAAGCAAACAAGCAAAGCCATACCAAAAGGGTATATTGGTAGGGCTCACCAGACAGGTCAATACAGTGGGGATGTAGAGCAAAGATATGGAGCAGATACAGACCAAATAGGCCTTAAAATGGGGGATGCCCATAAAACCCAGGTTGGGGCCCTTGGAGGTGGGCCCTCGCCTGGGCCTGTGTGGCATTCACAATCTGCAACTGTTCCAACATGTTTCTATTGGAAGTTCGAAATTCAGCCATCATGGCACTGAGAATGTTAGTTAAGGTGGCCATGTGGCTGTTGCTATTTCGAACTTCCTCAAGCATGGCACTGTAATAATTGGATAAGGTGGCCATGTGGCTGTTGTTGGACCTAAATTCAGTCAGCATGGAGTTTAAGGTGTTGTTTAATGTCTCTAATTGCCCATGAAGATGCTTGTGGTTTCTTTGATTTTGGAGGCGAAATAGCCGCCTCTCATGGTGCCATGCTGACTCCATCATCGGCGCGCCCCTCCCCTGGGAAATTGGGCGACGTAGTCGACTACGCATCCCAATTCCCCAGGTTGGGGGGCGTGCAGATGATGTGCCTCTAGGTCCACCAACAGCCACAGGTCTGCTTGGCAAATCTTCAGCAGCAGAGCTAACACTGGGGACTGTCGGCTCTGCATGCTGCCCACGATGGGCTGGCAGCATGCAGCCAGCTTCACTCTGCTGCTGAGGATTTGTTGGAGAAACATGTTGGGACAGTTGCAGATTCTGTCCCAGGGGGAGCTGTTCAGAAGGTCCAATGAAGGTTCCATCCTCCTCCAGCTCCTGGATTTCCTCCATCAGTGTGTGGGTCTGTTGGGACATGTAAATTAAAAAGGTTCAGTTTGGGCAATACATATGTAATTCAGCAAAAAGAAACATTGCAAGGCACATGCATAAGCAACATCAGAAAAAGACACTTACCGTATATATCGGATCCTGGGTCCGAGGCAGCACGGAAGTAGACGGCATTGTAAAACTGGCTGAGGATTTCCCACTAGCTGAGGGATGATGCTGGGCTGCATTGTGGAAAAGAAGGCATGTTAACACACAACTAGGCATTGGTGATGTGTAATACACATATGGTTCACTAAAACACGGGCCCATGAATGAATGGCAACTCCCACAACGGACCAAGTTTAACTTGACTATGAATGCCATTATCTGTTAGATGTATTAGTCAACAAGTACATACACATTGGTCTCCTTAACCAAAATAAACATGCATGTACTGGCTGTTCTGAGGCTTCACACATCCCTAAAAGGCCAATATGGGACCACACTCAGCTTGCAAATAGCATTTGCCATTAGATTAGGCTGGTTGCCATTGTTTCTAGGTCAAACTTTCCACTAGTTCAAACCACTTGGGTGTCAGTACTCTTTAATGCCACTTGCTCCAACCACTGGCGTGTCAGTACTCTATAATACCACTTGCTCCAACCACTGGTGTGTTAGTACTCATTAATACCACTTGCTCCAACAACTGGCGTGTCAGTACTGTTTATTCACACTAGCTCCAACCACTTGGGTGGCAGTACTCTTTAATACCACTAGCTTTAACCACTTGGGTGCCATTACTTTTTAAAACCACTTGCACCCCAGATCAAGTCTTTCTGACCAAAGCACAGTTCAAACCCAAGTGGCCTACAGATAAAGATGGAAGTGTTGTATGTAATTGACTCTAAATACATAACAGGCAGTCCTTTGCTAATCTCAATAGTGTTCCTCAAGACTCTCCAAACTCATGTATGGCCAAGGAAATAAGACAAAGATGAGTCGCCACACATAACACACCCTGTTTAAATTGTTACCTTCACTACAAGGCACACCCTAGGGGCATGTGCTAATATATGGCTTTGTGCCTCATTTTACACGTAGATTGTACCGAGTGTCCCTCTAAGGCCACAGGATGTAGCAGGCCCAGCACCATCTCCTCAGCTCGGGTAAATTGCAGTTTTGTGGGGAATGCTCCGCCAGTTTGTAAGCTGAAAAAGAAAGTTGGACACATTTAGCTAAATGTTGCCAATACAAGACGAAGACAAATCCACAAAGTATATATGTACCTGTAATGACGCCGTTTATTTTCTTTCTTCCGTGCTGCATACTTGAGGTCCGATATTTTCCTTTGTATCTGCTCAACATCTTTGAGCTCTTCCCCCGCTGCATTGACCTGTCTGGTGAGCTCCTCCAAAATCTCGGCTTTGTGCTGCTTGCTTGTAGCTTTGGATCTGCACCCATATAGCTCATCATAATAGAGTTTGTGCCTCACCAAACCTGCCACTCAACTGGCCTCTGCCCAATGTGCGCCCTGTTGGTTGTGGTTCTGGCTCCTCAGTGTTTGGTGCAAAATCAGGGGACATTCTGTCCTGGCTGTGTGGGTGTGAAATTACTGACTGCTGGCTGGCTGCAGATTGAACCGGACTTGGAAAGGGACTAGGTGAGCGTGGATGGGTGGCCACTGAAGTCGCAGGTGTAGATGTGGCATATTCAGCCTGCCTTGACACCTGTGCCGGTGGAGAATTTGGCCGAGGAGGAGAGGGTGTTGTGGAGGAAGTTGTGTTTGGGGCCCTGTGCCTCTGTGGGCCCTTAGAAGACCCATGCCCCTCGGAGGTAGACGGCCGGTCCAGGGGTGACCCAGAGCTTGGGATTCGGGGCCTGTGCCTTGCCCTCTTGGCCGCTGATTTTGACACCCGTGCGGGTGGGGAGGGTGAACTCGGACTTCTGGGGCTGTGCCTTGCCCTCTTGGCATGAGCCTTGTGGCCATGTGCGGGTGGTGTGGATGGTGAGGTTGAGCTGCTGGGGCTTCTTTCCTGGTGTCTCCTTTTTGTTGGCTTGCCATGGTAGCCACGTGAGTGGGGTGATGGTGACCTGGGGGGGCTGGGGCTTCTCACCCTCTTGGTCCCTTTTTTCCCCTCCATTGGGGTTGGCTTTCTGGCCTTTTTCCCACGGGCTCCTTTTTTTGGGTCGTTGTGGTGGGTACCTTTGGCTGTGTAATGCGGGTCGGCCGCAACTTCGTTTTGGGCATCTGTGACCGAGTCTTGAGCCCTTCAGCAGGCTCCTGCCTTTTGGATGCCTGTTTGCTGGCGACCTCCTTTGCTGCTTTGT
This sequence comes from Gastrophryne carolinensis, assembly GCA_027917425.1. Lineage (NCBI taxonomy): Eukaryota > Metazoa > Chordata > Amphibia > Anura > Microhylidae > Gastrophryne > Gastrophryne carolinensis. The sequence continues at coordinate 16,532,179 of CM051239.1, read as the reverse complement.
TTTGAGATTTTTTCGGGTGTCATTGCTCATGGACTCTGAAAGAGAATGAGCTGTGTGTCCAGGACCCTTTAAATAAGATTGGCGGGGTCTCACGCTACGCGTACTCGTGCGTACGGCCGTACGGAACCCGGAAACCACAGGGATATTACTTATCGGCTGCAGACAAGAGGCAAGATGGCGCCCACAATCTTCACCCGCCAACAAGAAGAGATCATCATGCTTGTAAGTGTCTTTTTATGCCTTTGATTTGCCATCTAAATGCATGCCTAGCCCTTAAAGGAGCAGTATCGCGAATTTTTCTTGGTGACTTATATTTAAATGGTACTTTGAATGTAGGTAAGTGTTGGAGTAAGAATTATAAATGTAGAAAAAATGATGTGTGTGTTGAGCAGCTGGAGACTAATAGCTCATGTTTATGTCTGCTGAGTGTCGGGACCCGACACTCTGGCCTGTTCCATGCTAAGGAGAGGGGTGAAACAATGTATCAAAGTATCAGCTGTTCAGTGCTGGCAGACGTCCAGCATAAGATAACAACATTGAAACATTGCCTGGCCAGAACTTATATATCTAAAACAGAGAGAAAAGCTCTAGAATTCATTTAGCTGATTTTGACAGTTTTCCCTTCATGTTGGCTCTGCTGCAGAATCTTTCAGTTTACCATTTTCTCTTTCATATTCTTATTTTTAATTTTTCCATATGATCTTTCTTTCAGCTTTGTGTGTTTTGAGCAAAGCCCAACCCAGGATTTTCACTATCTGGAGTTTTGTTTTGTGCCCCTAGGGGCATCCCGACTTGGGATGCCCTGATATGTGAAATCCCCAAGTTCGCCTGTGAAAACGTACCTTTCCCTGTCCCCACAGCGCATGCGCGGGCTCTCATCCAATCAGCTCTGTTTGCACGCAGATGGGGAGCCTGAGCAGTAACCTTCCTGGCCACCCGGCCTGTCTAAATGACTATCTGCGTGAGCGCGCCAGAAAAATGGGGGGATCTGTGGTTATCCAGGGGTCGTTTCACACAGTGGGGCATCCGGATTTAGAATGCCCAAGGGGCAAGGTCAATGGCCGGGTCTTATAGACTTCAGGGTCGGCCACTCAGGGTTTTGTTCCACTTTAATACCTTTAGATTTTCCTGCACAGTTATTCAAAGAAGAATTTCAGTCGTTTTCAGTCAGTTTAGTTGTATTGTAAATTATACAATTTAAAAGAGAGGCATATATTTTTTCCTTTTTCTATCACCAGATTATTTATACACATGTTATAAGCTATTGTGTGGCTATTTAATTATTATTAAGCGCAGGAATAAATGGTTTGTTTACAAAGTGTCTAAAACTCCGTGCCAAACCAACGTGAGGGCCCACACGTGCGAACCAACACTGAGCCCAGCTTCAAGGATTGGATTAGGCTAGAATTGTGTCTGTTAATGTCATTTAGTCAAATGATCAAGTGGTGACAGATATTTGTATGCAGTTTTAACTACATCCTATGTTTCTGTTGTGTTTTGTAGACCATGCTGGAGCGCAGGTACGACTACCTGCCCAACTCTTTTGAGAAGCGCACCATCGCCCTGGAGATAGCTTCCAGAATACAACATGAGACGGACACCACCTTCAACCAAATTCAGATCATGCAGCATTGGTCGGACCTGAAATGGCTGCACATGCCCCGGGTGCGGCAGTTTTTCGGACTCCATTTCCCTAGTAAGTACATAGCGATTGCATGCCAAATGGCAATAATCCAGAAGGTAGGCATTTATTTATAATTGCTTCTCTTTTCTAGTGTTGGAAATGGATTACAGAATCCGCCGCACCCGGAGGCGCACAGGCCGACCAGTGCTGCATGAATCTGCAGCTAGAAGTGAAGGTGGTGTTTCTCCAGGGCGACAGTCCTACCCCTCCTCTGTTGGGTCCTCCCACCAGCCCCTGGACCTTTCCACAGAGGAGGGGCGGCACGGTGTGGGCAGGCAGTCGTACCCAGCGATGCAGGCGGGAGCCTCTGGTATGTGACTCTTCATGTAACCGCACACACATATACATGCAATTTCCACCAAAGCTGATTCCCTTCATCTGTTTTTCTAGATGCTTCTGGAGCGGGTGAAGATGTGGAGGATGCATCAGATCTCGCCCAGGAGGCACAGGGAGAAGGTGAGTGATGTGACACACACATTAACATTGACATTTTATTGCTGTTGACTAAGACATTATAAGTGACCCTATTTGCCGTGTCTCGACAGCCTCTACTTCACAACAGTGGCAGGCCCCAGGACGTAGGGTTGTCCCCAACGAAGCATCCGTCGGCCACCAACCAAGTAAGTTGTAATGTCATTCTTTGCAGTATGTGGTAATTGACATGATGACCCAGATACATCAAGCCATAGTCAATGGCATTAGCAGAATGACCTGTGCCCAAATCCTTAGATTAATTACTTAGCAGAATGACATGTGCCCACTTCCTTAGATTAATTACTTAGCAGAATGACCTATGCCCACTTCCTTAGATTAATTACTTAGCAGAATGACCTGTGCCCACTTCCTTAGATTAATTACTTAGCAGAATGACCTGTGCCCACTTCCTTAGATTAATTACTTAGCAGAATGACATGTGCCCACTTCCTTAGATTAATTTCTTAGCAGAATGACCTGTGCCCACTTCCTTAGATTAATTACTTAGCAGAATGACCTGTGCCCACTTCCTTAGATTAATTACTTAGCAGAATGACCTGTGCCCACTTCCTTAGATTAATTACTCAGCAGAATGACATATGTCGTCATGATTTAAGTTGACAACTAACCAACATTCCATCCACAGGTAAGAAACATGTATTTGGCTCAAACTAATTTTTAATTTCTAATTTTATACAGGGACCACACGGGCAAGAGTGGAAGAAATTAATAGAAGGGTCCTTGAGTTGGTGGCCGATATGCAGCAGCTGGTTGACTCGGAGACAACAGAAGAAGAATAGTCTCCTGGGTCCTGTCACTGTATTTGTTTAATGTAAATAGTTTTAGTTTTTTAAATTTTTTAGAAATTTTGCATGTTTTATAACCAAAAAAAAAAAAGTTTTTATATTTGGGAAACAACTCAAATTTAAAAAAATATAAAAATATTGCCTTCTAATATTAAAAAAAAAAAAAAACAAATAACAGTTTCAGTGTCATTTTTATCTACATATACATTACCAACAAACAAAGGCAAACATACATATTTAGAGATGAAGATTCAGATGACCGGGAAGTGGTTTGGGTAAGTTTTAGGGGCCTAAAATGGAAGCAGAACCTAACTGCGAAGTGGTTTGGGTAAGTTTTAGGGGCCTAAAATGGAAGAAGAACCTAACCGCGAAGTGGTTTGGGTAAGTTTTAGGGGCCTAAAATGGAAGAAGAACCTAACCGCGAAGTGGTTTGGGTAAGTTTTAGGGGCCTAAAATGGAAGCAGAACCTAACCGCAAAGTGATTTGGGTAAGTTTAAGGGGCCTAAAATGGAAGAAGAACCTAACCACGAAGTGGTTTGGGTCAGTTTTAGGGGCCTAAAATGGAAGAAGAACCTAACCGCGAAGTGGTTTGGGTAAGTTTTAAGGGTCCAAAAGGCAAGATGGAGGACAGTGCTAAGTGGTTTGGGTAAGTTTTAAGGGTCCAAAAGGCAAGATGGAGGATAGTGCTATGTGATTTAGCTAAACATTGTAGTAGAAGTGAGGGTGGCAAATATGTAGCCGAGCACTTTAATGAGTTAAGTTTGTAGTGCGCAGGCGCAAGATCATAAGGATTTCCGTGTGGACGATAATTTATTGAAAAAGGGAAACAGAAACTAACGGGAAACGTAAAGGATTCGTGGGAGGAGACGATGGAAAAAGGGCAAAAACGAAAGGCTACGTTGTAACATGAAAAAATGAAACGGAAAAGTCACGCTGGAAAATGACATCCTCGTACTCGTAATCTGCCGTACGAACGGACGAAAACTTTACAGAAGGATTGCAATGCATGCATAGAATCGCTCGCACACTCATACGAGAGCGGGAAATTTTTTTTAAAAAAACAGATCGGCACTAAAACAAAAGTCTTTTTTTGTCTCTCTGAATCGAGCCTGTTGTCATTCCATGTGTTTTGTTACTGGTGGATATGTGTTCAAAAACAGACTTTAATTACACAGCATCTGGCGCTCTATGCTACAGCACCCAGATTTAAAGCGCCGATGCTGTGTGTGTGTATTTTTTTGTCAAATATGGTGTGGAGCGCCTAGTGCCGGACTCACTAAGCTGGCACTACCTCTCGCTCGCTGCAGCGTTATATACTGTTGTTAGAGCGCCCAACTCATATTCATCAATGCAACCTAGCATTGAGGCAGCGACCGCAACGCTAGGTTACAGTGCCCAATACGAGCTTTCAGCGCCTACTAGTGGTCGCTCTAAGCACCACTTTACAGACGCACATCTGGCAATACGTGGCGCTAGTGGTGAATCAGCCTCCAGATATACATTTAGCTTCAAGGCTAAACATAATTTAAAGCTTAAAATGGAACTCTGCTTAACATACTATGAATTAATATAGATTGGAATTGGATTGGTCAAGTTTTAAACCTGAATTTTCCTATCACCGTCCACCAACGCACATTTCGCTTCACCGTAGCATCATCAGGTCACTTTAAAGGGGTCTGAATGGTATCCTTTTACAGGGAGCGCACAGCTTGCAAACCCCAAAGGCCCATCCTTGTGACTCTATTTCTGTAACTGAACAACCAAGCGCACATTTGTTATCTGAATAAAAATGAAAAATCTTGAAAATCCTGAACAATATTTTAATTTGACCAAATTATGAATTTCGCAGCCGTGTTGTTGACATGTCAGGCGTCGTCTCAAATGTTGCTAATGCTCCACAGAATCCTATTGTGAGATGAGCAAAGTGTCCGACTTCTAGGATTCTGTAGAGCATTAGCAACATTTAAGATGACACCTGACATGTCAACGACGTGGCCACAAAAATTCCTATTGTCCCGGGTCATGTATCATGTTCGTCTCTCACACACGTCACACTGACTCCGAGTGTCTCAAAACTCTCTTCTGGAGTAATTAAACACAACACGGAGCGGCATTAGTCTTCTGGTTGACATGCATAAAAAGTGATACGTATTAATGTTTCACAGAATAGCAAATTGCAAACCATTAATAGCAATTACTGAGATGGACAGAATTGAAATTAGTGGTGCGAACAATCTAAACACTGAACAGTGCATGTAATAATTTTACAAAAAATGTGAATGTTACAATGTTACCCCTAAAGTGGACAAAAAGCCAGGATTGTGACTGTCCTGGGTTTTGGTCCTTGCCCCAGGGGCACCCCAATCGGGGGGTGTGAAACCCCGTAGGTCGCCCAATGTCACTTACCCTTCCCTGGTCCTATGGCACATGCGTAGCCCTCTTGTCCAATCAGCGCGCTCGGAAAAAGGGATAGCGGGGATGCTCATGCGCTGTTGGTCCGGGAAAGTAGGTGGAATTCCAGGTGACCTCTAGAGCTCTTAGTACAACTTCCAAATTCCTTCCACTGTAATAGGTGAGCTTATCAACAGCTTTGGCTAAATGAAGCAACAGCAATGACCTCCCCGGGTGAGAATGCTGCCAGTAACCCCTTGGCTACTGGAACACACACAATTGAGATCCCCCCTATCTGAAGAGGTTGAATTAATTCAGATGGGTTTAAAGAGGATGAAAATCCTTTTTGGGGCACGCACCCAGAACTGTCTTGGCTCGCTGTAAAAGCAAGATATGGACAAACGGGCTGGGAATGCGCATTTTAAGCGCTCTTATAAATGCACGCTCAACTGGAATCGGGGATGCCCATCTCAAGAGCGGGATGCAGGGGATGTGCCAGCATGCACTCAGGTCAATGCAGGCCGCCTGCCGAATTATGTAGTCACAGTAGATGGCTCTCACTGGATGAGAGCCCGCAGGTGTGCCTTTGGAGCGTTGAAATGTGAGTTTTTATGGCCAAACATGGGGGGGGTTCACACAGCAGGGCATCCCCAATTCGGGATGCCTTGGAGAACAAAATGCTGCTGGGTTTTGTTATGCTTTAATAGTAGATTGGGTCCAAGGAGGATAACTAGCCTGGGTGGGAAATAACCCTGTTAGATTTGGTCCAGACACATGTCCGTTGTAGAATAGACGAAGGTTCCAGTTAAGGGTCAGCATCTAGATCAGGGGCTGGCAATTATTTTTTCCATGGGGCCACATGAGAAACAAAAAATATTGTGAAGGGCCGGACCAAAAGGCTGAACTCAATTCTGCATAATATTAATTGTATTTCTTTATAAAAAGCAGTTAATTCTTTTGGAAAACCCTGCGTTCAGCATCTACCTTTCTTTTTTTAGTGGACATTTTGAGGGCTAAAGTCCTTTTGTGACAAGGATCATGTGCACTTAGCTGACACCTGGAGGGGAGGGTGATAGTGGTTGGTAGGATCAACAGAAAGGGGGGATATCGCCCCACAGATGTCAGCAGCTCACTCTTTCTCCACACTGGGCCCCACTTCCCTTACTCTCCTTTCCCTTAAGCTTAGCAGCATCCCGGGGATGGCTTCCAGTCAGGGCACTTATGAGTCCCGCCCCTCCACCCAGGCAAGATGGTGCTGGAGCCTACCTCCTTCTCCTCCCCTGGTTGGGCTCTTCTTCACTGTCGGGCGCCCACCCGTCCCTCTTCGCAGCGGGTCGGCGCCTCCCGCACTGTGCACAGGCGATCACTTAAGCAGCAGCCGATCGGCCACTCGGCATGTCGGGTCTGAACACGCCAGACCTGGTGAGCCGAGCGGCCGATCGACTGCTGCTTAAGTGATCGCCTGTGTACAGTGCGGGGGGCGGGAGGTGCCGACCCTCTGCGAAGAGGGACGGGCGGGCGCCTCACAGGCAGCATGAGCAGAGGGACTCCACCAGCCAGCTCAGCCCGGGCTGGTCAGAGCCAATCAAAGGGCCGTATATGGCCCGCGGGCCATACAATGCCCAGGTCTAAACATGATCTAGAACATTCAGTCATGTGCCATATCATGCGCAGATGTTACTAAGAATGTTGCAGTTAATGGTTCTATGTGGAGACCAGAGGTTACCCACAGTCAGCTAGAACCCATGTGGTCAGGGTCAGTACTACTCATTGATTTTGCAAAGGGGAACCTGGAGAAGACCTAGGGCACAGGAAATATGAGAGCATTGTCAGTGTAAGGAATCATCTCAGGCAGGGAAGGCGCCAGCACTGGGTGTACCTGGGCAGGTACAAGGGCCTTTACACCTTGGGTGGGCCCACCTCATTCCCTCTACCCTGGGCAGCCCTAATGCAGGACACAGGGCCGTACAGAAACCAGGACTAAGGTAATCTAGGGGCAGACTGACCATCGGAACAGCCTTTCTTTCTGTTAGTCCTTCTAATCTTTCATTCAACAAACAGCTCTGATTGTTTGCAGTGGTGATTGGGTGCATCCCTTGCATCTTTGGCCTGTGCGCGTTCCCTTCCCAGCCATTCAGATAAGCTGGGGTGGGCACTCGCCATCTTCCCATTGCCTAATATCAGAGCTGCCGAATGGCATAAGCACTGCAAAAGGCTCTGACTGGACAAGAGCCTGCACATGCTAGGTTGTGCCAGGGAAATATGGTCTTGCGGAAGTGACTGGTCGGCCGTCACTTCCGGGAGGAGGGAATCAATTGGCCCGGGAATCCTATAGATGTGTGTCTGGTCCACTTTAATGAATATTTATGGCACATTGCAGTTCATTTATATTTTTAAGCATGGGATAAGATATTAGGATTGGCACTATTATTATTATTATAAGACTATAGTGGGGGTAATGTGGTCAATATTTGGCAACATTGATGTGATGCTGGGTTTGGGTCCGCTTGGTCCATATCTATATATGTGTGTATATATGTTTTTTAGTCGTTTTTAATACTGTGTGTTAGTTATGTATATTATTTGATAAACATTTTTGCCATTTTGCTATACATGGTGGTGCATTTTTTTCTGGCCAATTGGGGTGTCTGAGCCACCCCAATTATATTGTGCCAGGGAAAGGTAAGATGTTACTGGCAATCTAGGGGGTTTCCCAAAGCATATTAGGATGGCCCCAGGACACAGAACTAAACGTGGGATAGTCAAAATCCCAGGCTTTGTTCCATTTTAAGGGTGAGCTGTTAATTCTGTTGTTACTTAAAGTGGACCAAAACCCAGGATTTTGACTATCCTGGGTTTTGGTCCTTGCCCCCAGAGCACCCCGATCGGGAATCACCCGCTGTGTGAAACCCCCCCAGGTCGCTGACACAAACTGACCTCCTTCCTGTCCAACAGCGCATGCGCGGACACTCGTCTAATCAGCACGCTCGGATCCGCTGACACCCCTTCCGCTGGCGGCTGCGTCCCCTGCTACCCTCTAACAGGGAGCGTGCCTGTGCCGGCCATACACAAATGCCTGGGGTGGGAACACCTCTCGCATGTGCCGTTGCACCGGAAAAGAAGGTGAGTTTATGGGTGACCTGGGGGGTTTGTCACAGCAGGGCATCTTGATTTTGGATGCCCGGGGGGGGAAGAATCGATCTTGGGTTTTGGTCCTTGCCGCCGGGGCACCTCGATCAGAGGTGACTTGGTGTGTGAAACCCCCTAGGTTGTGGAAAGAAACATGTCCGGCCGCTTGTCCAATCAGCGTGCTCATATCCGCTGAGGTCCCTTCGTCTAAGGCCAGCGGCTCTGAGCATGATGGCGGTCGCGTCCCCCGCTACCCTTTAACAGGGAGGGCACGCACAATGCTTGAGGCATAGACGTTGTGCCGTTGGACCAGAAAATGGTGGATTTTCATACAGCGAGGCATCCTGATTTTGGATGCCTCGGGGGGGGGGAAAAAGATTGGCCTGAGTTTTGGTCCACTTCAGACCGAAACCCACATATTTAACTAGCATCCCTTGAATTGTTCCCCCCATGAGGAGAACCTTTTGCCAATTCTCACTGCTTCTGCTTCACTTTAATCCCAGATAATGGCGCCTGTTTTAGCTGTGAAGCTCCACCTCCTCCATTCATTGCCATTGTTGTGTGTGGCAATGATGTGAAAAAAAATCAACTGTGCATTAGGCTCAACATTGCAATGGTCCCCAATTGATGGAGGCCCATAGAGCAGGAAAGATGTTGTATTCCTATTCGTAAATAGAAGACACAGACAGAAACTAAGATCCAGCTAATGATGTGCTTGACACTTTCATCATACATCATTGTGCTTCTAAGTAAATAGGGGAAACATAACATATTAGCAAGCTTATAAAATAATAATAATTTACCAGACTCAGCACAAAAATAATCTTGCTTTAATAAACCAGCTGCGTCCATCCGCCCAGCGTAAACAGAACCAAGTAATTTGGCTGAAATTCTAACCTCTAATGATATTCCCTGAAGGACGGCTTATTACGGGTGATTAATGCCCACGCTCATGCAGGACCCTTGGCATCCCATCTTGTATTAATCACCTAGTAATGCCCTGTTGTTCCGGGACTGTATTTTAATTACATCACACAACAGGCGCTGATTTCTATTGATAAACTGCGGGCCACTATCTCCTCTGACCTTTACCTTGTTAGACGTGGCAGGAGGAACATTGATTGCAGTTTCTTGGCTGGTCGGCCTGGAATCTCGCGGGTAAATGAACTTAGTGATGAACTATGCGAGGATTAGAAAACCCCCGAAGAGCGTGTATGTGTGAGCAAGATCATTTACAGTAGTTGAGATTGTATTTTAAAATTAAAATAAAGGGCATAAAGAGTATAAAATCACAACATTATTTTCTTATCTCCCATGTAGCAGATCCATTCTGCTATGATGCTGCTTTAAAGTAATGTCCTGGCAAACTCAAAAGTATTCCCATTGTGTAAGTGTTACGAGTGGCAATGCTCCTATTTTTTCCTTTTTGAAAACAAAGCTATTTATAAAATATAGTTTCAAATCATATTTATCATGTCCTCTGTGATGGTGGTGGAAGAGCACTGTGTGCATTGCATTGGACTGATGTAGAGGGCGCCATTCTAGCCTAACACTAACAGAAAGTGTCAACTTGACCCAAGCCTCAGAATTCAGTTTGTAGTCAGGATGATAGGGAGGTACTTTAAGAAGCAAGCAGGAAAAAAATATTCCTATTTGCAGCATGGGACTGTCACTGCATCAGCAGGTTAGTTGCCAAGCAATTGATTTTAAAGTTTCCCTGGTCAGTCCCTTCAAGCTGTTGTTGTTCATTTATAGTCTCCTTTCTGTAGCCAAGTCCTCTAGCTTTTTTTACTAGTAGGACAATCTTATGTTAGACCGATGAGCGGGTATGTGAGCAACATCATTTACAGTAGTTGAGATTGTATTTCAAAATGAAAGGGCATAAAGAGTATGACATCGAAACATTCTTTTCTTATCTCCCATGTAGCAGATCCATTCTGCTGTGATGCTGCATTAAAGTCATGTCCAGGCAAACTCAAAAGTATTCCCATTGTGTAAGGGCTACGCGTGGCAAGGCTCCTATTTTCTCCTTTTTGAAAACAAAGCTATTTATAAAATATAGTTTCACATTATATTTCTCATGTACTCTGTGATGGAAGTGCATTGCAATGGACTGATGTGGAGGGCTCCATTCCAGTCTACCACTAACAAAGAGTGTCAGCTTGACACAAGCCTCAGAATTCAGTTTGTAGTCAGGATGATAGGGAGGTACTTCAAGAAGCAAGCAGGAAAAAAAAATATTCCTGTTTGCAGCATGGGACGGTCACTGCATCAGCAGGTTAGTTGCCAAACAATTGATTTCAAAGTTTCACTGGTCAGTCCCTTCAAGCTGTTGTTGTTCATTGTCTCATTTCTTTAGCCAAGTCCTCTAGCTTTTTTACAAATAGGACAATCTTTTGCTAGACCTAAATGTAGCCTGGACTCCACCCTTGTCTGCATCACAGTGTGAGCAACACTATTCACTGTGTATAAACTCTATACAGTCATTAAGCCATGGTTTGTGAGCCTTGCTGGTGGCTTTTGGATTCCTTAGAGTGACGGTGACATGCGTTTGGGTTGTCAGCAGTATTTATGAGCAAGCCTAACATGGAAATGTCAGAGGTTGTGGACAGGCAGCAGACTGGACATGTTTGAAGAACATAGCAGAGTCAGCGACAAGGTACATTATTTGAATGTGGTCAGGATGTGACAAAGTTAGCAACATGGAGCGCAAACCAGATGTGTTGGATGTGACAGGGTCAGAAACATTGAGCTCAAATCAGACAAGATAAGGATACAGGATGTGGGAAGGGCAGCTATGTGTGGAGCACAAGTTGGATGTTGTCAGGATGTGGTAAGGTCATCAATATTGAATACAACTTGGATGTGATTAGGACAAGGAAGAGCAGATATGTGGAGTAGATTTGGAAAGATGACATGGGCAAGATATGGCAGGGGCAGTATGTGGAGCACAGCTTGGGGATGGTCAGGATGTGGCATGGTCATCGTTGAGTACAACTCAGACATGGTCAGGAGACAGGGCGTGTGAAGGACAGCTATGTGGAGCACACATTGGATGTTGTCAGGATGTGGTAAGGTCATCAACATTGAATACAACTCGGATGTGGTTAGGACAAGGAAGAGCAGATATGTGGATTAGAACTTTGACATGGACAAGATGCAGCATGGGCAGCTATAACATGTGGAGCACAACATGGAGATGGTCAGGATGTGGCAAGATCATCAACACAGAGTAGAATTCAGACATGGTCAGATGAGGCAAGGGCAACTACGTGAAGCACAACTTAGATATGGTCAGGATGTGGCATGGTCATCAGCACAGAGTACAAATCAGACTTGGTCAGTACGAGGCAAGGGCACTTACAAGGGCACTAGAAAACAACTCAGACATGGTCAGTCTGAGGCAAGGGCAACTACATGGAGCACAAATTGTATATGATCAGGATATGACAAGGTCATTAACATAGAAAACTACCGAGACATGGTCAGTACGAGGCAAGGGCAACTACATGGAGCACAACTTTGTATATGATCAGCATATGACAGTCATCGACATAGAGTACAACCCAGGCATGATCAGTGTAAGGGGAGGACAACTATGTAGAGCACAACTTGAATATGGCAAGGGTGTGGCAATGTCATTAACTTGGACTACAAATCAGACATTGTCATTATAAGGGAAGGGTGTCTATATGGAGCACAACTTGGATATGATCAGGATATGACAAGGTCATCAACATAGAAAACTACTCAGACATGGTCAGTACAAGGCAAGGGAAACTACATAGAGCACAACTTGTATATGATCAGGATGTGGCAAGGTCATCAACACAGAGTACAACCCAGACATGGTCAGTATGAGGCCAAGGCAACAACGTGGAGCACAACTTGGATATGATCAGTATATGACAAGGTCATCATTAACATAGAATACTACTCAGACATAGTCAGTAAGAGGCAAGGGCAACTACATGGAGAACATCTGGTATATGATCAGGATATGACAAGGTCATCGACATAGAGTACAACCCAGACATGATCAGTACGAGGCAAGTGCAATTACATGGAGCACTGTCAGGATTGTACCTAACACCCGTCTGTCTTAAGCCAGTATCCCCCAATCTCCACCGCCACTTCTGCCTATAGACAAGCCCCCGCTTGTAGGAGACGCGAGCAATGCCTCTCCCAGTCGGTTGCCCCCAGGACTTAACAGGCGCAAGGGATAGTAGCTTAAGGTGCAGTTTGGTGTTAAGCAGGGAATCCCGAATGAGGATGCCGGGTGCGGAAAGTCCGTAATTCAGGCCGAGGTCAAACCAGGAAGTCACAGGCGAGGTATCCAGGGGAGAAGACTGAGGATGGTCGAGGGTAGCCGGGGTCAATTCCAGGAGGTCACAGGCGAAGTACAGGAGGGTCAGGCAAGAGAATGGTCAGGCAAAGCAGAAGGTCAGGGCAGGCAGCTAGCAAGAATAGTCAGGGTCCAAATCCAAATCCAATCCAATATCTTCACAAACACAGCAGCACACATCCAGAACCCAGAAGCTATAACGGGCACTGGGAAACTGGAACAGTGCAAATATATAGGGAAGTCTGGCCAATGGGAAACAGGGAAAAAGGAGGGAAGGAAGGTGCTTGGTGCAAACAAGGAAGTGGGATCGGTCCCAGGAGCTGGACGGCCCAGGCCAGACAGGCCGACCAGTCCCTGGGTCCGATCCCAAGAACCGGCCACTGACTGGGCAATTCAAACTCGCCCCCGGCGGGCGCGCTGGGGGAAGCGCCGCCGGGAGGCATAAAGCAGACGTGCTCGCGCGCGCGCGCGAGCACGTTGACGATCGGGCGCGCCCCCGCCAGGAAGGGGAAGCGCAGAGCTGGAGGGGAGAGCCGCAAGGCCGCGCAGCCGCGCGGAGCGGGCTGCGACGCGGCCACCCATGGCGTCCTGCGCCGCCCGCCCCAGATCCCCGTGACGGTGCCGAGGAGCCGGCAGACCCGGGGACCGCCGGGCCGCAGCTCGGTGGGAGCCAGCCGGCAACGCGCCGCGGGACCCGGAACGGCGGTGAGGTAAGTGCCTAACATTACCCCCCCCCTGAGGAGGGGCCACTGGACCCTCCAAGCTGGGTTTTAACGGATTCTCTCTATGAAACTTCTTTACTAAATTCTGTGCATGAACTTCTCTGGCAGGAACCCAAGATCTTTCTTCCGGACCGTACCCCTTCCAGTCAATAAGATATTGAAGAGAGTTCCGAAAGAAACGAGAATCAAGGACCCGGGCAACCTCAAACTCCTGATGCCCCTCAACTACCACAGGACTAGGGGGACTATTAAGTTCATGGTTTCTTGCGGACTTAAGAAGTGAAACATGAAAGGATTTACAGATTTTCATGGAAGAGGGGAGGGCCAACCGGTATGTCACCTGATTGACTTTGTGTGTTATGGGGAATGGGCCAATAAACTTGGGTCCTAACTTAGCGGAGGGTTGGCGTAGCGCCAAGTTCTTGGTTGAGAGCCAAACCCAGTCACCCACTTTAAAGTTAGAATTAGACGATCGCTTGCGATCAGAAAATTTTTTCTGTAAACGAGCGGCCCTAGTTAGGTGTTGTTGGATTTTATTCCACTCCCCTGGCCATTTAGAAACCCATTCATCCACGGAGGGAACTCTAGAGGGTTGGTCCGAAAGAGCAGAAAACTTCAGATCCTTGCCATAAACACAGTGGAAAGGAGAAACCCCTGTGGATGAATGCGTAGCGTTGTTAAAAGCAAATTCTGCAAAAGGTAAGAAGAAGGCCCAATCAGTCTGAGAACCCGCCGTAAAACAGCGCAAGTATTGTTCCAGGGACTGGTTCGTCCTCTCGGTTTGACCATTCGATTGCGGATGAAAGGCCGAGGAAAGGGAGACAGAGAACCCCAACTTGGCACAGAAGGCCCTCCAAAACCGGGAGACAAACTGGACCCCCCTATCCGAAACAACATCCATGGGAATACCATGAATCCTAAAGACATGAGTAATGAAAAGTTGAGCAAGAGTTTGAGCTGAGGGGAGTTTCTTTAAAGGGACGAAATGGGCCATCTTGCTAAAACGGTCCACAATTACCCAGATAACCGTATGACCTTGAGACGGAGGGAGGTCAGTAACAAAATCCATGGCCAAATGTGTCCACGGGGAGGCAGGAATGGATAATGGAAGGAGTGGGCCTTCCGGTGAGCTCCTCAAGGACTTACTTTGGGCACAGACTTTGCAAGCGGAGACAAACTTTTGAGCATCCTTCCTGAGAGAAGGCCACCAAACTTGGCGTAACAATAAAGCTATGGTTTTTTTAATCCCTGGATGCCCGGTTGTTTTAGTATCATGAAAATGGGACAAAAACTCAGACCGGTAAGCAGAAGGCACAAACAGGGCTGACGCGGGTTTCCCAGGAGGAGCTTGGGCCTGGAACTGAGTAAGATCAGGAAGTTGGGGTTGAATGGCAGCCACCACTAGGGAGCGAGGTACGATGGGAGAAACCACCCTTTCCGGTAAGTCAGGGGGAGAGAAACTCCGAGACAGGGCGTCCGC
The DNA here is from genome assembly GCA_027917425.1 of Gastrophryne carolinensis. Lineage (NCBI taxonomy): Eukaryota > Metazoa > Chordata > Amphibia > Anura > Microhylidae > Gastrophryne > Gastrophryne carolinensis. The sequence continues at coordinate 16,517,148 of CM051239.1, read as the reverse complement.
CTTTACATTCTTAGACCCGGGTTTATATGTTATAGAAAAGTTAAACCGAGAAAAGAATAAGGACCAGCGAGCCTGTCTAGGAGTTAACCTCTTGGCGGACTGAATGTATTCCAGATTTTTATGGTCAGTAAAGACCGTTACTGGATATTGAGCCCCCTCCAACCAGTGCCTCCATTCCTGGAAGGCAAGTTTGATGGCCAGTAATTCTCTGTTACCGATATCATAATTCTTTTCGGCCGCTGAGAATTTCTTGGAAAAGAAGGCACATGGATGGAGGCGAGCAGGTGAGCCGTAGTATTGGGACAAGACCGCTCCAACCGCTATCTCTGAGGCATCCACCTCTACAAGGAAAGGTCGTTGTTCATCGGGATGGACTAGGACGGGAGCCCCGCTAAATACCCTCTTAAGATTCTCGAAGGCCTGGACAGCTTGAGCCGGCCAAACCGGGGGGTACCCGCTTTTCTTTGTCAAATTGGTTAGTGGTGTAACCAGGGCTGAGAAATTCTTAATGAACCTTCTGTAAAAATTGGCAAAACCCAAAAACCTCTGCAGGCCCTTCAAATCTCTGGGTTGCTCCCATTCCAAAACAGCCCTCACCTTAGATTGGTCCATAGACAGACCAGACTTAGAGATAATGTAACCGAGGAACGGAACCTCAGATACCTCAAATTGGCATTTCTTTAATTTGACATATAAACAATTCTCTCTAAGTTTCTGCAAAACTAGGCGCACATGTTTTCGATGCTCATCAAGGGATGAAGAAAAAATTAAAATGTCATCTAAGTAGACAACCATAAATCGGCCAAGATAATCTCGGAAAATTTCATTAACAAAACTTTGAAAAACCGCAGGGGCATTACACAGGCCGAAGGGCATAACCAAATATTCATAATGCCCCTCAAGGGTATTAAAGGCCGTTTTCCACTCGTCCCCCTGCCTAATTCTTATGAGGTTATAGGCCCCTCTGAGATCTAGTTTGGAGAAGACCTGCGCCCCGACCACCTGTGTAAAGAGCCCCTCAATAAGCGGTAGGGGATACTTATTTTTTACCGTGATGTTATTTAAGCCCCGGTAATCGATACAGGGGCGAAGTCCCCCATCCTTTTTCTCCACAAAAAAAAACCCTGCCCCCGCTGGGGAAGATGAAGGCCGAATAAACCCTTTCTCTAAGTTCTCAGCGATATATTCCCGCATGGCAAGGGTTTCTGCTCGGGTCAAATTAAATATTCTCCCTCTGGGAGGCATCGTACCAGGGAGCAGTTCTATTGGGCAGTCCCAAGGTCTATGGGGAGGAAGTTTGTCTGCTGCCTTTTCTGAAAAAACATCAGCAAACTCCAAATATGGAGTAGGAATCCCACTAGGGAGTAAGTGTGTGACCCTGAGGGGAAATTCAAGGCAGCTCCGGAAACACTGGTGTCCCCACTTGGTAATTTGCCCCGAAACCCAATCAATTTGAGGATTATGCGCCTGCAGCCATGGCAACCCCAGAATCAAGGGGGTCCCAGGCATGCTCAAAATCAGGAACCTGATAACCTCAGAATGACTGGCTCCAATTTTGATTTGCATGGGAGGTGATTGAAACCGAACTAACCCCCCGGCCACTGGAGTGCCATCAATAGCTGACACCCGGATAGGAGTTGGCAAGGTTTGTGCCATGATTCCTAGAGTCTGAGCTAGATCAGAGTCTAGGAAGTTCCCAGCTGCTCCAGAATCGAGAAGAGCCTTTAAGTTAATATATTTGGCACCAAACATAACCTGAACTGGGACAAAAACTGGAGACGATACTTGAGGAGATACCTTACAGCCTAGGAGGGCCCCCTCGATACCCCCTAGGCTCTGAAGTTTCCCGACGGTTTCTTTGGGCAAAGTCTAACCATGTGGCCGGTCCCACCACAGTATAGACAGAGCCCCTCGGATAGACGTCGTTGTCGCTCGCCTTCGGTGAGCCTGGTGGCACCTAGCTGCATAGGCTCTTCAGAAGGTTGAGCGACGGGAACCTCAGATTTTGCAGCGGGTTCAAAATGTGATCCTTTCTCCAGGCGCCGTTCCCGGAGTCGGCGATCAACGCGGATGGCCAAATGCATTAAGTCATCCAGTGTTTGGGGTTCCGGGTAGTTCACCAGGGTATCTTTGATAGCGTCAGCCAGACCTAACCGGAATTGGCCACAGAGGGCAGGATTGTTCCAGCGTGAGTCAACTGCCCAACGCCGGAATTCGGAACAGTAGTCCTCGGCTGGACGGCGTCCCTGGCGGAGGGTACGTAACTTTGCGTCAGCTGAGGCCCCCTTGTCAGGATCGTCATAAAGGACCTCCATTGCAGTGAAGAAACTGTCCACTGACTGGCGGATGGGGTCCTGAGCTGATAGACTAAAGGCCCAGGACTGAGGGTCTCCATGTAACAGGGATATAATCAAGCCCACTTTTTGTTCCTGTGAGCCCGAGGACACCGGGCGAAGCTGAAAGTAAAGTTTACAAGAGTCCCGGAAATTGGCAAATTTTGCCCTATCGCCAAAAAATTTTTCAGGGAGCGGGATCTTGGGTTCCACCGTCATTGCGGCCGGAGCCCCCTGAGAAGTGGGGACCATGGGAGTTGGACGGTTCTCCTGGGCCGCAACTCGATGAGCCAGGTGCTCCACCGCCGCCGTCAGGGCCTGCACCTGCTCCAGAATTTGGTCCATTCTTTCTGGCCCGTTATAATGTCAGGATTGTACCTAACACCCGTCTGTCTTAAGCCAGTATCCCCCAATCTCCACCGCCACTTCTGCCTATAGACAAGCCCCCGCTTGTAGGAGACGCGAGCAATGCCTCTCCCAGTCGGTTGCCCCCAGGACTTAACAGGCGCAAGGGATAGTAGCTTAAGGTGCAGTTTGGTGTTAAGCAGGGAATCCCGAATGAGGATGCCGGGTGCGGAAAGTCCGTAATTCAGGCCGAGGTCAAACCAGGAAGTCACAGGCGAGGTATCCAGGGGAGAAGACTGAGGATGGTCGAGGGTAGCCGGGGTCAATTCCAGGAGGTCACAGGCGAAGTACAGGAGGGTCAGGCAAGAGAATGGTCAGGCAAAGCAGAAGGTCAGGGCAGGCAGCTAGCAAGAATAGTCAGGGTCCAAATCCAAATCCAATCCAATATCTTCACAAACACAGCAGCACACATCCAGAACCCAGAAGCTATAACGGGCACTGGGAAACTGGAACAGTGCAAATATATAGGGAAGTCTGGCCAATGGGAAACAGGGAAAAAGGAGGGAAGGAAGGTGCTTGGTGCAAACAAGGAAGTGGGATCGGTCCCAGGAGCTGGACGGCCCAGGCCAGACAGGCCGACCAGTCCCTGGGTCCGATCCCAAGAACCGGCCACTGACTGGGCAATTCAAACTCGCCCCCGGCGGGCGCGCTGGGGGAAGCGCCGCCGGGAGGCATAAAGCAGACGTGCTCGCGCGCGCGCGCGAGCACGTTGACGATCGGGCGCGCCCCCGCCAGGAAGGGGAAGCGCAGAGCTGGAGGGGAGAGCCGCAAGGCCGCGCAGCCGCGCGGAGCGGGCTGCGACGCGGCCACCCATGGCGTCCTGCGCCGCCCGCCCCAGATCCCCGTGACGGTGCCGAGGAGCCGGCAGACCCGGGGACCGCCGGGCCGCAGCTCGGTGGGAGCCAGCCGGCAACGCGCCGCGGGACCCGGAACGGCGGTGAGGTAAGTGCCTAACAAGCACAACTTGTATATGATCAGGATATAACAAGGTCATCAACAAAGAGTAGAACCCAAACATGGTCAGTACAAGGCAAGGGCAACTACGCGGAGCACAACTTGGATATGGTCAGGGTGTGGCAAGGTCATCAACACAGAGTACAAATTAGACATCATCAGTATGAAGGAAGGGCATCTACAGAGAGCACAACTTGGATATGGTCAAGATGTGGCAAAGTCATCAACATGGAGCACAACCCAGGCATTGTCAGGACCTTGGCAACAAGATCCAGAGATGCGGCAAATACAGCTGGAGGCCCAGCGGATAACTGGAAAAGCAGAGACCTTTTACAATGTAGTCAGCATAGTAATCTTCCTGCAGGCATCTTTAAATAATCTGCCTTCACAATGTAAGACACTGGGTCTGCCACTGTCTCGTCTTGCTAGACAGCATGGACGCTAGGACCTTTGTAGCTTCGGAGATGACGCAACTCACATAACTGGATTCTGTGGGCGACACTTCCACCAGTTACAGCGCCTCCACTAATTGCAACACCAGTGAGGAGCAAACTTTGAGTGTTGCCTTTTGACACTCTTCATCTGCTTGCCCTTTTCTTAGTTTGCCGCCAGAAAAGAGGTAGTATCCTTAGACTAAAATAAACAGACAGACAAAGAGAATCCTCTCTCTTCAGAGATTGAGTGTAACTATTTCAGTATGTGATTCACACAGAGACTAAAGAGAAAACTGGAAGACATTGCTTATAACAGGATATAGGAAATTAGCAATAATCTTCTGAAAGAGCGGACAAGCAGAAATCAGGGAGGTAAGGCAAGTATGCTTTCATTTTACACTCAACCTTGAGGTGTTCTTTAAATAACCTTCAAAACCACAAGTCTGACTTGATTTGGGAGCCTAATTTCAATTAACTGTGAAGTGGCAAGTATGAGGAAGAACATTTCAGATTGGTTGGAAGGCACGTGTAAAATCCTAAAGATGAGAGTGGGAGGAGGTGAGCAGGGTTGAAATAATGTAGCAACGAAATTAAGGAATGGGGTTTGGATGGAAAGTGCTTTATGGTCTGGTCTAGTTTAAGTTTAGGTTAGAAGTGGACCAAAATCCACAGTGATCAGCCCAGGAATTTATAAGATTCCCGGGCCCGATCGATTCCCTCCCACCAAAATCAGGATGCCCTGCTGTGTGAACCCCCTAGGTTGCCCTATACACTTACCTAGTTTCCTGGCCCAATGGCGCATGTGTGAGCCTCGGCCACATCCCCGCTATCCCTCTAGCAGGACGCGTGTCCGCCCCAGGCATTTATGAATGGCCAGCGCGGGCACGCTCCCTGTTAGAGGGTAGCTGGGGAAGCACCCGCCAGAGAGCTTGGAGCAGCTGGCCTTAGACGAAGGCTTAGACGACGTGACTTCAGCTCGCTTATTGGATGAGCGACCGCATATACGCCGTAGGCCCCAGAAGAGGTAAGTTTGTTTTGGCGACCAGGGGGGTTTCACACAGTGGGGCACCCTTATGGGGGGGGGGGGAGGGCCAAATCCCAGTATTGTCAAAATCCAGGGTTTTGGTCCACTTTAAAGTAAATTCTTCAAGTTTCTATTGGCAGCCTGTAGAGGGACTGACAGAGGGGAGCTGCAGTGGAGAAGTGAAAGGAGAGACGGATGAGGAGAAGCAGAGTGAAGAATATAACAGAGGGTAAACGACAGAGGAGAGGGTAGCAGTAGCAGTCTAGTTGGTAAATAATCAGGGCATGTAAAGAGGTGGTGCATGGAAAGAGGGGGTGAGGGATAACCGTGGATATGAAGGGGCCTACGGGCTTGTGGTTTCCAATCCAATCCGGGATTGCTCACATTTGGTCATAGCACAGACCCCGCCGGCATCCTAGCTTCTGTACGGCTTGTTCTACGGCCACCATCTCAGAGCACAGTGCTCCTCGTAATACTAATGCGAACTAAGAATGCCTCAAAGAGGCACTATAGTAAGGTCACCACTTCCTCATCCACCTATATGGCAGCATGTGACAACCACTTGCAACCATTCCGGTTTGATGCGCAAGCCCATGCTTCAAACCTGATTGGTTCCCGGCAGTCAGGTGTTTGGCAGCCATACATGAATGAAGTATTAAACAAATGGGAATAAGATTGCCTTAAATGCAAATGTAAAATGCAAACATTATCAAGGTCGTGCCATGAAATGCTGCCACAGGCCCACAGCTACAGGCAATGTTCCCTCTAAGTCGGAGCAGCGGCTGTGCGGAGTAGCGAGGGAGCTGGGCGATGCCCGATGAAAACTGAAAAAAACTGTGGTACTACTACTACTGGTATCTACTAAAAAAAGCAAAACACATTAAACAAAAAGATATGATATGCTATTTATATCTGAATGGCTGGCGATGGGAGCGCGTGCACAGCCCAAAAATGCGGCCACCCCATGTTTACATCTGGGATGCCCCGGGGACAGACTGGGAGGGTTTGTTCCACTGTAGATAACCTAATCTTACTGGCACTTAGTTCCCACAGCACATGCATGGGTTGCTGTTCAGACTGCTGCTGGCTGCTAAAACTGCTGCTCAAACTGCTGCAGGCTGCTCAAACTGCTGCCACTGCTAAAACTGCTGCCACTGCTAAAACTGCTGCCACTGCTCAAACTGCTGCCACTGCTCAAACTGCTGCCGGCTGCTCAATGCACATGCACAACACTTGCCATCTTCCTCCATAGTGATCAATCAGAGAGGGGATGGTGTTTGGGCCCCTGCAGAACACTGCCATCTTCCTGCATAGTGATCATCAGAGAGAGGATGGAATCTGTGTAGAAACCCTGTAGAACAGGGGATGATGGCATCTGGGCCCATGTAGAACACTGTCATCTTCCTCCATGGTGACATATGCTGATCATCTCAGGGACAGATCAGAGGGATGGGTCACAGATAAATGCCACACACAGAGGTAGATGACGGATCGGGGTAGAGGTGACGGATGACAATGCCTCCTCCCTGCAGAGGGGCCCCGGTATCCCTCCCAGCAGCAGTAACGGCCGGCCACCATTTTGAGAGGCTGAAGAGAATATGAAGGGAGGGGAGGGAGGAGGCAGCAGCCACATCGCCAGGACCAGGCCTGAGCCGCCCGCCGCTTCCTTCTCCTCCCCCAGCCCGTGCTCATAGAGAGGAGGGTGGGCACATGCCTGGAGGGCGCATCCGAGCACACAGCGGGGAGGGTGATGAGGCGCGCTGCGGGGCCCCTAAGGATGGCTGTCTCCGTGGCCACAGGCCGTCACTCCGAGACGCTACTCAGCGCCGGCCTCTCTCCCGTCTGTCCCTTCCTCCGGGCAGCCGCCCCCACCGCGCTGTCAACGAAACAGAGCTCAGTGGCGCGGTCACACCCTCAACCCACGCCCACATGTTGTTCCTTCGTCCAGATTTTAAAAATACTCACTACCGACGGCGACCATGCGTGGACGGCAGGCGGGGCTGCGTGGGGTGGCAGGCGCGGGTGCGCGGCCGCGCACACGCGCACCTTAGAGGGAACAGTGGCTACAGGGACATGGAGACATGGGGAGTACAGGACAAAGGAGATGGGGCAAAAACAATGGGCAAAACAATGTTTTTTGTCCTTGTACTGCTCAGCAATCAATCAAAGCAGTAGGGAGTTCAGCTATGGCATCCTTTGTGTTTCTTTCATGGCCAATGGCCTAACTACTGCGGGTGCAGAGGTCGCAACCACATCCAAAGCCCATGAGGTCAGGGGGCCTTGCTATTGTTGCTCCTCCACCTCATTTATTAGATTTGGAAGCAACATTTGTCTTTGATTTACTGTCCTAACTGGATCCACTTTAACCCCCTAAGTGATGACCCCGTATCTAGCACGTCGGCAGTGACAGTGTGTTAACTGTCTGCCCCCTGCTAGGTAAGGGTGAGAAAGAGGTGGGTCTCCTGAGTCCCTGGAGGGACTAGTGTGCCGGATAAGTGTGCGGGGGGTTGGAGGGGGAGTGTTGGACATGCAGGGCATGCTCCTTTGCTTAACTAGCTACCTCGCTCCTGCCCTGCAGCGAGTTTCCTGTCCCCCCTGCCTTGATCCACAGCACTGGCTGCCGCCACAGCTCCAGCCGCCTCTCCCTGGCAGGTCAGCACTGAGGTAGACCGGCCAGGGAGCAGCAGCTGGAGCTGCAGCAGCAGAGGAGCATGGAGCAGGCAAGGAGGAAGGAAACATGCTCTCTGGTCATTCCTCCTACAATGAAAGAACACACACCACTGCGATCTGCTGCAAGGAGTCCTAGTCCGTGGAGAAATCTCCCTGGCACTTTTTGCACCAGTTAAACACAGGGAACTAAATGCATCGTTGCTAGAGAAAACTGTTTCCTTTTATAATCAAACCACTAGTAAGGGGCACTACTCATAATGATGATAAAGGATCAATACTGCTTGGGTTCTCCCTGAATTCCACAACACCAATTATTGAGCACCAAAAAAGAAGAAAAACATGGAATTCATGAAGGAACATGGGCACACCAGCAGATTACTTAAAAACAAACAATGTTATTTATTGATGGCATGAAGGGTTTAAAAAATACAAAAACACACAAGACAATGGTTAAAAACAAAAATTAATGGTCTCCTGAATGTATCCTACTGAGTATTGCAATATCCACCAGCACCATTTCATATAGATGCTGGACTGAACCAATGTATACCACAACAATTGTTTAATTGATACTATACACAATATATACAATAATCAAATAATAATACCAGGTATGGACGGTAAAGATATGAATCTATGCACTATATGAACCAAAGCTAAATATGTGAAAAGAACTTTTAGATCTATCCCTCTTATATAATCACTACCAAAAAATACAGTAATTTAATTAATACAACAATAATTTTGTACTCAAACGAACAATCAATATAATAAAGAAAAACCCTAATTATTATTAGCTGGTGTATACCCCCAAGTGTACCCTAATGTAAGGGCCTCAAAATAAAGTGACAAGTGCTAACAAATTACATTAAATATATCAACCATAAAGTGCAATAGCAGTGGCAGAGTATTAGAAGTGTATGCATTAAAAGATCCAAGAACTAGCTACTACCCCTTATTAGTACATAGCTAAGGTATTGCAAAGTACAATGTATCTATATATAATCAATCATTATATATCAGTGTTGCAAAAAAAATAAAGGATAAGCTCAGAATCTTAAGGGCATCATTTTGGCATGAAAATTTTTAAAAGTGCCATCGGAAATTGACTTTTCCTGTAAGAGCTAATATAACCCTTTTGCCTGGACTATACCTTTAACTTGTTTTAATTGGAACAGTAGTTCCCTTTTTTTCACTTTTACAAACTTCGAAACCGGCACGCCTTGTGCCCCCCAATGACTGTCCCTGGTTAAAACGTCTATTTATTTTCAATACTTGAAAACATACAGCTCCAGCATATATTGTGTCAATCCAAACAGGAATGGTGCTGCAACAGGTTTTGGGGCCTTCCTGCCCTTAGTCATGCATGCAGCCATTCATTACATGCGGCAATAAATACACTGTGTAGTGTTGGCCAGGCCTCTGTCCTGCAATGTAGGTGCTCATCTGCTGTAACATTCCACAACTGGGATTCATGCAGATCATTCCCCTTCTGGACCTACCCACACCTCCTGCAGACGTGGAGTGAGGCCTCTTTTCCCTGTGCACAGTACACAAGCTGCGCCGCCTATGAACCAGAGATTGTATCTGGGTCCCGTTCCCGTCACCTCTGATGTTGCATGGTGGGCAGGGGCAGACTAAATCACAGGCCTCATCACCTCCCACAAAATGGAAAGCAATAGACGCCAAGTGAGAGATCTCAGGGGCAGAGAACCTCACAGTTGTGGCAGCAGGGCCAGCCCCAAAAAACTTGGTCCCTATGGGACCCCTACTCTCGCCAAACTTTATATGGGTTGGTGGATGGAGAACATCTTTGGGGATAGTAATCCTTATGTAGCATACATATATTGGTCGCTACACAGATGATCTGTTTTTTTTTTTTTTGGTGCAAGTGAAACACTGAGGTCATTAATTTCTTATATGAATGATAATGCCTGTAATCTAAAATGTATTTTAAGTGGCAAACGACGCAAATTACCTATCTAATCTCAAATTGCAGGTGGAATGAAATGAGATTATTACATACACATTCATAACAGCAGAGTCAGAAATTATGGCCCTTATTCATCAAGCGATAGCGCCAGGTAGTGTCTGACGAGCGCCAGGTAGCGGCAGCTAACGGCGACTACCGACTCAAGTACGCCCGGCGGCGGTCACAATGACGCATTTATCAAGCAAAATGAGGCTAGCGCCGGCGAGAGCGACGGCTAGCGCGGCATTCATCATGAAGCCGCCTGGACCGAACAGCGCCGCTGCAAATTCCCTCACAGCGCCAGGTATGAGCTGTCGCTCCCTGGCGATGTCCAATGCATTTCAATGGAGCAATCTATAATTAATCATAATTAATTGGGATTAATTGTTTTTTTTATTTTTTTAATGTCAAAAAATCGGAGACCACTTCTGCAATGTTAGGATTTATTTTTAAGTAAAAAAAAAAAAAAAAAAAAATATGTGCAGAATTGATCTAACAGGTCTGAGATTAATGTATTCATATTACAAAATGATTCTAAAAACATGTATAATGTTACATTCAAAAAATATGGTTGTTTAGGGGTTAAAAACTAGTTAATACACATCGCCGCCAGCGCTCTGGGGTTTAAACAAGGAATGGACAGCGACAACACATTCGGAGCGTGATTTGTTGATGAATATGAAGCTAGCCGTTCGCTCTGGCCATTCGTTGTCAGGCGCTCACATACAACGCTGGACCAGTGAAACAGCGACCCCCCAGCCCGTATTCAACATTACCGCACACCGACTGAGTCGCTGTCATCAAGCTAATGCCGGCCAAGCACAGCGAATACTGGCTGGCGCTGAAAAAATCACGCTACAGTCGCTCATCTGTCGCTACCTGGCGCTATTAATGAATCGGCCTCTATGTCTATTGCTTTCCCTTTTGTGGGAGTTGAGGATGCCTGTAGTTTGGTCTCCCCCCTTCCCCGCCCGTCGTGCAACGTCAGAGGTAACAGGGATGAGACCCGGATACAATCTCCAGTTTATCGCCAGCGCAGCATGTGTCCCGTGCCCCGGGGGATAGCGATCACGTAGGTCCAGGAGCTGGATGATCTGCATCAATCCCAGATGTGGATTGTTGCAGCGGGTGAGTGCTTGAGCAGCAGGGCAGAGGCCTGTCCAACGCTACACAGGTGTATTTATTGCCATTTGTAAGGAATGGTTGTATGCATTACTAAGGGGCGGGAAGGCCCCAAAATTAGTTGCAGCACCATTCTTGTGTGGAGTGACATAGAGGCTGATTCATCATTAGCGGCAGGTAGCGACAGATGAGCGTCTGTAGCAGGCATTTTCAGAGCGCCCGCTAGTAGTCGCAGTGCTCAGCCGTGGGTCGCTACTTTATAGCGACTCAGTCGCTGCTCAGTAATGTTGAATACATTGTGAGGAGTCGCTATTTGACCAGTACAGCGCTGTATGGGAGCGCATGTTAGCGATTGCTCATAGCGACCGACTCACACCATATTCAGCAAAAAACAGCCTCCCAAATCTCTTGCTCTGAAAAATACTTGTTTGTAGCCCATAGCGCAGGAGGCGGTGTGTTCAAAGTCTGTTTACAAGCATCTATCAACTAGTAACTAAGGAAAAACATATGGAATTACATTGTAGCAACATTGTAACATGGACACTTTAATGCCAGACCTGTAATGTCATTTCTGAAGAAATATCTAAAAAATTTAAAAATGTGAAAAAACAGCTTATTCAATGCCAGGAGAGGTCACAGAATTATTTGTGATTTTTGGGGAAAAAAAAAAAAACAGTTTAAAGTGAAGAAAAGGTTCGTCCATTGAAATGCATGGTGGAGCGACAGGTAGCGAGAGGTCATACCTGGCGCTGTGCAAGGCTGAACGCTGGCGCTGTTCGCAGAGGCTTTGAAAATGATGAATCAGACGCTACATGCCGCTATCCCAGTCGCTAAACAGATTCTGCTTGATAAATGTGGAATTGCGTGCCGTGTCTGGCGTTGACCAGTCGCTATCTGTCGCTACCTCTCATTAACCAGGCGCTACCTGGCGCTATCCTTTCTTAAATAACCCCCATAGTATAAGGTCGATTCATGGTTGTGCACCAATGTATTTGTGCACACTTTTCATGAGTAAAAAGGCTTTACATTTTCCCCTTCTCTCAATTCATGAGACACATTTTTGTGCTCAGATTTGCATGCATAAATTTGCGCATGGAGTAAAATTTCATGCACAAATTTTCTCCCAAGAGCATATTTGTGTGTGATTCATGGTTTGTTTTGGGGGCTTAAAAAGGTGCGCATTTTATGTGTGTGTTTATTTTATGCTGCATTTTTCTCCGGCAAAAAGCTGGAGGCAACTGCAACTGCAACAAACTAACATGCTTATTTGATTCCTAAAACACATGCCAGCAACAGCCGGCATGTTTTTTTATGAATGAAAGTGTCAGTTACAAGTTATTTTTCCTTTTTTATAACTATGTTTTTAAATTTTATTAAAAATAAAAAATTGTAAAAAGTTGTAAAAGTTTACAAACAAGGGTTGATTCATCACTAGGAGTATTTTTTGAGAGTAAACACTTTATTGTTTTCATTTTTTTCAGGGGTCAAAGTATGATGATATAACCATGCTGCCTGCTATTAAACTGGAAAACGGCCACGCCCACTGGTTGGGAATTTAAAAAATTAATGAAATATGTAATTCCCCTTTTTAGGGGGTTCATTTTTAATAAAAAAAATGGGTTGCTCTTTGATAGTATGAGTGTTATCAGTGCACATTTCTATCAGGCTTAATGTATTATTTCGTTCTATTATACTATATATTAATATACTAAGAAAATATTTAATAAAACGTATTGAAAAGGAACAGGGAACATAGGGAAATTTAGGGTTATGTTAATATATGTAGTTTCCTGGACCAGCTTTAAAACATCTAGTACTGTACAAGGTTGCTGTGATAGTAGTCTCACTGAGGCTATGTAGGGCTTTGAGAATCTTCTCTGATACTTTTGTGTGATTGGCCATGCTCTCTACGGTCTTACTAGGTGTACAACCCATGATGCTTCTGTCTATAATGTTCTTTAGTTTATTTGCTGAATTTTGTTTACAGAGGATTCTTTGGATATCTCTTCAATCTTGTAGGAGACCTTTTCTAACTCTGTTCTGATCTGTTCTGTGTTCTGTTCTGTTTTATTATATTTTTAGAGTAGAAAAAAAATGAGACCAAAATTAGAAAACATACATACAGATCTCTAATATTACATATCACTTTCCTTTTCATAGTGCCTCAATAAGAAGTACAATCATTTATAATCAAGTCTTATATATTACAAATATAAGCAGTTCAATTAACCTAATCATACATTGTATATTTACTTTAGAGGCATAGTTTGGTCTGTTGTTGTTTGCTATCCTGTTTTATAGGCGCTATACTGCTGGAAATGGTCCTATTGCTTATTTAGTAGTTTATAAGAAAAGAAACATGTCGGTGTTCCCGGCAAAGGAGACTCTCTCTGCCCATTGTGTCAATAAGGGCAGCCTGGGTGAAAGTTTAATCACTGCAGAGGGGGGAATAAATGTCTGCCCCACATTAGCGACACCTCCACCACATGGCCCGTCGCCCTCCGGGGGGTCATCCCCGGCCCAGTTTAACCTCCTGACCCCCACTTGGGGAGATAACTCTGATTGCGGCAGGGAGGTCGTATGGGCTGACATCCACCCAATCCCAGAGGGTACCGAGCTCCCACATGCGCCCGCTCATACACCCTCGGAAGCTATGATCTTGGAGTGGTCGGCTCTAGCATCAACCTACCAAGCGGCTTATCCCTGCATGGCCCTCCATTCGGGATGCCCTCGACCTAGGCACCAGCTAGACAGCTGTTCCCGCAGCCGCCCGCTGATCCCAGTATCCAAGCCATCCTGCAGTGCCTCCCAACCAAAGCCGAGCTCAAAGCGGACCTAGTGGCGGTGGCGACCAGAATTGAGCTGGCTTTACGCAGAGAAATTGAGGATCTGCAACAAAAATCTTCAGCCTCCAGACACTAAAGACGCGTTACTCGAAGACTGCACAGACCACGAAGCGAGCCTGGCGACCCTGGAAAGAAATCAAGAGTTACACCATCAACAACCTGAAGATCCGAGGTATTCCGGAATCGATCAGATCAGAAGTTCTTCTTCCATTGGTAACAGAAATGTTCAACTACCTGCTGGGGCTGATCAAAGATAGAATCCACAGGGTGGCTGGTCGCCCGGCCGGAGCCCCTCAGGCTCCCAGAGATGTCCTATGTAGAATCCACTTTTTTACCATCAAGGAGGACATTCTACCCCTGGCTTGGGAGAGAGGAAGGTTCGAATGGAAGGGCGCGCAAATCACGATTCTGCCGGATCTGTCGTGTCGCACCCTACAGATGAGACGGGTGCTTCGACCTCTCCTCGACAAGATACGGAAAATCGGGGCCTCCTATGAATGGGGTCACCCATTCCATCTTATAGCGCGCAAGGATGGCTCCACATTTATCCTCAGAAGCAAGGCGGACCTGCCAGGGTTGTTCATTTTTCTGGGACTAGACCCTTTCCCGGTCCCGGATTGGCTGGTGTTTGACCCCCCGCCTCCTCTCCCGCAGAGAGCTCCTAGGGGACACCAGATGGCTGGGGATCTGAGAGGAGGTGCCCCTAGAAGGGTCATGGACCGCTAGGACTCTCCCTCCCGTCTTCTTTTTGCCCCTCCCCTCCTGGCGATTGCAGCCTGATTTCCCCACTGTCCCCCCCGCTCCCTGTACCCTTTTGATCACCTGCCAAGGACTATTATGTTCCAGTGTGACTCTGTGGCAATGTACTGACTGGAGTGTTTCGCACTCTTGAGTTGGGGCCAGGGTCTGGGGTTACATAGGCGTGCCCCTCCCCCGGGTCTCTGTGGGTGGGCCGGCCTTCCCCCACCCCGCCCGCCATGTATGTGTCACGGTGGGTGGGGGGGAGGGTGGCCCGCCGGCTGGGCCGGCTGGGGGAGTGGGGATAGCCTTGTTTTGTTGGCTCATTGGGAGGGGGGATGTTCCTCGGAGCTGAAGGAATCATAACTCTTGGTGGGCCCCTTTACGATATCAGCCTGAGGTTATCTGTTGTTGCAACAAGTATTTGTTCGGGGGTTTGTTGGGGGCGTTGTAAGGGCACCGGGGGGGCTACAGTGGGTGCCTTTCTGGGGTTATTGAGTTCCTTTTGCTCCCTGGAGGGGTGGGGTGGAGGGGAGCCTGGTTAGCAACCTTGAATAGGTAGGGGCTAGCTCCTGAGTCACGAAGTTACTTCCCCCAACAACTGTCCCGCGCTGTCCTGTTGGACCTTGACCAGCGGGTGGTGCGTGGTGTTCGAGGACATTGTCCTCAGTACTCTTGGTTGCCATCCCCTGTAAAGGAAGGGCTCATTAGGTTTCTTCATCTACTTCCTAAAACTTCTCTCTGTTCTTGCACCCCCTTGGGGTCTCTACTCTTTCTCTCTACTCTCCATTACCCTTCTTACCTTTTCCTCCGTTCTTTCCTGGGGCTTGGTCCTGTCCTTGGCTCGGATCCCGCGCATTGGGTTCCTCCGGTCTCTGTGACCCCCTGACTGTCACGACGTGCCCACTCCAGAGTCATAACTTCAGCCAATAATCTAGCATGGCTGGTCTTAAACTATGTACCTTTGCCAAGGGGTACTGTATGGATTCCACAAGCCTTGGTGGATGTCATCATGTTGCAAGAGACTCATTTTTGCCAGGGGAAAATTCCAGAAATTAGAAACAGATACTATGATAGATGGTTCCACAGCCCTAAGCCAGAGAACAAACCTAAAGGAGTATCCATTGCATTTCATAAAACTGTCCCTCTGGAACCTTTGGACTCGAAAGTGGATCCAAATGGCAGGTATTTGTTCCTCAAGTTTACGCTGTATGAAGCCAGGTATACTCTTGCTAACCTGTATTTGCCCAACCAGGACCAGGTGGAGGTGGGCCTTGGGATGTTGCGTATGCTCGAGGAGTTTGCAGAAGGCACTATAGTGTTAGGGGGGGACTTTAATCTGGTACTAGATCCGAGGCTTGATTCCTCCCAGGGTAAGTCAGCAGTTCCCCTTTCTAGGTTGAATAGTTTCTGTAGGGCCCTCCGCGCTCTCCAGGTTGTTGACACCTGGAGAATCCAACACGGGGGGGCAAGGGATTATACGTTTTTCTCCCACCCCCATAATACTTATAGCAGGCTGGATTACATCTTCCTCAGCCACCACGCACTTGTGCGTGACCCTGATACCTCTATTGGGCAGATACTCTGGTCGGACCATGCCCCTGTCTTCTTGAGCCTCCAGATCCCGGAAGTGGCCCCTAGGCAATACAATTGGCGTCTGAACGATAATTTGCTGAAAGACGCCATTTGCCTAGCAGAAATAAAAACATCTATAGCCAATTTCCATTCTGATCATGTGAATAACCCAACTCCACTTCCATTGCAGTGAGAAGCACTCAAGTGTGTGTTGCGCGGGGTCTTTATCAAGCACAGGTCCAGGCTCAAGAGGGAACGGGTTGAAACAGATCGGGGCTGCGCTGGAGCATATCAGGGAACTAGAAGAGGCACACAAAGCCTCCTCCACCCACTCAGCCTTGAGGGAGCTACTGGACACCAGGCAGAATTTGAAGAGCTTGTACGACCAGTGTTTCCTCAAATACCGGGATAGATATAGGGCCCATATCTATGAACACTCCGAAAAATGTAGCAGGATGCTGACCCCGTCTCTTCACCTGAGACAGGGTTGTGCGTTCGTTTCTACTGTCAGGGGCGTGGGGGGATTGGAGATCCATAAGACGCCCCAGATAGCTAGCGAGTTTCAGACCTTTTACTCCAGGCTTTACAACATTGAGAGCACCCTTGCCCAGGGGCCGCGTCAGGTAGAGAGTGTTCCGATAGTAGACTATATAAGGGAAATGGCTCTCCCAACCTTACCCCCAGAAGACAGCGAATTGTTGGAAGACACATTCAAACTAGAGGAGGTGGTTCGGGCCATAGGGGAGGCTCCCGCGGGTAAGAGTCTGGGCCCTGATGGGTTTACCTCCAGATTTTACAAAGCGTTGGGGACTGTGATTGCCCCCTTTCTGGTTAAGGTGTTTAACTCGATCTCGAACTGCTGCTCCTTCCGGAGACAAGCCTTGGAGGCGCACATCGCAGTCATTCCAAAACCCGGCATGGACAGTACTTTGCCAGGAAGCTACAGACCAATATCATTGATTAATGTAGACATGAAAATATATGCTAAAATTATCGCTCTCAGAATGCAACTGCTGCTCCCCTCATTGATCAACTTGGATCAGGTGGGATTTGTCTCGGGAAGGGAGGCAAGAGATAACACCATCAAGACAATCTCCCTGATGCATTACGTACAGTCGCAGGCCATCCAGGCCTGTGTGCTGGCGGTGGATGCAGAAAAAGCGTTCGACAGGGTGCATTGGGGGTTCCTGAGAGCCACACTGAACCAATTGGGATTTGGTCCGGTTATGTTGTCTACAATCATGCCCTATATCAAGACCCAACCGCGAAGGTAAAGGTCAATGGCTCCTTGTCTGGCCCCTTTGGTATCCAAAATGGTACTCGTCAGGGGTGCCCCTTACCTCCACTGCTTTATGTGTTAGTGATGGAGCATCTTGCCAATGCCCTGAGAGCTAACCCGTCTATCAGGGGGATCGCCTGTGGGGGGGAGGCCATAAGGTACCTAGGGGTCCAGCTGTCCTCGGATTTGGGGAAACTATACAAACTTAATTACGCTCCACTCCTTCAGTCTACGGTCACCAACCTTAGTTTATATAGCAAAAAACAATATACATGGCTGGGACGCATAAATATCCTTAAAATGGACATTTTGCCCCGGTTTCTCTACTTATTTCAGGCCTGGCCTCGGAACGTGGTTTCTTCAAGCTACTTCAAAGGGCCTTTTTTAAATTCATCTGGGGCAACAGGAGGCCTAGAATACGGAGGGCTACACTCTTTAGGCCTAAACATAAGGGAGGGCTTGGGGTTCCGGACCTTAGGACTTACCATGCTGCTTCAGTGCTGGTGCGTCTCTCGGAGTGGTTCCACCATAAAGAAGATAAGTGTTGGGTTGGCATTGAGAGGGACACCTCCCCCCTTGGACTGGCGGCCCTGCCTTGCGTGGATCCCCCACGCCGGCCCAGGAGACAGGAGTTGCCTTATTTAGTGGGCCCTCCGCTGACAATATGGGATAGGTTCTTGAGGCGGGGGGGAACTGTCACTCAGACCTGGACCCCTCACCCCGCTATTTGACAACCCAGCCTTTCCTCCAGGGATGAACTCTAGGACATTTCTCCTTTGGGATGCATCTCAAGACATTAGACTGGGAGATATAGTGGCAAGAGCGGGTGTGCCCTCCCTTTCTGACTTACGGGCTCGAGGCGGACATGGGAATATCTCCTGGCTTATGCACGCCCAACTGGTTGCCTTTGTCAAATCCCATACGTCAGCCTCGAAACTTTCTTGCCCCCTCACGCCCTTGGAGAGGCTTTTAAGGGACCCAACGCCCCCCAAGCATGTGATTTCTACTTTATATAAGATCCTTCAGGACAAAGGGGAGGGACGGGAGCTGCCCCAGTTCTGCAGGAAGTGGGAGGAGGAATTGGGACAATCATTTGAACCAGAAGACTGGGAGAAGTCCTTTGCGCTTACCCACAAGTTGTCTATGGCATGCAGGGCTCCGGAAAGAAATCCTAGCAAGATGGTATAGATGCCCATCAAATCTTGCAAAATTTGGGAGAGCGGAGTCTGGAGACTGTTGGAGGTGCGGGAGGGCCCTGGGGACTATGTTACACATCTGGTGGGAGTGCCCGATGGTGAGGACCTTTTGGGAAGGAGTGCTCGGAATCTATGAGCACTTGACACTTGAAAACGTCCCGCATCCGCCGCAGGTTACTCTCTTATCGGATGATCCCAGGGTCGGTGAGCAAGAAGGGCTCGTTGAGGCACTTGCTCGCGGCTGCCAGATCGGTGATCCCCAGGCACTGGCATACCAATGTTGCCCCTTCCCTGCTGGAATGGTATGGGGAGGTGGAGAACATCAAGAGGATGGAGGAGCTGACTCTGGAAAGGATTGAGGAGGGTACCCAGAGGTTCCTTAAGACATGGACTCTTTGGGAAGTATCACGGGTCTCACCTGACTTTTGGGCGCTCCTAGAACGTGTGTAGTGTTATGTGGGGCAGTGGGGGGGGGGGCCTGTTTCTTGATCGATGTGGTGTGTTCCGGTGGGATCGAAGTGGCGGGGTTTGGGCACGGGGCTCGTTCTTCCTGTTCTTTTCTCTTCCCTCTATTTTTCTATACAACCTGTCTATTCTTTTGGATTGCTTGGGGGATCGGACACAGCTTTTACCGATTGGATAAGGCCGATTGTGGTCGGGTCCACAGGAAGGGGGAGGGTCACACCTCAGGGCGGTGATCCAGGGTGAAGCGGTAGGTTGTTGCTGGGTGTCGGTTACAGATCTCCTATGACTGAACCTAGTTTGTGTCCCGAGTTGGGGAAAGCGGTACGATCGGAACCACTTAGGCCGAATTTGATTGTAATGTTTTGTATTTGGTTGCTGTGCCATCTTCGCCCTGCGATCATCCACATGTTCTTGTCTCTACCTGCTGTTCTGTACAAATTGTTAAAAAACAATAAAGACATATTGAAGTAAACTATGGGTCCCTATTTTCCACCGCAGTTTCTTACTTCATGCTCACCCCAACTCAGTCCACTTTTTGTTTCCAATGTACCAATGAAATGTATTTTGTTTCCAAGCACGATAGCAATTCTGTGACTTTTCTCCGAACATATTTAATAAAAATGTCTGAAAATGAAAACAATGGTGATAGGATACCACTCAAAGATCACTTGTAAATATTTAAACTCAAATTTATGTATTTTTATTTTATATACAATTTGCCTTTTTTGTCCAGAAATAAAATATCTAAATGCATACAGACTTCAATGTGGTATATGTTTAGCTTTTCAACAATACTTTAGCAGAATAAATGCTTTGTACATAATTATGTCCTTTTTCTTGTATTCATGAAGTTTACAGCTAAGTCGATAAACATGAATTCCTCATGTCCTTTGATTGTATTTAACCAATAACAAGCAGAGACATTAACTAGTTATATTAATAAGCTGCTCAATTAACACTGGTTAAACTATATACAATACAAACCAATCATACAAATGTTGACTAGGATATTGAAGTATACAATAGAGGGTCATAAAGATTGCCATCATTTATCATTTACATGGTGCCCTCCCGAAGGCTTTCCAGTTTTGGAAGTTGCTTAGTTTTTTTAAACACTATAGGAAGGAGGTGACGAGACGAGTGTGTGTGTGAGTTTGCTTGGTTTCCTACATTGTCTACTACATGTATTCTTTTAAGAATATCCTAGGCTCGGTCTCCATTGACACCAATATTCAGAGGTAGGCATGTGTCTGTCTTGTGCCAACATCTGGTTTTCCAACATTATTTGTAATAACGTGTACTGTAGCTCAGCTCAGTATAACCTTAAATCAGTTGAAGGTCAACCAGGAGTCAGCATTTGAGCTTGGTGGCCTTGAGGAGTCAATCTTTGAGTCTCGTTCTATTTTGATAGGCCTTCCCTACTAAGCGAATTTAGACTGCTAGCTACATTAACCAACAGTGAAGACTCCACCCTAGATCCACGTCAAATTAATTAATCTATCATTTACTATATTGAAAGTTATGAGGGGCCTTGGGTATGAAATATAAACCACAACACTCCTTGATAGATTAGATTTTTTTCCAAGAGTCTGGAAACTCCTTGTTTTTCTACTTTCCCTTAACTTCATCTTTACTTCTCTCCCTATCCCCTAACCCTTTAACTAGAAGTCAACATTTGACCTTGGTGAACTTGGTGTCACGCTTCTGAGTCTTGTTACCTATGGTAGAACCCCTCTCATGAGTTAATTCAGGCGTCCGGCAACTACAGAGTTGCCTTGACCTGCTAGATGCATTAAGCAACTCCTTAGGCCATAGACCAGAGTTTAATAAATTAATCTATAATTTACTATCTTAAAATAAGTAAGGGACGCAGGGCATCGGGAACCATAGTGAACAAAAAATGAACCTCAATACTCAATACTTGATATATTATCATTCTTTCAGATTGGAATCACTGGATAGACTACCTGGGTGATTAGGAAAAAGAAACGGCTTGCTTTAGATTTATTTTTGGGTTTGTGGTCTTCGTTCCTGGATGTGAGTGGTCAAAAATGCCCATTTTCATCACCTAGTATAGCCTTACCTCACAGGGTCTCAAGAACCACTGGCTGGAAACCCCTGCTCTAAATCAGAAATCAGTTAACTTTGGAGGAGGTATGGCCTGACCTGAGCAGGGTGCAGGCTGGAATACTCACCCTGCATTCTGCTCCCCATCATCCACATCTCAGGGAGGTGATGTAGGTGTCCCATGACCACTAGTCTGGGCCCCAAAGGAGAGGAAGCAGAATGCAGAATTAAGATGGCATGCTTCCCAGTCACTTTTCCTCTGTTAGTGCTAGGCTTCCCTTTTCTACACACATACCTAGGACAGGGCCGGGGGGATTTAATATACCCAGGGCAAACTCCAGTACTATGCAAGGGGTGTTGTACTCAGAGAACTCAGCAGTCAGGCTGATGCCCTTGCTTTTCTGGCATTCGAGGCAACAGCACTGCTTGTTCAGGCCTAGAAACTGCCTTGCCTATAGCCATAGTAACATGTAAGGTGCATGAAACAAACATGGAGCAAATCAGGCTTAAGAAATGTATAGATGACAGGTTAGTCTGCAATTTTTCGAGTACCATTAAGTACCAGCAGTGTACTATTACCACTGGTTAGGTCACACTGATCTAGTTTATTGTAACAGCTCCATTCACTGCATGTCCAGCTCCATTCACTGAAATGGCTAGGTACTGCCGTGGCACAGCCCCCCTTTGCAGTGAATGGAGTGAGCATGCACAGTTACTGGGACTGACTTGGGATGGCAGAAGCGCACATGGAAACCGGAAGAGGTTTCTATGCACAGGACCAGCCAAAAAAAAGACAGGAATCTTTTTCCTATGGTTAAGAGTTCCTTTGAAAATGTACTTCCTTTGCATTCTACTGAACATATCTGGTAGCCCTAGACCCCCTCTGGCAACTCTATATCTGGAAGGCTTTTGGTTTGCAGGGGCCCTACCACACTTCTTTCACTACCAATTTGCTTCACAGGTCAGGGCTATTTATCTTTTCCTTCTGCTGTCTCATCCAAAGGGGACCCAGAAGCTGCGGCACACTGCAGCACTGTATGCCCCCTGTTGAAGGTGGTATGGCTGCCTCATATAGAGACAGCAGTGTTGGGGGTATTTAAACTCAAACTAGCAGTTTTTAAAGTTGCGCTGCTGCCTATGCCTCATGTGCTGTACAATGTAACAAGCAGGGCAGGGTCCCTACTGTTACACTGTAAAAAGCAAGCCAGCTCCTTGCTGTGTAACAATGTAACACGAGTCCTGCTATGTTAACATTGTATAGCAGCCATTATAATTATTATACATTATTATGTATTACAATGTAAACAGCTGCGAGTCATCTCTCCGTCGCTCTGGTGCGCTGAAGAGATCTCTCTGAAGGGCACTGTATTTATATGTCAAGGACACAGGGTAGGCTAGGCTCCCTAGTGAACAGAACCCTCCGTGCTGCAGAATTGCCAAGCAAGGTTGGGTCCAGAGGAACAGAACCAGAGTTTTTTTTACTTTGTTTTGCACCTTGTCCCAGGATCCCCAAATTGGGATGCCCTGCTATATGAAACCCCCCAGGACACTGGTTCTGATGAGCTCTTCTGTAATCTCCAATCAGCGTTCTTGCATATTAATAAGCCACGTAGAATGCTGAAAGAAAGGAGATCATCAAGCATCACTTTGGCTGCTCTCCTAAAGCAGAATGCACATGTGTTAGCCATTCAGAAAGGCATAGCCCAGAAGCCAGGGATGGCATCGTGACCCACACATGTGCCACTGAAAAAGTAAGATTTACGATGAACCGGGGGGGGGGGGTATTCCATTTTGAGGCATCCAGAGAACTGAATATTTTTTGGAGGCCTAAAGGTGGGGCAGCTTAAACCAGTTTGTGGGTGATGTGTGTGGCTTTTAACAGGCATTTGGGACAAAAAATATTCACAGCATTCAGTGGTACTAATGTGTGTATATAGGTTTAGCCCCGCCCCTGGTCTCATGCTCCAGGGATCTTTGGCCCCAATCAGATGTTGGTGGTGGAGCCAATGCTCGGCCAATTCATCCATTTCACTACCGCCATTAAGCCAAAGAGTCAGAGCAGTTGTAAACCAACCAGACATCAGGCATCCTGCTAAAACAACTACCTTTTATAGATGGAAGCAGATTGGAATGGGGTACAGGACAATCAGAATACTTGTTGAATACTACCTAACAGAATCTTTAGTTCCACATAACGGAAACTCCTGTTATAAGCATGACATCACAGCAGCCCTGTCGAGTACCACCTGACAGGATCTCGAGTACCACCAGTGGTACTTCTACCACTGATTGGGAACACCTGCTCTAGAGTCTTATAGACTCTTTGCCAGTGTTTTTCAGCTCTTATTTATTCTTTTAGCTACAGCTCCATTATTCAAAACTCTCTACCTTGTATCTTAGCCCGCTCCAGTTTTTTTTTCTGTTAAAACAAGCCTAGAAAGGCTCATTGCTTTGATATAGGGTTGTGTTTTACATGTGATGTATGATGGTCAGAAAGCAACCAAGCAGACAGGCTCTAGGCTTTGGATTTGCTTTACCACATTACGGGGGAAAAAGCTGATCTCCTAAGTCTGGAAGAAGTGTCATTAAGTGGGAGCATCCTTGGCTGAGATAATGTTGGTAAAAGTTTATTCAAACCCCTACCCCTACTATTTTTACTTTTGCCAGTACAGACCCTACACACACCCCAGGCAAAGTGTACATTCAAACTGGCAGCATAGAAGACTTATTTTAGGTTTGACTTCCCTTTTAATTAACCCAGTGTTATTACATTTCATTGGAGAATAGGTTCTTTCTTATCATAACATGTAAATTCTAAATGCCTCAGTATATTTATGTAATAGGCTCCAGTACTCATCATTCCCTATCATCAATGTGGCTTTTACCAAGACGAGCTTGGTGGGCTCTATATAATGATTTTGGTAGGTTTCCTTAGGTATTAGACACCTAACAAATTACTTTTCAACATACTTTCCTACAATATTTTATTTTTCACTTCTAGTATCTGCAGGAATCATCCTTATATGCTAGAGCATAGCACATGAGAGCATCCTTTTCCGTACTAAGAAGAATTAATAATGTTTAAGCATGGCTAAACCTTTTGGTTTCTCATAGATCCACCACAGAACATTGATGAGTTGGGACAATTAAATCCTTCTTTACAGAGGTCTGGATAAGCAACCATTTTACAATATGTATTTAGTATCCATAGTGGGTTACGTCTAGTAAATGGAATATGGAGTTATTTGGGGATTGTAAATTGCATCTGATAAACTCTCCAATATAAAAGTTTTCTTTAACATAGAGTTAATTCATTTGTATTGATTTGAATTGAGTAGACACATTCCAGGCAAATGACGGGAGACTTTCTTAGTTTAAGGATCCAGCCTGGATAGAATCATTAATTCCTTATAGGTAAGTCTTGCATACATATTATTGTCAACCAGAAGGAAAGTAGGGTGTGTCACTGTGGTAGTTGTAATCAGGACACACCTTCTGTACTAATTTATAATCTGTACTATAAAATGATATATAAATACAGATCACTTTGAA
Source organism: Gastrophryne carolinensis (assembly GCA_027917425.1). Lineage (NCBI taxonomy): Eukaryota > Metazoa > Chordata > Amphibia > Anura > Microhylidae > Gastrophryne > Gastrophryne carolinensis. The sequence goes on along the minus strand of CM051239.1, from coordinate 16,492,516 downwards.
AGGCTTGGAACATAACCAAGACACGTGGCTTTGGGTCTGCTCCTGGTAGCATGTTTTTGATGGGTCATAGTTGCAAAGCGTGTTCTTGGTGGCCTTGTCGACCTTCTCATACTCAATACGACAGTTGAAGGACTTGGAATCTTTAGCATCGATCACGCTTTGCTGAGCCAGGTCAAATTCCACAATTTTGGTCGGTGGGACCAGACTAACAGATACATTCCCTTGCCCGGTTGAATTGTGTCGAAAGTAAACGCTGAAGGTTCCATTGCCATGGTCAACGATTTTCCCTGTTATCAACAAATTTAGCTTCACCGTTTTGATGTTAGAATGGAAATCCCCCCAACCGAACATTTTCTTAAACTTGCCCGTCTTGACAATTGGTCTTCTTTTTGACCTGGAACGAGGTCCCTGTAGATCTGTTGAGTTCCTCAGCCATTCCCAGAGCTCTTGTTCCGTGTAGGGCTCTGGAGTATCATATCTCATATCCAAAGAGGTTTGGTTGTTTTTGCCATGAAAAGTCTGTGATAGGAGTCGACTTATAGACAAGTCTTTGCTATTTTCTGTCCATATATGCTTAAGTGTGGATATGGATCCTCCTGATTTTAAGCTTCCAGATTTTCCAACACCTGATATATTAGCGCACAACACCTGCAAAGAGAAGAGGTTTGATATGTAAAAATACAGTAAAACGTTATATCACACGTAAAAATTTATAGAAATTACAAATTATGGGTTTATTTAGGGGAGGGGGGGTAAAAAAATGTGGCATGGTGTTGCTGGGTAAACCTTTTGTCATTGGATACAGGAATAGAATTGCTTGATCCTTGGCAGTTACAGTTAAAGCAAAATAAATGTGTCTGGCCCTGGCCCCAGCCATTCTCAATCCCAATGTATCTCAATCTAAATGGAAACTGGAAGATGTGGCAGCTGTAGCTCGTGATTACAGAGCTTTGCATCTAAATGATGCTGTCGCTCATTAATATGAATATCATACAGCGCTGATTGGGTGAGAGTCCATGCACATGATAAGGGGTCAGTTAAGGTTTACTGGGGATCCAGGGGTTTTCACACAGTGGGTTATTCCAATCGGGATGCTACCAGGGCAAATAACAAAACCCGGACAGTCAAAATCCTGGGTTTTGTTCCTCTTTAACTGTATACTTTGGTGAAGGTGCACAGTGGATGTTGGTTCAGTACACAGTGATTTCTGGGATTGGGGCATGGAAAGTAGAGAAAGATGATGGTATGTGGTCACATAGCTGGCCGTTCCTTAATGTTACCAGCAAGAGCAAGCCTGGCAATTGTTACCACTGTGGGTTGTTGGTCTCTCTCATGCTGAGAGAGCTGAGGGGCAGTGGTGGACATATGACCACATTTGGAGAATGGCTGTGTGTAAATAAAGAGAAACGGACTGGCACTTTTCATAGCCCTGCTACAATATCTACAGGCAGGGCCGATGCCAGCACAGGACAAACCCAGGCAATTGCCAGGGCCCCTGGCATCTTCAGGGGCCAACTCAGGCTTGCACTTGACCATGGTTTTTTACAGTGGACCTGAACCACCGAATGCCACATATTGTGTGAAGACCTGCTCATGGCTGGTCTCAACAACAGGGGATGGTCAGCAACATTGGAGAAGGTGGCATGGAATAAAGGGCAATTGATGGAAGCTAAGAAGGTGGTGAGAACCAGGTGACAACTGAGAGCAATGATGGAGTCTTTAGTGGCAGCGGAGCAAATAGTAAGGGCTAAAGGGTGCTTGGTGGCAGTAGAGAATGCAACAAGGACTAGAGAACGATTGGTGGCCATAGGGAAGGCAATAAGGACTAGAGGGTGATCAGCAGCAGAAGATGATCCGTTTGTGACAGCGGAGCTGAAAGGTCACATAATGTGACGCACTACTTTGGGGCCCCCTAAGACTCTCCTGCCCAAGGGCCCCCACAAACCTGGAGCCGTTTCTGTCTACAGACTGCAGGAAATGCATGAGAGGCATATAGGACAGGCTTCAGTTGAGCTCCTTGCTGCTTTATTTATTGCGGTTACCTTGACTGTTCCTGAATGATACTTATATTTAAGACATACTTTAAGACAAGTTTGTTGAATCATGGTCACTGTGTTATAGGCATGCCATGAAAAATCTGAGCCTTTAAACAAATTTGAGTGGTGGACACATCTTTACAGAGGCAGCAGTGCGCTGCACACAACACAATGCATGCATTCCTGCACACCACCATTTTTAGTGCTTTACAGAATGGTGGTTCTCTTTGATAAGTGAACTGAGCATGTTTGCCTCTGTAATTAGTACTCAAAACATGTTAATAGGGGGATCAGGACACAAAAATGGTAGTTGAGCTTTAATGGAATTGTGCATAATGCTTTTCTTTTTAAATTACATTCTGGTACAGAAAGATGGTGTAACTGCCACAATGTTAATCTACTATAAAAATAGCTATAAGCAGTAGAAAATCATCTTTTGACTCATTCCTATAGAGGATTCTCTTGACTATAGCAACCATTAAAATAATGTAAGAATCTATTATGATATTGTCAGGCCACACATTTTTAAAAAGTGACAGCAAATGCAGAAGGAGTGGCTTCATCTTCGGAGTATTGGGATCACTTTGATTCTCCGCACATAGAAGAAGCTTTTCCTTCCCGAGCTCCTGCTTGGAGTTTTATCCGTTATGAAGGGATTAGCAACCTAATCTCTCAAAATGGGACTTAATACACTACAAATGTAAGAAAATTCTGGCAGCTACAAGGATAGAAAATGATGTGCGCCGCGAATGAACAATTTGGACAAGTAGAAAGCAGGGCCTCCAAAACAAGTGTAAAATAATGCGCGGCATCAATACTCGCGGCTAATGAGAACATGAATTAGGAGAGTCAATCTTTTGTTTTCTACAGAATATTAAATGCCAAACGTACTCAACAACTAATGCACATTTCCATACTTGTCATCTATTCATGTTTCACAGAGAAAGATTTCAGAAGTTCAAAACATAACTTAGCTCCTTCTAAATCGGACATGGCATCAGATATTGTCATTGTTTGTGAACTGGTAAGGATCAACGGGACCTCTTAAAGGGTTTGTTAAAGGAGCAGTATTGCGAATTTTTCTTGGTGACTTATATTTAAATGGTACTTTGAATGTAGGTAAGTGTTGGAGTAAGAATTACAAATTTAGAAAAAAATGATGTCTGTGTTGAGCAGCTGGAGACTAATAGCTCATGTTTATGTCTTCTGAGTGTCGGGACCCGACACTCTGGCCTGTTCCATGCAGAGGAGAGGGGTGAAACAATGTATCAAAGTATCAGCTGTTCAGTGCTGGCAGCCGTCTAGCATAAGATAACAACATTGCAACATTGCCTGGCCAGAACTTATATATCTAAAACAGAGAGAAAAGCTCTAGAAGTCATTTAGCTGATTTTGACAGTTTTCCCTTCATGTTGGCTCTGCTGCAGAATCTTTCAGTTTACCATTTTCTCTTTCATATTCTTATTTTTCATTTTTCCATATGATCGTTCTTTCAGCTTTGTGTGTTTTGAGCAAAGTCCAACCCAGGATTTTCACTATCTGGAGTTTTGTTTTGTGCCCCTAGGGGCATCCCGACTTGGGATGCCCTGATATGTGAAATCCCCAAGTTCGCCTGTGAAAACGTACCTTTCCCTGTCCCACAGCGCATGCGCGGGCTCTCATCCAATCAGCTCTGTTTGCACGCAGATGGGGAGCCTGAGCAGTAACCTTCCTGGCCGCCCGACCTATCTAAATGACTATCTGCGTGAGCGCGCCAGAAAAATGGGGGGTCTGTGGTTATCCAGGGGTTGCTTCACACAGTGGGCATCCTGATTTAGAATGCCCAAGGGGGAAGGTCAATGGCCGGGTCTTATAGACTTCAGGGTCGGCCACTCAGGCTTTTGTTCCACTTTAATACCTTTAGATTTTCCTGCACAGTTATTCAAAGAAGAATTTCAGTCATTTTCAGTCAGTTTAGTTTATTTTGTATAGATTTTACACATTTGAGTCACCTGGTCTCATAACAAAAGCAGCACCTCACACACACACAGCCGTTACCACTGATTACAGTGTCAGCCTCTGAGGTAAAGTGTTGCTAGGAGACCAGTGGGCTAAATGAAGCAGCTCACTAAATACAACCCAGCAGATCCCCCTATTCAGCAAATGGACTGAGCCATTGTCATTATACAATTTAAAAGAAAGGCAGATATTTTCTCCTTTTTCTATCGCCACATTATTTATACACATGTTAGAAGCTATTGTGTGGCTATTTAATTATTTATCTTTTTTAATGCAAATTTCGCGATACTGCTCCTTTAACCCAAGAACCAGTTACTCTCATTCTCTCCCGCACAGCAGGCCCTGTCCGCTCCGCTGTTTAGAGAATGGTGTCCTTGCATCTTGCCTGCTGTCCCACCCCTCACATCAGTCACTCTGCCTGTCATTCATTGTAATGAAGGGACGTCCCGAGGCAGTGCCTGATATGCCCTCTCCATTGCAATGAATAGACAGGCACAGTGAGGGGCGTGAGTGGCAGGTCTCCGACCTACATCGAGCATCGGTCGCATTGGCGCAAAGAATTCACATGCCCCAGGCACCCCGCAGTTTTGGCGGAGCATCCAGGAGCTGCTGCAAGGTAGAGACGATGGGTTCCTGTTTTTTAATTTGGGTTTACAGTTCCTTTAAGTAGTTCAGAAGGCATGTTGGTTTGCACATCCAATAACCAAAACGCCCTCAAGGCCATGGGAGTGTAGGCGAGCCTGAGGCTTACCAGCATTGCTTCAGGGTTTTATAAGGGTAAAAACCCTCACACAGCAAACTAATCTGTTTAGTGGCAAATAAATTAGTTTATTACCTATATGCCATTTCTATGGTGTAAGTGTCCCATTTCTAGACTCTATCTGTTTTTTCTTTATTCTTCAGATGAGTTTATAACAATCTTAGGGGTTACTAGCAGTGTCAATTAATTTTTTTTTTTTCTTTTTAAATGTGAAAAATTCTGTGACCACTTCTGCCATTTTAAATAATTTTTTAAAGAAAAAAAAAAAAAAATGTACAGAATTGATATTACAGGTCTGATATTAATGTATTCATATTACAAAATTATTTTAAAAACTTGTTTTTTTTTGTTTTCAAAAATATGGTTGTTTGGGGGTTAAAAAACTACTTTTTAACCCATCGCCGTCAGCGCTCTGGGGTTTAAACATGCATTTTACAGCGCAAGAATTTTTTGAGCGTGATTTGTTAATGAATATGGTGGGAGCCGGTCGCTATGGCCAGTCGCTATCATGCGCTCCTATACAGCGCGGAACCTGTCAAATAGCGACTCCTCGCCCAATATTCAACATTACGGCAAACCGACTGAGTCGCTATCAACTACCGAACAACGGCCAAGCACAGCGACTACTAGCGGGCGCTCTGAAAATGCCGCAACAGTTGCCCAACTGTCGCTACCTGCCGCTGTTAATGAATCGGCCTCTAAGGACCATGAAAACCACTCCAACTTTAACAACACAGGAATAAAAGAACCTGGGAAACAGGGTGCTGATACGTAAATCACATGTCTGGGGACACAATCCTAAAACAAATGTTTATTTTACAGTCCAAAAAAGGAAAACAATAAGGCCAAAAAAAGCAATTTTGCTTTAAAGTACACCAATACCCAGATTGGAAGTGGTCCTTCACTCTGAATAGGAGTCTATATTATATGTTTCCCACATCCTGCACATACAGATTACTCACATTAAAAATCATCCTACCTGCATCTACTGCATGTTATGCGCCTTTAAACATCCAAGATGGCGGCTTATGGAACATCAGGCAGCCTGCAAACAGGAAGTGCCTTCTGACTGTGCTGCTCTGCATTCTGGGATGGCTGACCTTTTCCTGACCCCAGCTCTGCTCTGTCTGAGCAAAGCACAGCTATAACCCACCCCCCTGTACTTTCTCCCGCTCTCCTCTCCTCAGTAAGTGTGATGCTTCTGAGTCAAGATGGCGGCGCCCGTATTCTAAAGTCCTTAAAAGAGTTGCAGCCCAGTGGGGAAAGAATAATAAGTAAGTGACTAACAACTTAAAATATAATAATTTTAGATGCTGGGGAATAGTTTTTTAAGGGTTTGGGCTTTTCAATAAATCATGGTGAAGGTCTGGTTTAAGCCGTATATTTATAAAAATAGGAAGCAGTTTGATGTTGAATGGCTGCTGTATGCTTATTCATTAAGCTACAAGGTAAACTGCCACATAATTACAGTTGAGCTTGTAGTGCTTTCATTTTTATTGCAGTTATTAAAACTGATAATGCTGCCCCCCAGTGCTGAGCTGTGTTAACCTGAATGTATCATTGCTACAAAGCAAAGGGAGCAATATGGCTGACCATTCGAACAGCAGACAGCATCCAGTTTGTGTGGTATTTAATAGAGCACTATTGCAAAAAAATGGGCCAATACTAAAAATGCATATAAATATGTTGGATGACGGAAGGAGAGATCACTTATACACCCGGCATCAAGAAATATCCAGCCAGGCTTGTTATTTAATTTTATTAATGGACGGAAGAGGAAATCGGGTGGCAGGTTCTCTCACCCCTGATACACTAAGAGGCCGATTCATTAACAGCGGCAGGTAGCGACAGTTGAGCGACTGTAGCGGCATTTTCAGAGCGCCCACTAGTAGTCGCTGTGCTTGGCCGTTATTCGGTAGTTTATAGCGACTCAGTCGGTTTGCCGTAATGTTGAATATTGGGTGAGGAGTCGCTATTTGACAGGTTCCGCGCTGTATGGGTGCGCATGATAGCGACTGGCCATAGCGACCGGCTTCCACCATATTCATCAAAAAATCACGCTCAAAAAATTCTCGCGCTGTAAAATGCATGTTTAAACCCCAGAGCGCTGGCGGCGATGGGTTAAAAGTAGTTTTTTAACCCCCAAACAACCATATTTTTGCAAACCAAAAAAAAGTTTTTTAAATAATTTTGTAATATGAATACATTAATATCAGACCTGTAATATCAATTCTGTACATTTTTTTTTTTAATTTGTTTTAACATAAAAAAAATATTTAAAATGTCAGAAGTGGTCACAGAATTTTTAACATTTAAAAAAAAATAATAATAATAATAATAATTAATTATGAATATTTAAAGATTGTTCCATTGAAATGCATTGGAGAGCGCCAGGTAGCGAGAGGTCATACCTGTCGCTGTTCAAGGTCGGACGCTGGCGCTGTGGGCTGAGGCTGGAATAATGATGAATGAGTCGCTATATGGCGCTATCTCAGTCGCTAAGCAGGATCGGCTTGATAAATGTGTGATTGTGGTGGGGAGCCGGCATTCTCGTGGCGGGGCCCGTCATGACCGGCCGCTCACCAGCCGCTAGCTGTCGCTATCCCTTGTTAAATAAGGGCCTAAGATGCTGATTCATCATTAGCGGCAGGTAGCGACAGATGAGCGTCTGTAGCAGCCATTTTCAGAGCGCCCGCTAGTAGTCGCAGCGCTCGGCCGTGAGTCGCTACTTTATAGCGACTCAGTCGCTGTTCCGTAATGTTGAATACATTGTGAGGAGTCGCTATTTGACCAGTACAGCGCTGTATGGGAGCGCATGTTAGCGACTGCTCATAGCGACCGACTCACACCATATTCAGCAAAAAAACAGCCTCACAAATCTCTGGCGCTGAAAAATATTGGTTTGAAGCTCAGAGCGCAGGGGGCGGTGTGATTAAAGTCTGTTTTTCAGCATCTATCCACTAGTAACAAAGCGAAAACATATGGAATTACATTGTAATAACATTGTAACATGAACACTGTAATGCCAGACCTGTAATGTCATTTCTGAGGAAATGTATAAAACATGAAAAAATTAAGAAAAAACTGCTATTTCAATGCCAGGAGAGGTCACAGAATTATTTGTGATTTTTTTGAAAGAAAAAAAAAAACAGTTTAAAGAGAAGAAAAGGATTGTCCATTGAAATGTATGGGAGAGCATCAGGTAGCGAGAGGTCATACCTGGCGCTGTGCAAGGCTGAACGCCGGCGCTGTTCGCTGAGGTTGTGAAAATGATGAATCAGACGCTACATGGCGCTATCCCAGTCGCTAAACAGATTCTGCTTGATAAATGTGTAATTGCGTGCCGTGTCCAGCGTTCACCAGTCGCTATCAGTCGCTACCTCTCATTAACCAGGCGCTACCTGACGCTATCCCTTCTTAAATAAGGGCCTAAGTCATCCCTGGATTTTATTCCTAACAGGAGAAGAAACCACAAGCTTGGCAGGAGTTTTATTGAGTTCAGGTTTATTAGTGACCCCTCCTCTCATTAGGCCACGTGTTTACATGGGTTTTTAATATTACACAATTTTGTTATAGTGCCTCTTTAATATTGTGCAAAGGCTTTAGTAAAAAAAGAAACATAGGCTGCGTCGGGGCACTGGGCTGGGGTAGAAGGTGACAACATAAACTTCCACTTTTGTATTGGCCTGGGTCCGATATTATTTTATGGCTTCAGCATGAACTTTACTTTATCGAGATGCTTTTAATATTTCCTCAATGAAACTTTGGACTTTTAAGGAGTTAGGACCCCTCACCTTTCTTTTTCTTCATTGTTGTGGGGCTAAGGGACCACTCCGGGACAAGCACCCTGCAATTACTTACCTTCACCAGAGTGCATTAACTCCTTCCTTTGTTTAAATCGACAACATGAACTTCTTTTCCTGGGCATAGGATGACCATAAAGCCTTAGAATAGCGATACTCAACTGGCGGACCGGAGTCCGAATGCAGACCTCGGTGCTAGATTTCTGGACCCCTACCCTGACTCACTTGCCCATCCATTCCCTGTCCCCTCAGCTCTACCCCATCCAGCCCAGTCTCCCTGCCCCATCCATTTCTGTCCTCCCAGTTCTGCACATCCAAACCCCGGGCCCCCCAGCTTTCCCAATCCATTAACCTTTCTTCTAGCTCTGGCCATCTACCCCCCCCCCAGCTCTGCTTATTTATTCCTGCCCTTCTAGTTCTTCCCATCCATCCCTTCTCCCAGCTCCACCCCTCCCTGCCCTTCCTGTTCTGTATATCCATCCCTCTTCCTTACAGCTTCTCTCCCATTCATTCCTCTCCCCCGAGCTCTATCTATCCATCCTTGTTACCAGACCTTACTGCCACTTATATTTTGGGCCCTAGTCCACCCCTGTTCACGACCTGCACAGAATACAAGGGGGGTGAGGCTAAAGCAGTGTGTCGCAGGCCAGAGCTGTTGGTTCTGTGGGGCCAAAAAATAAAAGCTCCTGTTTTTTTCAGTGCCCAATAGGATTTTTGGGGTAGGGAAGTTGGACAAGCAGCCTTTTTTAGTTTTGCTTGGGGAGTCTATAGCCCCTCCCCCAGTGTGCTGATTTCTTACTACCCATCTCCCGCGACAGCCCTTCGCCCGGAACTTCACCCCTCACCAGATGCCTTTAAACGGACCTTTACAAGAAGTGGTTGAGTACCCCTGCCTTAGAAAAACAATGGCAAAGTGTCAGTCTCCTCGCCTTTCCTGCCCTTTAAGGCATCGTGAGCGCGCCATACCACGGACTGCATGCAGCAGCAGACATGCTCGGCTGCATGGTTTTAACAGAGCAGGCTCTTCTTCTGTCTCATGCTCCACAGTGACACCTGCTGTTCAGCCCATTGGAAGTGCATAAGGCCTAGAGTGTAAGCTCTTGGACTTGATTTCACTTCCTGAGTTTGAATGGACAAGAAGTGACTTCACCAGACTCTGGCACATCCCTCCCTGTGCTGATTGATAGCCCTATTTAAGAGGACAGCTGGCCTACAGCCAATGCTGTGTTATCAGCTTACTTCCTGGACCTTGTTTCCCTGATTCCTGAATACCTGATTGAATACCTGGATTTATACACGGATAACCTGATTTTTGACGTGGATTGCTTATGGACTTTGCCTTTTTTCTGCCTGCCTCTGACCCCGGATTCACCCTTGGACTCTGCTCAGACTTTTTATTTGCTCTTTGGAGTTTTTTCTGCTTTACTTCGCCCCATACCTGGAGCTCAGCTCAGCTCTCCCCATGATTGTAGCCAGGAGGCTTGACACAAAGCCACTATAACAAGGCTTGTGCTGATACTTTTGCAAGCAGCAAATTGACGGTTTGCTTTGTATTGAACTGAAATTTACATCTCATTTGATTTGAACATAAATCCAAAATCTATAAGTCTATTTTGATTGATTAGTGCAAAAAATGTCATTTACATCCAGCGCTTAATGACAAGGGACCATGACAACCGCCAAGTGGTGGAGTCATTTTCATAGTCAATGTATATACTGTATGATTTACTTTCTTGCTTCGTACAAGGACGAGCTTTAGAAGCATCGTGCTTGATCACATGGAAGTGTGTCATTGATACTAAAAGCAAACAACACGTTAAATTATCAGATACTTTTATCACTCGCGCAATTGATCAATTTTCCTCGTCAAATGAAAAATGACTTTTCAGAAATGCCATATCCCGGGCAGCTGACCCCGCTTGAGAATCATTCATCAACGCTTCAATGGAAACAAGAAATCTATTTTAGAACATGTTGAATTGATGTAGGAGGCCGGTCACTCTCAGTGAAGTACTTTGCTTTCATGCCAAGCCTCTTCAAACGGCGCAAGTCAATTTTTTCTAGCAACACTTAACTTTATTAGGTCTACGTTTTAGAGTGTAAGTCTGTCGAATAAGACGTGAATGTTGGAAAGCAATTAAATGCAACCTCCGGAAAGTCACTGCAAATGTCAATAACTGCTTCTTGTTAGACTGATCAGTTATCGATCAAGATGAGTCGATGAATCGATTTGAGACATATCAAATTTGGCTCAAACATGCCTAAATTTTGGGAGGCAGGGCCAGATTAAGTGTGGTGGAGGCCCCTGGGCACAAAATCTGGTGGAGGCCTAAGATACAGTATTTTTTTTTCCTTTAACATAATAGTCCAGCCAAGTAACTGATTGGTGGTTGTCTGGCACCCGCCTACTTACTGGAAGGTCAGATGGAGTCCCTTGTGCCCCCCTTGTGCGGGTGCGTGCTGCTCGGGAACTCCTGCTTTGCCATTCTGGGTGGGGGGTAGTGTTGTTGCCCGGCTGGTCAAGCAGAAAACAGTTCCCTGCATTGAGCTGCCAGCGGCTGTGCTTGGTGGCTTATGTGCATTGACAGCTCTTCACCCATCACTGTAGCGTTGCTGATGGCAGCTTTGCTGCTCTAGACTCTCCGTCCTGCCCTTTGGTGGCTTTGGCTGCAGGTTTACAAAAACAAAAAAAGCTTGACCAGACGTGAGGGGGGAGCCCACTGCTGCTGATAGCTTTGTTGCTGGCCCCATGGCCCGTCAGACCAAAGACTAAAAAGCCTCCTGGACCATAGCTCAAAGGTTGGTGGAGGCCCCCTTTGCAGGACAACTGGTGGAGGCCCTGGGTCATGCACCCCCCTCATAATCCGACCCAGTACCTAGGGCTGGCCTTAGATTTGAAGTAGTGACGGGCATTGGATCCAGGCGGTAGCTAGATGTAACCTGGATATTGCCAATTCACTCCAATTCGCCTCATCCCAGATCCTGGTCAAAATATTTGGCATGCCAGCCCCCCCATGCTTTCAGGTGGCATGCTAGCCATCTCTAAACTGTAGATCCTCCTCCATGTCTCTGCCATCTAGTGATGTCATCAGTCACATGGGAGAATCCACAGAGGCTGCCTGACCCGGCGACCTGGCATTAGCTTGGCGGGACGGTAGGTTGGAAGAGGTAAGACCTGCATCCGGTGGGGTGGCTGCATTAGCGGCACCACTGCATCAAGAAGATTACAGACCAGGAAGAAGTCCCTGGACTTGTTGGAACTGCAGAGAGGTCACCTCCCGGTGGGGCATAGATCAAGGAAGAAGCGGTGATCTATGTGGAAACTTTGTGGAAACTTTGTGGAAACTTTGTGGAAACTAGAGTTTAATGTCTCTAAATGTAAAATCATGCACTTGGGTAGAAGGAATCCCTGCTCCGAGTACCGTATGGGCAGTACTGTGTTAGCCAGGACGTCGGAGGAGAGAGATTTAGGGCTACTGATTACTGATAGCTGCAAGATGAGTGGACAGTGTAGCCAGGCAGTGGAAAAAGCAAGCAGGATGCTCGGCTGCATAGCTCGAGGCATCACCAGTAGGAAGAGGGAGGTTGTGATGCCGCTGTATAGAGCCCTGGTAAGGCCACAGCTAGAATACTGTGTGCAGTTCTGGAGACCTTACCTGCAAAAAGACATTATTCAAATAGAACGGGTCCAAAGGCGGGCAATGAAAATGGTGGAAGGACTTAAACTTAAAACTTATCAGGAGAGACTTAAAGAACTTAATTTGTACAGTCTGGAGGAAAGAAGGGAGAGGGGGGACATGATTGAGACCTTTAAATATGTGACAGGAGGGAATAAGGTTCAGGAGGGAAGTGTTTTTAAGAAGAAACTTAATGATAGAACAAGGGGCCCAACCTGATGCTAGTCGGGGGGAAGATCAGGAGCAATGTTAGAAAATATTATTTTACCGAAAGAGTAGTAGATGCTTGGAACAAACAACTGAAAAATCAACAGTCACTGAATTTAAACATGCCTGGGATAAGCACACATCTATCCTAAGATAAAGAGTACATACAGTATACACATAAGGGCAGACTAGATGGACCGTATGGTCTCCTTCTGCCGTCAACCTTCTATGTTTTTATGTTTCTATGTTAAAAATGCATTTATTTCTTTTTAACTGTTTATGAACTGGTAACTGGTCCAAGAGCCCCCTATACTAGTTCACACATTGTGGTTGCCAGAGAAATTGTATCCACCTTTCAGAAGTACCGAATGCCGGGTCCTGGAGACTATCGCACAGGAGGGCTTCCGAATCAGAACGTAACCCCTCATCATTAATTAGATGCACCCTAAGAAAGATCTCAAGATGGCACCACCCGCAAACACACATACTGTACATTTCCAATCTGGTTTGTCTGTTTTCCTTGCAAAAAGAAACCTGCAAGACCCAGAAACTTTGTTTTGTTTCACAACAACAACTTTCACAAGAGGATGTGTGCGCAAATGGCAAATGTATTTAATGTACACTTATAGTCTGACATTAAGGCTCCCTTTACATCTCCCAACTTGTGACGCGAGAGGTATGAGAAATAAACAAAGAAGGAGAGGAGAAACCACCAGCCTAGAATCTAAAAGGCCCTAGGACAGGTGATCTCCCTCTTCGTGGTGTATCCAAATTTGGAATGCCTCGAAATGTGAGTCCTTCTAGACAGGGCCGGCTCCAGGTTTGTGGGGCAGTTGGGCAAGAGAGTCTTAGTGGGTCCCAAAGTAGTGAGTCACATGATGTCACCTTTCAGCTCCACTGCCACAAATAGGTCATCTCATGCTGCTGATCACCCTCCAGTTCTTGTCAATTATTACAAGGTTCTCGCCACCTTTTGAGCTTCCATCAATTGCCCTCCATTCCATGCCACCTTCTCCATTGTTGCTGATCATTTCCTGTTGCTGAAGCCAGCCATGAGCACACAGAACCCAGCATTCGGTGGTTCAGGTCCACTGTAAAATACCATGGCCAAGTGTGAGCCTGAGTGGGCCCCTGGCAATTGGCCAAGCCTGCCCTGTGCTGGCGCAGGCCCAACCAGTGGGATGATCTAGAAATCCCACAGTGCATATGTGGGCCTGAAATCCCACTAGTTGGTGGTAAATTACCACCTTGGTGTGTCCTTCCCCCCCACCTCTTGCAATTGAGTTGGCATACAGCGGGGCGGAATTCTGTCTGAGCCATCATGTCTGACAGTTGCTGGATGGTCTCTTAATGTAGCCCAGTTACTGTGCACCCCTCTTTGTAAAGGTCGGTAGGGCTAGTTCAGATGAGCCAATGAGCCTAGGACGTCTTCATGGGTCATTGGGCTTTTAGGGTGGACTGGGTCGATAGGCCCGTACGGTTATTTGGGCTAACTAGGTGGCCAGTGACCAAGTGTGTTTTGCCCCTGTATCCAATTAGTCACCTCCCTAAAAAAAGAAGCCCCACCCTGGTCCACTACACCTGTGATAACCATTAGCTAGGATGCATTAATAGTATTATAGTTCTGATTTATCGTTGCTGACCTTGCTATTGCTGCCCCTTGTCTTCTTTCCACCTGGGCCGACGCTTGCCTTGCCTGTTTCTGACCATGAGCCTGTATCAACCCTCGTACATAAGCTCCTGGCACCTCAGTCTGTCCTTGGATCCTTGCTTTTACCTGACCACCCTGCTGTTTCCCATCCATCAAAATGGTTGGTCCACACTGTCATGGATTGTTATACCCCTATACTGCCCCTATGCCCCACCTCTATACTGCCTGCTTTATGTGTCCACCTACTATCAACTGAGAGGAACATAAGAGACCATGGACTGTTATACCCCTATACTGTGCCTATACCCCACCTCTATACTGCCTACTTTATGTCTCCACCTGCCACCAACTGAGAGGAACAAAACATACCATGGACTGTTATACCCCATACTGTCCCTATACCCCACCTCTATACTGCCCACTTTATGCCTCCACCTGCCACCAACTGAGAGGAACAAAAGATATCATGGACTGTTATACCCCTATACTGCCCCTATACCCCACCTCTATACTGCCCACTTTATGCCTCCACCTGCCACCAACTGAGAGGAACAAAAGATATCATGGACTGTTATACCCCTATACTGCCCCTATACCTCACCTCTATACTGCCCCCTATAGGTCTCCACCTGCCACCAACTGAGAGAAACGCTAGACACCATGGACTGTTATACCCCATACTGTCCCTATACCCCACCTCTATACTGCCCACTTTATGTCTCCACCTGCCACCAACTGAGAGGAACAAAACATACCATGGACTGTTATACCCCATACTGTCCCTATACCCCACCTCTATACTGCCCACTTTATGCCTCCACCTGCCACCAACTGAGAGGAACAAAAGATATCATGGACTGTTATACCCCTATACTGCCCCAATACCCCACCTCTATACTGCCCGCTTTATGCCTCCACCTGCCACCAACTGAGAGGAACAAAATATATCATGGACTGTTATTCCCCTATACTGCCCCTATATCTCACCTCTATACTGCCCCCTATAGGTCTCCACCTGCCACCAACTGAGAGAAACGCTAGACACCATGGACTGTTATACCCCATACTGTCCCTATACCCCACCTCTATACTGCCCACTTTATGCCTCCACCTGCCACCAACTGAGAGGAACAAAAGATATCATGGACTGTTATACCCCTATACTGCCCCAATTACCCACCTCTATACTGCCCGCTTTATGTCTCCACCTGCCACAGACCTAGAGCAACAAAAGATATCATGGACTGTTATACCCCTATACTGCTCCTATACTAAGTAGCATGTTTGACCACCATGCAACCCATGCAATTCCATTGGGCCTCAGCTATGAAGAAAGCACATTAGAAGGGGTTGCATCCTCTTACACGAAAAATGTATTTGATTTAGGCCCCAAGACACAAGTTTACATGGGGCCCCGACAATGATAAGCCCACCCCTGCCTAAATACTGGAGCTAGATGGCCCAGCTGCAGGGAACAATAGATGAGCATAGATTTTTCTTTATTTTTTGCCTGGCAATGACTTTATAGGAGACTTGTGAAATTTAGAAAAGAGCAGAATATTACAGTACCTGTCACCCCTCATTTTCCTTTTGTACAGCTGCTCATGTAAATTTGGGCTCTGTTTTATACTTTAATAATTCCCGAACAGGCTCTTCCTTTTTTTTTTTCTGCCATCGGTACGGAATTCAGATTAGAGGCCGAAGACATAACAACAGACATCAAAGGAAAAAGCTATTTCTGCACTATTTACCTAATTTCCTGATGCCAAGCAATGCGGATCACAGGTGGGAGGCTTTCTGTTTGATGTTCTAAAGGTAGGTTTATGCTTATTCCTATTACGAGGACGCCGTTAACGAAACTAAATGTAAGATCTGGACACGGCATTGAGTGCCGAAAAAGGTATTGACATTGATCACTGAACATTACTTAGCAGAAGATTTATACTTTTCCGATCTTTAAAGCAGACAGAAACCCAAGACTTTCATTCTCCTGGGTTTTTTGGGCTGCATACAGGGCCTTCCTGATTTGGAATGCCCCTGTGTGTCAAACCCCCTGTTAAAAAGATGGCACCTTAATAAAGGGGAGGCATCCCACGGAACGCGTGGGTAAATAAGGATTCCAGGGACCTTTTCCAGCCTTCATTATTGGTGATATCCTTTCATGTTGTTTCTTCTTATGCACTTTGCACTTTGTACATTGTTTTCTCTTTCTGTATGGGTCAACCCATATAATATTAAGCATTTTAGGTCAGCATTTGCACTTTTTCTGATGCAATTTTTTCAGGATAGCACTGGTACTTTACATGTATTTTTAAGAATATAAATGAGATTATGGTATTTGTGGGATGGGTTATAATTTTGGATACAATGGCCTTGATGCAATAAAGGTAGAAAAAAATTCTCATGGTAGTAAAAAATTCAATTCATGAGAAAAAAGCCTGAGAATGTCCCTGTTACTGAATCACTAGATAAAAAGACAATGAAAGTCAATGGCAGCTTTTACTACAGTGTAGAAAGGAGGAAACAGTTCCCTACTTTTCTTAGAGTAAAAAAGTGCCATTGACTTTCATTGTTTTCTTAGCTGGTGATTCAGTAACAGTGACATTCTCAGGCTTTTTTCTCATGAATTGAATCTTTTACTACCATGAGAATTTTTTTCTGCCTTTATTGAATTGAGGCCCTTGTGATATTTTGAATGGCTGCGACGTCCCTCCTGTTGATATATGTTTTTAATTACATGTTGTAAGTGTTTATTTAGAAAATAAATTCACAATTATGTGATTAGTTAGTTATGTGATTCTTTTGGGTGTTTGATGCCTTGGTAGTGTTCTCTGTGGTTGCTGGGGCCACATATATATTTTTTTCTTTCAAACCCCTGTTCAAAAGATAGAGCAAGAGGAGGGGGTTACTTATATAGCCTGTATAAAAAAAAGTCATCCAGGCTTGTTTTTTTTTTTTTTTATTGATGAAAGAAGATTGAGGCCCTTATTTATGAAGGAATAGCGACAGGTAGCGACTGGTGAGCGGCCGGTAATGACGGGCCCCGCCACGAGAACGCCGGCTCCCCACCACAATCACACATTTATCAAGCCGATCCTGCTTAGCGACTGAGATAGCGCCATATAGCGACTCATTCATCATTATTCCAGCCTCAGCCCACAGCGCCAGCGTCCGACCTTGAACAGCGACAGGTATGATCTACCTGGCGCTCTCCAATGCATTTCAATGGAACAATCTTTAAATATTCATAATTAATTGTTATTAATGTTTTTTTTTTTTTTAAATGTGAAAAATTCTGTGACCACTTCTGCCATTTTAGATAAAAAAAATTAAAATTAAAAAAAATTAAAAAAAAATTGTACAGAATTGATATTACAGGTCTGATATTAATGTATTCATATTACTAAATTATTTAAAAAACTTGTTTTCTTTGGTTTCCAAAAATATGGTTGTTTGGGGGTTAAAAAACTACTTTTATCCCATCGCCGCCAGCGCTCTGGGGTTTAAACATGCATTTTACAGCGCGAGAATTTTTTGAGCGTGATTTTTTAATGAATATGGTGGGAGCCGGTCGCTAGGGCCAGTCGCTATCATGCGCTCCCATACAGCGCGGAACCTGTCAAATAGCGACTCCTCACCCAATATTCAACATTACGGCAAACCGACTGAGTCGCTATCAACTACCGAACAACGGCCAAGCACAGCAACTACTAGCGGACGCTCTGAAAATGCCGCAACAGTCGCTCAACTGTCGCTACCTGCCGCTATTAATGAATCGGCCTCCCCGTTATCACACTGGAACATGCTAGTCTGCATTTACTGGGGAGATTTGCTCAACTTGAATACCCTGTCCCTTTTAGCCAGCTTGTGCTGGAAACACCACTTATTGCAATTGAGATTCCTCTGATGTGACGGGCAGCCTGATTCATTACTAGCGCCAAGTAGCGACAGATGAGCGTCTGTAGCGAGGCATTGAGAGCGACCGCTAGTCGTCGCTGTGCTCGGCCATGGTTTGCTGTTTCAGAGCGTTTCAGTCGCTGGCCGGCATTGATGAATATATTGTGTGAGTCGCTCAAACACCAGTACAGCGCTGTATGGGAGCGAATGGTAGCGCCAGTTCAGTGCGACCAACTCACACCATATTCATAAAAAAAAACAGCCTCACACAGCGCCGGCGCTCAAAATTGGGTCGTTGTAGCCCAGAGCTCCAGAGGCTGTGTGATTAAAGTCTGTTTTTGAATATGTATCCACTAGTAACAAAGCGAAAACACATGGAATGACATTGTTATTACATTGTGACATTAACACTTTAATACCAGACCTGTAATGACAATTCTGCATAAAAATATTATAAATCAAAAAAGGTTTCAAAAACGACTTTTTCTAGGCCATGAGAGGTGACACAATTATTTGATCATTTAAAATAAATAAAATAAAACCCTGTTTAAAGAGAATAAAAGGATCATCCATTGAAATGTATGGGAGAGCGAAAGGTAGCGACAGGTAATACTAGGCGGAAGGAAGCCAGAGCGCCGGCGGTATACGGTGAGCCGTCTGTGATGATGAATCGGTCGCTACGTGTCGCTGTTAGAGTCGCTCACCAGATTCGCTTTGGTAAATGTGGTATTGTGTACCTGGAGCAGAGCTGGGGTCAGGAAAAGGTCAGCAATCCCAGAATGCAGAGCAGCACATTCAGAAGGCACTTCCTGTTTGTAGGCTGCCTGATGTTCCATGAGCTGCCATCTTGGATGTTTAAAAGCTCATAACATGCAGTAGTTGCAGGTAGGATGATTTTTAATGTGAGCAATCTGTATGTACAGGGTGTGGGAAACATATAAGATAGACTGTTATTCATGGTGAAGGTCCGGATTAATGTGAGCAATCTGTATGTACAGGGTGTGGGAAACATATAAGATAGGCTCTTATTCAGGGTGAAGGTCCGGATTAATGTGAGCAATCTGTATGTACAGGGTGTGGGAAACATATAAGATAGGCTCTTATTCAGAGTGAATGTCCGGATTAAAGTGGACTGTCACCCAGGGGTGATCGGCCTGGGAATCTATAAGATTTCCGGGCCAATCACCTCCCTCACCGCGGAACATCCGAGATTGGGATGTCCCGCGGTGAGGGACCCCCCCCAAAACCCCCCAAAAACGTACCGCTGCCGCCTCCCGCGGGCCCCTCTAGGCGTGCGCGCCCCCGCGCCGGCCGTTTGTGAATGGCTGGCGCGGGCGTGCGCACTGTCAGAGGGGCGCGCGGGAGGCGGCGGCGGACGCGCTGTCTTGTCCGCCGCTGTCACCCGCTTGTCCGTGGCTACGTGGGAGCGTGGTGAGGTGAGTTTTGGGGGCTTTCTGGGGGGTTTTACACAGCGGGGCACCCCTAACCGGGGTGCCCCCCTGAAGTGGACCAAAACCCAGGATAGTCAAAATCCTGGGTGTTGGTCCACTTTAATGTGAGCAATCTGTATGTACAGGGTGGGGGAAACATATAACATAGGCTCTTATTCAGGGTGAAGGTCCGGATTAATGTGGGCAATCTGTATGTACAGGGTGTGGGAAACATATAAGATAGGCTCTTATTCAGGGTGAAGGTCCGGATTAATGTGGGCAATCTGTATGTACAGGGTGTGGGAAACATATAAGATAGGCTCTTATTCAGGGTGAAGGTCTGCTTTAAGTACATAAAATCATTTCAATCGAATATTGTTAAAGAAGCCAGAGACCATTTAAAGCAAGCTGTGAGTATGTCACAGGGGGCTCCTGGCACCTTCCACAGTGCTCCGAGCTCCTCAATGCAACTCTGCCAAAAGTGTCCCCCTTCTCCCGCGTGCTCCGCATTAGCGTATTCATTGGTGAACGGCAAATGTAACATTGAAATGAGCGGAGCACCACCACGCTGCTGATTATATTTGCATGTATTCCGGATGAATCTGGGGAAAAGTGGGTCCATCTGGGGCAAGCAGTTATTTCACTGCCTGAATCTGCATAGCGAGACAGTGGGGGGGCTGTGCTGCGCCGTCCCCGACCTCCCGCCACATTCTGCCGGGAGAGAGAGAGAGACTATTGTAATCTGATTTAGGAAGTAAATTCAATAATGATAAAATAATTAGGTAACGCATCTGCCATCGTTAATCTATCCACCAGGAATCCGGTCACACAGCCACCACGGTGTGCTGATAGTCACTGCTAGCTTGTCTGCTTTGTAATATAGAATTACTTACAAAATATGTAATTGAGAGGAAAAAAGAAAAGAGCATGATACACAGAAAGAAAGAAAGAAAGAAAGAAAGAATATATGGGAGATAGATAGATAGATAGATAGATAGATAGATAGATAGATAGATATGTGATAGATAGATAGATAGATAGATAGATAGATAGATAGATAGATATATATGCGATAGATAGATAGATAGATAGATAGATAGATAGATAGATATGAGATAGATAGATAGGTAGATAGATAGATAGATAGACAGATAGATAGATAGATAGATAGATGATTAGATAGATAGATAGATAGATAGATAGATAGATAGATAGATAGATAGATAGATATGAGATAGATAGATAGATAGATAGATAGATGATAGATAGAGAAAGAAAGAAAGAAAGAAAGAAAGAATAAATAGGAGATAGATAGATAGATAGATAGATAGATAGATAGATAGATAGATATGCAATAGATAGATAGATGATAGATAGATAGATAGATAGATAGATGATAGATAGATAGATAGATAGATAGATAGATAGATAGATAGATAGATAGATAGATGATAGATATGGATAGATAGACAGATAGATAGAAAGATGTGGGATAGATATATTGATATATAGATGGATAGATATGGGATAAATAGATAGATAGATAGATAGATAGATAGATAGATAGATATAGATAGATAGATAGATAGATAGATAGATAGATAGATAGATAGATATGAGATAGATAGATAGATGAGAGAAAGAGAAAAAGAAAGATTATGATGAGAAAGATAAACAAGTTGCTAGTAGTCAGTCATATAAATGATAAATGGGTACCATACATGATAGAGAGAGTGTACAGAAGATAGATAGATAGATATGAGATCAATAGGAGATAGATAGATAGATAGATAGATAGATAGATAGATAGATAGATATGAGATCAATAGGAGATAGATAGATAGATAGATAGATAGATAGATAGATAGATAGATAGATATGAGATCAATAGGGGATAGATAGATAGATAGATAGATAGATAGATAGATAGATAGATAGATAAATATGAGATCAATAGGGGATGGATAGATAGATAGATAGATATAGATATGCGATAGATAGATAGATAGATAGATAGATAATAGATAGATAGATGATAGATAGATGATAGATAGATAGATAGATAGATAGATAGATAGATAGATAGATAGATAAAGATATAATATATAGGGGATAGATAGATAGATAGATAGATAGATAGATAGATAGATAGATAAAGAAAGATATAATATATAGGGGATAGATAGATAGATAGATAGATAGATAGATAGATAGATAGATAAAGATATAATATATAGGAGATAGATAGATAGATAGATAGATAGATAGATAGATAGATAAAGAAAGATATAATATATAGGGGATAGATAGATAGATAGATAGATAGATAGATAGATAGATAGATAGATAGATAGATGATAGATAGATATGCAATAGATAGATAGATGATAGATAGATAGATAGATAGATAGATAGATAGATAGATAGATAGATAGATATAGATAGATAGATGATAGCTAGATAGATAGATATGAGATAGATAGATAGATAGATAGATAGATAGATAGATAGATAGATGATAGATAGGTAGGGGATAGATAGATAGATAGATAGATAGATAGATAGATAGATAGATAGATAGATAGATAGATATGGATAGATAGACAGATAGATAGAAAGATGTGGGATAGATATATTGATATATAGATGGATAGATATGGGGATATGATAGATAGATAGATAGATAGATAGATAGATAGATAGATAGATAGATAGATAGATATGAGATAGATAGATAGATGAGAGAAAGAGAAAAAGAAAGATTATGATGAGAAAGATAAACAAGTTGCTAGTAGTCAGCCATATAAATGATAAATGGGTACCATACATGATAGAGAGAGTGTACAGAAGATAGATAGATAGATAGATAGATAGATAGATATGAGATCACTAGGAGATAGATAGATAGATAGATAGATAGATAGATAGATAGATAGATATGAGATCAATAGGAGATAGATAGATAGATAGATAGATAGATAGATAGATAGATAGATATGAGATCAATAGGGGATAGATAGATAGATAGATAGATAGATAGATAGATAATAGATAGATAGATGATAGATAGATAGATAGATAGATAGATAGATAGATAGATAGATAAAGAAAGATATAATATATAGGGGATAGATAGATAGATAGATAGATAGATAGATAGATAGATAGATAAAGAAAGATATAATATATAGGGGATAGATAGATAGATAGATAGATAGATAGATAGATAGATAGATAGATAGATATATAATATATAGGAGATAGATAGATAGATAGATAGATAGATAGATAGATAGATAGATAGATAAAGAAAGATATAATATATAGGGGATAGATAGATAGATAGATAGATAGATAGATAGATAGATAGATGATAGATAGATGATAGATAGATGATAGATAGATAGATAGATAGATAGATAGATAGATAGATAGATAGATAGATAGGAAACATAGAAACATAGAAACATAGAAGGTTGACGGCAGAAGGAGACCATACGGTCCATCTAGTCTGCCCTTATGTGTATACTGTATGTTCTCTTTATCTTAGGATAGATGTGTGCTTATCCCAGACATGTTTAAATTCAGTGACTGTTGATGTTTCAACTACTTCTGCTGGAAGTTTGTTCCCAGCATCTACTACTCTTTCTGTAAAATAATATTTTCTAACATTGCTCCTGATCTTCCCCCCGACTAGCTTCAGGTTGTGCCCCCTTGTTCTATCGTTAAGTTTCTTCTTAAAAACACTTCCCTCCTGAACCTTATTCAATCCTTTCACATATTTAAAGGTCTCAATCATGTCCCCTCTCCCTTCTTTCCTCCAGACTGTACAAATTAAGTTCTTTAAGTCTCTCCTGATAAGTTTTAAGTGTAAGTCCTTCCACCATTTTTGTTGCCGGCCTTTGGACACGTTCTATTTGAATAATGTATTTTTGCAGGTAAGGTCTCCAGAACTGCACACAGTATTCTAGCTGTGGTCTTACCAGGGCTCTATACAGCGGCATCACAACCTCCCTCTTCCTACTGGTGATGCCTCGAGCTATGCAGCCGAGCATCCTGCTTGCTTTTCCCACTGCCTGGCTACACTGTCCACTCATCTTGCAGCTATCAGTAATCAGTATCCCTAAATCTCTCTCCTCCGAGGTCCTGGATAACACAGTACTGCCCATACGGTACTCAGAGCAGGGATTCCTTCTACCCAAGTGCATGATTTTACATTTAGAGACATTAAACTCTAGTTTCCACAGTTTTGACCATCTATCCAGTAAAGCTAAATCATTTTCCATGTTGCAGACACCTCCAGGAATATCCACCCTATTACTAACCTTTGTATCATCAGCAAACAGACAAACTTTTCCTACCAAGCCTTCTCCTATGTCACTTACAAATATATTAAAAAGAATGGGGCCCAGGACAGAGCCCTGCGGCACACCACTTGTAACTCGCCTTTGTTCAGATTGCACGCCATTTACAACAACGCTCTGATACCGATCCCTCAGCCAACTGGAAATCCACTGAACTGTCCAGGGATTGAGTCCTACCTTCAATAACTTATCTATGATCCTTATGTGGTACAGTGTCAAAGGCTTTGCTAAAATCCAGATAGGCGATATCCACAGCACCACCTTCATCTAACACTTTAGTGACATTGTCAAAGAAATCAATAAGATTGGTCTGACATGATCTGCCCTCAGTAAAGCCGTGCTGTTTTGGGTCCAATAGGTCATTAATTTTTAGATGGGAAATTATCTGTTTTTTTAAGAGTGTTTCCATTAATTTGACCACTATAGATGTTAAACTAACTGGCCTGTAATTACTGGCTTCTTCTCTACTCCCCTTTTTATGGATTGGTACGACATTGGCCATTCTCCAATCATCTGGAACCTCACCAGTTGAAAGGGAATGGTTAAGTAAATCAGTTAGAGGGGCTGCAATCACAAATCTAAGTTCCCTTAGAACTCTGGGGTGGATTCCATCTGGACCCATCGCCTTACTTACCTTTAGATGTGCCAGCTCAGATAGGACATCAGCCTCCAGAAACTCCGGAGCTGTGCCCTCCCAGCTGGATGTTGTGCTATGGCCATGTCTGCTACTATCTGAAAATATCGAACAAAAGTAGCTATTCAGATGGTCAGCCACAGCCTTATCTCCGTCAATATATTTATTTTCCCTATTTCTAATTTTTGAGACTGCATTGTTTTTCTTCTTTCTGTCACCAATATATCGGAAAAAGGTTTTATCTCCCCTCTTCATAGATTTGGCCATTTCTTCCTCTTTTTGCCCTTTAGCAGTCCTTATAATTAGTTTTGCTTCCCTCTGTTTAATTTTATACGCCTCTCTGTCAGCTACACTTCCACTTACTTTATACTTCTTAGTAGAGAGATAGATAGATAGATATGAGATAGATAGATAGATAGATAGATAGATAGATAGATAGATAGATAGATATGGAAGGCAGGATAAGCATGAAAAACTAAGGGTGGGAGTTTTAAACCAGGTGTTGCTGCCTATTTCCCATGCACTTTAAAATGTAACAAGTAGGGCAAACTCCCTTATGTTACATTCTGAAAGAAGTAAAAAACAGAAATATGAATTAAAAAAAAATACATTTAATAAAAGAGTTAAAATTCCCTTTCATTTAGTTAGGTAAACAATGTTATCTTGAAATCCTAAATGCTTCTGTGGATAGATTGATAGATAGATGTGAAGTGTTTCCAGGAAATATAATAGTCCAGTGTCTTATGTTCTTAGTTGGTAGGAGTTGGAGACCTATAGGGGGCAGTAATGGGTTGGGGCGGTATTATGGGGCAGTATAGGGGTATAACAGTCCATGGGTTCTAATTGTCTTCTCAGTTGGTGACAGATGGAGACATAAAGGCAGCAGTAGTGGGGTATAGGCAGGGATGGGCTTATCATTGTTGGGGCTCCATGCAAACTTGTGTCTGGGGGCCTGGGACATATCCTTGCTAGCTGGAGACCCTTAAAAGGATTCCAGTTGAATGCACACATGACAATGGGCACCTAATATTTATCATCCATTGGGTTAGGCTCATAACTAAAAGGCCTGAGTGTAGGCCCACATTGGATTCTCCTGTTGGCCCATCACATGTGTAGAACTATGCAACGCCGGTTCAGCCCCAGCCTGGCATTATTCCTTGTCCATAACCACCATTATTTAAGTAAAATAAATTTAGTGGCGCCACAACTTTTCTCTTCCTTGTCATGCATTTCCTAACGTCTTATTTGCCTTTTTTCTACCTCGCGGCATATGCTGCGTTTGGACAGACAATTAACTATGGGAAATTAATATCCCAATAACAGATGCTGAAGGCAATCCATCTTTCCTGTGGAAGAAAGCTGACCCCTCCACATGAATATCTTACCTTCCAAGCTTGGCTTTGTACGCAGCGTGGAGTGCGGGTCAGCTCTGGCTCCATAAAACATCACACTGGGAAATGGCTGAACATATGGCCACTGGTATTCATGTAACGGAATACTCAATCAGCCCCCGCCATCAGACAAGGCTGTTCTCTGTAGTAGCCGAGTGGCATCTTGTTGGCTTAGCTCTTATCAAAGAGTTCTTCTCTTCTAATCTGTTGAGCTGGGCCCTGGATCACGTATCGACATATGAGAGCCAACGTGTATTAAAGTGGACCAAAACCCATCTTGCGATGCCCCCGGAATCTATAAGACTTCAGGGCCTCCCAAGATGGGTTCTGGCAAGATGACCTGCTGCGTAAAATCCCCGACCCAACAGCATATCCGCGGGTCGCGGGCACTATACCTTTAGCCAGGTGCATCCAAGGCTTTTGTGGCTGGCCAGTGCGGGCACGCCCTGTACTAGAGGCTAGTGCTTCGAGGCTTTTTGGCTCCATTTGGCCGATTCTTAGATGAAAATAAAGAAAGGAGCTGAGCGCGGTGATTGGATATGTGCCCGCACATGCACCCTAGGACCGGGCAAAGGTTTTTATGGCCGACCTGGGCGGGTTTCACACAGGGGCAAGGACCAAAACCCAAGATAGTCAAAATCCTGGGTTTTGGCCCACTGATGTTCTCAATCTCTCACTTCAAAAAATTAAAAGAGGGAAGCTTGTGATACTACAGCATCAATAAATTCCTTCAGCCACACTGTTGAGAATAGGGTCGATTCATGGTCAGTGCACAAAAACGCTCTCATGGAGTGCAAATGATTTTGCATGCGTCTAGGCGCATGATTCATGGCCGAGTGCGCACATCGCACCAAATGGCAAGCTTGTGATAGAAGCACAAATTTCATCTACTTGCGCCAATTTCCATAGCTGTTTTGAAGCAAAAATGGCCCTGCCCCATGTGTATTTGGCAAACTAACTGCACCTGATGGTCCTCCATGTTTCTTCCCTTTCCTTTACTGTTTCTCCATAGCAATTTGATCTCTCCTGTGTTCTCCATATTTTTTTTTTGGGGGGGGGGGATTCTGATTCCAGTTAACCCTTAATGTTTTTGCCCAATGCTTTTCGCAGTGCTTTGTCCTCTTTAACCCTCCCCTGTTTGATTTGCATATTAATGCTTAAAAATGTAACTATAATTTTTTAATGTCTTTGTTTTTACTAAATTTTGTGATTTTTGACAACTTTTTATCATTTCGTTTCCAAACAAAACCACCAAAAATTGTTCAATCCCTAAAAAGAACTTGCGTCTCACACTTTCCTTGTTCAAAAATATGCTGGCCGCTGCCGGCATGTGTTTTTAGAATGAAACTGTTACTCATTGGAATCAGCAGTTTCCTCCAACTTTGCTGGAGGAAATTCACTCTTCACATTGCTACATTTGCTTCAAATAGTGTGCGCAAAGTCACTGGCACACAACCATGAATCTACCCTAATGTGCTTGTGAGGCCTAAAACAGGAAGCAGGAGTATTCTTTTACACCAAAGACACAAGATGAGGGGAACTCTGAAGTTTTTGTTTTAATTAGAACAATATGGTCTTTCCCATCATCTAGTCTGAGGGCATTTGGCTACCTGGTTAGTTTCTTTCTAGAGACCCCAAAACACATCATTGATGGGATTTGGGTGATGAAGAAGCAGAATATTGCAAATGTTTGTAGTCAGTATCATTAGTTATTACATATCCACCCTACCCATGGCCTGTTTCTGCAAAACAATAGCATCAGTAGATAAGTGCACACATTTATTGTGTGCAGTTATTGGTTGAACCTCTTAGGGGGCGGTGCTAAGGAGCAACTGGTCAGAGTCTATAATTTGATTTGCTGGGCTGATTTTTGGCCCCAGTCCATTCAGGGGAGGGGAGGCACGGCAGAAAGATGTAAACTGTGACCTGATTTCAGCCACTAGGGTGAGTACTAAATCAGAGTATTGAACAAAACAACAGTCAGTGGTGTATACTGTTTGTAAGGGCTTAACCCCATGTAGAAGTTTTTTGGAGATGATGCACTCCTGGACTGCATGGGAGCTTGACATCTGAGAGCTCTGCTAACACATAAGCATGAGGGGCGGGATAGGAGAGAGTCTGCCTTTGCCAGCACACATACACACTGCAGCTGAGATGGAAGTGCAGCACATCCAGCTACACAGAGATTTTACCTGTTTCCATACAGTATGAGGCCGATTCATTAATAGCGGCAGGTAGCGACAGTTGAGCGACTGTAGCGGCATTTTCAGAGCGCCCGCTAGTAGTCGCTGTGCTTGGCCGTTGTTCGGTAGTTGATAGCGACTCAGTCGGTTTGCCGTAATGTTGAATATTGGGTGAGGAGTCGCTATTTGACAGGTTCCGCGCTGTATGGGAGCACATGATAGCGACTGGCCCTAGCGACCGGCTCCCACCATATTCATTAAAAAATCACGCTCAAAAAATTCTCGCGCTGTAAAATGCATGTTTAAACCCCAGAGCGCTGGCGGCGATGGGTTAAAAGTAGTTTTTTAACCCCCAAACAACCATATTTTTGGAAACCAAAAAAAACAAGTTTTTAAAATAATTTTGTAATATGAATACATTAATATCAGACCTGTAATATCAATTCTGTACGATTTTTTTTTTTTTACCTTAAAAAAATTACCTAAAAAGTGGTCACAGAATTTTTTACATTTAAAAAAAACAAAAAACAAAATTCATAACAATTAATTATGAATATTTAAAGATTGTTCCATTGAAATGCATTGGAGAGCGCCAGGTAGCGAGAGGTCATACCTGTCGCTGTTCAAGGTCGGACACTGGCGCTGTGGGTTGAGGCTGGAATAATGATGAATGAGTGGCTATATGGCGCTATCTCAGTCGCTAAGCAGGATTGGCTTGATAAATGTGTGACTGTGGTGGGGAGCCGGCGTTCTCATAGCGGGGCCTGTCATTACCGTCCGCTCACCAGTCGCTACCTGTCGCTATTCCATCATAAATAATGGCCTATGTTAAAATGAGTTAAAACCTCTATCTCTAGCCAAATGCAATGATCAAAAGAATGTCCCCAGATGTGTTGCAGTGTGCCTGTGTGATTCTGTCTCTCCACATAAGGCAGGCTATCAGTGTGGAGGAAGCAACAACGTTTGGAGTTTTGCTAAGAGCAGCCCACACCAAACAAAAATAGATACACGTCCCAGAAACACTAGGAAGCATCTATGTCATGTTGCACATAAACACAGACACACACTGCATCAACTGCTGGTGGAGGAAAGGAAGGCAGAGTATGTAACTATGTATCATAGGCTTGAATCAGTTACGACACAGTAATAATGATAAGTCATTATAATTAAAGGCTTTCTACTTCTTGTTAGTGATAAGGGATGATTGCACAGACATTATAGGCAATTTTTACTGTTGGTTTGGATTTTTAAGAAATAGGGCAGTCAGGAGTATAACAAGATGGCAGCTCACATGCAGTTTAGGATGCTTTTCCACAAAATCCGCCTGGGGTTAATCCCTCTAAAATAGTTTAGAGAGGAGGCAAACAACACAGTATTCCCTCCATCACAGCAGTAGGATATGCACATTACAGAAAGCTCTGAGCTATCTGTAAGCTATTTACATTTCAATAGCAGCCTCTTGACTGCTTTACAATGATCACAGCTGATTACAATTGAAACGATGATGATACATCAGTTGCAATGCAATTCAATATAACTCTCACCAGGGTGCTGCCAGGCTTTTCAGAATGACTCATCTTGTGTGTTACATTCACAGCATGTGTGCTGATTTTTTAAAACTCCCATATCAATATATATGTATATCACTATGAGATCTGCCGCCTCTGTATGTCCCTGACTGCCAGGGGTGTGGGGTTAGAGGAGCAATTCACTAAGCTTTGATTTTTTTGACAGGAGGTCTGCTTTAAGGAAAAAGCATTGTTTCTACAGCTACTACAGTAAAATGCAACTGATTAAAAAGCAAAACCTAAAATATGGTTACATCTCTCCCTGTGCCGCTTGCGCTGTAATTCAAGATATTCTGTTTCAAATTACTTTTATTACTTAATTTAGCATAGCTAATCATATTAATTTACAAAATGTCATTCTTATTTTTTTTTCTCAGCCCGAACTAGTCAAATTGAAAATAGAAACAGACGTGGATCTGTCTCGGTGAAATCGATTAACTGATGAGCTGTTTCCTTCATTTTCCACTTGATTGGCTGATTAGAAATCCTGGTGAAGGTGATCCAGATAGAGACATAAACCATTTTTCTTTTTGACTATTTATTATAGAGTGTTCTACACAGGATGGGCCTCTATGACATCACAGTGAATGCTGTATATGACAACCCAAAATGCATCAGGCTGTGATCTTTTTATGCTGCAATTTGCCAGAGTATCCTGGCGAGTATCCAGAGCATTTCCTGAGCTTTCTCTTCCATGTTCCCCCCTTCAGTTTTGTAATTAGGCACATGGAGGGGATTCCACAAAGGCTCCTCCTCCGTAGTATAAAAGCCTCCCTCCCTGGAAGCTGGCGTTATCCTGGCTGGATTCCAGGGTAGAAGCAATGTGGACCTGTGTCCCTGGACAAAAGCCACCAGCAGACTTGGGACCCGCAGGACTCTGCTGGAGAAGACAACAGATGTAAATAAATAATAGTTAATAGGAAAAGTTTGCCTGTTTGCTGATGATACAAAGGTTAGTAATAGGGTGGATATTCCTGGAGGTGTCTGCAACATGGAAAGTGATTTGGCTTTACTGGATAGATGGTCAAAACTGCGGAAACTAGAGTTTAATGT
Organism: Gastrophryne carolinensis; assembly: GCA_027917425.1. Taxonomy (NCBI): domain Eukaryota; kingdom Metazoa; phylum Chordata; class Amphibia; order Anura; family Microhylidae; genus Gastrophryne; species Gastrophryne carolinensis. The sequence continues at coordinate 16,461,864 of CM051239.1, read as the reverse complement.
CTCTAAATGTAAAATCCTGCACTTGGGTAGAAGGAATCCCTGCTCTGAGCACCGTATGGGCAGCACTGTATTAGCCAGGACCTCGGAGGAGAGAGATTTAGGGATACTGATTACTGATAGCTGCAAGATGATTGGACAGTGTAGCCAGGCAGTGGGAAAAGCAAGCAGGATGCTCAGCTGCATAGCTCGAGGCATCACCAGTAGGAAGAGGGAGGTTTTGATGCCACTTTATAGGGATTTGGAGAGGCCACAGCTAGAATACTGTGTGCAGTTCTGGAGACCTTCCCTACAAAAAGACATTATTCAAATAGAACGGGTCCAAAGGCGGGCAACAGAATGGAAAACTTATCAGGAGAGACTTAAAGAACTTAATTTGTACAGTCTGGAGGAAAGAAGGGAGAGGGGGGACATAATGGAGACCTTTATATATGTGAAAATAATTGAATAAGGTTCAGGAGGGAAATGTTTGTAAGAAGAAAATGATCGAACAAGGGGCCCAACCTGAAGCTAGTCGGAGGGAAGATCAGGAGCAGCTTTAGAAAATAGGGCCCCCCCCCTGCCCACTGTAACTGTCTGTTCCCTGACAGCGGCGCGGCACCGCCGCGGGTCAGGCGGGGCCCGGAGGAGAGACAGAAAGTCTGGTGGCAGGGCCCCCCCCCCCCCCTGTGTGGATGTTCACACATTGAAAACACCTAATATGCACAAGGAAAGGCAGGATGCTGAGCCCACACTCGCCTCATTGCTTGTTATCCACAGACTGCAGTGGGATCCTTAGCACTCGCCGCATGCGGTGTTTGTGTCACGTGACTTCACTCTCTTCCGCCCATTGACATCACGCGACTCGAAAGTCCAGGGCGCGAAGGGGAACATTGCTAAGGCTGAGAGGGGCAGAGCTATGGCGGGCGGCACTGAGCAGCCATATATGGGGGACAGGGAACACGCGCCTGCAGCGGGGGAGACGGAGCAGCAAGAAGACGGCTTCTCAGACATCAGCGATTCCGAGCTCATCACCCTGCAGGAGGCGGCGGAGAGCGGTGCGTGACGTCACGTTTGTGGGCGGGGCTACTGTTGTATTTTTCGCCTTACTGCAGCTGTAAAAGGGATATTGAGGAAAGGCGTCATTGCCCCGAGCTATTCCTGTGTATGATGTGATTTAGCGGCAGGGTGCAGGATGGAGACCAGCAAAAAACCTTCAGTAATAGATGCTGCAAAGGGATGATGTAGTGGTCCTGCATACCGACCATGTGGGGGTATCACACAGCGGGGCATCCCAATTCAATGGGATAGGGAAGGCCAGCTTACCCTGGGTTTTGTTCTGCTTTAAAGGAAGAGTGAGTAAATTCCAGCAAAGGCTCTAGGTGAGGTGGATTGCTTACTGTAGGCTATGCCCAACCCCAAAGAAAAATGATCCACCGGAAATTCTCTCTGTACTCTCTATTGCCAGTCCAACCCCTGCATCACTCACCTTTCCCTGGTCCACACATGCTCTGGATCTCGTCCAATCAGAGTTGTTTGCCATGTAATACGGCAAACAGCTCATTATTTACAGTGGAGATAAGAGGGTGATTTAGACATTTTAGCTGGACTGTCCCTATAAAGTGGACCTATACCCATTTCCTAACTGATGGGTGTAGGTCCAGCCCTGGCAGCATTGAGACAGGGGGTGGGGGTCCAGATTGCTAGAGCCCTCCTTGCACATCTCCCCCGCAACACCTGCAATCTTTACCTCCATGAGCCTGTCTCAATGCGGCCAGGCCCACTCTTGTTAGCTAGGAAACGGGCGTGGGTCTGCTTTAAGCCTGATTTAAAATGCAGTGCAATGCGTCTATGTCTAAAAGAATCTGGCCCTCCCACACGAGGCAGCTAAAAGCTTTAAGTGGACCAAAACCTAGGATTTTGACTACCCCGGCACCCCAATGTGGGATGCCCTGCTGTGGAACACCGCCTTCCCCCCCTGTCGTACCCTCCTAACAGGAAGCGTGCCCACGCTGGCCACTAACAAATGCCTGGTGTGGGCGCACGCCCTGCAAAAGGTATAGCAGGGAGCAGCTGGTGCTCGTGCATGCACCGTTGGATCAGGGAGAAGGTGAGTTTACTGGGCGACAAAGTGGGGTATACCGAATCTGGAGGGAGTATGCCTGCCCTGGAGTCTCATACACCCCGGGGTGGGTTTTGGTCCGCTTTAAATGTAGGCTGCAGATAAGAATGACATAGCCTTGCAGTCGTATAAAGAGGGGTCTCACATGAATTGCTTGGATGTGAGACACCTAATGGAGGAGGAATCAGTCTCCACAGTCTTGGGCCTGGTCTAGTTTAGGGCATGACCTTCTATACAAATAGCATGTATCAAAGGGTCAGAATGACCATTAAAGCGGTCCCACACCTGTTTTGGAGTGGTATGATATCATGACAGGCTTGGGGGGTGCAGATTGCTGAAATCCTTGCCTTAACCTCAATCCTGGGTTGAAATGCGGTCCTCCAATTGAGTGCCGGCGGAGGAGGACCACATTTCAGGCCAAGGATTGAGGTTAATGTAAGGATTTTGGGGGGTTTGCAGGGTCATTGCACGGAGGGCTCTGGCAATCCGGATCGACCCCCCCTAACCCGAGCCTGTCACAATGCTGTCCCATACTTGTTTTTTGTAAAATGGGTGTGTGACCGCAATAAAGAGGGGGGGGCCCAGTTTGACTCCTCGCATCGGGGCCCACAAGACTTTAGCTACACCTCTGCCTCCATCTATCCTAAGATAAAGAGAACATACAGTATACACATAAGGGCAGACTAGATGGACCGTATGGTCTCCTTCTGCCGTCACCCTTCTATGGGCAAAGGGGTCCCCTGTCATATTTCAGTCCCAAAGTTTGGGTCCCCGTTGTTTTCAATGGAAATCAGGGAACCAAACTTTTGTTTAAAGTTTGTCTTAACTTCCCAAACTTCCACCAGTTAGCTCATCCCAACACAAAATATCTTTGAAACAACTGCAATTAGGGTCTCCATGTAAATTAACACAGAAAGATATCCAGGTGGTGTCCCAGCAAAAAGTAAACTTCAACTTTTACAAAGTCATTAAAAATGTGTCCAGCATGCAAGATCGTGACACGTTTTGGATTACCCGGACCCTTTGTCGAGTGATTGCTTAATGTTGCAGAGACAATTCTTTCCCTTAAACCGGACCTTCAGCATGATTTAATGAAAAGCCCAAACCCTTAAAAAATATTCCCAGCATCTAAAATTCATATATTTTAAGTTCTTAGTCACTGACTTATTATTCTTTCCTCCACTGGGCTGCAACTCTGTTCAGGACTCTAGGATACGGGCGCCGCCATCTTGACTCAGAAGCATCACATACTGAGGAGAGGAGAGCGAGATAAAGTACAGGGGGGACAGGTTATAGCTGTGCTTTGCACAGACAGAGCAGAGCTGGGGTCAGGGAAAGGTCAGCAATCCCAGAATGCAGAGCGGCACAGTCAGAAGACACCTGTTTGCAGGCTGCCTGATGCTCCATGAGCTGCCAGCTTGGATGTTTAAAGACTCATAACATGCAGTAGATGCAGGTAGGATGATTTTTAATGTGAGCAATCTGTATGTACAGGGTGTGGGAAGCATATAAGATAGGCTCTTATTCAGGGTGAAGGTCCGCTTTAACTCTTGATTTGCAACTTTTTAGATTTTACTTCTTGCTTTCTCTGGAGTTCATAATTTCACTGACATCATTTTTTGGGGCAAACATTTTTAATTTATTTTTTTTTAAAACAAAAGCTGGTCATCTCACATCTATAGATTGCACTATCACGTTAAATTCATTCTCAAAAACAACCCTAGACATAAATAGGGTTTGGGTTCCCAAACACAAACTTCAGGCAGAAGTCAGTGTACAAGTTCGAGGTTTGGCCCCAACCAGGAAAAGCTGGTTGATGAGCTACTGAGAAGCCTATCAACCAACTTCACCTAAAGTGTGCAGCAGCAGGAAGCTGCTATACAACTTACCTGAGCCCTGGGATTCATCTATCGGCGGTTGGTGTTCTGCTCTGAAAATGTCTACACTTTACATTGAAAGCTTGCGGGGTGCCCCAGGGACAAGGACCAAAACCCAGGATTTAAAAACAGAAAGAAGCTGCCACCCCTTCTCTGTGTTTGTGCCTGTGTATATGTTGTGATTGGTGTTTTATTTTGATACATTTTGTAGTGCAGTAGCAAATTAATACAGGGCATTGTTTTACTCTAGTGGCATAGGGTTATTGGTCATCTCTAGTAAGTGGTAAACTTACCCGCTCGAGAACAGACCACAATTCCAGCCTTCAGCTGACTGAGTGTGGAGTTTGAGCAAAGACTGCAGAGCCTATTAGTCTCTATGGGCACCTGGCCATACACAAGCTGTCTCAAACACAGAAACAGAGGCTGTAGGAGCAGCTGCTTATTAGTGAGGGAGACTTGTGCGGGTAGGTGGATCTGATTTGGATCTGGAATTAACTGTGAGTGGTTCTCCAGAGATCAGATTGCGCAATCAGAATCGTCTCCATCTGGGCCACAATATTCTACAATGGGGTACTCAACCACTTTTTGTAATTGTTACTCCCCTTCAGATTTGTAATTAGGCACATGGAGGGGATTCCACAAAGGCTCCTCCTCTGTAGTATAAAAGCCTCGCTCCCTGGCAGCTGGCGTTATCCTGGCTGGATTTCAGGGTAGAAGCAATGTGGACCTGTATCCCTCTGTCGCAATCATTTTGATCACTGCTGCGGGCTGGACAAAAGCCACCAGCAGACCTCCATCTGACTCCATCTGGGCCACAATATTCTACAATGGGGTACTCAACCACTTTTTGTAAAGATACATTTAAAGGCATCCGCTGAGAGGTGAAGGTTCGGGCAGAGTACTGTCATGAGGGGTAGATAGTTAGAAATGAACACACTGGGGCAGGGGCAATAGATTACCCAGTCAAAATTGGATTGGATGGGGTAAAGAGCCCGAGAAACAAAGTTTGCTTGCACCCTGCAATGCCACTTTCTGCCCATGCATTACTAACATATTGCAATGCTAGGTGCCAGGGAGCCATGACACTGGCAGGGAGACTAAGCACTATAATGGCCAATCAAGCGGGGCAGCTCTGAGCACAGCAATACAGAAGCAACTGAGTGCAGGGCTGTCAGGGTAAGGGCCTGGAAATCTGGTATCGAGGTCCGCATTCGGATCCTGGTCCGCCAGTTGAGCATCGCGGTTCTACAAGTTCCCCAAATCTAGCAACAATATTACCCCTACGTAACTCTTCACTTTATCATGAAGTTTCCCACCACCATACTCATACCAAGTGTTCCTGATTTGGGGGGGACAGTCCGTCCCTCTCCCTCATTGTTCTCATTTGTCCCTCTTTGAGGTGTAACATGCAGATCTGCATCAATAAATGATCCATTTGCCTATTCGAAGTGTTTTTATTGTTTTAACTGTTATACCCTATCTTCTATCCATCAATCATTGAGGAGGCGTCCTCTTTCCCACCCTACAAAGTTTGTAGGTATGCATACTTCACTACCTTTATACCTGTGCAGGGCCGGCTCAAGGCTTGTGGGGGCCTATGGGCAAGAGAGTTTTAGTGGGCCCCAAAGTAGTGTGTCACATGACGTCACCTTTCAGCTCCGCTGTCTCAAATGGGTCATCTTCTGCTGCTGATCGCACTCCAGTCCTTATTGCCTTCTATAGCCACCAATCATCCCCTTGTCCTTATCGCCTTCCCTATAGCCACCAATCATCCCCTTGTCCTTATTGCCTTCCCTATAGCCACCAATCATCCCCTTGTCCTTATCGCCTTCCCTATAGTCACCAATCATCCTCCAGTCCTTATTGCCTTCCCTATAGTCACCAATCATCCTCCAGTCCTTATTGCCTTCCCTATAGCCACCAATCATCACCTAGTCCTTATTGCTTTCACTATAGCCACCAATCATCACCTAGTCCTTATTGCCTTCACTATAGCCACCAATCACCCTCCAGTCCTTATTGCCTTCCCTATAGCCACCAATCACCCTCCAGTCCTTATTGCCTTCCCTATAGCCACCAATCATCCTCTAGTCCTTATTGCCTTCCCTATAGCCACCAATCATCCTTCAGTCCTTATTGCCTTCCCTATAGCCACCAATAACCCTCCAGTCCTTATTGCCTTCCCTATAGCCACCAATCATCCTCCAGTCCTTATTGCCTTCCCTATAGCCACCAATCATCCTCTAGTCCTTATTACCTTCCCTATAGCTGCCAATCATCCTTCAGTCCTTATTGCCTTCCCTATAGCCACCAATCACCCTCCAGTCCTTATTGCCTTCCCTATAGCCACCTATCATCCCCTAGTCCTTATTGCCTTCTCTATAGCCACCAATCATCCTTCAGTCCTTATTGCCTTCCCTATAGCCACCAATAACCCTCCAGTCCTTATTGCCTTCCCTATAGCCACCAATCATCCTCCAGTCCTTATTGCCTTCCCTATAGCCACCTATCATCCCCTAGTCCTTATTGCCTTCCCTATAGCCACCAATCATCCTCTAGTCCTTATTACCTTCCCTATAGCCACCAATCATCCTCTAGTCCTTATCGCCTTCCCTATAGCCACCAATCATCCTCCAGTCCTTATTGTCTTCCCTATAGCCACCAATCATCCTCTAGTCCTTATCACCTTCCCTATAGCCACCAATCATCCTCCAGTCCTTATTGCCTTCCCTATAGCCACCAATCGTCCTCTAGTCCTTATTACCTTCCCTATAGCCACCAATCATCCTCTAGTCCTTATTGCCTTCCCTATAGCCACCAATTGTCCTCTAGTCCTTATTGCCTTCCCTATAGCCACCAATCGTCCTCTAGTCCTTATTGCCTTCCCTATAGCCACCAATCATTCTTACCACCTTCTGAGCTTCCATCACTTGCCCTCCATTCCAGGCCACCTTCTCCATTGTTGCTGATCAGCCCCTGTTGCAGAGGCCAGCCATGAGCAGGTCTGCACACAACACCCAGCATTCGGTGGTTCGGGTTCACCGTAAAATAATAACATGGCCAAGTGTGAGCTTGAGTAGGCCCCTGAAGATCTCAGGGGCCCTGGCAATTGCTGAGGTTTGCCCTGTGCTTGCGCCGACCCTGTACCTGTGTAGGACATGGCTCCTTTTGCCTCTATTCCTCTCTATGACCCGGTAACAGCAGGCTGATGTTAAGGTTAGAGACTTCGGCAAAAAAAAGAAAATCACTTACAATGTCCCCGATCTAGAAGGTTTAATTTAAAGAGCAGACACCCGTTGATATCTGTGTGAACGCATGTAGCAAGATTTATGAGGAATCGGGGGGATAATTGTTGCTTTGATTGATGGGCTGCAGCTGGAGAAGTATCATGGGGCTTTGCTGGCAGCAGCAAGATCTACACTTTGGAGGCCGGGTACAAAAAGTCATTAAAATGAAGACTTCTGGAAGATGCCAGTTAAAGCTTCTCCTAGAGAATCAAATATGGCTTTAAAAATGATATTGTTCTGTAACGGAGTTGGAAAAGTGTTATTGTTAGAGATGAGTAAATTCTGAAAAAAATGTGATTTGAACATTTTTGCAGAATTTCCCTAAGAAATTTGGGTTCATCTGAATACAGTTATAAAGAGGAAGAGCAGACCTTTTCTCGTTTCTCTTGCCGTTCTTGAAATACTTGAATATTTTATTTGACCGCCAAGTAAGCACAGGAGATCACATACAACGAATGCTTTTTGGCAAGGAGATACACCATTAGAGCTATAAACAATAGCATATAATACATAGTAGTAACATAGGCCCTTATTTATGAAGGAATAGCGACAGGTAGCCACTGGTGAGCGGACGATAATGATGGGCCCCGCCACGAGAACGCCGGCTCCCCACCACAATCACACATTTACGACGTCAATCCTGCTTAGCCACTGAGATAGCGCCATATAGCGACTCATTCATTATTCCAGCCTCAGCCCACAGCGCCAGCGTCCGACCTTGAACAGCGACAGGTATGACCTCTCGCTACCTGGCGCGCTCCAATGCATTTCAATGGAAAAATCTTTAAATATTAATAATTCATTATTATTAATTTTTTTTTTTTTAATGTGAAAAATTTTGTGACCACTTCTGCCATTTTAGATCATTTTTTTAAGGGAAAAAAAATTGTACAGAATTGATATTACAGGTCTGATATTAATGTATTCATATTACTAAATTATTTAAAAAACTTGTTTTTTTTGGTTTCCAAAAATATGGTGGTTTGGGGGTTAAAATACTACCTTTAACCCATCGCCTCCAGCGCTCTGGGGTTTAAACATGCATTTTACAGCGCAAGAATTTTTTGAGCGTGATTTTTTAATGAATATGCTGGGAGCCGGTCGCTAGGGCCAGTAGCTATCATGCGCTCCCATACAGCGCGGAACCTGTCAAATAGCGACTCCTCACCCAATATTCAACATTACGGCAAATCGACTGAGTCGCTATCAACTACCGAACAACGGCCAAGCCCAGCGACTACTAGCGGGCGCTCTGAAAATGCCGCTACAGTCGCTCAACTGTCGCTACCTGCCGCTATTAATGAATCGGCCTCATAGTAGTGACAGGTAAAGTTCAGTGCAGGTTATTCACTAAAGACCGAATTTATTCATGGGGCATAACGGAATTGAGTTTAAGAACCATTCACCTATATTTGTTTAGTGCCATAACGGCCTAAGGAAAAAAACTGTTTTTGTGCCTGGAGGTTTTAGTCGAAAGAGTCAGGTATCTGCGACCAGAGGGTAAGAGCCTGAAGAAGGAATGCCCTGGGTGCGTTGAGTCCTCAGCTATTTTTTTAGCCTTTGAGCAAATTCTGCCCATGAATTGCTCCTCCAGAGATGGTAAAGGGCATCCTATGATCCGCTCGGCAGACCTGGTACTCCTCTTCAGCCTATTCTTGTCTTTGGCTGTAGCCCCGCTGTACCAAACAGAGAATGAGGAGGTCAGTATCGATCCTATAGCAGCATTGTAGAAGGTCTTTAGGATCGATACTGACCTCCTCCTTCTCTGTTTGGTATCTTGCGGGATTTGCGCTGCATACACGAGATCTGAAGGGCGACGCAGACCATGATGTGACGGGGCCAAACCGAGAAATGCCTTGGCGCGATGTGACAGGACAGGTAAGTTTAAAACTGTCAAATTTTTAACCGCAGGGGCAGGGGGGCGAGCAAGCCAGGTTTGGGGAGTTTTTTTTTTAACTCCCCAATACCTGCAATGTTCCTCTTTAAAGTGAATCGAAACCCAGGATTTTGACTATCCTGGGTTTCGGTTCTTTCCCCGGGGGCACCCCGATCGGGGGTTATACATGTGTTGTGCGATGTCACTACGTTGCACTGAAAAAGGAGTCTCCAATTCCTTTTTGATCTGTTGCGTAATGCAGCGCAGATATGTGAACTATCCTATCTAGAATTATGTATAGTGTTTTCTCTGCACTGTAACTGCTTTGCATAACAGTGCAGCAAGGCAGAGAAAGTGCAAAGGTGGAACAGAGCCTTATAGACTGTATTGCATTGACATCTGTTTCATACATTTTGCACGTTTTATATGTCCAATTAATGCAATTAATGCAATGGAGTACCTGGTCCGGATCCCCACAGCCCAGGGGGCCCCGAACGGCATAGTAAACTGGAGTGCATAAACAGAGAATGGCCAAGATTGGGATACCCACATTGGCTACTTAATGGTTAATTTCCTTCTTTCCCTCTGTACGCTGCCCACGGTCCTTTGTCTGAATTAACAAGCAGTCCTGGCTGTTGGAGAAACTGTACAACAGACTTCCAGCTTAGTCTATGCTAGGGTGACTTTTGCTAGGTTTTATTGCAGTTTGCAGCTATTGCAGGTTGCGACACTAGATGGCGCTGTTACCAATGTGCAACTGTAGAGTTTATATGTATTTTTCTGCTGTGTTGTTACTTCCTGTATATCGAGCTGTAATCTCTATCACTGCAAGCTCTTCTCTTCCTGCCTTTGTTAATAAGCCACCAAGGTGACATTCTATTACTGCATTCATGCTCGAGTAAAGCAAGTTCCTGTTATATCACTATTGTCTATCTGAGATTACAACTCCACTGCACCCAGCACTCACACTCTGAGGTGACTAGAAGTGAATTTCATCATTTATGTGAATAAATCATTTATTGATGCAGATCTGCATGTTAAACCCCAACGAGGGACAGGGACATGGACGCAAAAGAGGGACAGTCCCTCCAAATGAAGGGTAGTTGGGAGATATGCATAAGGACATTTCTAGGTCCTCTATGATGTTCCGCAGTGCCTCGCTGCCAAGCATGAAAAGAGCAGCATTTTTACAGAAAGTTAAGTGTAAAAACTACCGCATAACATTCAGGTAATGGAGCCATTTTCCGTAAAATGTTGTATAAAATGTAACAGATTGCGCGATAATTCCTAAAAACGCTCTTCTCTTCAACTGGGATTTGCAACATTAGGTGCTTTTACATCCTCCGTTTGTTAATGAAAGTCAAATAATGGCAATAAACGGGTTACTACGAAGCTTTAACTTTTCCAGAAACTCCATTCCTTCTGATAGGACGAGGACGCATTTTGCTAGGTCATTGCAATTTAGTATTCCGCGGATATGATCTGACAAATGCTAAAGCAAGGCACTAAATCCAATCCACTTAATTACGTGTGTCAAAATAAATTAAAAGAGAAAGAAATGAAATCTGTCTTTGGGAACGGATGACTACTCCTTACACGCCGACCAAAAATACTGTAGGTTGGAATATCCAATAAATAGAATTAATTCTTAAATATACTTTTTTAAAATTGTAATTATTTTATTTTTATATCTTCTTTTACATGTGCATAGTTAGTGCTGCTGTGGCTGCTTCTTCCGCTTTTTTTCTGTTTCGCCCAGGGACATACTAGACTGAAATACGCGACTTGATCACTGTCAGAAAATCCATTATACGAGAGACGGAAAGCCGGGCTTTTATCACTGTCAGAGATTTGAAATGCTGTCATCTTATTACACAAGATCTTGATTTCTTCATTCTTGGAAACAATATTTTGATAACAAGTAAAGACATAACTGTTCCAGGTATTTGAAAGCAAAAAGAAATAAAACATATCAACTGTGCTATGACTTAAAGCAAAACGTGGAAAGAAATTTCTTTCGAGGGTTTTTTTTTTAATGGAAGGTTTTGCCCATGTTTTTCATAAAAAGTAAAGGGAGGATAATTTAAGACTAGTGCCACGTAATGCCATGTGAAAAACAAAAGGTGAGGGGTCCCACACCCCCTCCAATGCTATCCAGACAAACAAGTGGCACCACTATGCTCTATAATCAAAATTGTAGAATTTTATTGAAGTTCAAAGCCAGCATAGACATACATATACATTTTAAAACAATCTAAAAAACAAATAAAGTTCTACAATTTTGATTATAGAGCATAGCGGTGCCACTTGTTTGTCTGGATAGCATTGGGGGGCGTGTGGGACCCCTCACTTTTTGTTTTTTATACAGCAATTATCTATCCGGTTGTGTGCACACGGGGAGGCTGATTTATTAATAGCGACATGTTGCGACAGTTGAGCGACTGTAGCAGTATTTTCACAGTGCCCGCTAGTAGTCGCTGTGTTTGGCTGTTGTTCGGTTGTTGACAGCGACTCAGTCGGTGTGCAGTAATGTTGAATACAAGGTTACGAGTCGCTATTTGACAGGTTCCGCGATGTATGGGTGCGCATGATAGCGACTGGTCAGAGCGACCGGCTTCCACCATATTCATCATAAAATCACGCTCAAAAAATTCAAGCGCTGTGAAATGCATGTTTAAACCCCAGAGCGCTGGAGGCGATGTGTTAAAAGTAGTTTTTTAACCCTCAAGCCACCATATTTTTGGAAACCAAAAAAAAAGTATTTTAAATAATTTAGTAATATGAATACATTAATATCAGACCTGTAATATCAATTCTGTACATTTTTTTTTACATTTTTTTCCCTTATCTAAAATGGCAGAAGTGGTCACAGAATTTTTCACATTTAAAAAAAAAAAAAAAAAAAACATTAATAACAATGAATTATTAATATTTAAAGATTGTTCCATTGAAATGCATTGGAGAGCTCCAGGTAGCGAGAGGTCATACCTGTCGCTGTTCAAGGTCGGACGCTGGCGCTGTGGGCTGAGGCTGGAATAATGATGAATGAGTCGCTTTATGGCGCTATCTCAGTCGCTAAGCAGGATTGGCTTGATAAATGTGTGATTGTGGTGGGGAGCCGGCGTTCTCGTGGCGGGGCCCGTCATTACCGGCCGCTCACCAGTCGGTACCTGTCGCTATTCCTTCATAAATAAGGGCCTATATAATATATAAATAAGGTTTAGCTAGTGCGGTCCATTTCTTCTGTCACGTATTGCCATGTGAGCGTCTATGTAGTGGGACTTTCCCTGATTCACTGCGGAACCAATGGAGAACGCTAGTTGGTGTCCCAAGGTCAAAGCTCCCAAGACGACGCTACATCTAACAACAGGACAACTCTGCAGGGAACGATAAATAGCGCCAGTTAAGTGCGCCCAACACTCGGTGCTGAAGCCCATATTCAAGAAAAAAATACACACAGCCAGCGTCGGCGCTCTAAAACTGGGCGCTCTAGTGTCAAGCACCAGACGCTGTGATAAAAGTCTGTTTCTAGACACAAACAAACCAGCACCAGAGCGAAAATATATTTAATGACATTGTTTTAACACTGTGACAATGACACTGCAATGGCCGACCTACACATATAATTCCCGATAAAAAATGTGTTTGGTCGCCAGGCAGGAGAGGCCACACAATGATTTTAACGAAAAAGTTAGAACATTACTTTAGGAAAACGCTATTTATACATAAACAAATGAAACACCAATGAAATGTATGGGAGAGCGACACTGAGCGACAGGTACTACATGGCGCTCCTGAGCCTAGAGCGCCGTCGCTATACACCAAGCCGCCGCTAGTGATACATGTGATGCTACATGACGCTGTTACAGGCGCTCACCAGATTGACTTTGATATATATGGTTTTCACATACTGCCCGATGCTATGTGGCACTATCCGGCGTTAGCTTTTCTAAAATAACCACCTAAATATCTCCATAAATGCTCTACAGAATACCAACCCTAAACAATTCTAGGGTGAAAGTAAGTAAAGTAGCAGCACCACTCAAACTCTAGCCAGCAACAGTGTAGTTATTATAATATGTATTTATTTATTAGAATAAGCAATCAGCTTTGGATTAGGGCCAGAACTAGATTCCTTTTTGGTTTGCCCCATTGCAGATACCAACACGTTCCAGGTCAAATCATCCAGAATGCTTGCTGCCGAACCAGTAGTGGGCTTCACAAACTGGTAAAAAAAAAATTAAAAGTACAAATTTACATTGCTCAACACTTTTGAGTCTTTCTCCCTCTGCCCCTTGCTGGTCTCCGTTTGTGATATAAAAGCTTCCTTCCCCTGAGACATGCCAAAGCCTTGGTGGGATGCCAAGGAAGGAGATAGGGGGACACAACCCTCCTACTTCCTCTGCATCCCAACAACGCTAATGGCGCCTCACCACAATGCCTGTGGGGCGTCTATGGATGCCACCACTGCTATAACAAACGACACCCGGCAGGTGAGATAAGGAGCAGGTGAAGTAAGGGGCATTTCCTGTAGCACAGGGTAGAAGCAGTAGCAGGGTTGCAAAGTTTGCCCTTTTTCAATTTTATTCCTCCAGGACCACGCCAAAATTGGTCCCACCGCCACTTTGTCCCTTGGTGCTCTCAGTGTGAGTGAGAAACGCAAACCATAGTGGTGCCACAGCTGTCTCTGACCACAACAGAGCATGCTCAGGACCTGGCACTCCCTTCCCTGCTCAGATGCTACCCAAAAACTAAAGCAAAGAAATTGGCTTCGCCTAGAATGCATGAGGTATTTACATACAATCAGACATTTAAAGGTGCTTTAAAGTGGCTCATTATTTACTGTTGCCAAGGGGGGTGAGGTGAGAAAAAAGTGTTTGAATGCCTGGACAGGGACTTTCTATTATTTTTTTATTTTATTAATTTATTTGTCTAGTGTGCTTATTTCTTTGACTACTTGTGAACGTGTGAACAAGCTACCCACCTGACATGCCATCTGGGGGCTTACCTATGCCCTTCTGATCGGCAACTCCACTGGCCAAAAGGTTATGAAAGAGGTATGGGCAAGGTGTTCTTCCCAGGGTACCCCCTGATACAGAGGAGTAGCTTGGCTTTCTGGCACCCGGGGCAAAGATTCGAAATGGTGCCCTTCATCTGTGCTCAGGACCCCCTTTGGCACCCCCCTGACAAGCTGCACCTGGGGCAAGTGCCCCTCCTGCTCCCCCCTAGCTACGCCCCTGCCCTGATACCCCAGGAAGAACATTCAGACCTGCGCCAAAGGGTGTAGCATTGGTAAAATCAAGGGCCAGCAATTTCGGCCCTTAAGCCCTGACTGAGCTGGTTGACTCAGTGGCACACATTTTTCCTTAATTAATTGGAGGTGTGGCGTAATGTTGAATACAAGGTTACGAGTCGCAATTTGACAGGTTCCGCGATGTATGGGTGCGCATGATAGCGACTGGTCAGAGCGACCGGCTTCCACCATATTCATCAAAAAATCACGCTCAAAAAATTCAAGCGCTGTGAAATGCATGTTTAAACCCCAGAGCGCTGGAGGCGATGTGTTAAAAGTAGTTTTTTAATCCTCAAGCCACCATATTTTTGGAAACCAAAAAAAAAGTATTTTAAATAATTTAGTAATATGAATACATTAATATCAGACCTGTAATATCAATTCTGTACAATTTTTTTTACATTTTTTTTCCCTTATCTAAAATGGCAGAAGTGGTCACAGAATTTTTCACATTAAAAAAAAAAAAAAAACAAAAAACATTAATAACAATTAATTATTAATATTTAAAGATTGTTCCATTGAAATGCATTGGAGAGCTCCAGGTAGCGAGAGGTCATACCTGTCGCTGTTCAAGGTCGGACGCTGGCGCTGTGGGCTGAGGCTGGAATAATGATGAATGAGTCGCTTTATGGCGCTATCTCAGTCGCTAAGCAGGATTGGCTTGATAAATGTGTGATTGTGGTGGGGAGCCGGCGTTCTCGTGGCGGGGCCCGTCATTACCGGCCGCTCACCAGTCGGTACCTGTCGCTATTCCTTCATAAATAAGGGCCTATATGTAGGTTTAGCTAGTGCGGTCCATTTCTTCTGTTACGTATTGCCATGTGAGCGTCTATGTAGTGGGACTTTCCCTGATTTACTGCGGAGCCAATGGAGAATGCTAGTTGGTGTCCCAAGGTCAAAGCTCCCAAGACGACGCTACATCTAACAACAGGACAACTCTGCAGGGAACGATAAATAGCGCCAGTTAAGTGCGCCCAACACTCGGTGCTGAAGCCCATATTCAAGAAAAAAATACACACAACCAGCGTCGGCGCTCTAAAACTGGGCGCTCTAGTGTCAAGCACCAGACGCTGTGATAAAAGTCTGTTTCTAGACACAAACAAACCAGCACCAGAGCGAAAATATATTTAATTACATTGTTTTAACACTGTGACAATGACACTGCAATGGCCGACCTACACATATAATTCTGCATAAAAAATGGGTTTGGTCGCCGGGTAGGAGAGGCCACACAATGATTTTAACCAAAAAGTTAGAACATTACTTTAGGAAAACGCTATTTATACATAAACAAATGAAACACCAATGAAATGTATGGGAGAGCGACACTGAGCGACAGGTACTACATGGCGCTCCTGAGCCTAGAGCGCCGTCGCTATACACCAAGCCGCCGCTAGTGATACATGTGATGCTACATGACGCTGTTACAGGCGCTCACCAGATTGACTTTGATATATATGGTTTTCACATACTGCCCGATGCTATGTGGCACTATCCGGCATTAGCTTTTCTAAAATAACCACCTAAATATCTCCATAAATGCTCTACAGAATACCAACCCTAAACAATTCTAGGGTGAAAGTAAGTAAAGTAGCAGCACCACTCAAACTCTAGCCAGCAACAGTGTATTTATTATAATATTTATTTATTTATTAGAATAAGCAATCAGCTTTGGATTAGGGCCAGAACTAGATTCGGTTTGGTTTGCCCCATTGCAGATGCCAACACGTTCCAGGTCAAATCATCCAGAATGCTTGCTGCCGAACCAGTAGTGGGCTTCACAAACTGGTAAAAAAAAAATTAAAAGTACAAATTTACATTGCTCAACACTTTTGAGTCTTTCTCCCTCTGCCCCCTGCTGGTCTCCGCTTGTGATATAAAAGCTTCCTTCCCCTGAGACATGACAAAGCCTTGGTGGGATGCCAAGGAAGGAGATAGGGGGACACAACCCTCCTACTTCCTCTGCATCCCAACAACGCTGATGGCGCCTCACCACAATGCCTGTGGGGCGTCTATGGATGCCACCACTGCTATAACAAACGACACCCGGCAGGTGAGATAAGGAGCAGGTGAAGTAAGGGGCATTTCCTGTAGCACAGGGTAGAAGCAGTAGCAGGGTTGCAAAGTTTGCCCTTTTTCAATTTTATTCCTCCAGGACCACGCCAAAATTGGTCCCACAGCCACTTTGTCCCTTGGTGCTCTCAGTATGAGTGAGCAACGCATACCACAGAGGTGCCACAGCTGTCTCTGACCACAACAGAGCATGCTCAGGACTCAGTGTGTCCTGGCACTCCCTTCCCAGCTCAGATGCTACCCAAAAACTAAAGCAAAGAAATTGGCATCGCCTAGAATGCATGAGGTATTTACATACAATCAGACATTTAAAGGTGCTTTAAATTGGCTCATTATTTACTGTTGCCAAGGGGGGTGAGGTGAGAAAAAAGTGTTTGAATGCCTGGACAGGGACTTTCTATTATTTTTTTATTTTATTAATTTATTTGTCTAGTGTGCTTATTTCTTTGACTACTTGTGAACGTGTGAACAAGCTTCCCACCTGACATGCCATCTGGGGGCTTACCTATGCCCTTCTGATCGGCAACTCCACTGGCAAAAAGGTTATGAAAGAGGTATGGGCAAGGTGTTCTTCCCAGGGTACCCCCTGATACAGAGGAGTAGCTTGGCTTTCTGGCACCCGGGGCAAAGATTAGAAATGGTGCCCTTCATCTGTGCTCAGGACCCCTTTTGGCACCCATCTGACCTGCTGCACCTGGGCCAAGTGCCCCTCCTGCTCCCCCCTAGCTACGCCCCTGCCCTGATATCCCAGGAAGAACATTCAGACCTGCGCCAAAGGGTGTAGCATTGGTAAAATCAAGGGCCAGCAGTTTCGGCCCTTAAGCCCTGACTGAGCTGGTTGACTCAGTGGCACACATTTTTCCTTAATTAATTGGAGGTGTAACTGACTGGAGAGAAGGAGCTTGGAGGGCATAACCAAGAAAATCCAACCCTTGTCTCTGGAGGTGTGTCATGGAGGGAGATTTCCCCAGGAAGTCATGCTCCATGTCCTTCCCCTTCCAGTGATGTAGATAATCACATGGGAGGAGATTCCCTACCTCTCACTACCCTAACCGGTGGCTCACCATTACCCTTCGCAGGATACAAAGGAAGGAGAAGGGGGGACAGATGCCCAAAGACCAGCCCACGAGACCAGGACCAACCTGGACCAGGACCAACTGGCGGAACTAGGAAAAGGATGCTGCCTGGCAGGGGGACAGCAGTTGGAAGACACGGAGATGGTGAGTACTGTATATTTCTTATTTTAATAATGTATTTTTATTTTATTCTCAATTTGTTGCTTACTGGTAAGGGGCTCCAATGGATCCTTATACTAGTTTTCAGAGTAGTGGGAGTCTGCATTATTGTATTCCAGGGTAGCCAATGCCAGGTACTGGAGACAAAGTTTATAGCCCCCACTCCGGCTCTTTACTTTTTGTGTCTCTAAAATATCATTGCACAAACCTGGAAATGCAAATTGCTAGCCCGTTAAAAACAGCATCCACCGCTTCCCGCAATGCGCATGCTCGCATTTGAGAATGGCGGGCACGCTCCCTGTTAGAGGGAAGTGGAGGATGCAGCATTAGAGTCGCTGCTCTCAGACGTGCCGTGGGACCGGGAACAGGTGAGTCCCTTCGGCTGTCCTGGGGGGCTTGACACACCGATCGGGGTGCTACCGGGGAAAGGACCAAAACCCAAGATATTCAAACTTTTGACTATCCTGGGTTTTGTTCCACTTTAATAAGCATACTGCGGTTTGCATGCTTATTAATGACCGTTTTTGTTATTTGTAGGGTTAAAGGGTTTAGGGTTAAAAAAATTAAAAAAATGATTTTCACCTGCCATTCCCATAGGCAGTGTGGCATTTTCCCCTCCTATTTCCCTTAGGCAGTGTGGCATTGCCCCCTCCCATTTCCCATAGGCATTGTGGCAATCCCCCCTCCCATTTCCCATGGGCAGTGTGGCAATGCCCCCCCATTTCCCATGGGCAGTGTGGCAATGCCCCCCCATTTCCCATGGGCAGTGTGGTAATCCCCCCCATTTCCCGTGGGCAGTGTGGCAATGCCCCCCGTTTCCCATGGGCAGTGTGGCATTCCCCCCTCCCATTATCCATATAGGTAGTATAGCCCCTGATTGGGGTGCCCCCAGGGAAAGGACCAAAACCCATGATAGTCAAACTTTTGACTATTCTGGGTTTTGGTCCACTATAATAAGCATGCTGCGGTTTGCATGCTTATTAATGACCTTTTTTTGTTATTTTTAGGGTTAAAATATAAAAAAAATGACTTTCAGCCCACTTTAACTAACACTAGCCTAACACTAGTACACTAGTATCACACAAGTCTAGCATGCCGCTGTGTCAGGATAGAGATAGCTCTGTAAATCAGGAACATAGAAGATCATTACAACAAACCTTTCTTTCATGTTTCTGCAAAATTTTAGCAATTAAACTGAGTCTATACGCCATTATCTGCGGTATCACCAGCTCGCGCCACCCCGCTCTTCTGAGGGAATTGGTAAAATAAGCGACATGTTTCACGCCTTTGTCCGGGAGTTCTAACAAACTATACTTTCCCTTAACAAGCATAGAAAGTAGGATAGTTCCCTGCAGTAGTCCTTTTGACATCTAAATCAGAGAATTAAAAAAAAAAAATCTGAAGATGTAATTCTATGAGGAGCAGACTGCAGACATTTCCCGTTAATAAGACTAAAGAATGGCTGAGCTTTGTGAAGAGACAATTGGCAGTGTATGGAGGAGGCCAAGGGCGCAGTTCAATGAACCGCTCATTATAAAGCACAAAGTACCTGGAGGATATATATAGTCTGGTAGGTGCGTATGAAAACTATTGTGCCTCTCGACTTAAATAAAGGTCAACAGATGCATACAGGTGTGATTGACAAGGCAGCGAATGAAAGACAAGTGTATAGAAACGTAAGAGCGCGCCGAGGGGAGCGAGCACCAGAACGATGAGATAACTGATAAATCAGGTACTTTACTTGATCAGTTCGGTTTGTGTACTCAGGCAGGTGAGGGGTGTGCGGCACAGAAGCAGGTGGAAGGTGGGAGGGGAGAGTTGTGCCCTCCGGCATGATCTGGGCTGAGGTCTGATGGAATTTCTTTTTTAATTACAGTATTTTTCGCACTATAAGACGCACCTGACCATAGGACGCACCTTGGATTTGGAGGAGGAAAATAGGAAAATAAATATTCTGAACCAAATGTTGTGCTAAAACACCATCCCCCAAAACAATAGTCAAGGTGCAGAATCCCCCATTACATACAGTGTGGAATTCCCCCCTTCTATTACCATAGGCAGTGTGGCAATCCCCCCCCCCCCCCCCCTATGCACCATGGGCAGTGTGGCATCCCCCCTCCCATTTCCATAGACAGTTTGGCAATCCCTCTTCCATTCCCCATATAGGCAGTATGGCAATCCTCCTTCCCATTCCCATAGGTAGTGTGGCACCCCCCCTCCCATTACCAGAGGCAGTGCACCATTCCCCCCTCCCATTCCCCATATAGGCAGTGTGGCATTCCCCCCCTCCTATTCCCCATATAGGCAGTGTGGCATTCCCCCCTCCCATTCCCTATATAGGCAGTGTGGCATTCCCCCCCTCCTATTACCCATATAGGCAGTGTGGCATTCCCCCCTCCCATTCCCTATATAGGCAGTGTGGCATTCCCCCCCTCCTATTCCCCATATAGGCAGTGTGGCATTCCCCCTCCCATTCCCTATATAGGCAGTGTGGCATTCCCCCCCCCTCCTATTCCCCATATAGGCAGTGTGGCATTCCCCCCTCCCATTCCCTATATAGGCAGTGTGGCATTCCCCCCTCCCATTCCCCATATAGGCAGTGTGGCATCCCCCCATTCCCAAAGGCAGTGTGGCATTTCTCCCTCCCATTCCCATAGGCAGTGTGGCATTCTCCCCTCCCATTTCCATAGGCAGTGTGGCATTCTCCCCTCCCATTCCCATAGGCAGTGTGGCATTCCCCCCTCCCATTCCCCATAGGCAGTGTGGCATTCCCCCCTCCCATTCCCCATATAGGCAGTGTGGCATTCCCCCCTCCCATTCCCATAGGCAGTGTGGCATTCCCCCCTCCCATTCCCCATAGGCAGTGTGGCATTCCCCCCTCCCATTCCCCATATAGGCAGTGTGGCATTCCCCCCTCCCATTCCCCATATAGGCAGTGTGGCATTCCCCCCTCCCATTCCCATAGGCAGTGTGGCATTCCTCCCTCCCATTCCCATAGGCAGTGTGGCATTCTCCCCTCCCATTCCCATAGGCAGTGTGGCATTCTCCCCTCCCATTCCCATAGGCAGTGTGGCATTCCCCCCTCCCATTCCCCATAGGCAGTGTGGCATTCCCCCCTCCCATTCCCCATATAGGCAGTGTGGCATTCCCCCCTCCCATTCCCCATATAGGCAGTGTGGCATTCCCCCTCCCATTCCCATAGGCAGTGTGGCATTCCCCCCTCCCATTCCCCATATAGACAGTGTGGCATTCCCCCCTCCCATTCCCCATATAGGCAGTGTGGCATTCCCCCTCCCATTCCCCATATAGGCAGCGTGGCATTCCCCCTCCCATTCCCCATATAGGCAGTGTGGCATCCCCCCTCCCATTCCCCATATAGGCAGCGTGGCATTCCCCCTCCCGTTCCCCATATAGGCAGTGTGGCATTCCCCCCTCCCATTCCCATAGGCAGTGTGGCATTCCCCCTCCCATTCCCATAGGCAGTGTGGCATTCCTCCCTCCCATTCCCATATAGGCAGTGTGGCATTCCCCCTCCCATTTCCCATAGGCAAAAAAAAGCAAACTCATCTTTCCCACACTGCTGGGGACAGAGCAAATGGCAAAGGCAGCGGGCAGGGCAACCTGCTCACCCACTTGCCGCTCCTCCATCTTCTCGCCTCTCATTGCTGTGGCAATGTGGGAACGATGGAAAGGTGAGTTTACTTTTTTTTTTTAACATTCAGCCGAAAAGACGGACTGACTCCACTTTTAGGGAAATATAAGTGTGCCTTATAGGGCAAAAGAATACGTCATGTTGATCCATTCTCTGACCCAAATATATTTTTAGGCCTAGAGGAGCCTAACCAAATAGGCAAAATGTTTAAAAATTGTCATTTTGCAAAAAATATATGTTGTTGTGGACCTGTCTATTGAAGTAAAATGAAATAAAGAAATGCATGCCTTACGTTTGACAGTAGGGTGGGCCTAGGTAGGCCTGGGTAGGCCCGAGACATCTCACTCTGACACTGTAAACATTGTAATTTCGGCTCAGGTTATTTTACTTACATTGAGTTTTTTATTTTAGATTTGTATCCTTTTCCTGGATTCCCTCTTACAAATTGCCAGCTCTTGATATTTAAAGCTGTGACATGGCTCCCCGTGCTATACTTTATCGCTTTTCATCAATTATATATTAGCTTTATATACGGTTCCAGGGAGCCTGGCTATTAATTTAAGTGATAGAATTTTCCAGTGGCGCGCAGTACACGAGACGCGCGTGTCCCGAGGCGAGTAGAAGAATCTGTTCTGAGATATATCACAGATATTTTGTCCGAGCACAGACAGATGACAGAGAATGGATGACATGCGGTATAGCTCGGGGAGCAGACAGATAACCGAATCCTATTGCTTACTCCACTGTGGCAAGTTTAACTCACGATGATGAGGATGGTGATGAAGTTTATATGGAGGGATATAATTAAATCGAGACACCATCTAGATAAACGATTGTATGGATATCTAATGAAAATGTAAGGTACAGTATTAGCAACAAACACACATCCACAATATGTTTACTTGCCCTTCTCTTAAACCGACCAGTGTTTGTGTTTGTTATTATTGGAAGTGGTGGGCTTCATGTATTATTATGTTTTAATATATATATATATATATATATATATATATATATATATATATATTATTATTATTATTATTATTTATTATTATTATTGTTTATTTATATTGCTCCATCATCTTCCGTAGCGCTTTACAAAGTAGTAATTACAGACAGGGTAGAAACATACGGTACATATACAATTTCAAACGCAGTTTTACAGAGTTGACAATGGATATTCTGAGTACAAGATACAATAGCGGAGAGAGCCCGGCCCTTGCGAGCTTATAGTCTAAAGGAAGAGGGGTGAAGACGAGGGGGAAGGATCACAAACAGTCAGTATTGAGCTTTGCGCTCTTTAGAAGATTGGTTAAGCCACATTATATGCTTGTCTGAATAAGTGAGTTTTAAGGGCGCCTTTGAAGGTTTTGAGTGTTGTGGAGTGGCGGATTGGGTGCGGGAGGGCATTCCAGAGGATTGGAGTTGCACGTGAGAAGTCCTGGAGGCGGGCGTGAGAGGAGGTGACCAGGGTGGAGGACAGGAGAAGGTCGGCAGAAGAGTTGAGGCTGCGTCTAGGTTGATACTGTTGGATTAGAGATGAGATGTAGGGAGGAGCCTGGTTGGAGAGAGCTTTGTATGCGAGACTTAGAGTTTTGAACAGGATTCGCTGTGGGACTGGCAGCCAGTGTAGGGATTGGCAGAGAGGCGCAGAACTGGAGGAGCGAGAGGAGAGATGGATGAGGCGAGCAGCAGAGTTCAGGATAGATTGGAGGGGTGCCAGTCTGTTAGTTGGTAGGCCACAAAGAAGGATGTTGCAGTAATCCAGATGGGATATGACCAGGGCATATATATATATATATATATATATATATATATACAGGGCTGGCATCAGCACTGGGCGTACCGGGACCCCTATACCTTGGGAGACCCCACCTCATTCCCTCAATCCTGAGCAGCCCCTATGCAGGACATGGGGTCATGTAGTAACTAGGAATAAGGACCATCGACCAGGGACAGCTTGGCCATTGGAAAAGCCTTTCTTTCTTTGAAAGCAGACCAAAACCCATATTTTTAACTAGGCTCCCCTAAATTGCCCCCCCCCCCCCCCCCATGAACAGCACCCTTTGGCAAGTTCCACTGCTTCTGCATCGCACTAATCCCAGATAATGCCGCCTCCTCTATTCATTGCCATTGTTGTGTGTGGCAATTATGTCATTGCCACACATATGCAATTGCTGATCCCTATCCATCTTACAGAGAAAGGAGTTCCAGGACTTTTCGAAGAGCAAAAATATCCATTTCTAGTTCTACATCCTAAGAAGGAAGTATCGGCAGGGACTTCGAGCTAATGTATTTTAAAAGTTCAGTGGGTTTTGGTCCGCTTTAAGTGCTTCCCTTCTTTGTTTGTTTCCTTCCATTCTTTATTTTTTTTCTTTCTTTCTTTTCATCTATTTCTTGTTTCATTTGTTGTCTGCCATTCCTTTTCTTTCTTTCCTTTAATTAGTGGTTCTGTCATTTCTTCTTTTCCTTCTATCATTCCTTCTCTTTGTTTTGTTTTTTTTTTTAATTTCAGTCCTTCTATTATTTCTTTCTTTCCATCTCTTCACTTCTTCTTCCATTCCCTCTCTTTCTTTCCTGCTTTTTTTTCTGTCACTCCTTTAGTCTTTCGTCATTTCTGTCAATCAGTCTCTTTCTTTATTTTTGTCATTCAAACTGTGTTTTTGTTCTTTCTTTATTTTGTTCCACTTATTTTTTGTATTTCTGTATTTATTTCCATCTTTATTTCTTTCCATTTCCTTCTTTTTCATTCTCTTTATTTTTAATTCTCTTTCTTTCTCCCAATCCTTCTATTGCATATATACTTTGTCATTCCTTCTTTTTTCTTTCTATTCTTTGGCTTTATTCACCAAACATGCAACTTTATCGTGTATGGAGTGTCATACCACACCGCAAGGGGTCCATTGAGACTCTTTCGCATAAACCTGGATCCGGCCTTGTATATATATATATATATATATATATATATATATATATATATATATACATGTATATATATATATATATATATATATTTGTTACGATGGTAGATATAAGGCTTGATTCAGTGCCAGTGTTCTCGCATGGTTTCCATGCTGAGAACCTTACTTTTGTGCCTCACCCGATTCAGCAGACACCTCTTTGCGTTGGTGTTTTTTCTCGTTTTAAGTTTTGATGCATGCAAAAATTCTTGCAAATTTGTTTCTCACTCGCATGGATCACATTTGACATTAGAGACAGGCTACTAGAGCGAGAAATTGGTGTTATAATTTTCTCCATTTGTTTCTGTAAGCTTTTTTTGTGTTTTTTTTTTTTACCATTTTTGGAGAAATAGGGCCATTTGAAGAATAGCTTGCTGACTGTTCATGATCTCATATGATTATGGTGTCTTTTTAAAAAATATTTTTAATCCTCCAGATGTTTTTAGTTTGAAATGTATTTAACATTTAAGGTGCGTTAATATTGTATTTTGCTGTCTTTGATTAGGGTTTCAGACTAGGGATGAGCGAATCGATCCGGACGAACCCGAATTTCAGGAAATATTCGATTCTGAACTAATCCGAATTTCCCCCGCGATTCGAACGATCGAAGTTTTCCTTTAAACTCCATTTACTTCAATTGCAGGCATTGTAAAATGGTGAATGGACATATCTGGACATATCCCCTGGGGCAAGTTATCATGGGAAGGTCACATGCAGCCTATCAGCAGCCAGGAAGCCCGGTGACGTCACCGTGCTATATAAAGCGGCGGCCATCTTGCTTGTGCGCATTTCAAACTTGCATTCGTGAGACAGGGGTGGTTGCTGCAGACAGGGACAGACAGTTAGCGATAGGTAGGGAGAGTTACAGATAGGTAGGGAGAGTTACAGATAGGTAGGGAGAGTTACAGATAGGTAGGGAGAGTTACAGATAGGCAGGGAGATTTAGAGAGGCAGACAGAGCCAGGGAAAGAAAGTGGAAAACCGGAACAATCCAGGGACAGCATAAGAGTGACAGTGACAAGGTGATTTGCCTGATCAGTTCTCAATTCAATTTGATTTCTTTGTGCTGTAAACCGTAATCTGCCTTGCCACTGTGCATGCCATCTATGCAGTGCCTTATGTAACCCTATCTGTTATACTAAATAAGCGTTGTTCAGCATCAGCTTTATTAAGCTATTGCATTTTGCATAGGTTTTTGTCCTGCTGTCAATACACCAGGCCGCAGGGTATCCCAAACCACCACGTGGCACCCTATCTGTTATGCTCAATAAGCGTCTACAGCCTCAGCTTTATTAAGTTATTGCATTTTGAATTGGTTTTGGTCTGCTTTAAATACACCAGGCCGCAGGGTATCCCAAACCTGCACGTTGCACCCTATGTGTTATACTAAATACGCATTGCTCAGCATCAGCTTTATTAAGCTATTGCATTTTGCATTGGTATTTGTCCTGCTGTCAATACACCAGGCCGCAGGGTATCCCAAACCTCCACGTGGCACCCTATCTGTTATACTAAATAAGTGTCTACAGCCTCAGCTTTATTAAGTTATTGCATTTTGAATTGTTTTTTGTCCTGCTGTCAATACACCAGGCCGCAGGGTATCCCAAACCACCACGTGGCACCCTATCTGTTATACTAAAAAAGCATTGTTCAGCATCAGCTTTATTAAGCTATTGCATTTTGCATTGGTTTTTGTCCTGCTGTCAATACACCAGGCCGCAGGGTATCCCAAACCACCACGTGGCACCCTATCTGTTATACTAAATAAGCGTCTACAGCCTCAGCTTTATTAAGTTATTGCATTTTGAATTGGTTTTTGTCCTGCTGTCAATACACCAGGCCGCAGGGTATCCCAAACCACCACGTGGCACCCTATCTGTTATACTAAATAGGCGTTGTTCAGCATCAGCTTTATTAAGTTATTGCATTTTGCATTGGTTTTTGTCCTGCTGTCAATACACCAGGCCGCAGAGTATCCCAAACCACCACGTGGCACCCTATCGGTGATACTTAGGCCCTTATTTATGAAGGAATAGCGACAAGTAGCGACTGGTGAGTGGCTGGTAATGACGGGCCCCGCCACGAGAACGCCGGCTCCCCACCACAATCACACATTTATCAAGCCAATCCTACTTAGCGACTTAGATAGCGCCATATAACCACTCATTCATCATTATTCCAGCCTCAGCCCACCGCGTCAGCGTCCGACCTTGAACAGCGACAGGTATGACCTCTCGCTACCTGGCGCTCTCCAATGCATTTCAATGGAACAATCTTTAAATATAAATAATTAATTGTTATTAATTTTTCTTTTTTTTTTTTTTTTATGTGAAAAATTCTGTGACCACTTCTGCCATTTTAAAAATTGTACAGAATTCATATTACAGGTCTGATATTAATGTATTCATATTACTAAATTATTTAAAAAACTGTTTTTTTTGGTTTCCAAAAATATGGTTGTTTGGGGGTTAAAAAACTACTTTTAACACAACGCCGCCAGCGCTCTGGGGTTTAAACATGCATTTTACAGCACGAGAATTTTTTGAGCATGATTTTTTAATGAATATGGTGGGAGCCGGTCGCTAGGGCCAGTCGCTATCATGCGCTCCCATACAGCGCGGAACCTGTCAAATAGCGACTCCTCACCTAATATTCAACATTACGGCAAACCGACTGAGTCGCTATCAACTACCGAGCAAAGGCCAAGCACAGCGACTACTAGCGGGCGCTCTGAAAATGCTGCTACAGTCGCAGGGTATCCCAAACCACCACGTTGCACCCTATCTGTTATACTCAATAAGCGTCTACAGCCTCAGCTTTATTAAGCTATTGCATTTTGCATTGGTTTTTGTCCTGCTGTCAATACACCAGGCCGCAGGGTATCCCAAACCACCACGTGGCACCCTATCTGTTATACTAAATTAGCGTCTACAGCCTCAGCTTTATTAAGTTATTAGATTTTGAATTGTTTTTTGTCCTGCTGTCAATAAACCAGGCCGCAGGGTATCCCAAACCTGCACGTTGCACCCTATCTATTATACTAAATAAGCGTTGTTCAGCATCAGCTTTATTAAGCTATTCCATTTTGAATTGGTTTTTGTCCTGCTATCAATACACCAGGCCGCAGGGTATCCCAAACCACCACATGGCACCCTATCTGTTATACTAAATAAGCGTCTACAGCCTCAGCTTTATTAAGTTATTGCATTTTGAATTTGTTTTAGTCTGCTTTAAATACACCAGGCCGCAGGGTATCCCAAACCTGCACGTTGCACCCTATCTGTTATACTAAATAAGCGTTGTTCAGCATCAGCTTTATTAAGCTATTGCATTTTGCAATGTTTTTTGTCCTGCTGCCAAAACACTAGGCCGCATGGTATCCCAAACCTGCACGTAGCACCCTATCTGTTATACTAAATACCCTTGTTCATCCTCAGCTTAATCAAGCTATTGCATTTTGAATTGGTTTTTGTCCTGCTGCCAAAACACTAGGCCGCAGGGTATCCCAAACCTGCACGTAGCACCCTATCTGTTATACTTAATATCCTTGTTCATCCTCAGCTTAATCAAGCTATTGAATTTTGAATTGGTTTTTGTCCTGCTGCCAAAACACCAGGCCGCAGGGTATCCCAAACCTGCACATTTGACCCTATCTGTTACACTAAAGCAGCTTTAAAAGGCTATTTCTCATAAATATATTGCAGTTTGAATTGTTTTTGTGTGTGCTGTAAAAGAAACAGGCCTCAGGGTATCCCAAACCTGCACATTTGACCCTATCTGTTACACTAAAGCAGCTTTTAAAGGCTATTTCTCATAAATATATTGCAGTTTGAATTGTTTTTGTGTGTGCTGTAAAAAAAACAGGCCTCAGGGTATCCCAATTAGCACATTTGACCCTATCTGTTACACTAAAGCAGCTTTTAAAGGCTATTTCTCATAAATATATCGCAGTTTGAATTGTTTCTGTGTCTGCTGTAAAAACCCCAGCCCACATGGGCATCCCAAACACTAGCATAAATATCTCAAGACTACCTGTCTAATGACTGCTTGCATTTTATAATTAACATCACTTTTCCACAATCAAGGGAGGCCTCCTTTGTATGTGAGGAGGGGGCATCCCAAACACTAGCAGTAATATTTCAAGACTACCTGTCTAATAACTGCTTGCATTTTATAATTAACGTCACATTTCCACAATCAAGGGAGCCCATATATTGTCTGAAAGACACACATATGAGCTGGCAGCAGCAGTATAGGGAGCCTATATATTGCCTGAAAGACACACCCAGGAGTTGGCAGCAGCATAGGGAGCCCATATATTGTCTGAAAGACACACCCAGGAGTTGGCAGCAGCATAGGGAGCCCATATATTGCCTGAAAGACACACCCTGGAGTTGGCAGCAGCATAAGGAGCTACCATGCATCAGCTACTACCATCAGCCATTGTTGGCTGGAAATCCTGGTTGAACCATGCCTGATTCATCTTCACAAAGGTGAGTCTCTCCACATTATTCGTGGACAGACAAGTTCTCCTTGGCATGACTATGGCCCCCGCCGCACTAAACACCCGCTCAGATGGCATGCTACTGGCCAGGCAGGCAAGCTTTTCCAGAGCAAACTCTGCTAGTTGCGGCCACAAGTCAAATTTGGCTGCCCAGAAGTCCAGCGGATCCTCAAGGTGTGTTGGCATGGTTCAGGTCCTGCTCCAGGTCTTCATGCTGCTCATGAGTAGACTCACTATGTGGGTGTAGAAAGCTACTCATTAGCGACTGAAGACTGAGGCTGCTGCTGATGGAGCTGCTGCTGCTTTTCCTTCCACCCCCCCAGCAGCCATGGCAGTGGAAGGTGATCGCAGAGGTCCCCCCGAGTCAGACCTGCGAGAGTATGGACCATGGCACAGATAGGCACGGGCCAACTGACTACATAGAATGTCTTTGTAGTAGGTCAGTTTGTCCTCCCTCTCGGCGGGTTTAAAAAATGCCCCCATTTTGTGCCGGTTCAGTTCTGACACGGCTTGATCGACCATTTCTGTCTGCTGCCTGTACTGACCTCTGCTTTGTCTGACCACGAAACTGCCTGCCCCTCTGGATACCCTGTGATCTTTGACCTCCTTGCTTGACCCTTTGGCTTTTCCTGTCTACGCACCTGTCTCATCCCTGTACTCTGACGCACCCTCCGGATTTACTACCTGTGAACGAGCTCGGCTTCGGGATACCCTTGTGGTTCATCGGCCTTCACCGTAAGCAGCCATCCTTTGCACCTATTAAGACCTGGGGCAACCGTGTCCAGGGAGGCTTACCTAACGTCCCGGCAAACGGGGGCTTGACTATAGTCAGAAGCGGCGGTGGAGATTGGGGGTTGCCTGCTTACAGAAGGCTGGTGTCCCGCTGGGCATCACATTATGGACCATGGCGCAGATAGGCATCACCCAACTGACTACGTAGGATGTCTCTGTAGTAGGTCAGTTTGTCCTCCCTCTCAGTGGGTGTAAAAAATGCCCCCATTTTGTGCCGGAAGCGAGGGTCCAATAAGGTGGAGAGCCAGAAGTCCGCTGACAAATGGAGACAATTCTGCGGTCACTACGCAAGCACGTGAGCATGCATCGTGCCATTTGTGCAAGAGACTCGGAGGGACTACCTGTCTCCATCTCCACTGCAAACTGCCACTGTGTGTCTGGGTCCTCTGTCTCACCTTCCTCACAACCCTCTATCTCCTGTGGCTGCTCCTGCCCCTCCTCTCCTGTCAGATGACTAGATAAAATGGCCATTTTGTCAAACCTGTGCCCCTCCTCCTCCTCCACTTCAGCCCCCACAGGCTTCATGTGGCTGTGAAATGTATGCGCCATGTCTCCAGTGCCCTGACTAGCCATGGTTTCCAACATGTGTTGTAGTACATGAAGCAGTGGAATCACATCGTTCATCTCATAGTCCTGGCGACTAACTAATAAAGTAGCTTCCTCAAAGGGCCTGAGCAAACGGCAGGTGTCACGTATGAGCTGCCACTGGTTTAGATTGAAGTTACACAGGGGAGTCCCCCTATCCGTTTGGATCATCAAGAAATCCGTGATGGCTTTTCTCTGTTCCTATAGTGGATCCTGCATATGGAGGGTGGAATTCCAACGGGTGGAAACATCGCAAATCAGACTATGTTGAAGCTCAAGAAGGGTGTGCTTTACAGTGTAGGAGTGGCTGAAGTGCATGCAAATTTTCCTTCCTGTTGTTAGGATGTCTTGCAGATGGGGGGAAGACTTCAGAAAACGCTTGACAACTAGATTGAACACGTGTGCCATAGCAGGATGCATGGCTCAGGATTCCTTGTCGCAGCGCAGACAAGATGTTCTTCCCAGTGTCAGTCACCATGGGTTCCATTTGCAGTTTTCGTGGAGTAAGCCATGATTTAATTTATTGAGTTAATCTTTAGCAGTTCCTCCCATGTGTAGCTCTGTGGTTCAAGGCAAACCATGTGAAGAACAGCGTGAAACCGCCATATCCTGCACACATGGTAGGCTGGAAGGGCACTGGGAAAAAAAAAATAAAAAATAAATATTTATAAAAAACAAAATACAAAAAAAAAAAAAAAATGAAAAAAACAATTGGTACAAAAATTCACAATATATTAAAAAAAGACAATGGAAAAAATTTTTTTTTTTACATTTCAAAAAAAAAATATATATATGTTTTTGAAAAAATGAAGAAAAAAAGTTTGATAAATTTTATATGTTACTGTTATTATGTTAGATGTTATTGTTGCTATGTTATATGTTATTATATGTTATTATTATAATTATGTTCAAATAAGATAAATGAGATTAGATAAATGTTAACTATTAATATGTAATTGACAGGTAGCCACTTTTTTCTGTGACACCACTGCTAATTGCAAGTGCACTGTCACAGGCACAAAGGCCTAGGAGCATGGAGGCCACAGCGGAGGGACCTGTCCAAGTTGCAGTTGTGGTTGTGCAGGAACCACAATCACCCAGTGGGCCTTAAATGATATGTATTGTCCCTGGCCCTAGTTACAGTTCCAGTTCCAGATGTAGGCACTGCTTTGCACTTTGGTACACACTGACAGGCTAAAGGACTGGCCCACCTTCTGTACAACAAAATTGTACAGGGCTGGTACTGCCTTCTTCGCAAAGAAATGACAGCATGGGACTCTCCACCTCTGCTCAGCGCAAGCCATCAGTTCTCTGAAAGGTCCACCAACTCAAAAGGGAGGGACTGCAGCACCTGCAACTTATACAGGAGCACATTTAGCTTCTGCACATTGGATGAGTGGGCACATACTGTTGTCTCTTGGACATGGCTTGGCCAATGGATTGCTGGCGGAATGACTGACTCGGATTAAGAGGGGGAGGAGCATCTGGAGCGACAGAGGATGGGTATGACACACAGGAGGTGGTGGAGCCTTGGCTGGCTGGAACAGAGAGTGGCGTGCCACTGGGTAATGCAGCAGGCTGGACCACCACTTTGGAGCCAACTCTCCCAGGCCGCTTTCTGGTGACGCTGCAAATGTTGACGCAGGGCTGTGGGTCCAACATTGGGACCCTGGCCACACTTCACCTTCTGCCTGATTTTTCCTACCAACAGTCCGCACTGATTCACTGCTGCTGCTGCCGCCGTCAACTTCAGGAACCCTCTTCCACTAGCTCCTGGGAAGATAGCCTGTCGCACAAGTGGTCTACCCCGAGCACATTTGCCTCCATACTTTCCCCTTCTGTCACCATGCTGGCCGCTAAATCTGTCACTCTCCATCACTCCAAGCCTTTAAAAGTGCCCTCAAAACTCACTGATGTCCTCCTCAGGTTCCTCAACAGTGTCTGCTTAAGAAGCCAAAACGCTTGCAACACCACCTCCCATGCCACTCTCCTCATCACTACTTGCCCGCCTAGTGGAAGAAGTGGCGAGTGTCTCCTGCACTTCTTGGCTGGGCAGTAACTGCTGATTTTTCTGATTATCAGATCGTCCTCACTGAATAGTGGAGCTGAACCCTAAGCATAAGACATAACCGACAGTTGACTGGGGGTGTCAGATGTCACTTGTGATGCAGTGGATGATCGTGTTAACCAATGGATGATGGAAGATGGGTTGCTGGTGAAGACACAACCGCTAGCTGATCCCGGGAGATCAGTCCTCTCACTGAGACTCCTGCTGCCACTCACCCCTAGTCTGCTGCAACCTCTGCTTGATGAATTTAGGCCTCTGCAACTTCTCTGTGCCCATCCTGCCACTTCCCTGCCTGACATACTTAGTGCGTATATGAGGGGAGGACAAAACGCTACACTACACTAAAACAGGATTTGTCGATAAGAGCAGCAGGTGTGTAACTATCTATGGTCTTTCACTAAGTAGTAACTAGGCCCTGAAGACTTTAACACGAACAAAGTGATGAAACTCTTAGATGTGCGTAAGTGATGCTCTGATGAGAGCAATTCAATGTGCTCCAGTATGCTTCAAAAATGTTTTTTTTTCAGAGACTGGCCTGCGTGGAACTGACTCGGGCATGGATCAGCCAAGATTTCCACCCACCAATGCCTGATGCATTAGAGTAGATTGATCATGGGGCCAGACCAACACTAAAGAAATATGGATCATGAAAAACAGATTTAAGGCACTGCTCTCCAGTTACAGACATTCCTCCGCATCAGACCACAAGTAATTATTGAGAAATTGCTTTACGTTACTTTTTATTAATATTCTTCGGATACGATATCTGTGCCGCAAATCTGTATATGTTCTCTTAATGCTGCTGCCAACTCCAGGGTGTGTCTTTCTGGCAATTTTGGGCTCCTGCTGCTTGCAACTCCAGTGTGTCTTTAGGCCAATTTGTGGGCTCCTGCTGCCAACTCCAGTGTGTCTTTCAAGCAATGTTTGGGCTCCTGCTGCTCCTGCTGCCAACTCCAGTGTGTCTTTCAAGCAATGTTTGGGCTCCTGCTGCTCCTGCTGCCAACTCCAGTGTGTCTTTCAAGCAATGTTTGGGCTCCTGCTGCTGCCAACTCCAGTGTGTCTTTCAAGCTATTTTGGCCTCCTCCTGCTGCTGCTGCTGCCAACTCCAGTGTCTCTTTTAAGCAATGTTTGGCCTCCTGCTGCTGCTGCTTGCAACTCCAGGGTGTCATTCAGCCAATTTTTGGGCTCCTGCTGCTCCTGCTGCCAACTCCAGTGTGTCTTTCAATCAATGTGTGGGCTCCTGCTGCTCCTTCTGCCAACTCCAGTGTGTCTTTCAAGCAATGTTTGGGCTCCTGCTGCTGCTTGCAACTCCAGGGTGTCATTCAGCCAATTTTTGGGCTCCTGCTGCTCCCGCTGCCAACTCCAGTGTGTCTTTCAATCAATGTTTGGGCTCCTGCTGCTCCGGCTGTCAACTCCAGTGTGTCTTTCAAGCAATGTTTTGGCTCCTGCTGCTCCTGCTGCCAACTCCAGTGTCTCTTTCAAGCAATGTTTGGGCTCCTGCTGCTCCTGCTGCCAACTCCAGTGTGTCTTTTAAGCAATTTTGGCCTCCTGCTGCTGCTGCTGCCAACTCCAGTGTCTCTTTTAAGCAATGTTTGGGCTCCTCCTGCTGCTGCTTGCTGTCATTCAGCCAATTTTTGGGCTCCTGCTGCCAACTCCAGTGTCTCTTTGAGCCAATGTTTGGGCTCCTGCTGCTGCTGCCAACTCCAGTGTGTCTTTCAAGCAAATGTTTGGGCTCCTGCTGCCAACTCCAGTGTGTCTTTCAAGCAATGTTTGGGCTCCTGCTGCTGGTGCTGCCAACTCCAGTGTGTCTTTCAAGCAACGTTTGGGCTCCTGCTGCTCCTGCTGCCAACTCCAGTGTGTCTTTCAAGCAATGTTTGGGCTCCTGCTGCTCCTGCTGCCAACTCCAGTGTGTCTTTCAAGCAATGTTTGGGCTCCTGCTGCCAACTCCAGTGTCTCTTTCAAGCAATGTTTGGACTCCTGCCACTGCTGCTGCTGCTTGCAACTCCAGGGTGTGTCTCTCAGTCATTTTTTGGGCTCCTGCTGCTGCTGCCAACTCCAGTGTCTCTTTCAGCCAATGTTTGAGCTCCTGCTGCTGCCAACTCTAGTGTGTCTTTAGGCCAATTTTTGGGCTCCTGCTGCCAACTCCAGTGTCTCTTTCAGCCAATGTGTGGGCTCCTGCTGCTGCTGGCAACTCCAGTGTCTCTTTCGGCCAATTTTTTATTGAGGCTCTAGGAAGCTCAGAAATAGCCGTTTTTAATAGCGATTCGTCGCAAATAAATTTGGACCGAAACTAATTTTGTCGTAAAATTCAACGAATCAGCCAAATCGAATTTTTCAAAAGTTCGCTCATCTTTATTTCAGACAATACACCCGCCCCTGTCTGTGCCCCCTCTCCTACTTTCCCTTTCCATTCCCCACGTTCCTCTGAATGCTGCTTTCACTTGTAGCGGCCAAACTGTGAGTACCAGGGCCGTAGCTAGGGACAAGCAGGGGCGGGGCGCGTGCTCCGGGCGCCAAAGGGGGCTCTGAGTACAGGTAGGGGGCGCCATTTAGAAACTTTGCCCCGGCTGCCAGTAACCCTAGCTACTCCTCTGGTGAGTACCACAGAATGCACAGCACCGTTGGGTGCTCCCATGCCCACTATTAATTTTCTCCTTGGGTTACAAATTATTCTAAGAGCTTCTCGAGTTTCTCTGTGCCTCGTGACTGTATCCATTTTCGAGTTAGCAATATGTTAGTTCATTGCCAGGAACGTTCGCAATCGCTTTGAAGACTAACGCATCTCTCTCCCTAGTTAGCCCCGTAAGACGTATTTCCAGTTCGCTAAAATTGGTAACAAATGAACAATGAGGCTTTTTTAGACAAATCTGTCCCGTCGTTATTAGTATGAAAAATGATTACTTTGGAAAACATGAGCTCTCCACCAGATGTTTTGTTAGTGATGGGTAATAGGCCTTGCACAGCCCCCAATGTTCTTCCGCTTTGCCTCGTAGCTGCTTGATGGGCTGGAAAACGTTTATAGGAAAACCCCAACACAGCTGTTCCCGATCTTCCTGGAGAAAGTGTACAGCCTAGCAAAAATCATAAATCCTCCACGTCGGCCGGGGCCCGCACCGACCTCAGCCTTAAATCTTAACAAGAACGTGATTAATGGCGGCATTTTCCGTCAGATACAAATTAGGGACTTGTTTTGTGCAACAGTGTCCTTTTTAAAGGACAATGCCTTTAAGTGAACCAACGCACTAAATGCCTTTTCCTTACCTGCAACACGCTCTCTATGTTAAATCTGGCCCCATGATTGGACAGTCCTGTCTACTCTTTGGTGATTCTTGCGGCTTAAGGAAACTAGACCATGCGAGCGCCAGCACCCAATCGACGGCCCGGAATTAGCTAAGGGTGCAGCTAGGCATGTACGGGGGTGTGAAAAATGGATGTTGGACCACTTTTCAATTTCAACTAAACAAAAAAAAGTAGTGACGGGTGTTGGGGGCGCAGAGTTAGCACCTGGAAGTGCGCCGTAACTTACCTGAGCTTTCAAATTGTCTATGAGTGGGGCCACAGAAATATGGCCACCTCTCCTGTAAGTTAGGACAATCCTAGTGCCCCCACTAGAGGTCCTCACTCATGGGAGCTCAAGACTGAACCCGAACATAGACTTCTGACTGAAATCCGTGTTCAGGTTTGGGAATCTGTATTCGCAAAGTTCAGGACGAACCCAAACTTTGGGGTTCGGGTTAGCTCAACACTACTCTATGTAACAAGTGAGAGCAGCTACAGGGAACAGGAGGCGGGAGAGAGGACATGGAAGCCATAAGTTCATGGAACCTAGGGCACACCTCTGGGCGAGTGCCACGGTTCAGGGAGGGGTCTGGTCCCATTGATAACCCCAATGAACAGGGGTGCACCCAAGGGATGGTCCGTGTCCAGATTGCCCCTCCACACAGACCTAGTGGAGCACAACTCCATTTCCGCCAATCCTGGAAGTGCAGGGAGTGGGTCCTTGGCCACAAGGAATTCAGCAGAGACTTTGCACAGAGTGGGTTGGGCCATGCATGTTTTAGTTCTCTTAACCTTCTAAACCCTCTTCCACCATTTCCTCCTCAAGCTCTGTATGATGGGGAACCAGAAGAAGCTGTGGCTGCTGCACATACGTCCAGCTGTTTAATGTCCCCTTGTGGATGGAGTTTCTCTTGAAAAAGGTAAAAACCTTTTAAGCAGAGTTGATGTTGTGAGGGGAGTAGGTGAGGTTAGTTTTGTGTCAGCACCCTCTCTGGCACATCCGTTAATCAATTTGATTTCAATGGGGACCTTGGTTCGGATTCAACTTGTTTAAAGTTCGTTCAAACTTTTTGAAACCGAACTTCAAGTGTGCTTCAAGAGTGCTGCAAAAGTCAACTGCAGTGGTGTTGTGCTCCACCAGGTCTGGGGAGAGGGGTAGTCTGGACACAGACCTTCCTTTGGGTGCTCCCCTGCTCATTGGAGCTATCTATGGGACCAGACCCCTCCCAGAAGCTCACTCTTAAACTACATTTGAACTTATACAATGTTCCTTCTCCAGAGGTGTCACACTCTCTTTTTGACAGGCACTTTCCCTGACTTCTACTGGACCCCTTCCCGGGTGCTCTATTGGTTGTTCCTACTTCAATGCAACACAAGCAAGATGTGTGAAATGCCCCTTAGGCTATGTTCATTCCCATTATAGCATAGGGAAGAACTCCTACCATTAATGTTAATAGGCCCATTTACATATGGGTTCTGTGATGCACATTGAGAAACTGCTGCATGCCGAGTTTTCAACACAACGCAAAGCTGGTACTAGCCAAAAGAAGTCTATGTCAGCTTACTGAATTTCATTTGTGCAAAGTGAGTGATTTGACTCATTTACTAACTTGCCAAAATATAATTTTTGGCAAGTTAGTAAATGATATTTTTTTCAAAAACATCATTGCAAGGCTAAAACCTCAAAAGCACAGCACATATTTTGATACAAAACTTCTTCAGTTTAGCTAAAAATTCATGGAAGCACAATGAACAGCCTAACCAAAATCCAAAAAGTAACACTAATCGTACAACTTATTTATCAAATACTAAATAATAAAAACTATGATAATAATAACACAAGTTATGTCATGTTAGAAAAGTGTAAAAAAAAATAAAATGAACCCTTTTCAGAGCGTTGCAGTTACTACTCCCCCCATTAGTCTAATAAACAGAGAAGTGACGCAGGGTCTGTTTTTCAGACGACATGTTCAGCTAATTAACATTCCCATGAATCTCCCTAAAATAAAGGTTAAAGGAAAGTGGAAGTGCTGCCTTAATGAACTGGCTGATGAGCCGTGCCTGGCAATCCTGATAGGACACTGCAGACGGAATACTAACAAGGTACAGCAACAGTCATCGGCTTCTGTCGCAGAGATTGTAGCGCCTTCCCGTATATTAGGCTTCGCTGAGAAGCTTATTAATGATTTATAATGACCATGATCATTGGCTTCCTGATCTATTAACTTGAACAATCCTAGGCTTCTAAGATGAAGAGAAACCCACATATCCCCTTTCTACTGTGTGGCTAAATGTGGATGACCCTTATTGTAGCACAAGACCCAATACAAGTATGTCTTGTACTGCTACCTATCAGAGATTCCACGCCCCCTCTACCACTCCCAGAATCTCATCAGGATCCTGCTGAGAGATTGTAGCACCTTCCATTATATCAAGAAACAGTTTTGGCTTCGCTGAGGAGCTTATCAATGATGGCTTCCTAATATGTTACCTTGAACAATTCTGGTCTTCTAAGATAAAGAGAGACCAACAGAGCCTCTTTATTTTGTCTCATTATATGTGGAGGAACCCCTCCTTGTAGCACAAGACCCAATAACAGAATCTCTTGTGCTGCTGCCCATCATCCAATCCATGCACCAACCCCCACAGCACCGATGGGCCGTCTAAGAAAAAGAAGACAATGTAGAGAAGAGGGCTGAAGACCTCCCCTTGCTTCTTGACTTAGCAAAATGTTACAACTGTAAAAAACAACTAAATCTATGTTTGGAAATCATCCTGGAGTTTGGGCCAATTATTGCTTAGCAAAGAAGAAAGACTCCCTACAAAGCAACTCACAGATGTTCTCAAAGATAACACAGAGGAGGAAATCACAAAGACTACAGTGTAAACTCACTTCAAAGTCAATAACGTGATGTAGCAATTTAAGGTATAGAATTAAATGGAATTGACTGAATGGAGGAGATTAAGAAGGAAAATTATGGAAATAACATTTTGGATTAAAAGCATTGTGCGTCTTTTAATAACCCAAAAATAAGAAATACGGCAACATGTGCTCTAACATTTTCATGCGCTGGTTCAGAGTCAAAATGGTTGGTTTATCCAGAGTACAGAGATCTCTATTGATTCTATAAGAGTGTTCCCCAACCATCTCCTCAAGAACCACCAACAGGTCATGTCTTGTGGGTCTTCCCATTGCTGTCTCTGTAACTCTGCCTGAGCACTGATTACTTCTATCTGTGTGTAAATCTGCAAAACATGGCCCGTTGGTGGCTCCCGAGGAGAGGGTTGGGGAACACTGTTCTATAGTGACTGTGAGCATTGCCTTGCCAAATCTTTTGGAGCCCCCCCATATCTGTTTATCTGTTGATCTGTAATGTTCTCTATGAGGCTGTTGCTCTCCCCCCAGTTCACTTGTCCACATGTTATAATCCCCGGTGAGTCTCAGAAAGAGCAGAAGATGTAGAGAAGAGGACTGAAGACATCCCTTTGCTTAATGACCACTTATATAAATTGCTAAATATAAGAGGCTGATTTATTAATAGCGGCAGGTAGCGACAGTTGAGCGACTGTAGCGGTATTTTCACAGCGCCCGCTAGTAGTCGCTGTGCTTGGCCGTTGTTCTGTTGTTGACAGCGACTCAGTCGGTGTGGCGTAATGTTGAATACAAGGTTCCGAGTCGCTATTTCACAGGTTCCGCGATGTATGGGTGCGCATGATAGCGACTGGTCAGAGCGACCGGCTTCCACCATATTCATCAAAAAATCACGCTCAAAAAATGCAAGCGCTGTGAAATGCATGTTTAAACCCCAGAGCGCTGGAGGCGATGTGTTAAAAGTAGTTTTTTTAACCCCCAAACCACCATATTTTTGGAAACCAAAAAAAAAAGTTTTTAAAATAATTTAGTAATATGAATACATTAATATCAGACCTGTAATATCAATTCTGCACAATTTTTTTTTTTTCCCTTAAAAAAATTATCTAAAATGGCAGAAGTGGTCACAGAATTTTTCACATTTAAAAAACAAAAAACAAAAACATTAATAACAATTAATTATTAATATTTAAAGATTGTTCCATTGAAATGCATTGGAGCGAGGCAGGTAGTGAGAGGTCATAGCTGACGCTGTTCAAGGTCGGACGCTGGCGCTGTGGGCTGAGGCTGGAATAATGATGAATGAGTTGCTATATGGCGCTATCTCAGTCGCTAGGCAGGATTGGCTTGATAAATGTGTGATTGTGGTGGGGAGCCGGCGTTCTCGTGGCGGGGCCCGTCATTACCGGCCGCTCACCAGTCGCTACCCGTCGCTATTCCTTCATAAATAAGGGCCTAAATATTACAATTGATTTTGACATTAAAAAAAAAACCTTGGAAATCACAGTTTGGAAATCATTCTGGAGTATTGTGGGCCTGTTATTTGCTTTCCAAAGAAGAAAGACTCCCGTCAAAGCAACAGATGTTCTGAATAGTGTTGGGTGAACTTTGCAGTTCAGGTTGGCACCAAACTTTGTGAGCTCAGTTCCCAAATGGATTTCACCCAGAACCATGTTTGAGTTTGATGTTTGCCATGAACACGGAAAAGCTGGTTGACCAACCCAACTTACCTAACGCAGAGTGTGCGGCAGTGTGCGGCATGCTGTAACCTTGGGGAGGACAGTGGCAGCTGGCCCTAGAAGTGGCCTAGGCTGTAGCCCATTTGACAGCCATAATGCCAACCAGGGACCGGATCAGGGCTAAGTTGAGTTACAGCAGCACTTCCTGCTGCAAACTCTGTGCCCCCCCCCCCCCACACACACATACATACATACACCATCACCCTTTTTTATCAGCCCTGATTCTGCCTCAGGGGGCCCCATAACAGGTGACTCCCTGTGATATTAATAGGTAAAATGGCAACCTGGTCGCCATCTTGTCCGCCATTTTGTCTAGGTTTTGTCCGCCATTTTGTATAAATGTTATTATCATCCACCATTTTGTGTTCTAAGATGGATGCCACTGGCAGACATTTTGTGATCATAGTGTTATAGCATAGCAAATGTAAGCCAGGAATATGCCCTGACACGTCCAGGATGTGAAAAACAACTATGATACAGCAAATTTAAGTGAAAAACATGTTTGTCAAGAATAAAGTCAAAAACATGCTTTTTAAAATTGAGTTTAAAGTGGACCAACACCCAGGATTTTCACTATCGGGAACCCCCCCCCCCCGATTGCCCTAAATAACTCACCTCACCCCGCTCCTACGCGAGCGCGCGTCCAATCGGAGCTCTCAGAGCCGCTGTGGTATGTACGGACAAGCTACGGACAACCACAGCGGCTTTGAGCGCGCTGGAGGCCGCGTCTCGCGCTTCCTTCTAACAGGGAGCGCGCCCGCGGCGGCCATTCACAAACGGCCGGCGTGGGTGTGCGCCCTGCTAGAAGTATGCGCGAGATGCGGCTGCGGCCCGCACATGCGCCGTTGGAACGGGGATAAGGTAAGGTTTCTGGGAGTCCTGGGGGGTTTCACCCTGCAGGGCATCCCGGTTTCGGATGCCCCGCGGGGAGGGATCTTATAGATTCCTGGGCCGATCCCCCCTGGGTGTTGGTCCACTTTAAGATGTGTTTTTTTGAAGATAAGGTTGAAAAACATGTTTTTTAAAATGTACGGCTGTGAAGTGGCATGAGGGGCTTATCAGTATAGCATATGGATTTGTGACGTATGTTCCTTACCTGCGAATTTGGCCAATTCTTGGGTGAGATAGGTATGGAAGATTAGATAAACTCTTATCAAGAAACAGGTTGCTTGCACCCCTTGGAGTTTGGCCAGCTTTTTGGGGTGAAAACGCCTTAAATATGAGGGGCATGCCACTGCGAATCAGGAGACTCAAGAGCCATGGACGAGCGACGCCTGTCATGGACAGTGATTTGTGGGGCTGTTAACCCACTGACCTCCCGAGCTCATCCTGATCTCGCTGTGCCACATCGGCCGTGGAGCTCCTCAGCGACCGGGACTCATGATTAACCATATGCCAAACATTCCATGGAATAGTTGTTGATTATGTTTAAATGTATATGAAGGATATAGGATACAGTTTGAATAAATGAGAGGTACCATTAAGCAGTGTTTTGAATAAAGCTATGATTAAGTGTTTTCATGTTCTGTGTTATGCTATTTTTGTGCTTTAAAGTGGTTCTTCACCCTGAATAAGAGCCTATCTTATATGTTTCCCACACCCTGTACATACAGATTGCTCACATTAATCCGGACCCTCACCCTGAATAATTATTGATAATGATTAATGTGAGCAATCTGTATGTACAGGGTGTGGGAAACATATAACATAGACTCTTATTCAGGGTGAAGGTCCCGATTTAATGAGGGCAATCTGTATGTACAGGGGGGGGGGACATATAAGATAGGCTCTTATTCAGGATGAAGGTCAGGATTAATGTGGGTAATCTATATGTACAGGGTGGGGGAAACATATAAGATAGGCTCTTATTCAGGGTGAAGGTCCGGATTAATGTGGGCAATCTGTATGTACAGGATGTGGGAAACATATAAGATAGACTCTTATGCAGGGTGAAGGTCCGGATTAATGAGAGCAATCTGTATGTACAGGGGGGGGGGACATATAAGATAGGCTCTTATTCAGGATGAAGGTCAGGATTAATGTGGGTAATCTATATGTACAGGGTGGGGG
This sequence comes from Gastrophryne carolinensis, assembly GCA_027917425.1. Taxonomy (NCBI): domain Eukaryota; kingdom Metazoa; phylum Chordata; class Amphibia; order Anura; family Microhylidae; genus Gastrophryne; species Gastrophryne carolinensis. The sequence goes on along the minus strand of CM051239.1, from coordinate 16,419,607 downwards.
AAACATATAAGATAGGCTCTTATTCAGGGTGAAGGTCCGGATTAATGTGAGCAATCTGTATGTACAGGGTGGGGGAAAGATATAAGATAGGCTCTTATTCAGGGTGAAGGTCTGGATAAATGTGGGCAATCTGTATGTACAGGGTGTGGAAAACATATACGATAGGCTCTTATTCAGGGTGAAGGTCCGGATTAATGTGAGCAATCTGTATGTACAGGGTGGGGGAAACAGATAAGATAGACTCTTATTCAGAGTAAAGGTCCGGTTTAAGGAGGAAAATGCTGAACAATAAACTCTTTTTTGATTAAATACATTGTGCTTCTTTAATAACCCAAGAAGAAAAAATGCGGCAACACGTGCGCTAACTATTTCCCGCGCATGTTCAGGGTATCGAGTTTATTGAAGATTTCCTATTGAAAGTGTGAAGCCAAGTCAAAATTGTGACTCTTAGGTATCAAAAGCCCGGCGTGAATGAAAATCTCACTCTTTGCTCAGTCAATAAAAACAATTTAAGGGCTCCCACTGTCTTTTTATCTTATTGCAGCATAACGGACTATCGATGACCCCGAGACAAAGAGCTAACTCATAAACTAGTGGATAATGACTGCTACCCACTGGCACACAGGATTTACCCCCTCATTACGCCCGGGAGCCCACTGTACAATTTGCCAATGCCTTTGTTAGTCATATTGATCAGTTCTTTGGCTGAAAGAGAAAATTGGATCAGTTTTGCCGTCAAATATGGCACATTACTCCTTCTAAAGTGCATGCGAGTGCGATAAATAGAAACCGATCACTTGACAATACACGGGCAGGTTGATTCATCACTAACGCCAGGTAGCGACAGATGAGCGTCTGTAGCAGGCATTTTCAGAGCACCCGCTAGTAGTCGCTGTGCTCGGCCGTGGGTCGCTACTTGATAGCGACTGAGTCGCTGTGCAGTAATGTTGAATACATTGTGAGGAGTCGCTATTTGACCAGTACGGCGCTGTATGGGAGCGCATGTTAGCGACTGGTCATAGCGACCGACTCACACCATATTCAGCAAAAAAACAGCCTCACAAATCTCTGGCGCTGAAAAATACTTGTTTGAAGCCCAGAGCGCAGGAGGCGGTGTGTTTAAAGTCTGTTTTTCAGCATCTATCCACTAGTAACAAAGCGAAAACATATGGAATTACATTGTAGCAACATTGTAACATGAACACTTTAATGGCAGACCTGTAATGACATTTCGGAAGAAATATATAAAAAATGAAAACATTGTGAAAAAACTGCTTTTTCAATGCCAGAAGAGGTCACAGAATTATTTTAGATTTTTTGGAAAAAAAAAAAAACCTTGTTTAAAGAGAGGAAAGTATCGTCCATTGAAATGTATGGGAGAGCGTCAGGTAGCGAGAGGTCATACCTGGCGCTGTGCAAGGCTGAACGCCGGCGCTGTTCGCTGAGGCTGTGGAAATGATGAATCAGACGCTACATGGCGCTATCCCAGTCGCTAAACAGATTCTGCTTGATAAATGTGTAATTGCGTGCCGTGTCCGGCGTTCACCAGTCGCTACCTGTCGCTACCTCTCATTAACCAGCCACTACCTGACGCTATCCCTTCTTAAATAAGGGCCATAGTTACATAGTTAATACGGTTGAAAAAATACATATGTCCATCAAGTTCAACCAATGGTGTTGGGGTAGGGGGAAGTTATCTTTTATTTTATTTTATAGGAGAAGCTATTTATTTTATTTTTTGTTTATTTGGTTTTTTTTTAACTGATAACCGCTAATAGTAACTGTTAATGTTATTTTCTTCTAAATAAGCATCTAATCCTTTTTTTGAAGCTGTCAGCGGTTGATGCTGTAACAAGCTTCTGTGGGAGGCTATTCCATAGATTTATAGTTCTTATGGTAAAAAATGATTGTCGCCTCCAGAGACTAAATTTCTTTTTTTCCAATCGAAAGTGCCCCCTTGTCTTTATAGAGAGAATTTTACCTGAAATAGTGTTCTCCCATATTTTTTGTATGGGCCATTTATATATATATACAAGTGAATCATGTTAATCATTGGAAGGCACGTATACAGTCATATAGAAACATAGGAACATAGAAAGGTGACGGCAGAAGGAGAGCAAACGCTCTATCTAATCTCCCCTTTTTTGTATACTGTATACTCTGTGTATCTTATCTATATACCGTATGTTCTCTGTATCTTATTTGTATACTGTATGTTCTCTGTATCTTATTTGTATACTGTATGTTCTCTGTATCTTATGTGTATACTGTATGTTCTCTGTATCTTATGTGTATACTGTATGTTCTCTTTATCTTATGTGTATACTGTATGTTCTCTTTATCTTATGTGTATACTGTATGTTCTCTTTATCTTATGTGTACACTGTATGTTCTCTTTATCTTATTTGTATACTGTATGTTCTCTGTATCTTATGTGTATACTGTATGTTCTCTTTATCTTATGTGTATACTGTATGTTCTCTTTATCTTATGTGTATACTGTATGTTCTCTGTATCTTATGTGTATAATGTATGTTCTCTTTATCTTATGTATATACGGTATGTTCTCTTTATATTATGTGTATACTGTATGTTCTCTGTATCTTATGTGTATACTGTATGTTCTCTTTATCTTATGTTTATACTGTATGTTCTCTTTATCTTATGTGTATACTGTATGTTCTCTGTATCTTATGTGTATAATGTATGTTCTCTTTATCTTATGTATATACGGTATGTTCTCTTTATATTATGTGTATACTGTATGGTCTCTGTATCTTATGTGTATACTGTATGTTCTCTGTATCTTATGTATATACTGTATGTTCTCTTTATCTTATGTGTATACTGTATGTTCTCTGTATCTTATGTATATACTGTATGTTCTCTGTATCTTATGTGTATACTGTATGTTCTCTTTATCTTAGGATAGATGGAGGCTTATCCCAGGCAGGTTTATATTCAGTGACTGTTGATTTTTACCCTACCTACTACTTACCCTACTACTCTTTCTGTAACATAATATTTTCTGACATTGCTCCTGATCTTCCCCCCGACTAGCTTCAGGTTGGGCCCCTTGTTCTATCATTGAGTTTCTTCTTAAAAACACTTCCCTCCTGAACCTTATTCCCTCCTGTCACATATATAAAGGTCTCAATCATGTCCCCCCTCTCCCTTCTTTCCTCCAGACTGTACAAATTAAGTTCTTTAAGCCTCTCCTGATAAGTTTTAAGTTTAAGCCCTTCTACTATTTTTGTTGCCGGCCTTTGGACACGTTCTATTTGAATAATGTTTTATGCCAGGCCCCTCACCCGCTATGTTTGGCTAAGTCATGGACATGGAGCAGTGTCTCTGCTAAGGGCCTTATTTATCAAGGAATAGCGACAGATAGCGACTGGGGAGCCGGCCAGTAAAGCCAGGTACCGCAACTAGAACGCCGGCTCCCCTCCACAATCAGACATTTATCAAGCCGATACTGCTTAGCGACTGAGATAGCGCCACCTAGCAACTCATTCATCATTATCCCAGCCTCATCCCACAGCGCCAGCGAACATCCTTGAACAGCGACAGGTATGACCTCTCGCTACCTGGTGCTCTCCAATGCATTTCAATGGCAGAATGTATTTTAATTAATAATTATTTTTTATTATATATTTTTTTTTTTTTAATTTCAAAAAAAAAATCCATGAACACTTCTTCCTTTGAAAATGTATTTTTTGGGGATTTAAAAAAAAAAATTTTTTTTTTTTGCAGAATTGATATTACAGGTCTGATTTTAAACTATTCAGGTTTGAATATTATTTCAAAATCATTCCATTTTTTTGGGGGGTGGTTAGGGGGTTAAAAAACTACTTTTAACACATCGCCTATTGCGCTCTGGGATTTAAACATGCATTTCACAGCGCTAGGAATTTTTTAAGGCTGATTTTTTAATGAATATGGTGGGTGCCGGTCGCTCTGACCAGTCACTATCATGCGCTCCCATACAACAGCGAACCTGTCAAATAGCGACTCTGCATCTTGTATTCAACATTACGGCACACCGACTGAGTCGCTATCATCCACCGAACAATGGCCAAGCACAGCGACTACTAGTGGTCGCTGTCAAAATACCGCTACAGTCGCTCAACAGTCGCTATCTGTCGCTATCTGTCGCTATTAATGAATCAGCCTCTAAGAAAGAAGCACAGCTATTTTCCCTAGACATTTCCTGCAGGTAACTCATTCAAAGCCGATCCAGAATAAGGAGCCTTGGTGTTTTGGGCTATGCCGTGTGCTTAGCCCATTGCCAATGATGTAACTAAATGTGACGGGGCCTTGATGGGAACTTTAAAGAGGAACATCGGGGGAGGTTAAAACCTCCCCCAAACCTCACTGATCTGCTGCTCCCCCCCCCCCCCCTCCGTTTTTATTTTTGGGCACTTTTTACTCAACTCGCAGGGGGATCCATCTTCTGGGTTCCTTGGATTCCGGGCAACCTTCCGATGGACATCGCCCTCTTGCATCCCATCAGGCACTGCACGGGGCCCCTCTCATGCCTGCGTAGTGCACATGAATGGGATGCAATGGAACCACCTGAAAGCCCCCAAGACATCGCTGAGCGGCGCAGGACTTTGAAGAGCACGGTTAAAGCCGCGCTGTCACTTACAGACGGCTAAGCTGGCGGCTCAGTATTCATGAAGAGAACATTTTAAGCCATGGGATACATTGATAGTAGAGATGAGCGAACTTCTCAAAAATTCGATTCGGGCTATTCGCCGAATTTCTCAAAGAAATTCGGGTTCGTCCGAATCGAACTTTAGCGAATCGCTCATCTCTGGTGGGAGCGGGGAGGCCGGCATGGTGGGAAGCCCTGAAATGGAAAAAAAAATGCCGGCATGGTGGGAGCGGGGAGGCCGGCTGCGCTGTCAGCATTTTTTTTTTTAATTTCAGGGAAAATTCGGTCAGCACGAACCACTAAAAATTCAGGTTCGTGCTGAATCGAATTTTCCCTGAAATTCGGAGCGAATTCAGATTCGTTAGAACCGATTCGCTCATCCCTAATTGATAGCAATAGAATTAGCATCCTTAGAAGCGCTGAAGGTTGTACATATGCAACATGGAACGTATAGCACACTTTCATTTTTTTACGAAGTTTTTCTCTCTTTATATTGTATATTTTTGTGTTTTTGCACCTGCAGCTTATTTTATTATAAGGCCCACTGTGCAAGTTCTTCGGCATTGAACAGTTTTTACTATACTGGTTTTTGTTCGTCCGACCTGTAGGAAATCCCCCAAATCAACTTGTTTACTATCTCCTTTCGCTTTCCCACGGCGCATGTGTGTAATCTCCTCCAATCAGCTTTTTTAGCTGCTCAGATCGGCTTAGCGAAGCTGAATGGAGGGCTGCCCGCTCCTCTACAGCTGTGAGTACTCACGCCAGCCATTCAGGAAAAGGGAATTAAATCCATGAATGCCGCCATGGCCTATGCATGCGCTGCAGGATTACCTGCAAGGTTAGTATACAAAATGATCCAGGGGATTTCAAATAGTGGGGCATCCCAAATCGGTATTCCTCAGGGATAGAGAATATTCCAGCCCTGGAGTGTTTTGTACTCCAGGGCAGGCCAACAAGGCTTTTGGTTCTCTGTGCCAAACCAAAGGAGAGTGCACCACCATTCTTGTTATAACAATAACCAACCAAGAATGTAATTCATGGGGGTGATGTGCTCAAAACAGTGCCACAAAATCTATACAGACTCTCCCCAAATTGTGTGGCTTCAGCCACACTACATTGGCACCATTCACCCCAATAATTCAATGACAATAATTGATCCATCAAAGCATATTTATTATGTGAAAACCACATAACAGCCATTAAAAACAAATTCATAGTGGGAGCATCCCATCTGAGCATAAATATACAAACAAACCACAATCCACTATGATAAAAGCGCATAAATCTCATCAAAATTATAAAAATCGATTAATTTCATAAATAGTGTACAAAACAGTGTTAAAGTGCAATTCATAGTGTGGAATAATTACATAAAAAAATTAAAAAGAAGACCTCCGGCAGTGTACAAGCAATAACAGCATGGAAAGGTTCACTTAAAATGTGTAGCTCAGAAATGGTGTCCCCGCTGTACTGGAGATAATTAACCCACGCATTACATGGTCCCCTTAGGCAGACCACTTCCTCAAGGTGCACACTGCCTAGGAATTTGGAAGAGGACATCAGAAAAAAAACTCCTGTAGGTGTCCACATTTTTTGTTCTGTTTCAATCTTTTTATTGTAATTTTTTGGGTATAAAAGTTTAGACAATATGACATGTTGTTCTTTTACAAATAAAGAGAACACAGAATACAAGTTGTCGTTCTTAATACACCTTCACATGCATAAGTCATCAATAATAAACCGTTGAGGCATATCTACGATAACATGTGACTTCCAGGGAGAGATGGCGCATACCTCTGAGTATCTCAAAACTGGCGCCTAGAAACACATGTATATCTTTACTCAATTTGGCAGGTGGGAGGGTTATCTCCTCCCGCTCCGAGCTCCCGGAGCTGCCACCCCTCCAACGCCAAGGTAGGGGGTAAGGATTTGAGCAGGAGGGCGATGAATAATAGAAGGGGGGGGGGGGGCGCTGGGAGAAGAGAAGGGAAAAAGGGAAAAAAAAAAGGGGGAAGGGAAGGAAGGTGCATACATATATATACACATATACATGTATAAACATATCCATATTTTTACGAGAGGAAATTTGCAGGTTATACATCATTGCATCAAAACCTCACCTAGTTCTGGAAACGAGTACCCAACCCAGGGGCCCCAAATCTTCATGAATTTCTCGTGGGAATCATTCAGAATGCTGGTTAGTTTTTCATTAATAAAGATGCCGTTCAGCCTCTCTTTCACCATCTGGAAAGGAACGTTTCCTTTTTTCCATGAGCTAGCGATGGCTAGTTTTGCCGCTAACATAACTTGGGACAGTAAGGCATGCTGGGATTTAGAAATGCCATCCGGCTTCACGTGTAACAGGGCGACCCAAGGGTCTCGTCGTAGGTTAATGTGCAGCAAGGTATACAGTAAGCCAAAGACCCGAGACCAAAACCTCTTGACCCTAGGGCACTCCCACTAAATGGGAAGGGCAACCTCGGAAGCACGTTGCCGGGTACCCAGGGACCGGCTTTGCTATGCGGGACGGTACCAGATACCATCTCATCAACATCTTATATGCCGCCTCCAATGTAGTAATGTTTATTGAACATTTATTAATCCCTGCCCAGATATCCCTCCATTCTTTCCTATCTAGAGTTGAATTTAAGTCTGTTTCCCACTTGATCATATAACCATGTTTCTGAGTGACCGGTAATGCCGTAAGATGTGCATAAACCATCGAAACTAGGCCTGGTTTCGGTGTCCCCCTAAGGCAAGCTTTTTCAAAGTTTGTGTAATCTGTCCCCGCGGCTTTGTTCTTCATTAAGGGTGCTAACCAGTAATGGAGCTGGATATACCTGAAGCATTCATAAGCGGTGCATTTACCCTAGATACTAAGGTGGGCCAAGCAATCAATTCCTCCCCCTCTATTAGATGATGGACTTTAGTTATTCCCACCCGCCTCCACCATGCAAATGCCTCTGAATTCTCCATCCCGGAGGGAACCAGGGGTTTCTGAACAGTCGCATTGCAGGGAGATGCGGCGAAATCAACTTCCCCGAGTACTTCACCCCATCCCATACGCGCAGGGAGTGGTTTAGGATTGGACACATGATGCGGGGCCTATACTGTGGTGGCATCCAGACCAGGCTGGTCAATAGGGATGGGGTCACATGCCATGGCTTCCAAGGACACCCATGGCTTCCAAGCCATGGCTTCCAAGGACACATGCCATGGCTTCCAAGGACACCCAGAGAGGGGTTTCCATTTCAAGATGCAAACCATGAAGTTGCGCAATTTGCGCGGGCAAATAGTACCTGTTCACGCATGGCACCCCCAGCCCCCCGTCCCTCCTATGTCTAAACATAGTGGTTTTGGCCACCCTCGGTCTGGTGCCCCCCCAGACAAACCTCATGCTTCTTATCTGATACAAGGGGACCTGAACGGGGAGTGTCCTAAAATGATAAAGCATTTTAGGTAGTAGGGTCATTTTCACTGCATTTATCCTTCCTATCCAGGAAATCCCCTGCCCCTGCCAGGACCCGAGCATAGTTTTCAGCGATCTAAAGAGGGGAGGATATTTGGCTTGGTATAGGGTGTGATATTGAGGAGTGACCTTAACCCCCAGGTATGATAGTACCCCTGGGGCCCATCAAAAGGAAAAGTTAGATTGGAGCGATCTCAGTATCTGAGGTGGGATGTTCAAATTTAACCCCAGGGATTTCTCCCTGTTAACGTTTAGGCCAGAGATTTGTGAAAAGTCGTCTAAGAGGTGGAGAACGTTAGGTAGCGAGATGTGGGGTCACGAGAGGACTAGCAATATATCGTCTGTGAAAAGACATGCTTTGTGGTGGTAACCTGCAAACTCTACCCCTGATATGTCCGGGTGCGTCCGGATTGCAATTGCTAGCGGTTCCAGGGCCAGGACAAACAATACTGGAGAGAGCGGACATCCCTGTCGTGTTCCTCTGCTGATTGGAAATCTCTCAGAAAGATAACCCCCGTACTGAACCCTCGCTGAAGGAGATGAGTATATGGACCGTATCCATCCTAGAAAGTTGCTCCCAAAACCCCACTTCTGAAGGGCCAGGGTCATATATTCCCACGATAGCGAGTCAAACGCCTTCTGCATGTCTAACGACAAGAGAAAGCTATGGATGTCCCTCTGTTGGGCTAACCTGATCAGGTGGGACACCCTTCGGATATTATCTGATGCTTGCCTATTTGGTACAAACCCCACTTGGTCTTTCCCTATCAGGGTACATAAAAACTCATTAATCCTGGAGACCAAGATCTTCCCCAGAATCTTAAGATCCACATTGAGAAGAGATATGGGCCTATAGTTCTGTGGGTCTAGGTGGTCCTTGTCTGGTTTCGGGATCATGCTTATCACATTTCTTTGTTCATATAGTATATATGGTTAACGTAATCCACTGTATCCTACATTTAGAGACAAGATGTAGCTGGTATAATGAAGCTGCCACATTAGAATGTATACCCTGGCATCGAGTGACGATTGATGACTGCATTGGATGAAAAGCTGCAGTCACTGCTAAGCCCAGTCCATACTAAACGCTATCGCTCTATACGGCAAAAACCAAGTATCTTCCAAGAGGCTAAACATGATGACAATGTCTTTCATCTGACAGTAATCAGAAAGGTTATTATCAGGTTAAAGATGATGGCAGTGCAGCCAAAGAAGGCTTGAAAATCGATGTTCATGAGAGCAGGTGACTCGGATGCTGTTGGGAATTCAGCACCTGTATTATAGAAATGTGTGCACTGGTTTGACAGTAATTATGGTGTTACTGTACATAACAACAAATGCACAGGAAAAGAAATGTTATACTGTCGCTATTCTCACAATCTAATTTTTGAAGGATTTTTGCTTGGTAAAGTGGAGATGTGTTCGCCCAAAACATTAGCTCGAATTCGGATAAAAATGTCTTATTATATCCATTGAAAGCAATATCATGGATTAATATTCTGCAAATAATTTCCTGCAACTAGCTCCAGGTGGCCACCCATTGGCATAAGACAGAACTCAAGGTGGGGCGAGGGTTCACTTCGAGATGTAGCCACATAAAAAAAACACAAATAAAGACTAGGGGATCAAAAAAACACACTCTGTACTCTACTTATTATTATAAAAGGTGTCCCACTAATAACCACAACTCGGGGATTCACCCACATATGTACCATGACGCGCTGACTCCGCTGCAGCCCCTTATCAGGCTACACTGCTGCCTTTCACAGAGTGAGACAAATTGTCCTTAAAAACCAGCAAAGCATTGGAGCACCTTTTAAATAGCATCACAGCCGTATGGCTCGTAAGGACACATTGATGCATGGTGGTGATTTCAACCCAGGCCCACAGAATTCAAACATCAGGTGGCGTGGGATAAGCAGGTGACCCCTCATCCTCTCCAGGGTCTGACATTAGGCTATACAATACAGAAACCACAGGGCACTGAGGAAGCCCATATGGCGAAACATGTCTGCCCTGATTGCAAACGTCAGACCAGTAAGATAAAACAAGTCATATGACAGTCAAGCAACTGCATAAGTGACCAATGCGATTTTTCCTTTTTTAAAACGCATGAAACAACAGATGAATGAAAAAAAATGTTTTTGTATCATTGTATATTAACTTTTTAACATTTGTAATAAAGTCAAGAGATAATTCTAACTGCTAAAAGGTGTGGTGGGCGTGCTGGGTCCTTTACACTAGTGCCGGGACTGGACCTAGTCCTGGAATTGCAATTGTTTAACTTTAAGTGGACCAGCTTTCTCCAAACCCCCTTTTCGTCCATAATAGGAGGGTCTCTCCGCGGCCAGACTAGTGTACCCCTCACGGGACTCTATTCTGACCATTAGAGAGCGTCCCACTAATAGTTATACACCATCAACTCCCAACACACAAATGGTTACATCTGGGACTGGCAGAACATAGTGGGCTACTACAATGAGTCAGTAAAAAACACAACTTTATTACATACACATATATATATATATATATATATATATATATATATATATATATATATATTGCACATGGCCACTGGCACTATCACAAACAGTATAAGACCAGTATAAAATTGAAAAGTCACAGGTGCCCCCCCCCCCCATGCGCCCATGCACACCACGCTCCCAACACACGCACGCTATTGCTGGCCAGCCAGAGTTGACAGAATTAAATGGTTCTCAGATGAGGTCACCTGAGGTCACCAACTGGTCCAAAATGCTTTGACCATGGACCCCAGCGTAGCAATCAATTTTTCGCTGTAGGCAGACTCAACGCTGCTTCTTTGCAAAACTTGCCGCAAGGTGATAGAAGTAAAGTTAGAGCAGCGGGAGCCGGGGCTTCTGGGCAGGGCATAAGCCAAGGTCCTGTAGCCACAGTGCCTGCCTCACAGCTCTACCACCTTAAAGTGGACCAAAACCCACCACAATCGATTCCCTCCCCCCCGGAGCATCCAAAATCGGGATGCCCCACTGCTTGAAATCCCCCCAGGTCGCCCCGTACACTTACCTTGTTTCCCGGTCCAACAGCAAATGCTCGAGCTGTGGCCGCCTCCCCACTCTACCCCTCTTGCAGGGCGCGTGCCTGAGACAGGCATTTGTGAATGGCCAGCGTAGGCACGCTCCCTGTTAGAGGGTAGCGGGGGAATGTAGCTGTCAGCGTGCTGATTGGACGAGCGACCGCACATGCTCCGTAGGACCGGGAAGAGGACAGTTGGCTTCAGCGATCAGCGGGGTTTCACGCAGCACGATCAGGGTGCCGCCGGGGAAAGGACCAAAACCCAGAGGAGACAAAATCCTGGGCTTTGGTCCACTTTAAATACTATCGGAATGCTTTCTGATGAAGTTTTTTCAAACTTCAAGTAGACAAAAAGTAGGAGGGGAAATTTTTTTTTTATACAATATGTTAGTCAAATATTTATTTTTTTATAGCCTGTCATATAATAGAGTCTAAGCGATTAGGGGTTTAATGTTGTTTTCTTCTGGATAAACTATGGGGGTTATTTAAGAAGGGATAGCGGCGAGTAGCGCCTCGTAGCGGCAGGCAGCGTCTGGTGAACGCAGGGCGCTGTAGACATAACCACATTTATGAAAGTGAATCTGGTGAGCGACTCTAACAGCACCATGCAGCGCCCGATTCATCATCACAGACGGCTCAGTGTATAGCGCCGGCGCTCTAGCTTCCAGAGCCAGGTATTACCTTTCGCTCAGTGTCGCTCTCCCATACATTTCAATGGACGTTCATTTGCTTGTGTTTAAACAGCGTGTTTGACATTTTTGGGTTTTTTATTTTTTTTTGCTCCAATCATTGTGTGACGTCTCCTGGCTGCAAACAAACACTTTTAGAAACTTTTTTGACTTTTTATATTTTTATGCAGAATTGTCATTACAGGTCTGGCGCTAAAGTGTTAATGTCACAATGTTATAACAATGTCATTCCATGTGTTTTCGCTTTGTTACTGGTGGATATGTGTTCAAAAACTTCAATCACACAGCACCTGGCGCTCTATGCTACAGCACCCAGATTTAGGGATTATTTAAGAAAGGATAGCGTCAGGTAGCGCCTAGTTAAAGAGAGGTAGCGACAGATAGCGACTGGTCAACGCCGGACACAGCACGCAATTACACATTTATCAAGCAGAATCTGTTTAGCGACTGGGATAGCGCCATGTAGCGTCTGATTCATCATTTTCACAGCCTCAGCGAACAGCGCCGGCGTACAGCCTTGCACAGCACCAGGTATGACCTCTCGCTACCTGTCGCTCTCCCAAACATTTCAATGGACGATCCTTTTCTTCTCTTTAAACGGGGTATTTTTTTTATTTTTTTCAAAAATTCACAATCAAAATTCTGTGACCTCTTCTGGCATTGAAAAAGCAGTTTCTTCACAATTTTTTCATTTTTTTTATATTTCCTCAGAAATGACATTACAGGTCTGCCATTAAAGTGTTCATGTTACAATGTTGCTACAATGTAATTCCATATGTTTTCGCTTTGTTACTAGTGGATAGATGCTGAAAAACAGACTTTAAACACACAGCCTCCTGCGCTCTGGGCTTCAAACAAGTATTTTTCAGCGCCAAAGATTTGTGAGGCTGTTTTTTTGCTGAATATGGTGTGAGTCGGTCGCTATGAGCAGTCGCTAACATGCGCTCCCATACAGTGCTGTACTGGTCAAATAGCGACTCCTCACATGTATTCAACATTACTGAACAGCGACTATAAACTAGCGACCCACGGGCGAGCACAGTGACTACTAGCGGGCGCTCTGAAAATGCCTGCTACAGACGCTCATCTGTCGCTACCTGCCGCTAATGATGAATCAGCCTCCCCGAGCGCTGACGCTGTGTGTGTGTCCTTTTTTTGGTAAGTATGGTGTGGAGCGCCGAGTGACGGATGCACTGAGCTGGTGCTACCTCTCGCTCGCTGCAGCGCTGTACTGGTGTTAGAGCGCCCAACATACATCACATTCGACAATGCTGGCCAGGTTACTACAGCGACTCAGGTGCTCTGTTACAGCGCCCGATACCCACTTACAGCGTCTACTAGCGGTCGCTGTAAGCGCCGCTATACAGACGCTCATCTGCCGATACCTGGCGTTAGTAGTGAATCAGCCTCCACGTCTTCCTCCACGTTTAACATGCTCATTCACATTGTTCATTTTGGATGGACATTGCATGTATCTTTTTATAAGCTAATTATCCCACTGTGTTTGCCTCCATAGATCCAATGAAAGGTCACAGTCGGTTTGGTGACGAATTTTTATATATTTGATGTAAAAAAAAAAAAAATACGAAAAGCAATTAAATACCCCTCTGCCATTATAAATCACACCTCTATTTAAATCCCTTTCAAAGAATGGCAGCTTAGGAAATATCTAATCAAAATTAAAATCTTCCAAACCCCCCTATCTCTAAGCTTCCACTGCTTAGATGGTAATAACAACAAGATTAACTATTAATTAAGAATCACTCTGTGAAGTTTGTTGCTCTGTGCAAGACAATGCGACGCTGAGGAGATCCGCATAAATCCTTCTTAGGAATTTCATTTTTTTTGCCGTTAGGCAACAATAAATCCTTAAAAACTCCTGAAATAATAATTAGGTCGGCGATTTAAATTTTTTAATTTTATATTTCGGGACAAACCACAGCAGAAGCTTCGGTGCTTTGTGGCCTCCCTACTATCACCACAAGGGACTCCATTTTTTCCTCGAAGCATGGGTGCTGTTTCCCATGCCTGAAACGTTGGGAAGGTGTTCTTCTTGGTATACCTCATGTCTTGCTCCATTTTTTTCCTACTTTAACCAGACCAACAGCCTGGCACAGTTGGAAAAGAAGGTGGCCTGCACATCCATGTGCCGCCATTTTGTTTTTAAAACGCACCACAGCAGGAGGTAGGAAAAGATAAATTAATTTTCATGTGCGGCAATCTAAATTGCCCCGGGGAAAGATGCACATGAGCACTGCTGGTTGTGTTGGTCTGTCCGTTAAATGTTTATTGGCGTTAAAACTTTTTTGTTAAAAATTGTTTCTGCACGGAGTCCGCTGAAGGCAAGCAACTGCGGAGTCCAACATGATCATGCGGAGTGTTGGCGCTGAGACTGATGCAGGCGGCGGGACGCTCTGCTGGGGGGTGGCCCGGGGGGTGTGGACCGGAGAGATGCCCCCCTCCCCTCCCCCCTTCTCCTTTTCATCCCTCCCTCCCCTCCTTACCCCTCCCCCCTTCAGCCCTCACTACTCCCCATCTTGTTTTAAAAATAAAAAGGTTGGTGGAAGAGAACGGTGGGGCTTAATCTAGGGGACAGCCAGGAGGGTGAAGATAGCGACGGTACAGAGGATTATAAAGATAATGATTACTACTATGTCATTGTTTAGCACAGGTTCAGGACTTGTCTGCTGTAAGAAACTATTTCTTCTTGTTTTTCTTCAATTGCCTCATTGTCTTATCTACCTCAATAAAGATTTATTATTAAAAATAAAACATTGTTTCTGTTACAATATATATACATATATATATATATATATATATATATATATATATATATCCAGCACTACAGCTAGAGATGAGCGAACTTCTTGAAAGTTCAATTCGGGCGATTTGCCGAATTTCCCCAAGAAATTCGGGTTCGCCCGAATCGAACTTTCACGAATCGCTCATCTGAAAAAAAAAATGCCGGCATGGTGGGAGCGGGCAGGCCGGCTACGCTGTCAGGCTCCCACCATGCCGGCATTTTTTTAAAAAGCAAACACTTACCTGCATGGTCGGAGCGTGGAGGCCGGCGCCGCTCTCAGCTGTCATCAGAGGACGCGTCATCAGAGGGCGCCTGAGAGTGGCGCCGGCCTCCACGCTCCAACCATGCAGGTAAGTGTTTGCTTTTTAAAAAAACCACGGCATGGTGGGAGCGGGCAGGCCGGCTGCGCTGTCAGCGGGCCGGCTTCCGCCGCCCGCTGACAGCGTAGCCGGCCTGCCCGCTCCCACCATGCCGCCATTTTTTTTTTTTATTTCAGGGAAAATTCGATCGGCACGAACCAAAAAAAATTCGGGTTCATGCCGAATCGAATTTTCCCTGAAATTCGGAGCGAATTCCGGTTCGTCCGAACCGGTTCGCTCATCCCTAACTACAGCACTAGAGATGAGCAACTTTTGTACAAATCAGATTTGTACGATTCATCGAATCTCCTCGAGGAATTCGAGCTCATTCTGTAAAAGAAAGGAGGAGGGCCGTGCACCACTTAAGTGAAAGAATATGTGCCGACGTAAGCAAAAGCCTCCAATTGGAGGGTTACCAGATCAACCTACTGTACAATTTTGCTTACAATTATATGCCGCACACTATTATGATTTAAAATTGGTATCCAGTTTATTATAGTTCGATTCATTGGGCACACACACACACACACACACACACACAAAAAAAAACATTTACTACATACATTTAAAAAACACATAAATTTAAAATGGATGAACGGACCTTAAAAAATTTACAAAATTACTATGAACTGTTCCCTATGCCAATTGATTCACAAGTACTCTCCCACTATTAATTACATATTAATCAGTGCATGAAAAAATACATATATTGAAAAAGTGCTAGCGCTAAATCACAAAAGTGACAATGCAAAAGTGACCTGTGCTATCAGTGCTTCCTATTCTATGTGCTATATCTATAATACCAAATATGATCCAAAGTGCAATCATTAAATGGGAACTAGTAAGTAGTTAATCATATCACCATGTAGTCAGACCGAGCCGTCATCCACCATAAACCACCGACGCGTTGCGTGGTGGAGACCTCAGAGCTTCATCAGCATCAAATCAAAAATAGAAAACTCTTCTGCTGCATCAGTATCCCACACTGCTTCCCCCCGCTCCCCACCACTTCGCTTCATCAGTTAAATTGTTACAAATCGCTCAAAAAAAAAAAATAGCTGCCTTGCTATCCAGCACTGCAGGTGACCCACACCGCTCCCTGTAGCTCCAGGATGCCCTGTGCCCCTCACCGCTCTGCTGCCAACCCGCTGCTTTCCCCCGCTCCCCATCGCTTCTTGACCCTTGCTGCTCTGCCACCTCCAGCGATCCCTTCCCCTGAGAAGTTAGCTGACATCACTGTGAGTCACAGAGGAAGCCCTCATTGCCCCCTGTGACTCACAGTGATGTCAACTCACTCCTTGAGGGTCGTAGAGGTTGTGCTGGTGGCAGAAGGGTGAGGAATACAGAGAGGCCTGGAGCGCTGGGAGCGGCCATGCTGGTAGCAGAGCGGCCAGGGACACTGCGTGGCCTGGAGCGTCGGGGATCAGTGTGGGACATCTGTGGTGTTGGATTAACAAGGCAACGGGTGATATTTTTTTTAATGTAAGGATTTGAGGGTAAAATTTGTACTGTAATCTATTCATTTGTTCGCTATTATCTCATTATATCAGCCATTTATTTACGTTTTGTCATATAAATTCCACATGCACTTTTTCTAATTTATATTTTGCACAGTTTTTTACCACTATATTAACGTATATTTTATGGAGAACTGTGTGCTTGCTGCTCTATGTTGAATCCTAGACAATCAGGTTCATGCTAAATATCTGGCAAAACACGTTTACATTGGGGGTGTGCTTTTTTGTTCTACTTTATCCCCCCAAAAATCACCTAGCCCTGTGCTGGGGCATTTTTACAAGCAAGGTCCATAATTTTGTTCATTGGCATATAGTTTTTTTTTCATGTTTGGAAAAGAAACAGCACCCTATGGGCTAGGTTAAGGAATTTCCCAAACTTGTTTCACCAGATTATTAGCACATCCCTGACTGTTACCAATCAATCGGTAAAGAAGAGTGAGACTTGATACAGATGTGTCTAACCTTACCTTACATTCAGTTTGATTAAATACCCCAAAATGCCTTGATTCAGCAAAGACTGATATTTTAAGTAATTGTCCAGGTAAGAAATATAAAAAATATATACACTTTCCTTTTGCAGCTCCTTCGTGTATCTAAGGTGTTTTAAACCTTACCAATACCAGAGAACAAGCACTGAGTCATCCTGCATCGAGCTTCTTTCTTAGACTCTCCTCACAAAAAAAAATACGCCTCCTCCATATTCCCACTACTTTCATTGCATTAGATGAGGTGTACCAAAGTTAAGGTGTGCATGTCCAGGCATGGCTTGGTATCCTCTCCCTACTACACGCGGTCATGTCCCACGATGTGTGTTTTATATTACTCAGGGTTACTGTTATAATATTTATTTACATAGGCTGAGTAGTGTGCCTTAAATTTCCTTTGACCTTCCTGGCCCCCTTAGTCTTGCTGTGATGAAAGTAGCTTCTCCCTTCTTCCCCTCTCCCTCAGCCATTTGGCATCCAAGCTGCTCCCTTCTGCAGCTACAGTCTTTCTACCTGCTGTTGCTGTATGGGTTACATCACAAGTTTCCTGTTGTATTGAACGTACATGTCAAGATTCCTGCTGTAAGAAGATTTGCTACAGATTCTGTACTGAAATAAAACTTTTTGAAATCCTACGTGATCCACGAATGGCAGAGTAAGCTATCTTCCAAGCCTTATGGAGTAAAGAAAACATCCATCACAGACACACACAGAGAATGTGAAGCGGTCTACAGGATTCAGATTAATGCCATCTGGTGAGTCAGAATACATTCATTTTCTGACCCCATCCCCTCACATTTCCTCCAGTCTCTCTCCCCCCGCTTTCACTACCCACACAACCAGAATTGTTAACCTTTCTCTCTCTCTGGGATCTACCCTCTACCCTGTTATAATTCCTCTACTAAAACAAAAAAGACCTACTCCCACCTTATCCGCTAGCCACCCAGACAACTCTCTCCTTGACACACTGCAATCTGGATTCCGCACTCTACATTCAACAGAAACTGCCCTCACCAAAGTAACAGATGATCTCCTGACTGCCAAATGCAATAGTGACTACTCACTGCTCATTCTGCTTGATCTTTCAGCAGCGCTTGACACAGTAGACCACAATGTCCTACTTGGTATGCTTTAATCTATTGGCCTTAGGGACACTGCTTGGTTTTCTTCCTTGATGCGCTTTAACACAGCTTTAACACTAGCACCACATAGGTTGCAACTTTCTTGATGCTCCTTTAGTGTATCTTTTGCTGGCCCTTCCTCTTCTACTTTCCCTCTTACTGATGGATTTCCTCAGGGTTCAGTCCTGGGACACCTCCTCTTTTCTCTCTACACAGCCCCTATCGTACAGACTGTGATCTATACACTGTACAGATTATAACTATACATTATATATTATGTATACTAACACATCTATATGCCGATGACACCCAACTATATACTTCAGCCCACGACCTCACCCCAGCCATACTGAACACCAGTGACTGACTGTCTGCTGTCTCTCTTCATCTGAAACTAACCCTTTCTAAAACAGAATTACTTGTGTTCTCACATCTACCAACCTACCTCAACCTGAGATTTTCCTTTACCACAATTTACTACTTGGCATGCTTTAATCTATTGGCCTTAAGGACACTGCTCTCTATTGGTTTTCTTCCTGGATGTTCATTCAGTGTATCTTTTGCTGGCTCTATCTCCTCTACTTCCCCTACTGTTGAAGTTCCTCAGGGTTCAGTCCTAGGACCTCTCCTCTTTTCTCTCTACACAGCCCCTATCTCAGGAAGAAAAATTGCAGATGGAGGACCCTGCTCTGGAGGCTGTAATAGCCTCTTTATAGTTAATGTAGAGATAGACACATAGAAGGTTGACGGCAGAAAGAGAACATATGGTCCGTCTAGTCCGCCCTTATGTGCATACGGTATGTTCTCCTCCTTATCTTAGGATAGATGTATGCTTACACAGTATTGCTTTTAGCCTTGATCACTTTGATAGAATCAGTTTCCCGAAGTTCCTATTACGCATAAACTATATTTTGAGTAAAACAAAGCTCAAGTCAACAGCTTTTTTTGCATTTTTTTTTGCCTTTTACACCATGAAGGTTACTGTATGGAATCCGCATGTTGGAGAAATGATTATCCCCAGCTGTGAAATAGCAATTTAAACCTTGGGGACGGCGGCTACTCTTGCATGACCCTGACATTTCCTTCCTTGTGGAAGATGATGCGATGGCATTGTAGCAAGACACAACGCGATCATTGTCAGGCTGCGGCAAATTAAGAACAACTCTTTGCTTCAAGGCCTTAGAGGCGACACTTAAATAAAGTCTAAGGTGACGTCTAGCTCCTGGTGCACCGGGTTACTTTTATGAAACAGAAACTTTTAGGTTTTTATTTTTATTTTTTTCTGTAGTTTCCTGCATAGTGCTTGTAATTCAGTCCAGAATAATCACTCTGTCCATGCTCCAAAGCAGCTCTCATGCCCGAAATGACCATCAGTGGCCAATGGGGTTTTCACTGATACCCATCAGATAGACTGCATTAGTTGCCGGCAAAAAAGGGAGTTTGCGAGTGCCATGGAATGGTGAGTTTTAAAGCCTGATTTTGTGCTTGACATGGATTGTTTGGTAGTGTGGGAATGTGGGTGTTAGCAGACTGCATGTTCCCTGTAGAAATTCTTGTGACATCCAATCAGAAGGAATAAAATCTGTTGTGGCCGGCACCTGGAGTCTTAAAGATTCCCTATGCCTAGTTCATCCCGATCTGGGTTGCCCTGCTATGTGAAACCCTTTGGGCCAGTATACTTACATCCCTGGCCATCCCACAGTACACGTGTGGGCCGCATCCCTGCCTGATGCATTCTCTGGAGTCCAGCCATTTAGGCTGCATGCGGGAGTGCATGTCAGACTGGGGGATCGAACAATATTGTAATATTGTATTATCCTATGTAGCCCCCCCCTCCCCAGTCTACCTCCTTTTCCTGACACTGTAACCAGCGACAAAATATTCCTTGTACATTGTAATGTGTACCTGGTGAAATGGGGATCCTGATTTATCAAGCGCCAGCAGCACCTGTTAAAAAAGCACTATCGCGAAATTGTGTAATGTTAAAAATCCGTATAAACATGTCGGCTAATGAGGAAGGGTCACTTATTTACCTGAATCGAATAAAAATCCTGTCAAAATCCTGTCAAGCTTGTGTTTTATTCTCTCATGGTAGGAATAAAATCCAGGGGTGACAGGTTTAGTCTATCAGGGGTGACAGAACCTGTCACCCCTGATTTCCTCTTCCTTCCATTAAAGCAAAATAAACAAACCTGGCTGGATATTTCCTGATGCCGGGTGTTTGAGTGACCCCTCCTCCTGCCATCCAGCATATTTATATGGATTTTTATCATTTGGACATTTTTTCAAGATAGTGCTCCTTTAATAACACTCACTGTGATTTAGAAAACCAAAAACACAGCAGCTCCGATTCGGGCTGCGTCTAATTTAACACCAGCGTCACAGGGTTCTCTAGTTTATGCTGCGCTGGTTTACAGTGGCAATGTAGGTCAAGATCCCATAGAGCACAACGGGCAAATCTGTATTATGCTTTGTGTTTTATGCTTATAAATAATATTACACTGATTTATTTGTACAGAACTTGCATTGTGAATTGTCAATAATGGAAACGCAGGACCTAGATGTCCCCTTTGTCCCCACCAGTGATATCCTGTAACTGTAATGATGAAACATCGACCAATACCTGAAAAATACAGCGCTAATCTTTTCAGGGTGCCAAAATGTAACAAATACGCTGGGCAGTGCCTGAAAGACAGTGGTATAAAGTGGAGCACACTGGCACTGGTATAATCCGTATTTGGGTCCAACAGGCACTGACACAGGTGGTCATGATCTTTTCTGATGTTCCTCTTTAAACATTTCCCCCCCTCCCTCCCTGCCTTTCGGATGTCGGCGTTATTTAAAAATACATTCGCATACTAAAGTAAAGTCAGCTAGTGCTTTCCGTTACATGGCTGTCAATCAAATGACCACTGGTGACCAATTGGGCTTGCACATCCACCTAAATAGTTGCTGGCGGTCAGGTGACTGGCACCATATACGAAGAGAGAGCTCACCAAAAGTTATAAGGCAAAAAGTTGTTCACCCAATATATATTATATATTCATACATCTCTGGAAGTGTATAGATACATAAACAAAATAACCGAGGTAGACAAATAGCACAAGTGCAGCCTCAACAGTGTTGTATAAGCTCAGATATATGTTAGCCAATACAATGTAACAGCATCAACTAGATCCATAATTCCAGAACATGAAAACACCTCTACAGATGTATTAGAACCACACAAATTAGCTGCAATATATAACTGAGAAAATGCAAGCCGCGGCTCAAAAAATGCTGAACCCAAAATATTGGAGTAAAAAAGCATACGGCGTCTTAAAGTGAACCAAAACCCACATAGATCGGCCTGGGAATCTGCTTGATTCCCTCCCTCTGGGGCACCCAAAATCTGTGTGAAACCCCCCAGATTGCCCAGAAACGTACCTTCTTTCCCGGTCCGCATGCGCAGGCACAGGCAGCGGTCACATCCCCGCTATCCCTTTAGCAGGGCACTTGACCCCACCAGGCATTTGTGAATGGCCAGTGCAGGTAGCTCCCTCTTAGAAGGTAGCGGGGGATGTGGCCGCCAGCGTGCTCGGATCCGCGCGCTGATTGGATGAGTGGCCGCACATGTGCCGTAGGACTGGAGAGAGGTGAGTTTGTTCGGGTGACCTGGGGGGTTTCACACAGCAGGGCATCCCCGATCGGGGTTTACAGGGGGCAAGGACCAAAATGTAGTATAGTCAATATCCCTGGATTTGGTCCACTTTAGGCAGTTAAATGGCTGCAGCCCTTACAAACATGGAACATTATGTTAATACCTCATTGATACATACATATAGTTACATGTCCCTCAGCAAAAGATCAATGCAAGAAAAAAGTTTTACCCAATGTGTTGGTATAAACGGGACGTTCCACCCTTGTTCCGGGGAGCACGTCAGGACAGGTGACTGGCAGCCATACAAGGGATTGAAGAAGTGGTAAGCATTGACTGGCTTTACATTAGAATATGATAATCCTGACCAACGCAGTCTTGGGTTGTCCCACAGGGTATTAGGCAAATCCCCTAGCGTGCCCCTGATCCTAGGGTCCTCAATTCTCAAAAGGACCCCTTCCCTGCATGTCGTGTTTCACATGGTGCATTAAGCCCCCATGCTCTATGTTGGAGGACAGTGTGGTCATCCATGTTGGCCCAGTGTAGTCCCCCAGTGCTCTATTGACATTAAACCTATGGAAATTAATAATTACACCATCCATTTGTTCTATGATAGGAGCATAGAAAATGCTGGATGTGGGCCCCATGAGTCAGTTCTACTGGTGGTTACCCAACACACCCCAGACTCACACACACACACATCAAGTGCTAATGAATCAGTCTCATCAGTCTCCAAAATATTGTGACCCAAAAGATACAATGCTGCTCCACCAATCAACCACCACAATCAACCACCATTAGCAAAATGATGTGAATATGGCCTGGTACATCTGTAGATCTAGCAGTGCAACGGGGAGGCCGATTCATTAATAGCGGCAGGTAGCGACAGTTGAGCGACTGTAGCAGTATTTTCACAGTGCCCGCTAGTAGTCGCTGTGCTTGGCCATTGTTCGGTTGTTGATAGCGACTGAGTCGGTGTGCAGTAATGTTGAATACGGGGTGACGAGTCACTATTTGACAGGTTCCGCGTATGGGTGCGCATGATAGCGACTGGTCAGAGCGACCAGCTTCCACCATATTCATCAAAAAATCACGCTAAAAAAATTATCGCGCTGTGAAATGCACGTTAAAAGTAGTTTTTTAACCCCCAAACCACCATATTTTTGGAAACCAAAAAAAAAAAAAAAAATTGTTTAAGAATTTAGAAATATGAATACAATAATATCAGACCTGTAATATCAATTCTGCACAATTTTTTTTTTTACCTTTACCAGAATTTTTCACATTTAAAAAAAAAAAAAAAAACATTAATAACAATTAATTATGAATATTTAAAGATTGTTCCATTGAAATGCATTGGAGAGCGCCAGGTAGTGAGAGGTCATACCTGTCGCTGTTCAAGGTCGGACGCTGGCGCTGTGGGCTGAGGCTGGAATAATGATTAATGAGTGGCTATCTGGCGCTATCTCAGTCGCTAAGCAGGATCGGCTTGATAAATGTGTGATTGTGGTGGGGAGCCGGCGTTCTCGTGGCGGTGCCCGTCATTACCGGTCGCTCACCAGTCACTACCTGTCGCTATTCCTTCATAAATAAGGGCCTAAGTGGATGACATGCACTTGATACAGGGAAGTCGCATCCGCTAATCGAACTCGTGAGCCGCGAAATGTCACACAGACCTTCAGGCTAACTACAGTAAAGGGAGCACAGGAAGGCGGGGGGTGCACTGTATTGTTAATTTGCGATATCATTTATAACAACCACTTTAAATAGAAATATATGGTTTCCAGGAAGGGTGTGGGTGGGTTGTATTGTTGATTTGCGATATAACTTATAACAATCCCTTTAAATAGATTTATATGGTTTTATTAAATTCTTAAACAATACAATAAACCAAATTAGCCATTAAATTAAGCAATCAGACAAGAGAATTCATCACTTATAGTTCCAATTCATCAACATTCTTACTGCACAACCTTAGGGTTCATATTTCACCAAAAAAAGGCCAATTCTATATCCAGCTAAACCGTTGGACTTAATGTCCCAATCATTTTGGGAGAGTTCTGGTTGGAGAGTCATGCACACCTTCACTTCATGGATGAACTACAACATGAATAATCAAGGATCCCATCTTTCATTTTACCAAGAGTCTGCTCCAGCAATTAACACTCAGCACCAAGTTTTTAGCCTCAGCGGCTCACAGTGAGCGATTTATCAAACAAAAAACAGGCAGCGCCGATGGGTTCGCCAGACTGTGTCTAAATGATCACTCGAGCCATATAGTTTGCAGTTGTTACTCTACAGGGTATGAACCCTGATTGCGGAGACTAGCTCACCTCTCGAGCGGGAAACCTGAAATCTAAGGACCAACCTGGATTTCACTAGAGCCCCTAAAGTTGAGGATAGGCTGGGCTGCAGGAAGGCCCCAGGTCAGGCAACCTAGGAGTGATACTGCCAAATCTGAGGTAGAAGACAGACCAAGCTGGACTGGAGACAGAGACAACCAAAAGTCGTGGCAAAACTGGATCGTGGTCAAACAAGCCGAGGTTGTGGCAGGCAGAACTGGATCAGAATCAAACAAGCCGAAGTCGTAGGCAGGCAGAACTGGATCGGAGTCAAACAAGCCGAGGTCGCCAGGATCGAGCTGGGTCTCGTACACAGGAGAGAAAACTGGAATTCAGAAACAGGCAGCAGAGAAGACCAACTGGCAATATAAGTCAGGGCTCACCAGCATCTAAAGGCCCCTGCGCATGCGCACAATCGAGTGCTGTTTTGCGCGTTCACAATGCGCATGCATGCACCGCATAATCACACATACGCAACCTTTTGGATCATACGCACACTTACACACTACTATATCTAGTGCGCAAATGAGAGTGCACAGGAAACCTTGTCGCCCTCTGCTGGAAAAACAAGAGGAACAGTCCTGGTTGTAAGACAGCAGTGTCAGGAGCTCTTGTTTAAGCTGAGCCGGTTTATAGTGCCACTGTAGGTCAAGACCCCATAAATCTAAATAGGTAGAACTGTATTGTAGTGTTTTATGCTTAGAAATTATAGTACACACATTTATTTGTAACAAACTTGCTTTGTGACTTGTAACTCTTAAATGCAGGACACAGATGTCGCCAAATCATTTTATTTTTTTCCCGTAAAATATATTACCTTTTTTTTTGATTTTCCAATGGGTAATTTGGAATTCAACAACTGAAACACAGCCTAAACGCACAGTAAAGTTTGTCTGCTTTGTCTCCAGCAGTGATATCTTGAAAGCGTAATAATGAAGCACTCAGGCCCACTCAGGCTCACAATTGTCCATGGTATTATTTTACAGAGGTCCTGAACCACCAAACGATGGGTGCTGTGTGCAGACCTGCTCATGGATGGCCTCAGCAACAGGGGATGATCAGCAACAATGGAAAAGGTGGCATGGAATGGAGGTGGCGAGAACCAGGTGACAACTGACAGTGGCAGCAAAGCAAGCAGTAAGGGCTGAAGGGTGCTTGGTGGCAGTAAAGAACGCAACAAGGACTAGAGGACTATTGGTGGCTATAGAGAAGGCAATTTGGACTGGAGGGCGATCAGCAGCAGGAGATGACCCATTTGTGGCAGCGGATATGATAGGTGACATCATGTGACTCATTACTTTGGGGCCCACTAAGACTCTCTTGCCCAAGGGCCCCCACATAACTAGAGCCGGCCCTGACATACAGCGCTAATCATTTCAGTGTGCCAAACATGAATACATTTATAATGTTAGAAAAAGTCAAGGCAAGTGGTCTTTCTTTGTGTGTCTCAAAGACATTTCACCAGTCAACTAATCATCTTTGATGATATGGTCAGTAATGTTCTCAACATCAATACCCCCGAGAGTTGCTCTCGCCAGCATAGTCCTCAGTACATGAATTTGCGCACAAAAAAGAAGATATGGGTAATTATGAAAAGATCAAACAAGCTAAAGTTCAGTAAAAAAAGAAAAAAAAAAAAAAACTAGTAAGCTTCTCATCATCTACAATATATTTCCAGTATAGGTGCATAGACTCTGCAGCAACCTGGAAAATTAGCTGTTTTTTGTGTATTTTTTCGTAATTGGGTCGGTAGCGGGTCATCCCCAAACCCCAAGGCAATCAAGGAGAACTATTTTTTGCTTAGCTAAAGACAAAAGGAGGAATAGCGGTATTCAAATACAATCTAATTAATTTTCCAGAAGGAGTCGCGTCTCTTTGGTCCTCGGCATTTGGATTATCATAATTTTCTCCTTGAGATTTTAATAAATGAGAGAGAGACAGATGCTGAACCTTGTGTGTTAAGACAAGAGCGGGATCAACAAGCCGGGATAATGTTTTCAAAGAAGACAAACCGAATATAGGCAGCGTAAAATAAACACCAGCTTTGTTTGTCTTGGGCTTAAAACGCGCGGCGCGGCGGCGTAAACGTCGAGTTAAAACGTCAGAATGTTTTTGAGTGGTGCTGTCAGGGCCCCGCTTGTCTTCGTATTCTAACAGATCAATCTCTCCGGTGGCACCAACTGTAAATAAGAGTGACAGAATAATGGGACGAGAAACGCCGCTCATATCAGCCCCCTGTCACCAGCCCGCCGAGCCGATGATTTTATTCGAGGCGCCGGGGTGCCCAACGAAATCCTTGATGGACGGTGAAAAGGTTTTCGGCAAATATTCTGATTTGCTTTGCAATGACGATGGCAAAGCACAAGACCGGGCAAGGTTCCTGATAGAATTCCAGTTTGAAAAATTTTATTCCATGTAAGGTTACTTCCTGTTTGAGTAAACAGTGTCGCTGAAAGAAAAGGAAGTTTACCCTACGATGAAGAATTTAAAAGGGATCTCTCCATCATGCAGAGATCACTCACACATGGCCCCATTCACAGAGGAGTAGCTAAGCTTTCTGGCACCCGGGGCAAAGATTCAAAATGGCGCCCCCACCTGTTCTCAGGCCCATCTTTGGTGTCCCCCAGACCTGCTGCACTTTGGGCAAGTGTACCTCCTGCTCCCCCCTAGCTACACCCCTGCCTGTTCAAACCGAGATTGGGGACCAATTGAGCTTTGAGTGCAAGCAAGAGCAAGTGCAGACAAAAGTTTTTGGATGTAACTGCAATCGCAATAACTTCACTGAATGTACACATAGCATTTCAAAAACATTTGCAGAGCGCTTGCCTTAAAGTGCAACAAAACCCACAGCGATCGGCCTGGGAATATATAAGGACCCTGCTGTGATACATTAAGGTTGATTCACGCCTGTGCACCTAAAACACACAAACCATGTGCTACTGCACCTACATGCAGAAACTTGTGATTCATGTATGTGCATGAAGTGCAATTGCCAGTTTTTGATTCATGTGCTAACTTCACATTGCACCTCAAAAGCAGCTCTTTTTATGATGACAGGGCCATCTTCCTCGCACATTGTAGTATGATTTTTAATGTAGGCAATCTGCATGTACAGGGTGTGGAAAACATATAAGATAGGCTCTTATTCAGGGTGAAGGCCTGGATTAATGTGAGCAATCTGTTTGTACAGGGTGTGGGAAACATATAGGATAGGCTCTTATTCAGGGTGAAGGTCCGGATTATTGTGGGCAATCTGTATGTACAGGGTGGGGAAAACATATAAGATAGACTCTTATTTAGGGTGAGGGTCTGGATTAATGTGGGAAATCTTTATGTACAGGGTGTGGGAAACATATAAGATAGACTCTTATTTAGGGTGAGGGTCTGGATTAATGTGGACAATCTTTATGTACAGGGTGGGGGAAACATACAAGATAGGCTCTTATTCAGGGGGAAGGTCCGGATTAATGTGGGCAATATGTATGTACAGGGTGGGGGAAACATATAAGATAGGCTCTTATTCAGGGTGAAGGTCCACTTTAAGTCTTTTTCTACATTGAAACTTTATTGCAGCTTTATGAGTATCTTGCCAACATCAACCAAGTTAGAGCTGCCCTGAAACCAATTAAAAACAATATTAGCACACTTGTCTTACAAATCTACCTGTGCCAGGTTCGTTCCTGAATCCGGGGCCTGTATCAATGCATTGGTGGGATCCTCAGTGACACTTTTCTCTGCCAATCAGCATGAATAAGCTTCTATGTAGGGAAAGGACTGCAGGTGCAGAATGGGGGGGGGGGGGTATTTTTAGATAAGTTTGGATATCAGGATAAATAGGGGTGCTGAGCACTAAAAGTGCCTAGGGCAGCATGAACCATAAATATGGCGCTGATAACAGGTGACTTGTTCTGTTCTTGTGTATTGATGGGCTCTAGATACGGGTTGAGCGAAGATTCGACTTGGATCTGGTCCATTAGGTCTGGCTTGGTGAAACCCGAAAACTACAGAGACCTAGGTGACCTTTCCCATAATGCAAATCTGCTTCTGCTGTGTACTCTGCAGCAAATCAGCGGTCACCAACTCATGCCCACAGGTACCCCATCTTATATCTGATAAGTATCTGCTTGACATTCATTTGCGCCATTTCAGCCTGTACTGGTGTTGTTGGACAGAGCTGTGTTGCGAAATAAATATTAATTCATATATAACAAACAGTGAAATACCGCGCTATTTTTTTACAATCAAAATAAACGACAATTCATCATAAGTGTATAAGCTCAACGTGCAGAACTCCAATCTCACTAAAAAGTCCCATCCAAATATGTAAACAAAAGCACAGAGCTCAAGACTTCAGTTTAGATCCTCATCATTATTATTATTATTATTGTTTATTTATATAGCGCCATCAACTTCCGTAGCGCTTTACAAGGTATGAAAACAGACAGGGTAAAACATATAGTACAGAGAACAATACAAAATATGATATCATCATAGTGTTCATCCTATACACATTTGTGCCATGATGCAAGAAATCCTCCAAAACACCAAAGTGCACCCACCGCCAGTAATAAACTCTTACCAGAGATAAGTGGGGTTTGCACCACAGATTAGAGGTCAACTAAGCCCGTTTTCAATTGACCGCCGGCTCGCAACCTAGTTAAAGTCGCGGGAGGTGACGAAACGCGCTGGAGCTGGCGGTCGTAAGTAACCCTTCCCCTAGACATCTCCCCATTTGAATGCATAGCTCTCTGAAATATTCATAACGGATCTTTGTGCATGTGTATTATTTAAAAACAAATCAGTGGAGCCAATCTGCCCCCAGCATAGCCACTATAGTTACCCCTCAGGGCGCTGACTATGATTGCTTTGTTCAAGCGTCACCACCCATCCGGAGGGCGGCCAATCGTCAGGCGATGGCCATGAAAACAACAGACGCTATTGTGATGAGCGCTAAGGCTTTACCATCTGCCGTATATGGTGCTTAAAGGTTCAGAAGTCAACAAGAAAGTTGCTCAACTTGGAGAGGAGTTCAGTCTACCAACTGATCATCTGTCTATCTATCTAATATCTATCTATCTATCTATCTATCTATCTATCTATCTATCTATCTATCATCTATCTATCTATCTATCTATCTATCTATCTATCTATCTATCTAATATCTATCTATCATCTATCTATCTATCTATCTAATATCTATCTATCTATCTATCTATCTATCTATCTATCATCTATCTATCTATCTATCTAATATCTATCTATCTATCTATCTATCTATCTATCTATCTATCTATCTACCTATCTAATATCTATCTATCTATCTATCTATCTATATAATATATATTGCATATCTATCTATTCATCTATCCCATATCTATCTATGTATAAATCTATATATCAATTTATTCATCTATTATCTATCTATCTATCTATCTATCTATCTATCTATCTATCTATCTATCCCATATCTTTCTATCTATATATAATTCAATTCATTATCTATCTATCTATCTATCTATCATCTATTTATATATCTCATATATATCTCATATCTATGTATCTACCTATCTCAAATCTATCTGCTTTTATCTATCTGTTTTATCTATCTATCTATCTATCTATCTATCTATCTATCTATCTATCTCATATCTATCTATCTATCTATCTATCTATCTATCTATATATCATTCAATTCATCTATTATCTATCTATCTATCTATCTATCTATCTATCTATCTTACATACATATCTCATATCTCATATGTTTTTATCTATCTATCTATCTATCTATCTATCTATCTATCTATCTATCACATATATAATCTATTCATATACCCCCTACCTAATATATATCCCATATCTATCTATCTATCTATCTATCTATCTATCTATCTATCTATTGATCTGTAATATATTTATATATCTCATATCTATCTATCTATACTATATATAGATGGAGGAAACAGGGAGACATAAAGATAAACTGTACTATATGGAAAGAAGAGCAAATGTGACAGCATCTCTCTTATACTAAACAGAAAGTCAAAGCCACAATCTCTGATTCATGTGAAGGGAACTCGAATGCCAAATTTAAAGTAACAGGCAATCATACATTTCAAGGCTGGTGCATTGACTCTGGAGCAACCTGTCACGTGACAAGTGATAGAAGCTTTTATAACCATCAACCTAACCCAAACCATTTTGGACTATTTCTGTTACATATCTAATTAAAAAAAGAGAGATAAGGGAGGCAAGGTACGTATCACTGACCAAATATATGTACAAGTTAATTGGGTACTCATTAGTTTTTTGACATAAAATTATCTACCCCAATGATAAGACCCACCACAACTCAATTGGAACCCCCACACAAAACAACTTTGTTGTTCTGATTGGGAATTGGGGTGGCGTTAAACAGAGGGGTGAGGAAAAAAATGAAATTAATCTGAATAACAAGGAGACTATTTACCTTGCAGTTGGAAGTAAAATACATGCAGAGGAATATGGACATGGAACCCTTGTATGCCCCAATGATGCGAGACACAATTTAGGAGGAGTCTTATTTGTAAAGCATCTCGCAGCCAAATGTCTCGAGCACCAAGCTGAATGACCATCTGTATCACCTCAACTCAGTGAAAGAAAAGGCGTGACTTTGCACCCATAAACACAATGACTTTATACACATGTGGCACAGGCATGTAGGTCACAGACACCCAGAATGCATGCAGGAACTACAAAAGGGGGATCTGACAGTATCCCTATGTTCAGTTACTGTTAAGTGTGAATGTTGCATCTAAATCCAAAGCTACAAGAGCAACACTTCCTAAAGTCAGTCAGAATAGAGCTTCAAGGCCACCTGGCCTAGTTCACAGCTACATAGTGACTTTCGTAGATGACTATTCAAGGTACACAGTCACTTACCTAACGCAACACAAATTACAGGGCTATGTAGTAAAGACAAGTTACAAGTTTCAGAGGAAGCCTTTCATACTTCAAAATGACAACAGAGGTGAATTTAAAGGACGCAAAGTATAAGAGTACCTAAAGCTGAACAGACTATGCAGGCAGAGAAAAATTGAGTAGATGAAATAAAGAACAGAACTCTGACTGAAATGATCATATGTATGCTGACAGACTCTGGGCTACCACAAAAATTCTGGGATGAGGCAGAAATGACATCCACTTAAAAAAACAGAACTCTTTTCTAGAACAGTGGAGAAAATGTCAAAAGAACGGTGGCACAATGAGAAGCCCAGTGCAAAATGCCTAAGGGTTTTTGGATGCAAAGTGTTCATCTACATTTCAGAGGAATATGCACCAAACTCCAAAACAGAGCATTTGACGGAATCTTTGTTGGATGCAGTGACAATGTTAAGGGTTACAGAATACTAAATCCCAAACAGACAAGGTTACCATTAGTAACAGCATAACTTTTGTAGAAGATCTGAGAGACAATGTGAGTACAACTGAGGCAGTAAGTAAGAAGTAAGTAAGTAAGAACAGAAGAGAAAACTTACACTGATCAGCCATCATCTGCAACTTCTGAACAAACAGTTGAAGTGATCACAGAACCCACCAGTACTGAAGAGCAGACACAAGCAATCTCAGACACAAAGCCATGACATTAGGTTCAACGAGAAAAAACAGAGGTAAACCACCTGTGCATCTTTCATACAAGACAAGCACTGCCAATGAACCTGCAACCTGGAAAGACATATCTCAGCTTTCAGAAGGGGAGGTCATTAAGTGGATAAAGGCTTCAAAGAAGAGATAAAATCCAAGCATGACACCAAAACATGGACGCTTACAGAATTACTACCTGAAAGGAAAGGCGTAGGCTGTAAATGGACTTTTAAAGTGAAGCACAAAGCAGATGGCTCAGTGGGGCGATACAAAGCAAGACTCGTAGCTAAGGGATATTTTAAAAATATAAAGAGGACTATGATGAGACTTTTGCTCCAGTAGTCAAACATGGCTTGGGGACCATTACCTGATGGCATAGCCTTCTCCTGAAACAGAGGTTTGGGGTACAGATTATTGCACACAACAGAACTTTGTTTTTTTTAAATCTGGAAAACCTTAATTCTTCTAAACTTTTTGGAGAACCTTAGGCTTTCTAAGTCTTCTGGAGAACCTCAAGCTTCCTACACCGAGCTTCCTAAACCTTCGAAAAAGTCTCCCTAACCTATATGTAGAAGTGTGATTCATAGCTGTTCCCTTCGTACAGGCAGTACAGATCTGTTTAGTCTGCCATTTAGCTGTGTAGCGCAAGCAGCGGAGTCCCTTTTGTGCCAAATCTCCAGCAGGAGCAATACACTGATAAATTACTGAACATAATGAGCCATATTCATCACGGCCTAGCTGGAGCACTTCTAGACTGAAACAATTGTTCTATATTTATCTTGGAAAGAAAAGTATCACAAATTCACCTAAATGTTCAGCTTCTACCAGACTGGTTGTCTAGTGAAAGCTTTGTATACTGTACAATATTTTTTGTGCATAGATGGCCATTGTATGCTTGCCCACACATTTAACTCCCCGTGCAGTGAGACAAACACAAGCAGAGTGCACACATGCCCGGAGCGGTGGGCTTCCCTAGTCATGGCGCCTGGAAAACAGTTTGGGGTTAGGTGCCTTGCCCAGGAGTACTTCAGTCATGTCCCAGCCAGAGATCCAACCTGCAATCCTCTGGTCACAGAATCACTGCCTTACCACTAGGCCATGGCTCCTTATAGTGAGATTTGTTAAAATTCCCTCTTTCACAGGGCCTATGATGCATGTTTGGGAGTCCACCTTAAAGTGGACCAAAACCCACAGCGATCGGCCAGGCTGATTTCCGGGCCAATCGATTCTCTCCCCCCAGGGCATCCAAAATTGGCTGTGTGAAAGCCTCCAGGTCGCCCCATACACTTATCTTGTTTCCCAGCCCAACGGCGCATGCATGAGCTGCGGCCACATACTTTAGCAGGACGCATGCCCGCACCAGTCATTTGTGATTGGCCCGCACGGGCACGCTCCCTGCTAGAGGGAAGCAGGGGATGCAGCCGCCAGTGCGCTCGAAGCTTAGACGACATTACGTCAGCAGCTCCAAGCGTGCTGATTGAACGAGCAGCCGTGCATGCGCTGTAGGACCTGGAAGAGGTGAGTTGGCTTCAGTGATCCTGGGGGGTTTCACACAGCGGGAAACCCCTGATCAGGGTGCCCCTGGGAAAGGACTAAAAGCCAGGATAGTCAAAATCCTGGGTTTTGGTCCACTTTAATTGCCTGCGAGCAAGCCCCCCTCAGCACTGGCAAAAACTTAATAATATCTGTCAATAATAATATAATGTCAATAATCTCACAATTACTGCTACTCCCCAAGCATGATGTCTCACATTCAGCACTTGCCACCTCCTGCCACCCCCTATTCAAAAACACCTCCTATGTCAGTCCTCCACTGGCTGCCAATATCGGAAATAATTCAATTTAAACAACTTAACATACAAAGCACGCTACAATTGGGCTCCTGCTTAATTGTCATCGCATATCAACAAATACCAACCCAGGCGCAATCTCTACTCTGGCCAGGACCTTCTCCTGTCCTCAACACTAATCACCTCCTCCCATTACCGCATCTAGCACTCTACTCACGCAGCCCCATTTCTCTGAAATCCCTTCCCCATACAATTCGCCACTCCCCAAGCCTTCAAGCCTTTAAGGGTGCCCTCAAAACCCACCTCTTGAGACAAGCATATTAGCCCGAGACACTTCAGATCACTTGCCATCACACTAAGCATACTTTTTCTCCACCCGGATCTTTTAGATTGTAAACCCACAAGGGCAGGGCCATCTCTCCTAGAGTTTTTAAGTATGACTATATCAAGCGGTGGCGCCTCCTTCTCTCTCCCTGGTCTTAGTGGACGTGCTCGCACGCACGCGCGAGCACGATCTGTTTATGCACTCTAGCGGCGCTGCTCTCAGCGCGGCCGCCGGAGGAAGATTTGAACGAGCCAATCCTGGTCCCTCGGGCTTGGAGCTGCGCCCAGAACTACCACTGGGTGAGTAGCTCCATGTTGCACCAATCACCATCTAGGAGTAAAAAAATCCTTAAGTGTACCTAGGTAAGGTGTTAGTAGCACCCATTTGAAGTAAAACTTGTATAGAGGCAAGGGGGCTCCTAAACATTACCCGGGCTAGGGCCCTAATGGTTTCTAATCCATCACCAGGGGCAGACTGGGGCCAGAAATCAGCCTGGGAATTTATAAGCCCTGACCAGCCCACCACCAGCCCATGAGCTCCTCAGCTCCGCTCCACCCCCAAGGAGCATCTTAGCTGAGTAATGAGTTTGATATACCTTTGCAGGAAAAGATTATGTATAGAGTGGATATGTGATAACTGAAGGTACTGAAGGTACTTTATCAGATAATAAGATAAACAGGGGAGAGTGTGGCTCCCATAGTCATAATACTGAGGCTAAAGCATAGCAGGGGCAGTACATGGAATAGGCTGTCATGTCTATGGGGTGTTACAATAGGGCTAGGTGTTAGGAAAAATGCTGGGCAATGGGAAGCAGGGAGTGGAGGAAGGGTTACAAGAAGCAATGTATAGGCTACGGGTTAGGAGGGCTTCATACTGGAGGCAATAGTCAGCCTATGTGGCCCTAAAGCGGTGCGGCCCACTTTGAATTCTCCATCACTGATTACATGTGGAAAGACTCGTTACTTTGAAATGCATTTCCTTACTCTGTAATTTTGTGTTTGGGTTTGGTCTCTATCACCTTGGGTTCACCTTGGGTTCCTGGGCCAAAGCTTCCTGGTGAGAGGTGGGTTTGGGGTGTCCTCATGCAAACCAACTTACTTCCTTGGCCTACAAATGTTGAGTATCAGCTTTATAGCATGAGCTTTCCATTTGCTATGTTTGATGACTACGGACTTGAAACCCAAAAATGTGTTTAACGCTTAATCTATTCAGGGCCAAAGAGATGCCAGGGATGTGGCGCCAGTGGAGACCATGTTGCAGGACTCGCTGGGATCAGGTATGGTCACCGGTTCCCGGCGAGGCTTACACAGTGTGGCATCCAGTGTAGGATGCCCCTGGGGCAGGCTAGCAGGTTCCAGGGCCCAGGCGCAAGGGTTTTGACCCACTTTAATGGATAAAATTAATTAATAAGAAAAATTACTTTTTTCTCCCATGAAACCACCTGTTTCCAGCTTTTGCTTTGGTCAGCTATTATCCAACGACTAAAATCCGATTTTTACACCTTGTCAGAAGCTTGCTCTACACATTGCTTTGAATTCTTTTTGGCCATTTTAATGAAATTATGTTTAGACAAGCTGTAACAAGGCTCTACCTTCATGTCAAAGGAAAACGGCAACACTGAGTGCAGGCACCCTGCTATGGAAGAATAGAACGCAACCGCACATTTGGAGTTTATCATAATGATCCAGTTACCACTGAGCTATTCATAAAGACAAAAGCCGCCAGAGCCTCTTGTCTCGGTACTGAGCGTCCTTTGCCAGAAAATGTTACCCAGTGGGGTGCATACATCTTAAACCCTTAACTAAAAATCACAATAAATAAAACAGAGAGCGTGTCAATACATTCACGCACTGTTAGAGCTCGTCTTTCTGCCTTTGCATGGACCAAACAAAAAGAAATGTTCAACGTCATTTTAAAGCTACATTCTGGACAAATATTTGAAAACTTATAAAAGCATTTATGTCCTTTTATGAGGCTTCTCCAAATATACAACAAGATGTTTGCAAATAGGTTATTAATAGGGATGAGCGAACCCCCCAAAGTTCAGGTACAGTAATTTCAGATGAAGCTTGAAAAAAAAGTTCCAAAAAAAAACCAAATTCGGGGGGGGGGGGGGGGGGGAGTAGAGGGGAGGGTTGCCCCTAGAGGCACAATCGGAAATCGGAATAAAAAAAAAATGTGAAGGCGGGTGTGTCGGGGAGGGTACTAGGGGGCGCAGAGTATGCAGCCTGCTGTAACTCACCTGAGCCGGGGCCACAGAAAGATGGCCACAGCTCCCATGAACGAGGACACTCCTAGCACCAGCAGGAGTTCATGGTGGCCAGGCAGTTGAGCTTCCCGGGCCGATCAATTCCCCCCCCCCCCCGGGGCATACAAAATCAGGATGCCCCGCTGTGTGAAACCCTTCAGGTTGCCCCATACATTTACCTTGTTTTCTGGTCCAACGGCACATGCGCAAGCCGAATCACCGCTATCCCTCTAGCAGGGCGCGTGCCCGCACCAGACATGTTTGAATGGCCAGCGCACTCAGAGCCGCTGGCCTTAGACTAAGGCTTAGACGACTTGATGTCAGCGGCTCTGAGCGTGCTGATTGGACGAGCGGCCGTGCTTGTGCCGTAGGACCGGGAAGAGGTGAGTTGCGCTTGGCGATCTGGGGGGTTTCAGACAGCGGGGCATGCCTGATTGGGGTTACCCGGGGGAAAGGACCAAAAAAACAGGATAGTCAAAGGTTTTGGTCCACTTTTAGTAAACTGACCAGATGTCCCACTTTCAGTGGAACAGTCCCACTTTGAGGCCCACTGTCCCTCTGGGAAAACTCTGGGAACTCCTAAATGTCCCGCTTTTCTGACATGGGGAAGCCTGTCCCACCAAATGCAGAATGCTGGATGTCTGGGTGGTGTACAGCTCCTCTGACTCTTTGTATGGTGGAAGTGGAATGGATGAACTTCTAAACATTGGCTCCATTGGCTCTTTTATGGACCAAATATTCCAAACGCATGTGACCCATAATTAAGCCACTCGCTAAACCATGCGCCAACCACACCCATCACCCACAAACTGGTTTAAATTGTCCCACTTTGTGGATCCCAAAATGGTCAGTTTACCGTTAAGGAAATATGAATGTGTAAATGAAGGGCACCAGTCTATTTCATTGTGGGGTTTTATCCGGATAGGGATGGAGAGAGACAGAGAAGGAAGGAAGAAAAGAAAAAATTTGGGGCTCTCTAGAGATAAAAAAAACAAGGGGGGTTATTTAAGAAGGGATAGCGGCAGGTAGCGCCTCATAGCGGCAGGCAACGTCTGGTGAACGCCGGGTGCTGTACGCAAAACCAAATTTAAG
Source organism: Gastrophryne carolinensis (assembly GCA_027917425.1). Lineage (NCBI taxonomy): Eukaryota > Metazoa > Chordata > Amphibia > Anura > Microhylidae > Gastrophryne > Gastrophryne carolinensis. The sequence continues at coordinate 16,382,396 of CM051239.1, read as the reverse complement.
AACGCGAATCTGGTGAGCAACTCTAACAGCGCCATGTAGCGTCACATGTATTATTATAGGCGGCTCAGTGTATAGCGCCGGCGCTCTAGCTTCCATAGCGCCATGTATTACCTTTCGCTCACTGTCGCTCTCCCATAGATTTCAATGAACGTTAATTTGCTTGTGTTTAAACAGCGTGTTTGACATTGTGTGACGTCTCCTGGCTGCAAACAAACACTTTTAGAAACTTTTTTGACTTTTAATATGTTTATGCAGAATTGTCATTACAGGTCTGGCACTAAAGTGTTAATGTCACAGTGTTACAACAATGTCATTCCATGTGTTTTCGTTTTGTTACTGGTGGATATGTGTTCAGAAACAGACTTTAATCACACAGCGCCTGGCTCTCTATGCTACAGCGCCCAGCTTTAGAGCACCAACGCTGTGTGTGTGTCCTATTTTGATAAGTATGGTGTGGAGCGTCAAGAGTCGGTCGCACTGAGCTGGCGCTACCTCTCGCTCCCTGCAGCGCTGTACTGGTGTTAGAGCGCCCAACATACATCACATACATCAATGCCGGCCAGGTTACTACAGCGACTGAGGCGCTCTGTTACAGCGCCCGATACCCGCTTACAGCGTCTACTAGCATTCGTTCTAAGTGCAGCTATACAGACGCTCATCTGGCTCATCTAGTAATGAATCAGCCTCCATGTTTCTCTATTTCCCCCCAAGCAGTCATGGAATAGGGCTCACTATCCTAAAGGGTGACGGTGACACCCTACTGCCTGTGTTGGAGCCATGGTGCTCTCTTGTTTTCTGCTGGGAACTCAGACAATGAGCTTCGTGCCATTCCAGCGGGGACGCCGCATACTTAAAGGCTAAGTGCTTTTGATTAGCTGAGCTTTTCAACAAAGACTCAGAGAGCACACTCCGCTGTGTTTTTTTTCTATGTGTGAACAAAAAGCGAAAGATCCATGGTCTGCGGCCATGTCTCCATGGCAACCGATAATGAACACCTAAAAAAAAAAAAAAAAAAATATATATATATATATATATAATGCCTTGGACCTTTATGATTTTTTTCAACTTTTGTATGTGCCTAATTATTAATGTTTATATATATATTATTTAGTCTGTAAAAGCTTTTTTTTTGCTTCTACTTACTACTACTTACTCCTACCTACTCTTTTTTTAAATTAAAGTAGACCAAACACCAGGATTTTGACTATCCTGGGTTTTGGTCCTTCCCCCCGGGGGCACCCCGATTGGGGGGCTCTGCTGTGTGAAACCCCCCAGATCGCTGATGTCAGCGCAGCTCTTTCCGGTCCTATGGCGCATGCGCAGCCGTTCATCCAATCAGCGCGATCGGAGCCGCTGGCATCGCGTCGTCTAAGCCTTTGTCTAAGGCCAGTGACTCAGAGTGCGCTGGCGGCTGCATCCCCTGCTTCCCTCTAACAGGGAGCATGCCTGCGCCGGCCATTCACAAATGCTAGAACGATAGCGGGGATGCGGCCATGGCTCGTTCATGCGCCGTTGGACCGAGAAACAAGGTAAGTGTAGGGGGCGACCTGGGGGGTTTCACATAGTGGGACATCCCGATTTTGGATGCCCCGGGGGAGGGAATCGATCGGCTTGGAAAACGGAATAGATTCCCGGGCCGATCGGCGTGGGTTTTGATCCACTTTAAACAACACAACACAGCATTTTTGTAATACAATATAAATAATAATATATATGCATGCCCAGATTAAGAGTGGTGGAGGCCCCAGATACAGTATTTTTTCCAGCGGCTGTGCTTGGTGGCTTATGTGCAGTGACAGCTCTGCACCCATCACTGTAGCGTTGCTGGCAGCGGCTTTGCTGCTCTAGACTCTCCGTCCTGCCCTGTGGTGGCTGCAGGCTGCAGGTTTGCAAAAACAAAAAAAGGCTTGTCCGGGCGCAGGGGGCCCCCACTGCCACTATAGCTTTGTTGCTGGCCCTGCAGCCCATCAGAACAAAGACTGAAAAGCCTCCTGGACCGGACCATAACCCAAAGGTTGGTGAAGGCCCTTTGCAGAGCAAGTGGTGGAGACCCCTGGGTATATAATGCCTTGAACCTACTATGATGGCTTGATTGCTTTTTTCTGCTTTTGTATGTGTCTAGTTACTATTTTTTCATTATATATATATATATATATATATATATATATATATATATATATCTGTAAGTTTTACCAAGAAGCTTTTCTTTTTTACCTAAACTACATACGGAGGCAACAAAGCTCAGAGAGCCATATATTGGGTTGGGATGTTCAAACGTTGGGATAGGCTATCTCTTCCTCCTGTTGAGACTATAACAAACAAGATTAGTCATTCTGAAAAGCCTGTCAGCTCCCTGCTGAGAGGTCCATTGTGTTCCATTATTTAAGCCAAATACCAATTCACTTTATTGTTTCTATTCAGCCACGATACTGCTAAAGCAGCCACGAGCCTATTAATGGGATGCAGATAGCTTACAGTGCAATGTGATATTAGCATCGCTCTGTGGGATGGAAAAGACTTTGTAGAGATCGTCTCCTCTGTACTCTTTTTTACTCCTTTTTTTTTTACTTTAACGACAATTTTGTAATATAATATTATTAATAATAATAATAATAATAATAATAATAATAATTATTATTATTATTATTATTATCAATAATACTAAAAATTAGAGATGAGGAAACTGATTTGCCCAATCGGAATTTGCTCTGAATTTCAGGAAAAAATTGATTTGACATGAATAGGTTAAAAAAAATCCCACCTGCTGCCTTACTATCCAGCGGCAGGTCTTACCTTAAAGTGGACCAATCGGGGGTGCCCTGCTGTGTGAACCCCCCCCCCCCAGGTAATCGAAACAAACTCACCTCTTTCCGGTCCTACGACGCATGCACGGCCGCTCGTCCAATCAGCGCGCTCGGGTCTCCTCAAGACCCTTTGTCCAGGAGCTTGTCAAATGTGAGCGGATCTGAGCGAGCTGACGGCTGCATCCCCCGCTATCCGCTACAGGTAGCGTGCCTGTGCTGGCCATTCACAGGTGGGCATGCACCCTGCTAGAAGGATAGCGGGGACACGGGCGCTGCTCGCGCATGCACCACTGGACCAGGTAATAAGGTGAGTTTATGGGCGTTCTCGGAGGGTTTCACACAGCGGGGCATCCCGATTCTGGATGCCCCGGGGGGAGGGAATCAATCGGCGCGGGAATTTTATATTCCTGGCCCGATCTCCGTGGGGTTTGGCCCACTTTAAATAGTGATTGTAAGGGTCCCATTCGTCCCCGCACCATCTGGGAGTCCACGCGCATGCTCACCTTCCCAGTCAAAGGTGAGTTTGTGTTTGTTTTCTTTTTTTTTTCTTTTTAACTATTCAGTAAAATTCACTTTGGATTAACCCACATTTCTTGGGCAAATTCAGCAAATCATCTAAATTGAATTTTTATGATAGAAAAGAATAAAAATCTAATTAGGGATATTTTTGTTATGACTATTTCTTTATTGGACTTGAGCAATTTGTGTCCATCAGAGAAAATGATCCTTGGGGCCTGCCCTTCAGATAAAACACATTTACAGAGAAGACATTTTTCACAGTGTTCTCTCCATCACAGGAGCACGATGCGCACAGCACAGAAGGCTGTAAGCTATCTGTGAGCTATTTATATTTCAACAGCAGGCTCATTGTATCTTAATGTAACACAGCTTATTGCAAAAGAAACGATGATGATACATTAACTGCTCCTCGGCTATAACACAATGTAACTCTCACCAGGGAGCTGGTAGGCTTTTCGGAATGACTCATCCTGTTATGGTTACAGCAGGAGGGTAAGATATTGTGACCCAATTTTTGAAAGTCTTATTCCGAAATTTGTCACAGAGATCTGTCACATCTGCAGATCGTAATAATATAAAATCTGATGTTCATTTGCAAATAGCAAATGTCATTTACTGAATAAAATAAACTCAAAGAATCTTTCATCTGATGGAGGACTTGAGTCAGTGGCTGGGGTCAGTCCAACACTGACTATTGGGAACTGGCAACTCTAATGCCAGATAATGGCACCTGTTTTAGCCTGATTTCTAGAGTATTTTAGGAACTTTAAACTGAACCATCACCTGTTTTTCTTTAACGGGTGTTTGTCCCACTGTCAGCTAATCACAACAAGCTTGGGTGGGCATCCAGAATGCTGGAGCCCCCCCTCGCACATAACCCCCCCAGAACGCCCATAATGCTCACCTTCATTTAGTTCACGGAGGCAGGTTATTCCGGTGGCCGGCGCAGAGGATGCGACCATGTCCCACATGACCTCCGGCAGCCAATCGCGGGGCTCCTTTCCCAGATAGATAGATATGGGATAGATAGAGAGATAGATAGATAGATAGATAGATAGATAGATACACGTGTACCTGTGCTGCTTATTCAGTTAGGACTGGCAGGCACAGCCGATGGGAGCAGCTGGTGGGAGGTGTCCCAGCAAATCCATTCATTTAGAATAGATTGGTATTTATAGTCATCATTTTATGATATTCCCGCACATGCACCATGGGAGCTTGGAGAGAGGTAAGAGGTCTGGCAATCCTAAGGGGGTCACACAGGGGGCATAGATAGGGGGGAGCAGGGAGGGCACTTGCCCCGGGTGCATCAGGTCAGGGGGGCACCAAAGGGTCTGAGAACAGGTTAGGGGCATTTTGAATCTTAGCCCCAGATTCCAGAAAGCCTAGTTACTCCTCTGCCCCTGTTAAGCAGAGCAAAGCTGGGGAGGGGCAAAAAATCTGTCTCTCTGGAAAAACAATTTGGCTTATTGATTCTGGGGATGCCCTGGAGGAATTCCAGCAGCCATGCCTTAAGGGTTTTGTTCTACTTTAAGCAGTATTATGAGCAGTAATTTGGCCTTTTTTTTCTATTCTTTTTTATTTAATTTATTTAACGCCAGCATTTTATTTGTACATAATTTTTATTGTGTACAGATACAACATATTTGAGATTGATCTCTTAATTGTAACAGCGTGATGGAGAGGTCACTCACACATTGAAAAAAGCTGTGAGCTGTGACCTGTTAACAATGTAACAGCAGTTACAGGACTGCTATACAATGTACCACAGCAGGTTGCATTTTATTTGGTATATTGTAAAGCCAGTCATGTGCCTGGCAGTTTACAATTTAATACATGTTGTTTTTTTACAATGTTGTTTTTTTTATAAAAGCAGAACTCTGCCCTGTTTGTTATATTGTACAGCATGGCAGCAGCACATGTTTTATTACTCTCAAGGTTGCTGCCTCTGTACTGTAAAATTACATTAAAATAAAGGATTTTGAATAAGCACAGATGGGCTTTGCGCATGCTCCTCATCCCCAGCCATTCTGATAGGCTGAGGACAGGAGCGCATCCGATGCTGGGGATGCGGCAAATTGAGATCACGATCGTTGTAAACAGAGCCAGTTATCGAACATGGGGAGGCTAGTTTAAGACTAGCGACCTGTTTTGCCATTTGAGCGTCTATGTAGCTGCGCTTAGAGAGTGCGCTGCAAGCGGGTGTCTGGCGCTATAACCTATCGTTGCGGCCGGACAAGTGACGCTGTACTATGTCCAGCATTGATTAATGTGATGTCTGTAGGGGGTGCTGTAGAAGCGCTCTCCCTGATTTACTGCAGAGCCAAACGCAAACTCTAGGTGGTGTCCCGAGGTCAAAGCGCCCAAGACGACACTACATCTAACAACAGTAAACGCTGCAGCGAGTGATAGGTAGCACCAGTTATATGCGTCCGGCACTCGCGCTGAAGCCCGTATTCAAGAAAAAACTAGACACACCCAGCGTCGGTGCTCTAAAGCTGGGCGCTCTAGCGTTGACCGCTAGAAGCTATGTGATAAAAGTTTGTTTCTCAACACATATCCACCAGCACCAGAGCAAAAACACATGGAATGACATTGTGTAACACTGTGACACTGACACTGCAATGGCCGACCTGCACATACAATTCTGCATAAAAAAATTAAAAAAAGTTTAACACAATAAAAGTGTTTGGTTGCCGGGCAGGAGAGGCCACACAATGATTTGAACCAAAAATTTAGAATGTTACGCTATTTATACACAACCAAATAAAACACCACTGAAATGTATGGGAGAGCGACACTGAGTGACAGGTACTACATGGTGCTGCTGAACACAGAGCACCGGCGCTATACACTGAGCCACCGCTAGTGATACATGTGACACTAAATGACGCTATTACAGGCACTCACCAGATTGACTTTCCTATATATGGTTTTCACATACAGCGCCGGGCATTCACCCGACACTACGTGGCACTAAGTGGCGTTAGCGTTTCTTAAATAACCCCCTTATTATGTATGACAAGCGGCTCAGAGCATGCGCAGTAGGGCCTGGAAGAGGTGAGTTTTACTGGGAAATCTGGGGGGTTTCACACAGTGGGATGTCCCAAATTGGGATGCCCAGGGGGCAGGAGACAAAATTGAGGATAATGTAATTCATGTAAAGTAGTAAACATGTCAAGTAATAGTAGGATTCTATTTTCACTCTAAAAATGGCCAAGTGTTGCTGGTCAGGGAGCAGGCACCTTCCTGCAATGAGCCAGGGAGCCATCATGAGGAAGGGAGTGCACACTCCAGAAATTCAATACAGCTGTAAGAGAGTAAAGCCAATGTCATTATCTGGAGACTGTTGTGTTGCTGTTTTGCCACAAGGGGCCACTGTTTCCCCCACCCAGCTAAGCTGTGGCTGTGATTTCTACAATCAGAGGGAGGAGGGACTCAGCTGGTGTGTGTGGAACAAGAAGAAGGAAGTGGAGTGACCTCCATTTCGAAAAGGACAGCAGAAGGCTGTGTGAGGGAGTCCTGCGTGTCGTGCGGAGAACAAACGTGGTATAGAGAGAGACTGAATCCCGATCCTTGCCAGGAGCAGAGTATTCCTTGAGTCCAGGTACCGAGAGCTGTGGAGCCAGCCTGCTGTTCTTTATGGATGTGAGAGAGACTTGCTGCGGCCCGGCCTGAGACATCATTTGGTCAGTAATCATACAGCATGCATGCATAACTGTACAGACTGAGACTAGGCCTATTAGTTAGTTAGATAGGGTCACATAGGCCCAAAGAGTTTTCCTTTTCCCTGTTTGCTGCCTGGATTTCTGAACTAATGGAACAGTTTTCCCGTGAGAGCTGACAACTGCGCCACATCTCCATCCTCGGTCAGTGGATCACTCGGGAGTAACATTGTTCTTTTGGGTTCTGGGCTAGTTCTGGGGAGGGGAGTTGTTTTTCTGCCATTTTATGGTTATAGGATTGTAAGCTGCTGTGCTGTACCACCGATGACCCCTCAGTGCGCACCCACACAAACATTCGTTCCAGCATTAGGGTATTAATAGGTATGGTGGGACGTTCTAGTGCGCCCACTAGTAGGTGAATTACCAGGGCTTCCTGTAACATCCAATCAAAGTCATCTGGCTGTGTAACACAGGGGTCCTCAGCCCAAAATGAGTGTATGTAATCAAGTTTTATTAGCAAACACACATAAATATGTATATATCTCCTTGGGACCAATTACTAAAAAGTCTTTTTCATCCACCACGTGTATTATCAGGAATCTTTAAGTGTTATCCACCACCTGTCACACAGTGAACGTACCAAATAGAGATTATTATAGGCATTGAATAAATAGCCTATGATTAAGTCGGGAGATGAAACGCGTTGGGCGGAGCCTATTACCGATCAGATGACCCCCGAAAGCAGCTGAAGGCCTAGGATTTGGACATACAGGAGCCTGCTGCTGAGTATATGCATTGAAGGGGCTGAGGAGGAGGAAAAGCTTTCAACCTCCGCACACTTTATAAACATTGATTTTACAACGCCTGCTTTAATCTTCATTCTGGTAAGAAGATTTTATGAATTGCGCATGCTACCTGATTATTTAGCAATATTACACTATGTATGGCAATATAATTTTATCTTTCATGCAAATCTGAATAAATGAGGATTGTCAGTCACAATACCTATCTGAAAGATTCTGATTAATTATTAATAAGAGGTATTATAAGGAATTTAAGAAACGATTGCATGTATGGATACGAGGATCTGATTAATAAGGAAACTGAAAGAGTTTTATTCAAACGCCTATAATAATCTCTGTTTGGGATTTTCACTGTGTGACAGGTGGTGGATAACACTTAGGCCCTTATTTAACAAGGGATTGCGACAGGTAGCGACTGGTGAGCGGCCGGTAATGACGGGCCCCGCCACGAGAACGCCGGCTCCCCACCACAATCACACATTTATCAAGCCAATCCTGCTTAGCGACTGAGATAGTGCCAGATAGCCACTCATTCATCATTATTCCAGCCTCACCCCACAGCGCCAGCGTCCGACCTTGAACAGCGACAGGTATGACCTCTCGCTACCTGGCGCTCTCCAATGCATTTCAATGGAACAATCTTTAAATATTCATAATTAATTGTTAATAATGTTTTTTATTTTTTTATTTTTTTTTTAAATGTGAAAAATTCTGTGACCACTTCTGCCATTTTAAATAATTTTTTTAAGGTAAAAAAAATAATTAAAAAAAATGTACAGAATTGATATTACAGGTCTGATATTAATGTATTCATATTACTAAATTATTTTAAAAACTTGTTTTTTTTGGTTTCCAAAAATATGGTTGTTTGGGGGTTAAAAAACTACTTTTAGGGGTTTGGGGTTTAAACATGCATTTTACAGCGCGAGAATTTTTGGAGCGTGATTTGTTAATGAATATGGTGGAAGCCGGTCGCTCTGACCAGTCGCTATCATGCGCTCCCATACAGCGCGGAACCTGTCAGCAAATAGCGACTCCTCACCCAATATTCAACATTACGGCAAACTGACTGAGTCGCTATCAACTACCGAACAACGGCCAAGCACAGCGACTACTAGCGGGCGCTCTGAAAATGCCGCTACAGTCGCTCAACTGTCGCTACCTGCCGCTGTTAATGAATCGGCCTCTTAAAGATTCCTGATAATACACGTGGTGGATGAAAAAGACTGTTTAGTAATTGGTCCCGTGGAGATATATACATATTTATGTGTGTTTGCTATTAATTGTTAAGAGCTGTTGTGACAAGCTCCTTTATTTTCTCCTTGCGCTATGGACAAATGTAATGATAAATAACATTAGAGATACACCTGTGACAGATATAAGCGCGGATCCACATAACTTTTTTCCTTTAATCAAGTTTTATTGTTCCTCCCATTTGTCTTTTGAAGTGGGTTTGATACATTATTGCAGTAAAAGTTTGATATACAAACGCTGGTGTCAGTGTCGCTTTTCCCGCGCGTGGCTTCGCTGTAACCTGGGGATACCACACCAGTACACGGCTTACACAGTAACAGAGAGAGGCGCTTGTGCCAGGCTGGGCTGCACTGGATCAGCTGGTTGGGGGGTAAGGTAAGTACATTTTTTTATACGTCTGTACAATAGTACAAAGAGAAAATAGTAAAACTTTTGCGTTTCTCGCGGACGTATTTTTTTTTCCAGCGGAGGAGAAATGAAGGGTACGGAATAGCTCGGCCTCCTTTAAGCCCCTTAACGTCTCATTTGTGTTTGAAAACAAACGACAATCCATTTCAATTCTTTGAGCTCAAGTATCTCCAATCAGGGATAATCATATGCGGCCATTTTCCGGGGTAATCACCGGCGCTGCCGCACGGCACGACGGGCTCTTAGGGGGAATCTAACCTCGCACGTCTCTACGTTACCATTGCGCTATTATTTCTGCTATAAACACGACATCGGAATCAAGTGTCGCTGTTGTTTTTTATTTGCCGGGTTGTGTAACATAAAGTAACGCATGATGGCATCTTCTTAAAGTGACAGTAGCATCATTTCGGTGTAAATGTTGATTGGCTAAGAGTTGAATCTGCCTCTATTTTGTGGTTCTGCTGAATAGTCGTCTTGTTAGGGCGAGCGCTGCACGCCCATCTCACAGCACTTCCCTCACCTCCATGGCTGCTCCCAGCCGTCTCCCTTCCCCCCATGCTTCCTCCTCGCATGGTCAGGTGCGCGCACGTCTCCGTCTACTAGAGGAAGCGCACCGGATTCCTGAGATTTAAAGGGCCTGTACACCACTGATTGGTGTCTGGTCATCCAATCCTGCATCCACTTCCCCTATTTAAAGGGGTATTTCCTTTCCATCAGTGCCGGATCTTGGTCTTTCCATGCCAGTTGTAAATCAGTTGCTTTTGGATTGCTCACCTATGTACCGACCTCTGCCTGTCCCCGACTCTGAACCTTTGCTGCCTGCCCCGACCTTGGCTACTCACCTTTACCACGAACCTGTGCTGCCAGCCCTGACCTCTGCCTGTACTCACTACGTCTTTTGCCTGCCCCTGTGCACCACGCTGAACCTCAGCTAACTGTGGAACTGGGCTGCTGTTGGGGGGTAGCGACCTGGGGGTCACTCGCCGCTACAAGACCATCCTGCCTTGCGGTGGGCTCTGGTGAATACCGGTGACCTCTTAGACTCCGCTCCCCTGACACGGCACTCGCCATCAGTTCCACAGTCAAAGTGGATCCACATCCAAGTCCGCTCTACCCGGTCTGTGACACATCTACTTCTGCATCACACCAATTCCATTAATGTAGACCAACACCCATGCGGGGGCAAGTGTTGTTCCCTGCCGCTATAAGACAGAATTCTGAGCCCCCCGCACAGCGCTTTATGGCATGCATACTAATGCGCGGCATAAAGCCAATGTTTTGAACAGCGCATCGGCAAAGGCGGCGGCTGCATCCCTAGCTTTGATGTGGGGTGTGCGTTCCCAGGCCTATCTGAATGGCTGGGCGCGGGAGTGCGCATAACTGCACAATCTTGTCTACGAACCGACAAACGGTAAGGGGTTTGTGTAAACTGACCATTATTTGGGATCGTTTGTGGGTGATGGAAGTGGTAGGGGAGGGGTTTATCATGTGGCTTAATAACGGGTCACATGCTCTAGGAATACTTGGTCCATAAAAGATGTTGGTCCATAAAAGTCCATACATTCCACTGTCACCTTCCAACCAAAGAGTCAGAGCAGCTGTAAAGCACAAAGTATACTAAGAAGACCTGGGAGATCCCACCAAACCCATTAGAGTCAGTATCACATGAACGGGCGTCCCACTAACCTAATCAGGAATACATCAAAAAACACAGAAGACACGTGGTTAAAGCGGACCTTCACCCTGAATAAGAGCTTATCTTATATGTTTCCCCCACCCTGTACATACAGATTGCTCACATTAATCCGGACCTTCACCCTGAATAAGAACTTATCTTATATGTTTCCCCCACCCTGTACATACAGATTGCTCACATTAATCCGGACCTTCACCCTGAATAAGAGCTTATCTTATATGTTTCCCCCACCCTGTACATACAGATTGCTCACATTAATCCGGACCTTCACCCTGAATAAGAGCTTATCTTATATGTTTCCCCCACCCTGTACATACAGATTGCTCACATTAATCCGGACCCTCACTCTGAATAAGAGCTTATCTAATATGTTTCCCATAGCCTGTACAAACAGATTGCTCACATTAATCCGGACCTTCACCCTGAATAAGAGCTTATCTTATATGTTTCCCACACCCTGTACATACAGATTGCTCACATTAATCCGGACCTTCACCCTGAATAAGAGCTTATCTTATATGTTTCCCCCACCCTGTACATACAGATTGCTCACATTAATCCGGACCTTCACCCTGAATAAGAGCTTATCTTATATGTTTCCCCCACCCTGTACATACAGATTGCTCACATTAATCCGGACCCTCACTCTGAATAAGAGCTTATCTAATATGTTTCCCATAGCCTGTACAAACAGATTGCTCACATTAATCCGGACCTTCACCCTGAATAAGAGCTTATCTTATATGTTTCCCACACCCTGTACATACAGATTGCTCACATTAATCCGGACCTTCACCCTGAATAAGAGCTTATCTTATATGTTTCCCCCACCCTGTACATACAGATTGCTCACATTAATCCGGACCTTCACCCTGAATAAGAGCTTATCTTATATGTTTCCCCACCCTGTACATACAGATTGCTCACATTAATCCGGACCTTCACCCTGAATAAGAGCTTATCTTATATGTTTGCCCCACCCTGTACATACAGATTGCTCACATTAATCCGGACCTTCACCCTGAATAAGAGCTTATCTTATATGTTTGCCCCACCCTGTACATACAGATTGCTCACATTAATCCGGACCTTCACCCTGAATAAGAGCTTATCTTATATGTTTCCCACACCCTGTACATACAGATTGCTCACATTAATCCGGACCTTCACCCTGAATAAGAGCTTATCTTATATGTTTCCCCCACCCTGTACATACAGATTGCTCACATTAATCCGGACCTTCACCCTGAATAAGAGCTTATCTTATATGTTTCCCCACCCTGTACATACAGATTGCTCACATTAATCCGGACCTTCACCCTGAATAAGAGCCTATCTTATATGTTTCCCACACCCTGTAAATACAGATTGCTCACATTAATCCGGACCTTCACCCTGAATAAGAACATATCTTGTATGTTTCCCACACCCTGTACATACAGATCACCCACATTATAAATAATTCTACCTGCATCTACTGCATGTTATGAGCCTTTAAACATCCAATATGGCAGTTCATAGAGCATCAGGCAGCCTGCAAACAGGAAGTGTCTTCCGACTGTGTCGCTCTGCATTCTGGGATTGCTGTCCTTTCCAGCTCTGCTCTGTCTGTGCACAGCTATAACCCCGCCCCCTGTACTTTATCCTGCTCTCCTCTCCTCAGTATGTGATGCTTCTGAGTCAAGATGGCGGCGCCCGTATCCTGCAGCCGAGTGGGGGAAAGAATAATAAGTAAGCGACTAGTAACTTAAAATATATTAATTTTAGATGCTGGGGATTTGGGCTTTTCATTAAATCATGCTGAAGGTCCGGTTTAAGTAGAAGGGGAAAATTACCCCATAGAGCTACACAGGGGGCCTTACACTCCCCGTCGGCATTTTCTAATCCATTCTCTCCTAAAAGTCCTTAGGTGCAGAAGTTATCCAGGAAACAGTTTGGCAAAGTGATGTCATATTTTATAGCCAGCGGTTTTCACTTGCCTGCGCGCGGCGGGGGGCGAGTAATCAAATTGTTAAAGAACTATTAAACCTTTGTCATTTTTTTTTTTTTTTTACATTTGTGAATTAAACCTACAAATGGATTAAAACTTATTTGCAATGAAGTGAAACCGCTTGATAGAAAAACAACTAGAAACGGCAATTTAAGAGGTGCAATTTCTAAGCGAAACCATTAAAATGCACATTAGGAGCCGTTTGTTAGCGCGGTACAGGAGGCGCCCGGCAGAAGGCCATTATCCCAGAGAAAGTGACAAGGAATCAGCGTGTAACAAATGTGGTGATCCTGCAAAGCTGCTGCACTCGCGCTCCCCAGACAAAAGAGAAAAGGCGCGCTAAAAATATCAGTGGTGAGACGGGGGTCTGCGTTTACCGGCGGTGTTATTAATATTATTACTATTATTATTGCGGGTTGTTACATGGCACCATCGCCTTCTGTAACGCTGTACACAGCCAATGTTACAAAGGGCCTTGATTCACCTAGAGGCTGATTCATCACTAACGCCAGGTAGCGACAGATGAGCGTCTGTAGCAGGCATTTTCAGAGCGCCCGCTAGTAGTCGCTGTGTTCAGCCGTGGGTCGCTACTTCATGGCGACTCAGTCGCTGTTCAGTAATGTTGAATACATTGTGAGGAGTCGCTATTTGACCAGTACAGCGCTGTATGGGAGCGCATGTTAGCGACTGCTCATAGCGACCGACTCACACCATATTCAGCAAAAAAACAGCCTCACAAATCTCTGGCGCTGAAAAATGCTTGTTTGAAGCCCAGAGCGCAGGAGGCGGTGTGATTAAAGTCTGTTTACCAGCATCTATCAACTAGTAACAAAGCGAAAACATATGGAACTACATTGTAGCAACATTGTAACATGAACACTTTAATGCCAGACCTGTAATGTCATTTCTGAAGAAATATTACAAAATGTAAAAAATGTGAAAAAACAGCTTTTTCAGTGACAGAAGAGGTCACAGAATTATTTGTGATTTTTGGGAAAAATAAAAAAAAAACAAAAACCCTGTTTAAAGAGAAGAAAAGGATCGTCCATTGAAATGTATTGGAAAGCGACAGGTAGCGAGAGGTCATACCTGGCGCTGTGCAAGGCTGAACGCCGGCGTTGTTCGCAGAGGCTTTGAAAATGATGAATCAGATGCTACATGGCGCTATCCCAGTCGCTAAACAGATTCTGCTTGATAAATGTGGAATTGCTGCCGTGTCCGGCGTTCACCAGTCGCTATCTGTCGCTACCTCTCATTACCCAGGCGCTACCTGAGGCTATGCTTTCTTAAATAAGGGCCTAAGATTTGAAAAAAAAATTCATGGTAGTAAAAAATTCAATTCATGAGAAAAAAGCCTGAGAATGTCACTGTTACTGAATCACCAGATAAAAAGACGATGAAAGTCAATGACATTTTTTTACCCCATGGAGAAAGTATTGAACTTTTTACCCCTTTTTACCTGTAGTAAAAAGTGCCATTGACTTTCATTGTCTTCCTATCTGGTGATTCACTAACAGTGACATTCTCAGGCTTTTTTCTCATGAATTGAGATGAGTTTTACTACTACAATGAAGAAAAGAAACACAATACAACAGAAATTAAAACATTTGCTACATTACATGAATCGTGAAATCATGTGAGTCGGCATCCATATGAGGATTCACTTAAAGTGGACCAAAACCCAGGATTTTGACTATCCTGGGTTTGGGTTCATTGCCCCGGGGTTACATCAAACCACCCAGAGATCGCGTATTAACTCACCTCATCCCGGTCCTACGGCGCATGCGCGGCCGCTCGTCCAATCAGCTCACTCGGATCCGCTAAGCTATGGACGTCTAACCCGACGTCGAGCGCGCTGGTGGCCCACGCATGCGTCGTTGGACCGGGAAAGAAGGTAAGTGTATTGGGCGACCTGGGGGGTTTCACACGGGGGGGAGGGAATGGATCAGCTCAGGAATCTTATAGATTCCCTAGCCGATCCAGCTGGGTTTTGGTCCACTTTAAGTAGGAGGAGCCTTGTGTCCTTTTAAAAGCCCTGTTCTGGGGTCTGTACCACTTTTGTGGACTTTTCGGTGCAGCCTCTGTGGAACCCCCCATGTGACTAATGATGTCTCTGGAGGGGAGGGACTAGAGGGAGCTCGATCACCACCACTTGACTAGGTGAAGGTGAACGGGGGTTTGACTCGTGCCCCTATGGCACCCCTGATCCGAGGTCCTTAGGGTAAGCCCACAAAAGCAGAATATGCCTTTAAAGTGGGGCAAAACCCACAGCGATCGGCTGGAGAATCTATAAGGGCCATTTGATCCCCCCGGGGCATCCAAAATCGGCTGTGTAAACCCCCTCAGGTC
Organism: Gastrophryne carolinensis; assembly: GCA_027917425.1. Lineage (NCBI taxonomy): Eukaryota > Metazoa > Chordata > Amphibia > Anura > Microhylidae > Gastrophryne > Gastrophryne carolinensis. The sequence continues at coordinate 16,366,908 of CM051239.1, read as the reverse complement.
GCTCATACACTTACCTTCTTTTCTGGTCCAACGGTGCATGCGCCAGCCTCGACCGCATCCCCGCTATGCCTCTAGCAGGACACGTGCCCGTGCCAGGCATTTGTGAATGGCCAGCGCGAGCACGCTCCCTGTTAGAGGGTAGTGGGGGATGTGGCCCCTCGCCTTATCTGAAGGGATGTCAGCGGATCGGAGCACGCTGATCGGACAAGCGGACGCGCATTAACCGTAGGACCGGGAAGAGGTGAGTTTGTCATGGTGACCTGGGGGTTTCACGCAGGGGGGCACCCCCCCATTAGGGTGCCTGGGGGCATGGACCAATCCCAGTATTGTCAAAATCCTGGGTTTTGGTCCACTTTTAAGGGATATTCTGCTTTTGTGGGCTTACCCTAAGGACCTCAGATCAGGGGTACCATGGGGGCACGAGGGCCCCCTGTTCACCTTCACCTAGACAAGTGGCGGTGATCGAGCTCCCTCTGCGTCACTCCCTTCCAGAGACGTCATTAGTCACATGGGGGGTTCCACAGAGGCTGTTCCGAAAAGTCTACAAAAGTGGTACAGACCCCAGATCAGGGCTTTTAGAAAGACACAAGGCAAATTCAATAAAATTTGAGAAAGCACACCTTACAACATGGGTTTTCATTAATTACAAAAAAAAAGTATTGGTAATTGTGCACAGGATATACATAATATACAAAAAATACAACAGCACCTCCTAACAAGTTTGGAGGTGATGGTCCAAACTTGTTAGGAGGTGCTGTTGTATTTTTTGTATATTGTGCACAATTACCAATACACTTTTTTTTGCAATTAATGAAAACCCATGTTGTAAGGTGTGATTTCTTTATTGAATTAGTTATTATTGAATCTATTGGGGAATAGATTATTATTATTATTATTATTATATTGTAAGAAATATTTTGCACCCTCTTATAAGGATATATCCTGGGTTGGTGTGCGGGATTGCTGAATTAATTTGGTTTCTCTAAGGACACAAGGCTCCCCTACTTAAAGTGGACCAAAACCCACATTTTTAACTTGCATCCTCCGAATTGCTCCCCCCATAAAGAGCAACTTTTGCCAATTTTTAGTGCTCCTGCTTCACTCTGGTGCTTGTTTTATCTGCAAATCTCTGCCTCCTCCATTCATTGCCACTGTTGTGTGTGGCAATGATGTCATTGTGACACCTATGCAATGACTGATCACCTGACATCTCGCACAGAGAGACAGAGAAAAAATCAATGTTTCCGAAAGATTCAAAAAGCGAAGATATCCGTTTCTAGTTCTACATCATAAGAAGGAAGTAGTGGCAGGGACTTTGTCCAAATGTATTTCACAGGTTCGGTAGGTTTTGGTCCGCTTTAACTTCACCTGGTCTCCCAAAGTGTGTGGCTCCAGCTACCACAAAATAGCAGCACACTACATCAGCACCAGTCACCCCAAAAATGTAATCACCATAATTTATTCATCAAAATATATTTATGAAAAAAAAAACGTATAAATGCCCACCTAACACTATAAGGTATGATGCAAAAAAATGAATTTATTAATATACAAACTATGGGTCACACTGTGGTGGTAAGGGTATTCCTATGGGGATATATTATACAAGGGATAGGAGACACTGATATACCAAACACATAGAGGCCGATTCATTAATAGCGACATGTAGCGACAGTTGAGCGACTGTAGCAGTATTTTCACAGCACCCGCTAGTAGTCGCTGTGCTTGGCCATTGTTCGGTTGTTGATAGCGACTGAGTCGGTGTGCAGTAATGTTGAATACGGGGTGACGAGTCGCTATTTGACAGGTTCCGCAATGTATGGGTGCGCATGATAGCGACTGGTCAGAGCGACCGGCTCCCACCATATTCATCAAAAAATCACGCTCAAAAAATTCTCGCGCTGTGAAATGCCTGAAATGCATGGCTGGAGGCCATGTGTTAAAAGTAGTTTTTTAACCCCCAAACCACCATATTTTTGGAAACCAAAAAAAATAAAATTTTTAAAGAAGTTAGTAATATGAATACAATAATATCAGACCTGTAATATCAATTCTGCACATTTTTTTTTTTTTTACCTTAAAAAAATTATTTAAAATGACAGAATTTTTCACATTTAAAAAAAAAAAAAAAAATTAATAACAATTAATTATGAATATTTAAAGATTGTTCCATTGAAATGCATTGGAGCGCGCCAGGTAGCGAGAGGTCATACCTGTCGCTGTTCAAGGTTGGACGCTGGCGCTGTGGGCTGAGGCTGGAATAATGATGAATGAGTCGCTATATGGCGCTATCTCAGTCGCTAAGCAGGATTGGCTTGATAAATGTGTGATTGTGGTGGGGAGCCGGCGTTTTCGTGGCGGGGCCCGTCATGCCCGGTCGCTCACCAGTCGCTACCTGTCGCTATTCCTTCATAAATAAGGGCCATAGACATATAAATCATATATATATATATAATATACACTATAGTTAAATTGCGTCGATTGAAGAGAATACTGCTTGTCAATTGTAACTCATATAGCTTTGGTGCAGGTGCAGTATTCAAACGATTTTTGCAGAGCTGGCGCAAAAAAGGCTCAATATGAATTGTGGTACCTGGTAGTGCAGGAGACACTTTGCTAGTTTAAACCTCAATGCTGCTTAATGGTCAGTCTGCTTTGAGAAGTCCATGCAGGCGAGGAGTCCGGTCTAAGCGCTTCTACTCACCGCTTGCATCATTCTTGGCATTATAGCATTCTCTTTACCAGTTCGGAAGAAGGTTTTCTACAACCGAAACACGTCTCAGCTCAGGTGAAAGGATTGGACCCATAACAGACCGGACTCCTCGCCTGCCTCACTTTAACTCTGCATGGACTTCTCAAAGCAGACTGACCATTAAGCATTTGAATACTGCACCTGCACCAAAGCTATATAAGATACAATAGACAAGCAGTATTCTCTCCAATCGACACAATTGTATATAGTGTATATAGTGTATATTATGTATATATGATTTATATGTCTATGTGTTTGGTATATCAGTGTCTCCCATCCCTTGTATAATATATCCCCATAGGAATACCCTTACCACCACAGTGTGACCCATAGTTTGTATATTAATAAATTCATTTTTTTTCATCATACCTTATAGTGTTAGGTGTGCATTTATAAGTTGTTTTTTCATATACTGATACTGGGATAGTTATCCCTTGTTATATGAATGCACCCATAGTTCTTTTTCCTGATTCACTTAGCGTGTGCTTACCAATTTTCATTTTTTATCAGAATATATTTATTAAATTAAAAACACACATCCACAGCAGGGGCATCCGATCTGGGCGTAAAGATATAACCAAAACACAATAACCTACGTGCATAAATATCTGAAAACTCCATAAATAATCACTTCATTCAGATAATTCCAATTGTGCTACAAAAAAGTGCTAAGTGCTATTGCAGTGCAAAACAAATTAATTAATTAATTAATTCATAATTAATAAGAGACCAATTGGGCAGTGCGAAAATAATAACGACATGGAAAAGTTCACCTGGAAAGTATTGCCCAAGGTAGTGTCCCCGCTGCTCCTACCCCGGCGGTAAGTAGCCCACGCGTTCTGTGGTCCCCCTAAACGGACCACTCTATCAGGGTGCAGTTAACTTCAGCTGGTCCCATGGTGATGATTGCTTTCCAGCAGCCCAGATATCTGAAGAGCGTTGCACATCTGGGTTTGGGCTGACCGGATGTGTACAAAGCTCAAGGCTCCCTCGCTTACCTTGACCCAGTCGTGTCCTTCCACAGCCACCATAACCCTAAACATTGGTGTGAAAATCTTGGTTTGGCGGGGGGCCCCCAGAGTTTTCTATGCTCACCCTCTTACACTGTGATGATTGCTTTCTAGCAGCACGGATATCTGAAGCTGAGTTTTGCACATCCGGGTTCGCGCTGACGGAGGTCTACAAAATTCAAGGCTCCCTTGCACACCTTGACCCAGTAATGTCCTTCCACAGCCACCATTATCTGACTAAATCAGGAGTTTCACACAGGGGGGCACCCCAAAATTACCTGTTACCGCCCCCCATGCCGCCTATCTCTAACCCGCAACATTGCAATGTATGTATTTTAAAACAGTGTTTCAGGGTAAAGGCAGGCTTTTCAGAATGACTAATCTGGTTTGTCATAGTCTCAGCAGAAGGGAGAGACAATGCATCCCAATATTTTACCTTCTATCCAAATCTATGGCTCTTTTTTGGCTATTTTGATAGAAGGCGTGTGTCTGCAGCAGGGCTATGAGCTTGTTAGAATTGTTAGAATTGTGACACAGCATGGCTGTTACAGTGTCATACACAGCAGGGATCTGGCTGGCTTTTACAATGTAAGACCCTGACTCATCCCTGCTTTCTACATTGCACAGCAGGAGAGAGAGAGGGACAGAAGCACAAGTTTTAACAAGCGCGAGTGTCACTGCATTTAGGACTGCTGCCTCTGTAGTGCTTTAAAGAGGACCAAAACCCACAGCCTGACGGCCCTGGAATCGAATCCGCTAGATTCCCTCCCCAGAATCGGGATGCCCCGCTGTGTGAAACCCCCCAGGTCACCTTTTTCCCCGGTCCAATGGCACATGCACGAGCAGCAGCCGCATCCCAGATATCCCCTTAGCAGGGCGCATACCCGTGCCAGGCATTTGTGAATGGCTACCACAGACCTGCTCCCTTTTAGAGGGTAGCGGGGGATGCGGCCGACTGCACGCTTGGGTCTACTCCCTTAGACGAAGGCTTAGACGATGGGGGCGGGAGTGAATCCGAGCACGCTGATTGGACGAGAGGGCATGCATCGTATGACCGGAGGTGTACAAAATTCAAGGCTACCTTGCACACCATGACTCACTCGCATCCTTCCGCTGCCACCATTACACAATTTCACACAGGGGGCACCCCAATATGATTCTTGTAGACTTTCTGGACAGACCAGATGTGCCACTCACCTGCTACCGGCCCCCATGCCGCATATCTGTAACCCGAAACGGTGTGAAAATCTTGGTTTTGCAGGGGTTTCCAAAGTTTTCCATGGTCACCCCCTTAAACGAGGTTTTCTAAACTATGAGCATGAAAGCAGTTGTCTAAAGTTGGTCTTTTCCGAGACAATGGCCTAAAATAAATGAGTAGCCAAACCCACAAAATAAATCCCGTAGACCGTCCTTTTGTATTTGGCATCCCAGCTTCGAGTCGTTCCCGTTGCCCCCCCCCCCCCCCCCCCGACCACCATCATTTTTCTACTTATGCAAGCCTTGCATGAAAGACAAATAACTCACGTCTCTAGAAAATGGCTCAGTGCTTAAATATTCGAAACCATGTCAAGAAAATGGATAGAAGCCTCCAATAATTCCGAAGCACAAAGCCGTTCTGCGCCTGGATCATTATTTACGCACTTATCTCGTCTCCCAGCTTTTCCTTGGCTAAATCCTTCAATGGCGCGGACGTTGCGCGGGGGGACTCGGAAGCAGATGGCGGTGAAGCTCTCTAGGGTGCCTCTAGTGTTCGCTTTGGGAAGTGGTTGCTGGATTTGGGCTTTACTTATCGTTTTTAGTATTCCTCTATCGTTTATAAAGTCAGGCAGCGGCAAATATTGAAAAAATGCAGAACGGTGGATGAAAAAAAGCGACGTAACCTTCACAGACCAAACGAGTCGGAAGCCATTAAAGCGGACTGATAGTCAAAAATGACTTAAACCAGACCAACGCAATAAGCAGTGCTCACATGCATCCCTCCCCGTGGCAATTTAGATTGCTGCACATTAATTTACCTTTTTCTAACTCCTGCTGGGGCCAATTTTAAAAATGCATTTGCAGTCTACCTGCAAACAGGAAGTGTTGCTGGGCTTCCTGTTACTGTGTATTGTCAGTTATGTCATTTGGGAGAGGAAGCTCCATAATGGCCGCTACCTCTCTCTTCCAACTGTGTCAGGCTGTTGGTCCGGCTTAAGCCATCCACAATTCAGCCCTGCCAACTAGTGATGGGTGTCACCAGGGCCTGCGCCAGCACAGGGCAAACCTGGGCAATTGCCAGGGCCCCTGGCATCTTCAGGGGCCCACTCAGACTCACACTTGGCCATGGTATTATTTTACAGCAGACCCGAACCACCGAATGCCGTGTGCAGACCTGCTCATGGCTGGCCTCAGCAACAGGGGATGGTCCGCAACAATATAGAAGGTGGCAATTGATGGAAGCTAAGAAGGTGGCCAGAACTAGGTGACAACTGACAAGGACTGGAGGGCGATCAGCAGCAGGAGATGACCCATTTGTGGCAGCGGAGCTGAAAGGTGACATCATGTGACTCACTACTTTGGGGCCCACTAAGACTTTCTTGCCCAAGGGCCCTCACAAACCTGGAGTCGGCCCTGGGTGTCACGATCCACTTACCTTCCCGGTGCCGTGGTGTCCTCAGTCGGCTGCTCGGCCGGTGTGCACAAGTCCTGGTCGCACTGCAGCCGCATCAGCAGCACACCCAGGCCCAGGCCAGCGCCAGCGTGTCTTCCATTCGTGGCCGCATCCCCGGATCCTTTGTTCGTGTGAGCACGGCTCTCTTATGCCCTCCGCCGGCACTGCAGACAGTGCACCCACTGGAGGTTAGCTTAAAGGGCCAATGAGCCCTAATATTACTGATGGGCAAAAACACCCTAATTATGAATTGGGCAATCAGCCCATAGTTTGTAGCTGGGCCAATGAGCCCTTGGGTTTCCACCCCCCCCCCCCCGGCCGATCCCGTCCACTTCTCCTCTACAAAGGTGTTTCCAGTTCTCTCTCATTGTCTGTGATAGCGTGCTGCTGGGTGTTATAGTACCTGTGATTCTCTGATCGTTTCCATTGCCGACCTTATCTTGCCTTATTACTCTGTGACTGCTGCCTGGACAGACGCCTGCCTGAACCCTGACCACGAACCCGTCTCATCCCTTGTGCTGCGTACCCGTGACCTCCCGGCTTGACCTTTGACTCATCTCTTGTCTCTCCCTTGGTGCTGCTTATCGTGAGGACTGATCACCTGTGTATGACCCCGGCTTACCCGACCAGTCTTGCCTCTGGTTCATCCGCCTTCACCCCTGTAAGTTTGCAACCTTTGTGCTACCAAGTCCTTGGGGCAACTGTATCCGGCGATTGGGGTAAAGAGTCCCAGCAAAGGGGGGCTTGGCTATAGGTGAAGCTAGCAGCGGAGAATGGGGGTTGTGGACTTACCTAGAAAGCGGGTGTCCCATGGGGCTTGAAATGGTCTTCTGATCTGGGCTGAATCTAGATTTGACCTGGATCTTGCCAATTGCTCCTCTTTGCCCAATCCCGGGAGGTTACAGGTCAAATGACTTCGATGCCACCTGCTGATGCTGGCAGTGTAAGTAGTGCTGACAGGGTCCTAGTATAGGGCTCCCTTGGAGTGGCAAATTGTGGGGACTATCCAGCCAGTGGGGACCCCTTTACCAAATCCCAGGGTAGTGATGGCCAGCAATGCCGCTTCTCAGGACCCTTCTCTCAACTTCGGATTGCTACAGATGAGGGATCGAGCCACTTTGACTAACCTGGGTTTTGGTCTTTGCCCCCCAGGCATCCCGATCTGGGTGAAACCCCCCAGATCTTCCAATCTCACTTACCCTTCCCCGTTTTTATGGCGCATGCGCAGCCTCTTGTCCAATCAGCGCACTCGGATCTGTTCCCGCCCCTTCGTCCAGGAGCTTATCTAATGCGAGCAGAGCATCCCCTGCTACCCTTTAATAGAGAGCGTGTCTGTGCCGGCCATTCACAAAGGCCTTGCGCGGGCACGTGCCCTGCTAAGGGGATAGCGGGGATGCGCCCGCTGCTCGCACATGCGCCGTTGGACCGGGAACGAAGGTGAGTTTTCGGCGATCTGGGGGGTTTCACACATCAGGGCTCCCACGATCGGTGTGCCCAGGGGGGAACAAGTATGCCTGCCCTGGAGTCTCATAGACTCCAGAGCTGGGTTTTGGTCCTCTTTAAGAGGAAATGAAAAAAGAAAGTCGTTGCTGACCATGCAGTAACAGATTTACCCATCATTCTTAGTTAATCATCTGTTTATGGCCAATTCCCCCTATTCGACAGAACCACTGAGATGTGCACCTGCTCTGATCCGGCTTTTTTATTTTACAGAGCCATAATTCTCCGTCTTGTCAGCTTGCGGTTTATGACTCTGACAAGTTTGTAGGGCTGACAATAGTGGGAAAAGCCAGGGAAGGTTGTGTACAAGAGGGAGGTATATGGCTCTGTAAAATAGAAAAGCATAACTAGGATCAGTAAGTAGTGCATCAATAGTTAAATCCTGTGTAAACAGATCATTTGCATGGCTCCACCTTCTAGCGAGGACTGATAGGTAATTCTGATGATCTGTGCACTATTACTTTTTGTTTTTTCCTTTTTAATCCATTTAGTAGTGTGTCTTGGTCTCCTCTGGCGGATTCTTTAAAGAGGAACAGCCAGCCATCTTTATGGGGTATCCTGGGATGCCTGACTGATTAAAGTGGACCAAAACCCACTGAACTTGCAAAATAAATTTGGCCAAAGCCCCTGCTGATACTTCCTTCTCATGGCATAGAACTAACAATGGATATTTTTGCTTTTCGAATTATCTTGGAACTCTGCAAGATGTCAGGCGATCTGTCATAGGTGTGGCAACAGTGGTAATGAATGGAGAAGGCGGAGCTTCCCTATAGCCACCAATCATCCTTCAGTTCTTATTGCCTTCCCTATAGCCACCAATCATCCTTCAGTTCTTATTGCCTTCACTATAGCCACCAATCATCCTTCAGTTCTTATTGCCTTCACTATAGCCACCAATCACCCTCCAGTCCTTATTGCCTTTTCTATAGCCACCAATCACCCTCCAGTCCTTATTGCCTTCCCTATAGCCACCAATCACCCTCCAGTCATTGTTGCCTTCCCTATAGCCACCAATCACCCTCCAGTCCATATTGCCTTCCCTATAGCCACCAATCACCCTCCAGTCCTTATTGCCTTCCCTATAGCCACCAATCACCCTCCAGTCCTTATTGCCTTCCCTATAGCCACCAATCATCCTCCAGTCCTTATTGCCTTCCCTATAGCCACCAATCATCCTCCAGTCCTTATTGCCTTCCCTATAGCCACCAATCATCCTCCAGTCCTTATTGTCTTCCCTATAGCCACCAATCATCCTCCAGTCCATATTGCCTTCCCTATAGCCACCAATCACCCTCCAGTCCTTATTGCCTTCCCTATAGCCACCAATCATCCTCCAGTCCTTATTGCCTTCCCTATAGCCACGAATCATCCTCCAGTCCTTATTGTCTTCCCTATAGCCACCAATCATCCTCCAGTCCATATTGCCTTCCCTATAGCCACCAATCACCCTCCAGTCCATATTACCTTCCCTATAGCCACCAATCGTCCTTCAGTCCTTATTGTCTTCCCTATAGCCACCAATCATCCTCCAGTCCTTATTGTCTTCCCTATAGCCACCAATTGTCCTCTAGTCCTTGTTGCCTTCCCTATAGCCGCCAATCACCCTCCAGTACATATTGCCTTCCTTAAAGCCATCAATCATCCTTTAGTCCAGTTGTCACCTGGTTCTCGCCACCTTCTGAGCTTCCATCAATTGCCCTCCATTCCATGCCAGCTTCTCCATTGTTGCTGATCATTCCCTGTTGCTGAGGTCAGCCATGAGCAGGTCTGCACACAACACCCGGCATTCGGTGGTTCGGGTCTACTGTAAAATAATATTATGGCCAAGTGTGAGCCTGAGTGGGCCCCTGAAGATGCCAGGCCCTGGCAACTGCCCAGGTTTGCCCTGTGCTGGAGCCGGCCCTGCAGAGACCTCTCGAAAGCCGACATATGCTAGAAAAGTGTGTTTTCAGCAAGATTTCATGTTTTGTGCCACAGCAGTTCACCGGCATATCCCTGGAATTCTCCAAACCACTATTCAATGTAAATACCTACGCCAGCAAATTGGGGCACAAACTCAGCAAAAAGCATTGCAAAAGTCTGTGATCACTGGTGTTCGGTGCTGTAAGTTTTGCTTACTTGTTGGTCTGTCATGTGTGCGTCCTGCAAACATTCCGCATTTTTCACCCTATAAGACTCATGTATTTTACCCAAAGGTGGGGGAATGTTAATGCGTCTTATCAGGTGAATGTTTAAAAAATGGGATGGGAGGGGGAATGCCACACTTCCTAAGGGGAATGGGATTGGGGGAATGTTACACTGCCTATGGGAATGGGAGAAGGGAATGCAACACTGCCTATGGGGAATGGGAGGGGGGAATGCAACACTGCCTATGGGGAATGGGAGGGGGGAATGCAACACTGCCTATGGGGAATAGGAGGGGGGAATGCAACACTGCCTATGGGGAATGGGAGGGGGGAATGCAAAACTGCCTATGGGGAATGGGGAGAGAATACCACACTGCCTACAGGAATGGGAGGGGGGAATGCCACACTGCCTATGGGAATGGGAGGGGGGATCCCACAATGCCTTTTGGGAATGGGAGGGGGAATGCCACACTGCCTATGGGAATGGGAGGGTTATCCCACAATGCCTTTTGGGAATGGGAGGGGGAATGCCATACTGCCTATGGAAAATGGGATGGGGAATGCCACACTGCCCATTGGAAATAGGGGGAGAATACCACACTGCTTACAGGAATGGAAGGGAGGAATGCCACATTGCCTATGAGAATGGGAGGGGGGAATGCCACACTGCCCATGAGGAATAGGGGGGGAGAATGCTACTCTGACTGTAATGGGGGGATTCTGCACCTTGCCTATTATTTGGTTCTTGAGGGGATGGTGTTTTAGCACAACATTTGGTTCAGAATAATTATTTTCTTATTTTCCTGCTCCAAATCGCGTCACATTACCGAGGGACGTCCAAAATCTGGATGCCCCCTGGATGCACTGCCACCTCAGTCTTTGCCTGGCACGAGGAGATGTGGCACCAGCTGTTGTGGTGCCCTTCCAGTCCGCCGTTAAAGCGATGTTGCACACCCGAAAGGCCGGCCCTGTCAGTGGCCCCCTCTGGAGGCCGGGGCCCCCGGCAGTTGCCCCGCTTTGCCGGGTGCTGACGCCGGCCCTGTTCGCCAGACTTACATTGAGAGCAGCAAGGATTAGATTGAGGGAAGGAAATTGAAATTGAAAAGAGGGCAAATTTTGGAGCCCTACTATGGCTTTTACCCTGCGCTGCAAGAAATGGATGAGATATACATAGGGCAGACATCATGTAGCTGCTTGCTGCCTTATTATTCAGAGCTTTAATAACTAATCATGATTTAGTAACCCATGTTCTCGAAGCTTCCAGCCAGGTATGGCCCTAATTTTGAGCTCCGATGGCAGGCAGCCTGTAAGAAAGGGGGCCCAGTGGTGCTTTAACAATCTGAGTTCTGACCCAATTGTGCCAATTTACTCATTATATATACACCAAAACTTTAATTAAGATAACAGATAGGAGATGCCGGCATCCGTATCAAAACCCGTCTCTCATTTGGCTGTGTGTAATTAAACACTTCTCATATTTATGTGCCTCCAAAACATCCTTATCTCTCCAATTCTTTCCCCGCCGTCCTTTGTTTTGCCGTTCGTTAGTGGCCCCGTCTTCCTCATCTGCATACTTTTTGTAATTCTCCATCTGTTAGTTAATTTCCTGACATTCAGCACAAGGATTACTTCTACATTAGAAACCCGTTCGGCAAAACAATATTGTGATCTGATTACGCGCTGTAATCAATGCCGGCGCCAATACACGAGAAACGAGCTGAGGAAGTGACCATTACAGGCGAAAGGCGCGGTGTTTACATTAAACGCGGAGAGAGAATATGGAATAAAAATGCGTGTCTGGTTTTTATGGAGTTGTGTTAATGAAAGAAAAAAAAAAAAAAGAGCAGACTGTAAATGAATTGGCGACATAAAGAAGCTACCATCTGCAAAATGAAAAAATGGGGTTAAGGAGAGCTCCGCGGCTATCTCAAAATAAGTGGGTGAAGGGTAACTTTACTGCCATGTGGTGAAGCAATGAGTTAGGCCCTTATTTAACAAGGGATAGCGCCAGGTAGCGAATGGTGAGCGAGCGGTAATGACGCTCACCGCCACGAGAACGCCGGTTCCCCTCCGCAATCACACATTTATCAAGCCGATCCTGCTTAGCGACTGACAGAGCGCCAGATAGCGAATCATTCATTATTATTCCAGCCTCACCCCACAGCGCCAGCGAGCGACCTTGAACAGCGACAGGTATGACCTCTCGCTACCTGGCGCTCTCCAATGCATTTCAATGGAGCAATCTTTAAATATTCATAATTAATTGCTATTATTATTTTTTTTTTAAATGTCAAAAATTCTGTGACCACTTCTGCAATGTTAGATATTTTTTTAACCTAAAAAAAAAAAAAAAAAAACAATTGTACAGAATTGATATTACAGGTCTGATATTAATGTATTCATATTACAAAATGTTTTGAAAAACATGTTTTTTTTTTTTTTTTTTAATATGGTTGTTTGGTTGGTTGTTCACCGCCAGCGCTCTGGGGTTTAAACAAGCATTTCACAGCGCAAGAATTTTGGGAGCGTGATTTGTTAATATGCTGGGAGCCGTTCGCTATTTTTTTTCTATAGGAGCTAGAACAAACCGATATATGATTATGATTTTACTATATATATATATATATATGGCTGTTAGAACTTGTAGATCCACAGGGACAGTGGGATATCAAGCCACGGTTGCACGCATCGGGAGATGGTCATCCATGTGGGTTCGTGCACGTGGGGCTGAAGAGGAGCTGTCTCATTAGATGATTAGGATTAGGAGCTAGAACAAACCGATATATGATTATGATTTTCCTATATATGAAGTTAGGCGGTGACTGGCGTTGAAAAAGCCCCCAAGGGGCGAAACGAGTTCACTTTCGCCCATCTGTTCTCCATGTACTGTTTTTTGATTATAGGCTGCCCTGTTTTTAATGTTTTGTACAGGTACTATGAACTCATGTAATCATGTTGGATTCAATGTAATATTTTGGAACTTTGGAACCAAACTTTGTATTTGGTCGGGCATAGGTTAGCCCCAACCGGTATGAATAGACCTTTGAGTTCCACCACGCCTTAAAATTAGTTACATTGGGACAATTCAATTAAAATTAGTAATGTCTTTATTAGAAAAATTATTAAATCATCGACTGATTCAGCACGTCTGGTGTTCAAGCACCTAGAATGCTGTCAGTAGGTCATTAGGCAAAATTATTAAACATAATTATTAGAAATATTACATTGAATCCAACATGATTACATGAGTTCATAGTACCTGTACAAAACATTAAAAACAGGGCAGCCTATAATCAAAAAACAGTACATGGAGAACAGATGGGCAAAAGTGAACTCGTTTCGCCCTTTGGGGGCTTTTTCAACGCCAGTCACCGCCTAACTTCATAAGAATTATTTGTGATTCATGGAAAAAAAAAACAACAACCCCGTTTAAAGAGAAGAAAAGGATCGTCCATTGAAATGTATGGGAGAGCGTCAGGTAACGAGAGGTCATACCTGGCGCTGTGCAAGGCTGAACGCCGGCGCTGTTCGCTACCTCTCATTAAACAGCCAATGCCTGACGCTATCTCTTCCTAAATAAAGGCCTATGTCAAAGGGGTGGGTCACTACATAAGGACAAGTTGGTGTTCCCAGCTGGGATTCACCCAACATCCCCTTATCATTTCTCCCTGTAGCTTGACCGAACTTTCCCTGAAATCCTGACTCGTTTGCTCTCTGGCTGTCCCCCGTCTGTCCCGCTGTATCGCTGTTCCGCGCAGGTCTCCTCAGCCTCCAGCATGGCGCGGAGCCAAGCACTCGCCGATCGCAGATCTTTCAATGACAGCAGCAGATCAGCCTGGGACACAGCATTGGATTTTTGCAGAGACCGGCAATGGATTAGATGTAGGTAGGGTGGGGGGACAATATCAGGGGGACAATATCAGGGGGCAGCTGGGGGGGGGCTGAACACAGGTGGGGGCGCCATTTCGAGTCTTTAACCAGGGTGCCAGAAAGCCTAGCTACCCCTTTGACAATATAATAATAAAATATTTTCTCTGTGTCTGACCCCTTTCCACCCCCCCTTAGTCCCAGAGTGAAGGCTGCAGGCTTAGCCGGCCTTACCTGAAGCTGTCCTCTCTTCAAACGGTCCGCGTCGCTCCTCAGCTCTCGCACTGAGAGTCATTGCAGCCTATCAGACTGATTCATTACTAACGCCAGGTAGCGACAGATGAGCGTCTGTAGTGAGGATTTCAGAGCGACCGCTAGTAGTCGCTGTGCTCGCCCATGGTTCTTTGTTTCAGAGCGCCTCAGTCGCTGGCTGGCATTGATGAACACGTTGTGTGAGTCGCAGTACTACGCTGTATGGGAGCGAATGGTAGCACCAGCTCAGTGCGACTGACTCACACCACATTCATCAAAAAAACAGCCCCAAACAGTTCCGGCGCTCAAAATCGGGTCGATTTAGCCCACAGCGCCAGACGCTGTGTGATTAGAGTCTGTTTTTGAACATGTATCCACCAGTAACAAAGCGAAAACACATGGAATGACATTGTAATAACATTGTAACATGAACACTTTAATACCAGACCTGTAAGGACAATTCTGCATAAAAATATTGGTAATCAAAAAAGTTTTCAAAATGTCATTTTCTAGAAAGAAAGATTTGAGTTTAAAAAAAAAATAAATAAATAAAAATTGGGCCAGGAAAGGGATTTAAGGATCATCCATAGAAATGTATATTAGAGAGAGCGCCAGGTAGCGAGAGGTAAGACGTGGCGCTCTGCAAGGCTGAACGCCGGCGCTGTACGCTGAGCCTGGGATAATGATGAATCGGACGCTACATGGTGTTGTTCTAGTCGCTCACCAGAATCGGCTTCAGAAATGTGTAATTGCTGCCGTGTCCAGCGTTCACCTGACGCTACCTGGCGCTACCTACCACTGCATGAGATCTGAAGGACGGCGCAGTGCATATCGGAAATTCCAAGATGGTGCTACCCGATAGAGGACGATGGAGGAGTACAATGCTACCAGAGGGGTAAGTTAACATGAACTATTTTGTAAACCGGAGGGGCGGGGGGGGGGGGCCGGGCAAGCCAGGTCTGGGAAGTCTTTACTAAGAGGCCGATTCATTAATAGCGCCAGGTAGCGACAGATGAACAACAGTAGCAGCATTTTCAGAGCGCCCGCTAGTAGTTGCTGTGCTTGGCCGTTGTTCGGTAGTTGATAGCGACTCAGTCGGTTTGCCGTAATGTTGAATATTGGGTGAGGAGTCGCTATTTGACAGGTTCCGCGCTGTATGGGAGCGCATGATAGCGACTGGCCCTAGCGACTGGCTCCCACCATATTCATTAAGAAATCATGCTGAAATGCATGTTTAAACCCCAGAGCGCTGGAGGCGATGGGTTAAAAGTAGTTTTTTAACCCCCAAACAACCATATTTTTGGATAAAAAAAAAACAAGTTTTTCAAAACATTTTGTAATATGAATACATTAATATCAGACCTGTAATATCAATTCTGCACAATTTTTTTTTACCTTAAAAAAAATATCTAACATGGCAGAAGTGGTCACAGAATTTTTGACATTAAAAAAAAAAAAAAAAAAAAACATTAATAACAATTAATTAAGAATATTTAAAGATTGCTCCATTGAAATGCATTGGAGAGCGCCAGGTAGCGAGAGGTCAAACATGTCGCTGTTCAAGGTCGGACGCTGGCGCTGTGGGGTGAGGCTGGAATAATGATGAATGATTCGCTATCTGGCGCTCTGTAAGTCGCTAAGCAGGATCGGCTTGATAAATGTGTGATTGCGGAGGGGAGCCGGCGTTCTCGTGGCGGTGACCGTCATTACCGTTCGCTCACCATTCGCTACCTGGCGCTATCCCTTGTTAAATAAGGGCCTAACTCCACATGACCTGTAAGGTTCCTCTTTAAGGTCAAGTACATTAGTCCCATATTTTTCTATAGCCAATCATATAATAGCATTTTATTAATGATAGTTGTCCTTTAAATTGTCCCTAACATTCTCTGACCAAGGGTAGGCCGGCTCCTTTGAGGCTGATTCATCACTAACGCCAGGTATCGGCAGATGAGCGTCTGTATAGCGGCGCTTAGAGCGACCACTAGTAGATGCTGTAAGCGGGTATCAGGCGCTGTAACAGAGCGTCTCGGTTGCTCTAATAACCTGGCCGTCATTGATGAATATGATGTCTGTTGGGGGCTGTAACACCAGTAAAGCGCTGCAAGGAGTGAGAGGTAGCGCCAGCTCAGTGCAATCGGCACTCCACACCATATTCAACAAAACACTAGGCACACACACAGCGTCGGCGCTGTAGCATAGAGCTCCAGACGCTGTGTGATTAAAGTCTGTTTTTGAACACATATCCACCGATAACAAAGCGAAAACACATGGAATGATATTGTTGTAACATTAATAATGCCAGACCTGTAATGACAATTCTGCATAAAAATATAAAAAATCAAAAAGTTTTCAAAAATTCTAGGCCAGGAGAGGTCACACGATTATTTGAGAGAGAAAAAAAAATGTAAAAAAAAAAAACCCCTGTTTAAACAGAAGAAAAGGAACGTCCATTGAAATGTATGGGAGAGCGACAGTGAAAGGTAATACCAGGCGCTCTGGAAGCTAGAGCGCCGGCGCTATATGCTGAGCCGCCTGTAATAATATATTGGACGCTACATGGCGCTATTAGAGTCACTCACCAGATTCGACTTCATAAATGTGGTTTTGCGTACAGTTCCTGGCGTTCACCAGACGCTGCCTGCCGCTACGAGGCGCTACCTGCCGCTATCCCTTAATGAATAACCCCCTTTGTTTTCCCCCCCAGCAGGTCTTGGCAATAAACACAGCTATCGTTAGAGGGGCAGGCTGATTCATTATTAGCGCCAGGTAGCGACAGATGAGCGCCTGTAACAGGCATTTCAGAGCGCCCGCTAGTAGTCGCTGTGCTGGGCCGTGGTTCGCTAGTTCAGAGCGCCTCAGTAGCTATGCAGAATTGATTTATACATTGTGTGTAGTCGCTATATGACCAGTACAGCGCTGTATGGGAGCGCATGTTAGCGACTGGTCAGTGCAAACGTCTCACAGCATATTCATCAAAAAAACAGCCTCACACACCACCGGCGCTCAAAAATGCTTAGCTGAAGCCCAGAGCGTCGGAGGCTGTGTGATTAATGGCTGTTTTTTAACATGTATCCACCAGTAACAAAGCGAAAACATAAGGAATTACATTGTAATAACATTGTAACATGAACACATTAATATCAGACCTGTAATGTCAATTCTGCATAAATATATAAAAGCTGAAAAATATTTACAAAAATGGCTTTTTCTAGGCCAGGAGAGGTCACAACATTATTTGAGAATAAAAAAAAAAAAAAATTAATAAAAACCCCCCGTCCGTTGAAAAAAGAACGTCCATTGAAATGTATAGGAGAGCGACGGGTAGCGAGAGGTCATACCTGGCGCTGTGCAAGGCTGAACGCGGGCGCTGTTCGCTGAGACTGGGATAATGATGAATCGGACGCTACATGGCGCTATCCCAGTCACTCAACAGAATCTGCTTGATAAATGTGTAATTGCTGCCGTGTGCGGCGTTCACCTGTCGCTACCTGTCATTAACAAGGCGCTACCTGACGCTATCCCTTCATGAATAAGGGCCTAAACCTGCTCCTTCCATGACTTGTAATCTGTGAAATGTCTGCCCTGTTTTATTTATTATATTATTATTATGATATATATATATATATATATATATATATATATATATATATATATATATTATATTATATTATAATATAATTTCTTTTTTTTTTTTGCACAGCGCGAGAAAATAGAAATGGAGTTTTAAAAATGGCTGAACCACAGTTCTCTCCATGGCTGTTACATTGGGCGAGCTTTCATGTGAGCGGCGGAGGAACGCCATAATTGCTACATGTCAGGGATGACTGAATGCCGCCATCCGAGGGGAAGTAAAGTGCCACCAACTCCTTCAAGGAAGCTATATTTAGTTGCCGCCCCGGCGCATACGGTTGTCCGGCATTAATTGGACGCCCTGGGAGCCCGAGCAGAGGTGACGGGAAAATGATTTTTTTTTATCTGCTTCTGTTAAATCTGAAAACGGGCAGTGATTTAAAATAATACAATTTACGGGCAGGCCGATTCATCACTAACGCCAGGTAGCGACAGATGAGCGTCTGTAGCAGGCATTTTCAGAGCGCCCGCTAGTAGTCGCAGTGCTCGGCCGTGAGTCGCTAGTTTATAGCGACTCAGTCGCTGTGCAGTAATGATGAATACATTGTGAGGAGTCGCTATTTGACCAGTACAGCGCTGTATGGGAGCGTATGTTAGCGACTGCTCATAGCGACCGACTCACACCATATTCAGCAAAAAAACAGCCTCACAAATCTCTGGCGCTGAAAAATGCTTCTCTGAAGCCCAGAGCGCAGGAGGCTGTGTGATTAAAGTCTGTTTTTCAGCATCTATCCACTAGTAACAAAGCGAAAACATATGGAATTACATTGTAACAACACTGTAACATGAACACTTTAATGGCAGACCTGTAATGTCATTTCTGAAGAAATATATAAAAAAATGAAAAAATTGTGAAAAAAAATGCTTATTCAATGCCAGAAGAGGTCACAGAATTATTTGTGATTTTTTGAAAAAAACAAAACAAAAAACAAAAACCCCGTTTAAAGAGAAGAAAAGGATCGTCCATTGAAATGTATGGGAGAGCGACAGGTAGCGAGAGCTCATACCTGGCGCTGTGCAAGGCTGGGATAATGATGAATCAGACGCTACATGGCGCTATCCCAGTCGCTAAACAGATTCTGCTTGATAAATGTGTAATTGCGTGCCGTGTCCGGCGTTCACCAGTCGCTTCCTGTCGCTACCTGTCATTAACTAGCCACTACCTGATGCTGTCCTTTCTTAAATAAGAGCCTAAATGTGACACCAAAAAACTGAAAGATCATTGGTGTGTGCAAAGTTTTATCAAATAAATATAATAGATATATGTCATATTACAAGTGTGCGGTATACGAATACGAATACTTTATTGGCCGCCAAGTAAGTACAGGATACATACAAGGAATGCTTCTTGGAGGCTGATTTATTAATAGCGACATGTAGCGACAGTTGAGCGACTGTAGCGGTATTTTCACAGCGCCCGCTAGTAGTCGCTGTGCTTGGCCGTTGTTCGGTTGTTGACAGCGACTCAGGCGGTGTGGCGTAATGTTGAATACAAGGTTACGAGTCGCTATTTGACAGGTTCCGCGATGTATGGGTGCGCATGATAGCGACTGGTCAGAGTGACCGGCTCCCACCATATTCATCAAAAATCACGCTCAAAAAATTCTCGCGCTGTGAAATGCTTGTTTAAACCCCAGAGCGCTGGCGGCGATGTGTTAAAAGTAGTTTTTTAACCCCCAAACAGCCATATTTTTGGAAACCAAAAAAAAAAAAGTATTTTAAATAATTTAGTAATATGAACACATTTATATCAGACCTGTAATTTTTTTTTTTCCCTTAAAAATCTAAAATGGCAGAAGTGGTCACAGAATTTTTCACATTAAAAAAAAAAAAATTTATAACAATTAATTATTAATATTTAAAGATTGTTCCATTGAAATGCATTGGAGAGCGCCAGGTAGCGAGAGGTCATACCTGTTGCTGTTCAAGGTCGGACGCTGGCGCTGTGGGGTGAGGCTGGAATAATGATGAATGAGTCGCTATATGGCGCTATCTCAGTCGCTAAGCAGTATTGGCTTGATAAATGTGTGATTGTGGTGGGGAGCCGGCGTTCTCGTGGCGGGGCCCGTCATTACCGGCCGCTCACCAGTCGCTACCTGTCGCTATTCCTTCATAAACCCGGGCCTTTATTGACCGCCAAGTAAGTACAGGATACATACAAGGAATGCTTCTTGGAAGGGAGGTACCCCGTTAGAGCTATAACATTAAATATAAAATAGAACATTTTAATATATTATATATCATATATCATAAAATAGAACATTTTAACATGTAATGGCCTCGATTCAATAAAGGTAGAAAAAAATTCTCATGGTAGTAAAAGATTCAATTCATGAGAAAAAAGCCTGAGAATGTCCCTGTTACTGAATCACCAGAGAAAAAGACAATGAAAGTCAATGGCACTTTTTACTCCTAAGAAAACTGTTTCCTCCTTTCTACACTGTAGTAAAAGCTGCCATTGACTTTCATTGTATTTTTATCTGGTGATTCAGTAACAGGGACATTCTCAGGCTTTTTTCTCATGAATTGAATTTTTTACTACCATGAGAATTTTTTTCTACCTTTATTGAATCAAGGCCAAAATATTATATATCATATTATACTATTATACATTTTTCCTTTTACATTAACATTTTAACATATTTCCATACGTATACATTTATATAGGCACAGTAGGCCAGTCTGGGGGCCATACCTTTAGTATAGTATAATCACCCGCTATGCCAGCACCTTTATATTACATTTATCCTTAGTGGTGCCGGCCCCTTTCTTCCTTTTTGTAACAGATCTACCTTAAACCTCATGATATCTCTGTGCTGTGTGACGCGTGACTGCTACCATGTGACAACATGGAGGATATTGTATATGTTGCTTAAACCGGACCTTCACCATGATTTATTGAAAAGCCCAAACCCTTAAAAAACGATTCCCCAGCATCTAAAGTTAATATATTTTAAGTTTTTAGTCACTTACTTATTATTCTTTCCCCCATCAGGCTGCAACTCTGTTCAGGACTTTAGGATACGGGCGCTGCCATCTTGACTCAGAAGCATCACAATTACTGATGAGAGTGGGATAAAGTACAGGGGGGCGGGTTATAGCTGTGCTTTGCTCAGACAGAGCAGAGCTGGGGTCAGGAAAAGGTCAGCAATCCCAGAATGCAGAGCAGCAGAGTCAGAAGGCACTTCCTGTTTGCAGGCTGCCTGATGTTCCATCTTGGATGTTTAAAGTAGTAGTAGATGCAGGTAGGATGATTTTTAATGTGAGCAATCTGTATGTACAGGGTGTGGGAAACATATAAGATAGGCTCTTATTCAGGGTGAAGGTCCGGATTAATGTGTGCAATCTGTATGTACAGGTTGAGGGAAACATATAAGATAGACTCTTATTCAGGGTGAAGGTCCGGATTAATGTGTGCAATCTGTATGGACAGGTTGAGGGAAACATATAAGATAGGCTCTTATTCAGGGTGAAGGTCCGGATTAATGTGAGCAATCTGTATGTACAGGGTGGGGGAAACATATAAGATAGACTCTTATTCAGGGTGAAGGTCCGAATTGATGTGGGCAATCTGTATGTACAGGGTGTGGAAAACATATTCAGAGCTTTAAAGCGGACCATCAGTCAAAAATGACTTAAACCAGACCAAGACAACAAACAGTGCTCATATATATCCCTCCCCGGGGCAATTTAGATTGCTGCACATAAACATCAATTTACCTTTTTTCTTACTCCTGCTGTGGCAAATTTTAGAAACAAAATGGCGGCTCATGCATTTGCAGGCCACCTTCAAACAGGAAGTGCAGCTGGGCTTCCTGTTACTGTGCATTGTCAGTTTAATCCAGACAGCAGCACGGCTGAGTTGCTGGGAAAGGAAGCTCCAATACTGCTGCTCCCTTTCTTCTCCAGCTGTGCCAGGCTGTTGGTCCAGTTTAAAGGACAACCATCATTAAACACCTGTAAAATTAAATGCTTTTCTATGATATGCTATAGCAAATATTATATATATATATATATATATATATATATATATATATATATATATATCTCATTTAATTTTTATTATTTAATTAAGAAAAAACTTTTTTCCTATTTGAAGTTTGAAAAAAGTCTTGGTTCTGTAGGATACACAATGTGGTCAAGCCATCAATCTCAAGATGATGGCTTCGCTGGTGGAAGAACCACTGGACCTAAATAAAATGTAGTTATTCTGCAAAGTTGTCTTACACAATCTCGATTAAAGTGGACCAACACCCTCCCATGATCGGAATCTATAAGATTCCTGGACCGATCAGCTCCCTGACTGTGGGGCACCCCGATCGCCCCAGAAACCCCTAAATCCCTACCTGCTCCTCGATCCAGCGGCGCCCGCCGCCGCCTCCCGCGCGCCCTGTAAGAGTGACGCGCGGTGGGCAGCGGTGGGCGCGCTCTCTTGTCCGTCGCTGCCTCCCGCTTTTCCGCCGGCGGGGATTGGCTGCATCGGTCACGTGGGAGCGGGGAGAGGTGAATTTTTGGGGCTTTCTGGGGGGTTTCACACAGCGGGGCACCCTCGATCGGGGTGCCCCACCGAAGTGGACCAAAACCCAGGATAGTCAAAACCCTGGATGTTGGTCCACTTTAAAGAGGAACATAAGGGGTTAAAACATTTCCCAAACCTCGCCGATCTGCTCCCCCCGCCTTCAGCTTTACCCTAGGGATGTATTTACTCACCTCGCCAAGGGATCTAACTTCTAGGTCCCCCGGTTTTCAGGCGATCATCCAATGGGCAGCGTTATCTTGCATCCCATCAGGCACTGTGCACGGCCCCCAATCTCACGCCTGCACAGTGCCCATGAATGGGATGCAATGGGAGAGCTCAAAATCCCGCGCGACTTTGCTGAGCTGCGAGATTGCCTTGGGACAATGACGAGCACCGCTAAGGCCATGCTTGTCATTAACAGATGGCTAAAAGGACGGCGGGGCCCTGAAGCGGCCAGATGTCGCCGCAGCAGACAGCCGCAACATCCAATAGGTAAGTGGGGGTAGATAGGGGGGGGAATCGTCCCCTTTTCACTTTTAGTCTCATGTTCCTCTTTAAGTCTATATTGGGTGCTACCTGATATTACTGATAAATGGGTGAAATGACCTAATGAAACAAAAATAGGGAACCCCTGGTGTAAGTCTGGCAATGTCTGCATTGGGTGGAACCTGAAATATATTGGGAAATGGGCAGAGGTACCCTATTGTCACGGACCGGGTGGAGCGGACTCGGGTGTGGATCCGCTTTAACTGTGGGACCGATGGCGGGTACCGTGTCAGGGGAGCGGAGTCTAAGGGGCCACCGGTATTCACCAGAGCCCACCGCAAGGCAGGTTGGTCTTGTGCGGCGAGTGACCCCCAGGTCGCTACCCCCAACAGCGGCCCAGTCCCACAGTCAGCCGAGGTTCAGCGAGGTACACAAGTGGCAGGCAAAAGGCGTAGTAAGTACAGGCAGAGATCGGGGCTGGCAGCACAGGTTCAGAGTCGGGGACAGGCAGAGGTCGATACACGGGTGAGCAATCCAAGAATGTCTGACTTTCAACAGGCATGGAGAGACCAAGATCCGGCACTGAAGGAAGGAAGTGCCTCTTTAAATAGGAGAAGTGGATGCAGGCTTGGATGACCAGGCACCAATCAGTGCTGTACAGGCCCTTTAAATCTCAGGAATCCAGTGCGCTCGCCCTCTAGTGGACGGAGACGTGAGCGCACCCGAGCATGCGAGAAGGAAGCATGGGGGGAAGGGAGACAGCTGGGAACAGCCATGGAGGTAAGTGAAGTGCTGCTAGATGGACGTGCAGCGCTCGCCCTAACACCTATGACAAAAAATGTTGGGACCCCTGGTATATGCTTTTCTAAATTTACAATCAACACTTGGTGCCAATTCAGAAAAGTCTGTATCTCTGTCTGAGCAACATTTGACCAATACCTTCCAGGTGAAGTCTGTATTGAGTAGTACTTGATAATTGGAAAATGGGCAGAGGTTCTGCATGGAAAAGAGGTATTGTAAACTCTGGTGTACCCCTAGTCATAGTACTTGGTGCCATTTTGAAAACATCTGTAGCATCCAAGTCTAGCTGGAGTTGCCCTACATCAGTAGTGTTCAACCCTCTCCTCGGGTGCAACCAACAGGTTGTGTTTTGTGGCTCTCCACGTTGCCGGCTCTAAAGCTTTTTTGACTTTTGATTTTTTCACCTGTGTGTCTGCAAAACATGAACTGATGATGGCCCTTGAAGAGGGTTGAACATTACTGACTTACACTCTCCTGGAGAAGCCTAAATTAGGTAGTACTTGAGATAACTGGAAATAAGGAGAACTGGAGAATGGTTGGAAAACCCTGGCGTATCATTGGCTGAATTTACGACCAATACCTGGTGCCAGTTTGGAAAAGTCTTTAGCAGTCACGTCTGCCAGGAGCAACAGTTGACCTTCACCCTCATCTAATCTGTATTGGGTGGGATTTGAGATATATGGGTAGAGGTATTCCTTGACAAAAAAAAAAAATTGACTTACAACCAAAACTTGTTATTTTGAAAAATGTTTTGTACACTCTCTTGTATCCTCAGTTGAACTTAAATCCCATTTGGAGAAGTCTGTAACAGAAACACATGAGTGTTGCTCAACAATCTCCTCAAGGGCCACCAAAAAGGTATTTTCTTGTGGATTAATAGTTCAGCCTTTCAAAACAGCTGTGGCTCTTAAGGGTGAATTTACAACCTACCTACAAACCTACAGTACCTCTTGGTCACATGGGGCTCCTGTGGTCAATAGAGAGGCGAAAGGACCTCGGGGTTTTAATTAACAATAAACTTAACTGTAGTAATCAATGCCAGGCAGCAGCTGCCAAAGCAAACAGGATCATAGGGTGCATCAAGAGGGACATACAGTAGGTGCTCATGACCAGAGCATCATTTTACCCCTGTACAAGTCACTGGTCAGACCCCATATGGAATATTGTGTACAGTTCTGGGCACCTGTGCATAAGAAGGACATATCAGAACTAGAGCAAGCTCAAAGCGAGGCAACTAAGTTAATAAAAGGATTGCAGGGTCTAGAGGACCCTGAAAGATTGTCAGGGTTAGGTTTATTTAGTTTAGAAAAAAGACGTCTGAGGGGTGATCTAATAACTATGTATTAATATATTTGGCGTAAATACAAATATGTGTCCCACAATCTATATATACCCCGGAGTGTAACTATAACCTGAGGGCATCTACTAAGGTTAGAGGAAAGGTGTTTTCTCCACCGACATAGGAGAGGATTCTTCTCTGTAAGAGCAGTGACACTATGGAACTCGCTGCCAGAGGAGGTAGTAATGATGGATTCAGTAAAAATGTTCAAAAGTGGCCTGGATGCCTTCCTGGCATGTAATAATATTACCAGCTATGGCTACTAGATCACTGGAAGGAGATCTATAGTGGCCTGGATGCCTTCCTTGCATGTAATAACATTACCAGCTATGGCTACTAGACCACTGGAAGGAGATCTATAGTGGCCGGGATGCCTTCCAGGCATGTAATAACATTACCAGCTATGGCTACTAGATCACTGGAAGGAGATCTATAGTGGCCTGGATGCCTTCCTTGCATGTAATAACATTACCAGCTATGGCTACTAGACCACTGGAAGGAGATCTATAGTGGCCGGGATGCCTTCTTTACATGTAATAACATTACCAGCTATGGCTACTAGACCACTGGAAGGAGATCTATAGTGGCCGGGATGCCTTCTTTACATGTAATAACATTACCAGCTAGCTTACCAGGGAGGGTATCTGATGACCCTGAAAAATAGTAATTACAGATGCAGGTATCTCCTACCATTTCTGAAGCTTTACATTCTATACAGGTACTCTTTAGTAAATCTGAACACAGCTTTTTTCAGAGAACAGCTGCAGAGATTATTACAATTCTAACATTTCTGTGTCAGCACCTATCACATTAATATTCCGCTTCCAGACTTCAATCATTTCACACAAGGATTATATTCCCGTCTATAAACAGACAAAATATTATTCAGGACATCAGGCGGATCCTGTGATCATGCATGGCTGCTCTGCCACACTTTGTACTTTGTTTTGATAGCTAAAAGCCTAAAAGTTATTTTGGACGCTGGCTATTATGGATCCTTTTGTGTTCCTCCTTCAAAGACTGTGCCGTAGTTTCAATATCAATCACGCATTTAGCTGTCATTTGCTTTGGCGGAGCCCGACGCTTTCACAGTTCTCCAGATGAGATAAGATAGTGACTTCTCCATGTACAGAAAGAACAGCTAATGTGCACCTGCAGCTACGGGAAAACAAGAAGAAAAGGAAGGTAGGCACACAGAATTAAGAAAAAAAATATTTGAAACCTGTTCAAGTCCTAGGCAAAACTTCTGGTTGCTACGAGGCCCAAGTGGAGTAAAAATGGCACTTACGATAGAGACCACTTAGCCTCAGGTCAAATGAATGCTGAATGCACCAAGACACTCTCAGACAAATTAATATTCCCTTATTCCTGTAGAGCCCGAAAAAGAAAACCACTTAGTCCAGGAGTACTCAACCACTTTTTGTAATGGTCCATTTAAAAGCATCTGGTGAGAGGTGGAGGTCCAGGTAGAGGGCTGTCGCGGGAGTGGATAGTTAGGAATCTATATAGAGATTCCCCAGACAAAACGAAGAAAGGTTGCTTGCCTGCTTGTCCCCCCACCCCAGAAATTCATTGGGCACTAGGAAAAACAGGAGCTTTTTTTGGTCCCACAAAACCTACAGCTTTGGCCCACGGCACACTGCTTTAACCCCCCTCTTGCATTCTGTGCAGGTCAGGGGTGGACTAGTGCCCAAAATGTTACTGGCAATAAGGTCTGGTAACAAGGATAGATAGATAGATAGATAGATAGATAGATAGATAGATAGATAGATAGATAGATAGATAGATAGATAGAGCTTGGAGGAGAGGGATGGATGGGAGAGAAGCTGTAAAGAAGTGGGATGGATAGACAGAACAGGAAGGACAGAAAGGGATGGAGAGAGAGCTGGGAGAAGGGATGTATAGGCAAAACTAGAACTTGGAAAGACAGGAATGGATGGGGATGGGGTAGATGGGGCTGAGCTGGGGGGGGGGACAAGATGGTGGGACAAGGATGGGGATGAACTGGGACTTGGGAAAGAATTGGATGGATCAAAGAGACAGAGAAACAAAGTTTGTGTGTACCTTGCAATTCCAATTCCCGTCCATGCAGGACCTACAATTCTAGGTGCCAGGGAGCCATGACACTGGCAGGGAGACTAAGCACTACATCGCCGATCAAGGGGGCAGCTCTGAGCACTGCTACACAGAAGCACAGAAGTGCAGGGTTGTCAGGGCAGAGGTCTGTAAATCTGGCACCGAGGTCCGCATTTGGACCACAGTCCACCAGTTGAGTATCATTGACTTAGTCCAAGATACATATGTTGGTTTGCTGGCAGCTTTGAACTTCAGCCACACATTTGCATGTATAGCATCAATTCAAAAAAGGTCTCAGACATTCTTGAATAGGCAGAATGGCTTAATGGCTGTAGAGCCGAAAAAGAAATTCACTTAGTCCAGGGGTACTCAACCACTTCTTGTAAAGGTCCATTTAAAGGCATCCGGTGAGAGGTGAAGGTCCGGGCAGAGGGCTGTCGCGTTCGGGGGGGTTAGTTCGAAATCATCACACTGCTGGTCCATTGGGCACTGGGAAAAACAGGAGCTTTTTTTTGGTCCCACAGAATCTACAGCTTTGGCCCACGGCACATTGCTTTGACCCCCCCCCCCCCCCCTTGCATTCTGTGCAGGGTTGGACTAGGGCCCAAAATGTTACTGGCAATAAGGTCTGGTAACAAGGATGGATAGATAGGGCTCGGGGGAGAGGGATGAATGGGAGAGAAGCTGTAAGGAAGAGGGATGGATAGACAGAACAGGAAAGAGAGGGAGGGATTGAGGGAGAGCTGGGAGAAGGGATGGATGAGCAGAACTAGAAAGACAGGAATGAATGGGCAAAGCTGGAGAGACAGGAATGGGAGGGGATGGGGCTCAGCTGGGGGGGGGGCTAGATGATGGGACAAGGATGGGGCTGAGCTGGGACGTGGGAAAGAATTGCATGTGGCAAAGAGGCAGAGAAAAAAAGTCTGTGTGTACCTTGCAATTCCAATTTCCGCCCATGCAGGACTTGCAATGCTAAGTGCCAGGGAGCCACGAGGGGAGACTAAGCACTACATCGCCGATCAAGGAGGAAGCTCTGAGCATGGCAACACACAAGCAACTAAGTGCAGGGCTGTCCGGGCATGGGCCTGGAAATCTGGCACCGAGGTCCACATATGGACCCTGGTCCGCCAGTTGAGTTTTGCTGACTTAGTCCAAGATACAGATGTTGGTTGGCTGGCAGCTTTGAACTTCAGCCACACATCTGTATTTATAGCATAAATTAAAAAAATCTTCCAGACATTCTTGAGTAGGCAGAATGGCTTAACTCTCACTGAAGTGGGGTCATGCCTAAGAAAGGGTCACAATTTAGTGATGGAAACAGGGTTGGAGGCCTCGGATTCCAGCTGCATAATGTATCTGCATTTACAGCATTAATGCAAAAAAAAGGACTCAAGGCAACAGACGTCCTTGAGTAGCTTAACTCGCACTGAAGAAAGCCTATGAAGAAGCGTCATGCCTAAAATAGGGCTACAGTTTAGTTACGGAAACACTGTTGGCGGCATCGGATTCCAGCTGAAAATCTACATTAACAGAACAAGTGCAGATTGGCTTAACTCTCGCTGAAGGAAGCCATTAAAAGTGGAGTCATGCCAAGGAAAGAGCCACATCTTAGGAAATGGGCAGCTGGACTTCAGCGGAAGAACCCAAAAAGTGTCTGCCTGGACTTCGATGGGAGAACCCAAAAAGTGCCTGCCTGGACTTCGACAGGAAAACCCCAAAAGTGCCTGCCTTGACTTCGACAGGAGAACCCAAAAAGTGCCTGCCTGGACTTTGACGGGAGAACCCAAAAAGTGCCTGCCTGGACTTCGACAGGAGAACCTAAAAAGTGCCTGCCTGGACTTTGATGGAAGAACCCAAAAAGTGCCTGCCTGGACTTTGAAGGGAGAACCCAAAAATTGCCTGCCTGGACTTTGGCAGAAAAACACAAAAAGTGCCTGTCTGGACTTTGACGGAAGAACTCAAAAAGTGCCTGTCTGGACTTTGGCAGAAAAACACAAAAAGTGCCTGTCTGGACTTCGACAGCAGCAGGTGCACCCAAAAGTCATGCAAAATATCCAATGATGTTCTTGCAGCGGTCACATACTTATGTTCACCATTTTGGCTTTGAACTTCAGCCACACATCTGTATTTATAGCATAAATTAAAAAAATCTTCCAGACATTCTTGAGTAGGCAGAATGGCTTAACTCTCACTGAAGTGGGGTCATGCCTAAGAAAGGGTCACAATTTAGTGATGGAAACAGGGTTGGAGGCCTCAGATTCCAGCTGCATAATGTATCTGCATTTACAGCATTAATGCAAAAAAAGGACTCAAGGCAACAGACGTTCTTGAGTAGCTTAACTCGCACTGAAGGAAGCCTATGAAGAAGCGTCATGCCTAAAATAGGGCTACAGTTTAGTTACGGAAACACTGTTGGCGGCATCGGATTCCAGCTGAATATCTACATTAACAGAACAAGTGCAGATTGGCTTAGCTCTCGCTGAAGGAAGCCATTAAAAGTGGAGTCATGCCAAGGAAAGAGCCACATCTTAGGAAATGGGCAGCTGGACTTCGACAGGAGAACCCAAAAAGTGCCTGCCTGGACTTCGACAGGAGAACCCAAAAAGTGCCTGCCCGGACTTTGACAGGAGAACCCAAAAAGTGCCTGCCCGGACTTTGACAGGAGAACCCAAAAAGTGCCTGCCTGGACTTCGACGGGAGAACCCAAAAAGTGCCTGCCTGGACTTTGACAGGAGAACCCAAAAAGTGCCTGCCTGGACTTTGACGGAAGAACCCAAAAAGTGCCTGCCTGGACTTTGGCAGAAGAACCCAAAAAGTGCCTGTCTGGACTTCGACAGCAGCAGGTGCACCCAAAAGTCATGCAAAATATCCAATGATGTTCTTGCAGCGGTCACATACTTATGTTCACCATTTTGGCAGCTGGAGAATGCAGACACTACACTCCCTCTGTGCCAAGTCCCTTACCCCCAAAAAATCCTGGGTGCCCCACTGGGCATATGCCTGTTGCACCTAATCTTGTTTTTTTCCCAACATAGTTACATAGTTACATAGGGCTTTATTCATCAAGGGTAAAGGGGGTGGGAGTAGCTCCATCACTATTATTTATACAAAATTATTATCATTATTATTCAGGGCCTGGGAACCAATTTAGCGCCCAGTTTTCAGTTTTGTGGAACATGTATATGCAGATATGTGCAACCAAATCTCTGTCCACATAGCTAGACATGTTTGGTGCTTAATACTTAGATGATGAGAGGGTTAAACTGGGCGGTAAATTGGTTCCCAGGCCCTGAATAATAATGATAATAATTTAGTATAAATAATAGTGATGGAGCTACTCCCACCCCCTTTACTCACCTTTATTCATCAAGCCATAGCGACAGGTAATGTCAGGTAGCGAGCGGTGACCGCCGGGCGCTGTACGCAATACCACATTTTTAAAAGTGAATCTGGTGAGCGACTCTAACAGCGTCACATAGAGATTGATTCATCATCACAGATGGCTCAGTGTATAGCGCCGGCGCTGTGGCTTCCAGAGCGCCTGGTATTACCTGTCGCTCTCCCATACATTTCAATGGACGATACTTTTTTTCTCTTTAAACAGGGTTTTTTTTATATAATTATAATAATTTTGTGACCTCTCCTGGCCTATTTAAAGTCATTTTTGAAAACTTTTTTGATTTTTCATATTTTTATGCAGAATTGTCCTTACATGTCTGGTATTAAATTGTTCATGTTACAATGTAATAACAATGTCATTCCATATGTTTTTGCTTTGTTACTACTAGATACATGTTCAGAAACAG
This sequence comes from Gastrophryne carolinensis, assembly GCA_027917425.1. Classification (NCBI taxonomy): domain Eukaryota; kingdom Metazoa; phylum Chordata; class Amphibia; order Anura; family Microhylidae; genus Gastrophryne; species Gastrophryne carolinensis. Next base: position 16,336,094 of record CM051239.1, on the reverse strand, counting down.
ACTTTAATCACACAGCCTCTAGCGCTATGGGCTACAACAACCTGATTTTGAGCGCTGGCGATGTTTAAGGCTGTTTTTTTTGATGAATGTGGTGTGAGTCAGTCGCACTGAGCTGGCGCTACCATTGGCTCCCATACAGCGTAGTACTGCGACTCACACAACATATTCATCAATGCCGGCCAGCGACTGAGGCGCTCTGACACAACGAACCATGGCCATGCACAGCGGCTACTAGCGTTCACTCTGAAATCCTTGCTACAGACACTCATCAGTCGCTACCTGGCGTTAGTAATGAATCAGCCTGCCAGTTAATACGGTTGAAAAAAGACAGATGTCCATCAAGTTCAACCAAGGGTGTTGGGGTAGGGGAAGTTATTTTTTATTTTATTTTATAGGTGGAAGGTATTTATTTTATTTTTTGTTTTTTTAGTGATAACCGCTAATAGTAACTGTTAATGTTATTTTCTTCTAAATAACATAATAGATACATGGAACCTTCCTGAGGGTAGGTACAGGCTTGAATTTACAGAAATACAATGGTTTGCCAGCTCCGTGTGCTGACAAGAATAATCTCATTAAGGTTTAATTTTAGCACAATCAAATGACTGAGAAGAAAAGCGCAATGCAAAAGGCTCTGTCCATCAGTGGAACGGCTCCTCTAATAACACGGGGAGGAAACCGATCCAATGTCTTTCTATTAAGGAGGAAACCAGGCGGCAGCCAATGTGGGAATTTTTCTTTTTTGTTTCCTTCAGCGAGTCTATAAAATATATAATTTTACCAACAGCACTATTCACGTTCCAGGGCATTGTTCTGACTTTAGAAATTTGGCAGCTATGTGAGACGGCTGCAAATTACAGACGTGCTAATGTTCTTTTCAGGATCTGAAATGGAAATATCTGTTAACTCGTTCAGCAACAAGGGAGGTTTGTGACTTTTTTAATCTTGGAGCATAGCTTAAAAATGTCCATATAAAACTGTCCGTCCACCAGGTCGGGGTCACAAACGCTGAAGCAGAGTTGAGGTTTAGGCCAGTGTCAGGGCCACAAGTGAATTAGCAGAGTTGAGGTTTAGGCCAAAGTCAAGGTCACAAGCGAAGGAGCAGAGTTGAGGTTTAGGTCAGGTCAGGGTCACAAGCAAATGTGTAGAGTTCAGGTTCAAGGTGGAGTCAAAATAAGTTAGCACATAACAAAGAATTCAGCAGGTGTAGAGTTCAGATTCAAGTTGGGGAATTCTGCTGGTAACAGCTTCGAAGCTGAGAACAGTGTTTGAGGAAGCATCCCGAGTCGAGTTTCAGACTGGGTCGAGGTTTAGGCCAGAGTCAGGGTCACAAGTGAAGGAGCAGAGTTGAGGTTTAGGCCAGAGTCAGGGTAACAAGTGAAGGAGCAGCGTTGAGGTTTAGGTCAGAGTCAGGGTCACAAGTGAAGGAGCAGAGTTGAGGTTTAGGCCAGAGTCAGGGTAACAAGTGAAGGAGCAGAGTTGAGGTTTTGGCCAGAATCAGGGTCACAAGCGAAGGAGCAGAGTTTAGGTTTAGGTCAGAGTCAGGGTCACAAGCGAAGGAGCAGAGTTGAGGTTTGAGTCAGGGTCACAAGCGAAGGAGCAGAGTTGAAGTTTAGGCCAGAGTCAGGATCACAAGAGAAGGAGCAGAGTTGCGGTTTAGGTCAGAGTCAGGGTCACAAGTAAAGGAGCAGAGTTGAGGTTTGGGCCAGAGTCAGGGTCACAAGTGAAGGAGCAGAGTTGAAGTTTAGGCCAGAGTCAGGGTCACAAGCGAAGGAGCAGAGTTGAGGTTCAGGCCGGAGTCGGGGTAACAAGCGAAGGAGCAGAGTTGAGGTTCAGGCCGGAGTCGGGGTAACAAGCGAAGGAGCAGAGTTAAGGTTCAGGCCTATGGCATTCTCATTGTGTGCCCTGTGTATAAGGTAAAAGTTTATGATTCTGGTGTATAAGGGGAGTAATATAATTAGTATGAGCTCGTAAATTTAATTGAGGATAGTAGGAGCACTTACTCGTAAATGGCAGTGGGGCGTCCAGCTGGCGATCGGCACCCACAAGCCAACATGTCAGGTGGGAAAGGCTGGGCTCCCACCTAAACAGTAGCAGTTACTGTTCTAGTTTGGCTATACTCAAGCCCTTCTGGATTCCGCAACTGAAATGCAACAGCAACTGCTTATGTTTGAACGCATACTAAATGCTTGCACTCAATGAGTGTAATCAAGTTCCATTAACCAAACTATGTTCTGTGGACCACTGTTTGTCCATGAGAAGGCACACCATTAACATGCAGAATATAGATGACTTTGGTAGCCAATGATGAGCTAACGATATGAACGTAGAGACCATTTCACAGGAAAGTTGCCATTGCAGAGAATTCTTGCGTTCGTTTTGCATATGCTTTCCAGCCGAAACCATCTCCCGGACTCCAGAAATAATAAGCCGGTCAGCAGATCGGGGATGATATTCACGAGAGCATCATTTCACTCACAAACAATGCACGCACCATTTACACAGGTCAAATGTCCACTGGAGATGTGCTGAGTGTCGGAAATTCTCTGAAAAGGCCGAATAATTTCTACATCTTCTTTCCAGGAGAAAAAAATTGTGCTGCCTTATAAATATTATGATATTGAGATAAATACCAGATGAATATTGCATGTGTTTTACTATATACTGCTGTAAGTTATAATATATTAATAGGCTGCCGCTTGAAAATGTGCACAGATACATACAAAACACACACACATACATATATGGTATTTTTCACTCTATAAGATGCACTTTTTGCCTCAAGAGCTGGGGGATCTTATAAAACGATTGTAACAAAAAAGAAACTTACATTACAGATGCTCTCACAGCTCCTGTTGCCGGGGTCTCACCGACATGCACACACACACACACCACTGCTGACACACACGCTGACACGCACACATCCTGACACGCACACCTACATCTCACCAGCTGGGGCCGCAGCCGCCATCACCCACACAATGTTGCGATGTATATCAAAGCTGCCAGGAATATGTGTATTTGGCAGTGGCGGCGACGCTGGGTCTGTGTGTGTGGGGGGTGTATGGGGGGGTTGCTAACTGCCTTTGATAGGGGATGCCATTTACTGCCTGTAATGAGGCGTGCCTCACACTGCCTGTAATGAGGGATACCGCACACTGCCTGTAATGAGGAATGCTGCACACTGCCTTTAATGGAGGATGCCGCACACTGCCTGTAATGGTGTGATTGGGAGAATTCTGCACACTGTCTGTTATGAGGGATGCTGCAGACTGCCTGTAATGGGGGATGCTGCACACAGCCTGTAATGAGGGATGCTGCACACTACCTGTAATGAGGGATGCTGCATTCAGCCTGTAATGAGGGATGCTGCACACTGCCTGCAATGAGGGATTCTGCATACAGCCTGTAATGAGGGATGCTGCACACTGCCTGTAATGAGGGATGCTGCACACTGCCTGTAATGAGGGATGCTGCACACAGCCTGTAATGGGGTATGCCGCACACTGCCTGTAATAAGGAATGCTGCACACTGGCATTAATGGAGGATGCCGCACACTGCGTGAATGGGGTGATTGGGAGAATTCAGCTGTCTGTAATAAGGGATGACACATAACATATTGCATTGTATCACAAAAACACATTGTCGTAATGCCGGGCCTAAGCTGCAAGCTGGGCTTCCGGAAATGTCGACAGTTAGCACTTCCTGTTTGCAGGCAGCCTGAGACTCCATGTGCTGCCATCTTGGATGTTTAAAGGCTTAGAAAATGCTGTAGATGCAGGTAGGAGGATTTTTAATGTGGGCAATCAGTATGTACAGGATGGGGGGAAACATATAAGATATGCTCTAATTTAGGGTAAAGGTCTGGTTTAAGTACCTTCCCTACCCCTTTTTTAATACCACCATTTTGCAGCCCTTTATCCCTTGCTACCACCCATTTTACAGACATTTTTGGGTCACCAAAAACCAAGTTCGGATTCCCATTGATTTCAATGGGGTTCGGATACCCGAGCTGAACTTTGTTGAAAGTTCAGACGAACTTATCAAACCCGAACTTCTGTGGGTTTGCTTTATAGTTTTAGATCAGCATTGTGGCTCAACAATGCATAGTGTGTAGCTTGTGTGGAGTGCATTATGGGATATTATATATGGGTATGAGAACCTAGTCGGGAATTGGGTTGTTGAATTGCTTCCATGTGCATTGGATCATTAGAGCCTCTTTTGCACATATTTGGTATACTATACCACTAACCCAATTGCTATATTTTGCAAGGTCAAATGATATACATATAAATTAACCATGTTATTTGATTATTTATATTTTATATACTTTCTTACATATAAGACAATGGTTATAGTGACGTTATAATTATATGATCTTTATTATGTCCTGCCCTCTACAGAGGCACTTTTGGTTGGGTTTTAATGGTGTTTCAGTTATATGAATGTATCATTGCATTGGATTGCATACACTATATACTGTTTGAGTGAAGATATTGATATGGCTTTTTCACACAACTGTATATTGTTTTGGTTGATTTAACGTGACATCTAAAGCGGGGGTTGCCCAAGATGGTGCGAGCATCGGGGAGATATACAGATGCACCGCTGCTTATTGTTTCACAAATAAGACAGGTAAGGTGTCCGAGATCACATCCAATTTTCTATTTGCGCTCGGCTAAATTGGATCCGAGCTGTCGTCACGCCAATGCGGAAAAAGAAAAAGGAGTGAGAGGGTTTTAAGTTTACTCAGAAGTCAGCCGAGCTGTGACAGGTAAGACGCTGTTACAAATTACAGGGCACCCGATGACAAGTCGTAGGAAAGTTTGAGCTCATTGAAGCTGGAGAGAAAGGAACGGGAGGGACGTTGCGCCAAGCAGAGTCCTAACTGGCGGTTTGAATGACACTGAGCTCGGCTTGGAAGGATGAATTGGAAGACAAATGCGCAACTGACACCCTATTAAAGAATGAAAGGTAGCTCTTCCCCTTCGCTGGAACGCGAGCAACTCCCGGGGATCTGTCGGAGAGCTCAGCCTAATCGAAGTGACAGTCAGAATTGTTTCGTAACAAGCTGGAAGGTGTGGAGTGTGACATTGATCTTCCTGAAGGAGAAAGAGCGCGTTGAGATTTTTTTTTTCTACTTTCCTCTTAGAATATGAGATCAACAAGAATGTCATGGGATCCATCCATCACATTACATATCACAGGTTGTGGGTTATGGGGAGCCCAGGCATTTTAACCCTTTAACAGTCAGCCTACCTAGAGTTCTTGTCACCCTCTTTTACTAACTCATTTTTAACTATTTTGCTCTACACATGTTCAACTGTGATTTTTGAAGGGATTTCCAGGGATTTCAGCAAAGTTTGGGCTTTAACCTTGAAAGTTCTTGTCTGTCATTCACAATATTCTTCGTTGAAATATGTGCAAACATTTTCTTTAATAAAATTTGTATTGTTTTTGTAATTTGTAATAAATACACTTTTCAATAAAATAATATTGCGCGTAAAAGCCCAATTTCTCCCGGTTACAACGGTACCACATATGTATTGGTAGATACCCTACTGCTCAGGAGACTCCTCAAACTGAAACAGTGCTTTAGAAGATTTTCAGATAAAATACAATTATGCTATGCACACCTTGCAGTTTAAAAAAAAACAAAAAAACTTAAATTTGAAATACCCCCCCACAAATGTTTTATTCTCTGTAATTACATGCTTTCTAGGTGTACCAGGCTTGTTGATGTCGGCAAAGTTTTCTGGAAGTAATCCCTTAATGAATTCATTGGTTGCACAGGGTTTCCCTAAAAAAAAAGAATAAAAAAGCAGAATCAAAGCCATATTTTCCTAAAAAAAAAATACGCAAACAAGAAAAAACAAGTCAAATCTGAAAAAGCAAATTCTCCCGAAGAGAACAATACCCAACAAGGGAGGAGTTGCCAAACACCCCAAAGTAAAGCATGCGTGTAAGGATAATTTTACTTGAAAATTTCATCTCTGCAGACAACGTGCGCACCTTGCAGTTTTTCAACCAAAACAACCCTTTACACTTGGAATAGACCCAACAAACTATATATTCCCTGAAAGTACACATGTTAAGCTTTCTAAGCATACCCAGCTTGTTGTAGTGGGCTCATCTTTCTGGAAGCAATCCCTCAAAGAATTATTTGGCTGCACAGGGTTTCCCTTAAAAAATGTATAAAAAAAACAGAATAAAAAATACATTTTCTAAAAATATTATTATGCAAACAAGAAAAAATAAATACAATCACATGTCCCCCGAACAGAACAATACCCAATGTGCATAGTTACTTTTAATCCATTAAACTCCAAACCTACATGAGATTTTGTCACCCTCTGTTAACAGATCATTTTCAACATGTTTAACTGTGATTTTTGCAGGAATTTACAGAAAATATGTTTGTCCTTTTTTGGCAGAGTTTAGGCTTTAAATGAAATGTCTTGTTTGTACTTTTTCCAGTTTTCTTTATATATTTTTGCAGTTAAAATAGGAAAAAAATAAAAACAATATTTTTATAAAAATTGCCTTATTTTTTTTTTTAAGAAAACATTTATTTTATATAACAAAACCATATTGCAGGTGAAATCCCAATTTTTCTTGAGTACAACGGTACCACATATGTATCTATAGCCCCCCTGTCCCTGCACAGGAGACCCCCCCCCCCCCCAAACTCAAAAGAGCACTTTATAGCATTTACAAATAAAATACAACTACTAGCCAGACTATAAAGGGTTACATAAAAAAAATGACATGGGGTACACACTCTTGGGGGGGGGGGGGGGGCATATTTTCTTGGGATTTTTAAGGGTTAAACACCCCAAAAAAATTGCTTGCCCCCCCCTACCCAGCATAACCTGCCCAAGACCAGCTATGGGGGCTTATAGAACAGGGCACAGAGGCCAGCTCTGGTGGCTCCCCACCCTGAAGGCTACAAGCCCGTGCCCCCCTCCTGGGCTTTGAGAAGGTAGGTAATGGGAGGCTGGGGGTAAATGGCAAGACACCCGCTAGCCACAGGTGATTTGCCAGACCCCTTGAAAACTGGTATAGGGGTCTCATGGATCCCTTACCAATTCACAAAGTGTAAAGAGTATAAAAAATACTCACCTCTGATCCTGTGTCCCCCGGCGATCATATGATGGATGCCAGGTGATCAGTGGAGAGCTGGTTTCTGATCACCAGCATGACTGAACATCCGCAAAGTTTGGGTTTTTTTTTTTTGCAAAGTTTGCCCAGAAGTCCATATTCGGAGTTCGGAGTTTGGCCAAAAAGCTGGTTGTTGGGCTAATGAGCATACACCTGGTGCTTCAAAAAGATGGCAACCTCCATGATTGAGGACACTGGTAGCAGCTAGCAGCACTTCTAGTGCCAGCTGCCAATGTCCTCACTCATGGGGGCGGACATCTTTTTGAAATCCCCGCCACGGCCATTTTGACAGCGGAAAGAACAGTGACCTGTTACACACAAACCAAAAACTCAGCACTTTATGATTGTTATCGCACATGCACTTTTTGTTTACAGCAAGAGTGTGTCTTGGTAACATTATTTGGATGGATGGATTGTAATGCCTCTCTGAGATCAATTTATTATTATATATGTATATACCTATTATGGTTGTATAAGTGACCCATTGTGGACATTAATTAGCATCTGGTGGGTTGTTATCCAGAGCCTAGTGTATGTGTTTGATTTTTGTTTTAATTTTAAACTTTAGTGTGATTTGTGCTTTTATTATGTGCAACTAATTTAAATAAATTGATTATTTTTGGCCCGTTTGAGCAGTGCCCTGAATATAGACCCTAGTCAGTGTTTTTGGTTTGTGTGTAACAGGAGTAGCACGGGTCAGGAGGAGAGCACGCCCTTTTATTTGAAATAGGATTGTTGATTACCAGGCTGTTCCTACTTACCGAAGTGGTTTATACAAATTGTTAAAGAACGGTGACCTGGTCGCCGGCTCAGGTAAGTGTACAGCTGCTTCCTGCTGCTGCACACTCTGCATTAGCTTAAAGATGACCCCTAACTCGCCAACACCACCCGCCCGCCCATGAAGGGCGACCTGCAGGTGGTTGAGGAGTGAGGCTTTGGGGGGCCTGCCTGTCTAAGTCACCCCTTATATGTAATTTTGAAATCAATGGGGATCTGGTTTGGGTCATGTTCGGGTACCCAAACCAAACTTCATCAAATTTTCCCAAACTTATAGGGGTTCTCCCAACACTAGTTGGTAGCCCCTGTTCTAATATATTGTCAGGAATGTTTATAATGCTCTTTACATGAATACATAAGAAAATGATCCCCTCTCGTGGGCGGCTGAGGAGGACTAATGGCATCATACGGTATTATCCTAATCGCATCTCTTTCCATCTCTTGATCTTGACTATTTAAGCTCAATAAAAGTTAAGTATCAACTGTAAAGTTTTATCTCAAAATTTAATTAACGCGATCACCTGTTTAATCGTATGGATAATGGCTTATTGACCAGGTACAGCTTTATAGCCGTTAAGTAAACTCGTAAAACGCAGAATAAATATTCCATGAAGATGGCCAACTCTATAACTATAGGTATATGTGGATGATACGGAATGAGAGAAAGATGTTTTTATTTGCCGTTCCAGTTAAAGGACAAGTGTTTGGTTTTAAATTCCAAATGAGCCAATCCAAACCCTTCTATTCTTTAAGAAGTGAAGTTAACCAAAGTGAAGTTGAACTGCTTACTTAGCCAGCCTGCGGGAGACAGCATCATTAACCACTTAAAGCGGACCAAAAGCCACCGTACTTGTGAAATACATTAGGCCCCAGCGCCTGCGGATACTCCCTTCTTAGGGTGTAAAACTAAAAGTGGATATTTTCTCTTTTTTGTATAGTCCTGTTTTTTTGCTGTTTCTCTCTGTGAGATGGCAGAGAATCAGTCTTGATGCCCCAGGGAAGGGAATCAATCAGCCCAGGAATCTTATAGATTCCTGGGCCGATCTCTGTGGGTTTTGGGACACTTTAAACCCTGCACAGATGTAGCAAACTTCAAAGTCCTGAGATATCTCTGGCTCAGGACATAGGGGCCATTGAAAAGCATTGACGATTTCAAGATCTCATTGTTTGCCTAATTCAGTATGAGGCACTTTTAATCGGAACAAAGTTTCCCAGGTTTTTACTTTCCCGGGTTTTGTTCTGATTTGGGATGCTCCGCTATGTGAAACCCCCAGATCACCCATACAAGCTAATTTTCTCTGGTTGTATGATTTTTATGCTGGCTTTCATCCAATCAGAGTCGTTTGCGGTGCATATTTAATTTTCGCCAAGCTCCTTTGCTTATGGCAATTGGGAGCAAAACCGATTGCATCCCCTGCAGCGGGAACGCTCCCTATCTGAATGGCTGGGGATGGGAGCATGAGCACAGTCCAAAGATGCTGTGGATGCGGCACCCCAGGGGGAGGGAGTTCACACAGCAGGGCATCCTGATTTGGGAAGCCCCAGGGGCAGGGCTGGATTAAGTATGGTGAAGGCCCCTGGGCACAAAATCTGGTGGAGGCCCCAGATACAGTTTTTCCTTATTTCATTTGAAATAATAGTCCAGCCAAGTAACTGATTGGTGGTTGCTTGGCACCCGCCTACTTACTGGAAAGTCAGATCAAGTCCCTTGTGCGGGTGCGTGCTGCTCGGGAACTCCTGGTTTGCCATTCTGGGTGGGGGGTAGTGTAGTCGCCCGGCTGGTTCCCTGCATTGAGCTGCCAGCGGCTGGGCTTGGTGGCTTATGTGCAGTGACAGCTCTGCACGCATCCATCACTGTAGCGTTGTTTGCAGCGGTTTTGCTGCCCGTCAGACCAAAGACTGAAAAGCCTCCTGGACCAGACCATAACTTAAAGGTTGGTGGAGGCCCCCTTTGCAGGGCAAGTGGTGGAGGCCCCGCTCCTGCGCCCCTCTCATAATCCGGCCCTGCCCATAGGAAGGCCAGATTCTGTAGCCATCCGCATTGGGTCTGCTCCATCTATATTTAGGAATTGCTACACCCCTACCTATATTCAAATTAGTCAATATACAGTATTGTATTAAAAAAAAATAAAAAAAGAATCAATATTTTTGATCTTATCCTTTACATTTTACACTTAATGTTAAATGAAGACTTTAATAAAAAATTCAATTCGGTTTCTGTAATAATTAAAACTAGATGGAAACGGAAACAGTAATAGTGTCTAAGCAAAGGGAGACTCATTTTCCCCTACCTGTAATGAGGCCTTTAAAGTGCATTTTTAATGCCTGTCCCTGGAGCCTCTTCGGGTTCCTCCTGTATCATGTCGCTGATTACAATCACCCTAACCCAGCCGCAATCTATGGCAGGTGCACCTAGACCCGGAACTCCGGAGCGTAATCGCTCTCCCAGGATTCGCCGGCTGTCGGCATTCTATAGGAGCTCAAAGAGGTTTTTACTAAAAAGCAAACATTACGTTCACTGGAAAACCTGGATTTAAAGGAAACCTGTCCTGGGAGAAGGAAAAAACATTTTTGTGCTGCCCTTGTAACAGGGTGGTAGCTGATCCGCCACCCCTGATAAAGTTTAATAAAAGTGCAGGGGGGTAGGTGATAGTGTAGGCTACAATAGGTGGGTGGTTTTAGTTAGGAACAGACGCCTAGGGTTAATGCCTCCCTGCCACTAATGGATTTAGGCCCTTATTTAACAAGGAATAGCGACAGGTAGCGACTGGTGAGCGACCGGTAATGACGGGCCCCGCCACGAGAACGCCAGCTCCCCACCACAATCACACATTTATCAAGCCAATCCTGCTTAGCGACTGAGATAGCGCCATATAGCGACTCATTCATCATTATTCCAGCCTCACCCCACAGCGCCAGCGTCCGACCTTGAACAGCGACAGGTATGACCTCTCGCTACCTGGCGCTTTCCAATGCATTTCAATGAAACAATCTTTAAATATTTATAATTAATTGTTATTAATGTTTTTTTTTTTTTTTTTTTTTTTTTTAATGAGAACAATTCTGTGACCACTTCTGCCATTTTAAATAATTTTTTTTAAGGTAAAAAAAAAAAAAATGTACAGAATTGATATTACAGGTCTGATATTAATGTGTTCATATTACAAAATTATTTTAAAAACTTGTTTTTTTTTTGGTTTCCAAAAATATGGTTGTTTGGGGGTTAAAAAACTACTTTTAACCCATCGCCGCCAGCGCTCTGGGGTTTAAACATGTATTTTACAGCGCGAGAATTTTTGGAGCGTGATTTGTTAATGAATATGGTGGGAGTCGGTCGCTCTGACCAGTTGCTATCATGCGCTCCCATACAGCGCGGAACCTGTCAAATAGCGACTCCTCACCCAATATTCAACATTACGGCAAACCGACTCTGACCAATCGCTATCAACTACCGAACAACGGCCAAGCACAGCGACTACTAGTGGGCGCTCTGAAAATGGCGCTACAGTCGCTCAACTGTCGCTACCTGCCGCTGTTAATGAATCGGCCTCCCCCTTTTAGACATACAGATCCTACAAGGCTAACCCACTACAACCATCCACACAAGTGGCCGCACAACAAAAATTTAGATTAAATGTATTTACTTTATTGAATAATGTAGATGCTAAACAAATCTACATATACACTACACGACAGACATACATAACACTGTTAAAAGACATATATAAAACCCAAGTGGGGAGGAACTCCAAGGCTAACGCAATTTGATTCCATTAATCTTATTTGTATCAAAATATAGTAATTAATAATTATATATGTAGGTAGACGCTCAGAGGATAAAGTGCTAGTGCATGTGTAATTAGATAATCAATAGTGTACAAAATTGGGAAAAATGCACTCCAGACAAAATCTTTTAGTAATGCAAAAAGGCTGTATTAGTATATATACATAAAGATTAGATAATCAACCAAAAGAATAGACACTTTAATTGTGTCTATTAAAAAATGTACAAACTAAATTTAATAAAATAGTAAAATGTGCAAAAAAGCATTGTGCAATTATGATGATATAAAGTGACATGTGCTAATAGTGCAATGAAAAGAAATAGACCTATATTGTGCTCTTATAGGCAGTGATTATCCAATAAGAGTCTCCCGATCAGATAAACAGCAATAGTGCTTCAATTTGATATAGAATAGAACATGCCCAATGTCCTCCCCACTTACCTCACCAACGCGTTCCGGGGTCCTCCCACCACTTCGCCAGAGATTTATTTTTAGACATACCTCCCAACTTTTGAAGGCCATAAAAAGGGACATGAGAAGACATTTTTTTACACTCATACCACACCCCTAGCCATGCCCCTAAAGGGAAACACCTGCTAAGAAGAAATAAATAGTAATAATACAGGAAAGAGCTCTGCGCACACATTACATCCAGGGGCATCCCTTCATTCCAGCCAGTGAGGGGCATCCCTCACTGCAGCCAGTTAGGGGCAACAAATACAGACACACACACAAACACGCCGACACACACACGCACACACACTGTGTCACTTCTCACTCACCTCCTCATGCCACAGCAGCGAGCGCTGTGCTACACGCCCGACGCGCCCCCCACCGCGCTGCCCGTTTATCCCGTCTTCAGCTCTGCCATCTGCACTTGTCTCCGCTGGGCCCCCTCCAACTTCCATCTAGCTCCGCCCCTTCCAACATCCAGCTACTAGGCTGTATGAACACTTTAAAGGGATTTTCTCTATTTTAATAAATCTCTTCATCACAGCACTACTATCATATATATCTCTTTCCAAAAAACGCCACCATACAGGTACAATAGTCCCATTATACTAAAGTGATATATAAACTTAGATGATAATATGTAATACAGAATTTATTTAAGAGCCATTAACAGGAATAATCTCTCCAGGTTGTTTTATATGTGTATATATATGTTTTTAACTGAGTCCTCTATGTTGTCTGTCATATTCTAAAATGATTCAATAAATTCAGTCCTTTATTCATATATATGGTCGTAGTGTGCGGCAGTTTATATGTAGGACATTTGGACCACATCTAGGGTCCTAATATACAGTATTCAATATCTATAATGCAATCTTAAAAATTTTTGGAGAACAACTAATAGAAATAGTGAAAACAAAGAATGGTCAAACTTGACCATCCAGTTTACATGCGAAATGCTTGAATACTCACCTAAATAAGAGGATACCCCATGGTAGAATCAAAACTGAATGAGGCACTGGAAGCAGAGGCAGGTAAGCCACCATGCTTCTCGGCCTGCGCTACTCTGCATTAAAGCGGATGGAAAGGTTTTTTTTCCCACCCTAATTTCTGCCCAAGGGCCCCCACCACACTTGATCCAACCCTATGTACAAGGCCATTCTGAGATAGGGTCGCCCTTATGGTATCTGAATCTCATAACAATCAATCGATAAACATTTTTTTACCTAATTCAGTAATTTCCCTCTAATGAATATCTGAATGATTTATAAAAGGACTTCTCTGTCTCTGACAATTGCTTTGAAACCAATGGCTCTGTGTCACAGAAATCAAATAATACGTCATTTTACAGTTTAGAAAAACTTTACTTGAAGAAACTAATTATTCGAAACAAGTTTTGTATAACTGTCTGTTGTAACTGTCTGGGAAACTCTGTACAGGGTAATCCTACGCCAAGGGCATCTGTTTCCATTCTACAAGGCATCTGAAGCCCACAACAAATATGATTATGCTCTGTTTAACTTTGTGTTTTTGCCTAATTCTGCAATTTGCCTCTGGTGAACAAGAATTTATGAATAATTATTATTATATTATTATGCATAGATAATCATATACAGTCAATACAGGTATTCTTTTTTTTTTACTCTTTTTCCTATTGAAACTGTCTGGGAAAAGTATGATATGGCATCTACACTACTGTACAAAGTCATCCTGAGATGAGGGTACCCTTAAAGTGGACCAACACCCAGGATTTTCACTATCCTGGGTTTTGGTCCACTTCAGTGGGGCACCCCGATCTGGGGGTGCCCCACTGTGTGAAACCCCCCCAGAACGCCCGGAAACACTCACCACGCTCCTACGCGGGCGCTCGTCCAATCAGAGCGCTCAGAGCCGCTGTGGTATGCATGTACAAGCGGCGTCCAACCACAGCGGCTCTGAGCGCTGGAGGCCGCATCTCGCGCTTCCCTCTAACAGGGAGCGCGCCAGCACCGTCCATTCACAAACGGTCGGCGCGGGTGCACGCCCTGCTAGAGGGAATCGCGAGACGCGGCCCGCACATGCGCCGTTGGAACGGGGTTAAGGTAAGGTTTCTGGGCTTCCTGGGGGGTTTCACCCCGCGGGACATCCCGATTTCGGATGCCCTGCAGAGAGGGATCTGATCGGCCCAGGAATCTTATAGATCCCCCCTGGGTGTTGGTCCACTTTAAGGTATCTGAAGCTCATAACCATAATATGAACTGTTAACTTTTGTGTTTTTGCCTAGTTTTGTCATTTCCCTCTAATGAACAGGAATTTATGAATAATTTATTAAAGGACTTCTCTGCTGCAGCCGGCCTGAAAATCACTTTGAAAGCAATGGCTCTGTGTCACAGAATCACAGAATACAGGCAGACTTATTCATTACTAGCGCCAGCTATTGGTAGATGAGCGCCTGTACAGAGACGCTAAGAGCGACCGCTAGTAGACGCTGTGATCGGCTATCGGGCACTGTAACAGAGTGTCTCATTCGCTGTAGTAACGTGTCCGGCATTGATGAATATGATGTATGTTGGGCGTTCTAACACCAGCACAGCGTTACAGGAAGCGAAAGGTATTACCAGCTCAGTGCGACCGACTCTCAGTGACTCACACCATATTCAACAAAAAAACAGACACACAGAGCGTAGGATCTGGATCTGGTCGCTATGACATAGAGCGCCAGACGCTGTGTGATTAAAGTCTGTTTTTGAACACACATCCACCAGTAACAAAGCGAAAACACATGGAATGACATTGTTTTAACACTGTGACAATAACACTTTAGTGCCAGACCTGTAATGACAATTCTGCATAAAAATATAAAAAAAGTCAAAAAAGTTTCTAAAAGTGTTTGTTTGCAGCCGGGAGACGTCACACAATGATTGGAGCAAAAAAAATAATTAAAAAAACGCTGTTTAAACACAAGCAAATAAACGGGCATTGAAATGTATGGGAGAGCGACACTGAGCGAAAGGTACTACCTGGCGCTCTGGAAGCTAGAGCGCCGGCACTTGCCGCCAGTTCACAAATGCCTGCCGCAGGCACGCGCACTGCTACAGGGAAGCGAGGGATGCGGCCGTCAAAGCCGCTGCTCTTAGACGCACCGTGGAATCGGGAAGAGGTGAGTTGGCTGCGGTGATCTGGGGGTGGTTTACACAGGGGAAAGGAACAAAACCAAGGATAGTTAAAATACTGGGTTTTGGTCCACTTTTAACCGGGCCCAAACCCGTTTCTTCTTTAATGGGTGTTGGTCCCTCAGATAGCAAAAAAGAACAAGCTTGGGGGGGGGGCATACAGAAGGCTGGAACCCCACTGAACATAGCCCACCCCCACAGAACGCCCATTCTCCTTACCTTTAACTTCAGGAAAGGAGTTGGCCGCCGGGTGGTCACATGGGGGCGGCGTTCCGGTGGCCGGCGCAGAGAACGTGACCATGGCCTACGTGATCGCCCAGTGGCCAATCGTGGGACTCATTTCTCGAAGTTGCAGGTAAGGAGATCGGGTGTTCTGGCGAGGATGTATTTCGGGAGCTTGTTCTTTTTCGCTATCTGCGGGACCAAAACCCGTTAAAGAAAAAACGGGAGTTGGTCCAGTTTAAGTCTTTTCCACTTGCTTGGCTTGTGTCAGTTACTGTAATAGTGAAGAGTATGGGCGGAATTAGTATGTAATCATTATGGATTTTAATACACCCTTATATACCTGCGAATTGCCATTTGTTCCTTAAAAGCCTGTGAATAAGCCACACCCCCAAACCACGCCCCACCACGCCCATCACCCTGTAAACTGTTCTCCAAGGTTGGCATCTGTAGCGATAACCTTTATCGCCGGACGGCTTCCCCGCCAGAGACGTCCTTTTTCCAATGGTGAGGGGTGCTGCAGGAATTCCAGAGTCATCCGTGAGGAAATCAGCTCTTACAAGGGCTAGTGCATTGCGATATAGCGTTTCCCCCAATAAGAGACAGAACTCAGTATTGAGGGTGAAGATGACCTTGTTTTATTAGTGCCACACTGTGCCTTATATGCAAGTCTCCATGCAAGGGGACCTCCCCTGTGGACCTGATGGAGAACTGCATGACAAACGTACAGACCAATGGGAGCAGGGCACACAATCCCTCAACTCTGCCGGTAACACAATCAGCAACACAATGGCAGTCTGTAACACAATCAACAACACAATGACATTGTCTGGAACATGCTTAAGAAAATGAAAGTAATGAATCTATGTAAAGTCCAAGGGGCAGAAACAGTGCCCTTAAAATCCAATATGCCCAAGTAGGGTCCCAGGGGCCGTATAGAAAAAGGAACAGTGGGCATCCAATGAATGACCCGGTGGGCAATTGAATAGTGGTGAAATCCAAAAGGCAGAGAGTCTGTCACAGCATCTCTGCAACTGTCTGTTGTAACTGTCTGGGTATGATATGGTCTCTACTTTACCTGAGATATAGGTCTCTATTCCATCCTACAAGGCATCTAATGGCGTAACAATATTCATGAGCAGACAAGGGCGTGTCTATAGGGGATGCAGGGGGTGCAAAAATACTGGGGCCCATTGAACCGGACCTTCAGCATCATTTAAGGAAAAGCCAAAAAAAACTATTCCCCAGCATCTAAAATTGATATATTTTAAGTTTTTTGTCGCTTGCTTATTATTCTTTCCCCCACTGGGCTGCAACTCTGTTCAGGACTCCAGGATGGCGCCGCCATCTTGCCTCAGAAGCATCACATACTGAGGAGAGGATTGTAATAAAGTACAGGGGGGCGGGTTATAGCTGTGCTTTGCACAGACAAAGCAGAGCTGGGGTCAGGAAAAGGACAGCAATCCCAGAATGCAGAGCGGTACAGTCGGAAGACACTTCCTGTTTGCAGGCTGCCTGATGCTCCATGGGATGCCATCTTGGATGTTTAAAGGCTCAGAAAACGCAATAGGTGCAGGAAGGATGATTTTTAATATACAAAATGGGCTTTTATTCAGGATGAAGGTCTGCTTTAAGTCAGGGGGGCATCATTGTTGCCCCTCCACCTTATCTATCAAATTTAGAAACACCATTCATTTCTGTAGTTTCAGCCTTTAGTTGTCTAACTGCATCCAACTTAATATTAAAAGACAGAATAAAGGTAACAGGATGAGCCTTGACAGGGTCCCATTTAATGTTCGCACCAGGGCCCCGTCATTTTTATTTACGCCACTTTGAGCTGAAAGAATCAAACCAACTAAAGTGCATGGTTTTTGAATTTGCATGTGCGTTGTAACCCGGAACAAAGAGAAGCGGGATGGCTAAGGCCCTTATTTATGAAGGAATAGCGACAGGTAGCGACTGGTGAGCGGCCGGTAATGACGGGCCCCGCCACGAGAACGCCGGCTCCCCACCACAATCACACATTTATCAAGCCAATCCTGCTTAGCGACTGAGATAGCGCCATATAGCGACTCATTCATCATTATTCCAGCCTCAGCCCACAGCGCCAGCGTCCGACCTTGAACAGCGACAGGTATGACCTCTCGCTACCTGGCGCTCTCCAATGCATTTCAATGGAACAATCTTTAAATATTCATAATTAATTGTTATTAATTTTTTTTTTTTTTTTTTTTTTAGATGTAAAAAATTCTGTGACCACTTCTGCCATGTTAGATAATTTTTTTTTTTAAATTTGTGCAGAATTGATATTACAGGTCTGATATTAATGTATTCATATTACTAAATTCTTAAAAAAATTTTTTTTTTTTGGTTTCCAAAAATATGGTGGTTTGGGGGTTAAAAAACTACTTTTAACCCATCGCCTCCAGCGCTCTGGGGTTTAAACATGCATTTCACAGCGCAAGAATTTTTTTGCGTGATTTTTTGATGAATATGGTGGGAGCCGGTCGCTCTGACCAGTCGCTATCATGTGCACCCATACATCGCGGAACCTGTCAAATAGCAACTCGTCACCCCGTATTCAACATTACTGCACACCGACTGAGTCGCTATCAACAACCGAACAATGGCCAAGCACAGCGACTACTAGCGGGCGCTGTGAAAATACTGCTATAGTCGCTCAACTGTCGCTACCTGCCGCTATTAATGAATCGGCTTCTAAGATGACAGCAGCAATATAACAGCCATCGAAAAGAGAAAACTACAACTGTAGCATCCTGTTGACTGAAGGAAAGCTGAGAGACACGTCAGTGATAGGGAGCCCAGCAGATAATAGATGAGGATATCAACCTGCTAATGAAAACTGGTGGAGACACCTGGCAGCCCGGGGGTGAGGAAGTGACAATGGTGAGGATAACGGCCCAGTTACAAGGAGCCACTCTTTGAGGATTACAAAAAAGGAGAAAAAAAAGGGCGATAATGGAGCGATATCAGCCTTAAAGTGGACCAAAACCCAGGATTTTGACTAGCCGATCAGGGGTGCCCCGGGGGGGCTGGAGTATGCTTGCCCTGGAGTCTCATAGACTGGGTTGTGGTCTTCGATAAACAAGAATAACTATATATATATATATATATATAGATATAGATATAGATATATATATATATAGATAGATAGATAGATAGATAGATAGATAGATAGATAGATATATTCTGACTTGCACAGAACAATACATCTACTTTGCTTTTAGAAATAAAATAGCCTAATTAACCCGATAAAGGGGAGGGCGGGTGGTACTGCTCTGTCCAACGCCGATACCATGAGGGGTTAAGAGGTCGTCACTTCCCCCCCCCCCCTCCTCCAATTACATGACTGGTCCAGTTCCCGATAGGAGCTCAGGCCAGTCATACGGTGCGTCCCTTACCACCTTACACCCTGAGGAAGTGGCCCATGTAGGGGGACCATGGAATGTGTGGGTCACTTACCTCCAAGTTAAAAGCAGCAGGGACAGCACCCCTCTAGGAAAATGAAAGGGCAAAAGGACAGAACATTCCGACAGAGAGACAGCGGGTGGTACTGCTCCGTCCAGCACTGATAGCATGAGGGGTCAAAGAGGGGGAGGGAGGGACCCTCGTCGTCCCCCCCCCCCCACATTTAATTACACGACTGGTCCAGTTCCCGATAGGAGCTCAGGCCAGTCATATGGTGCATCCCTTACCCCCTTACACCCTGAGGAAGTGGTCCATGTAGGGGGACCATGGAATGTGGGGGTTACTTACCTCCAAGTTAAAAGCAGCAGGGACAGCGCCCCTCTGGAGAAGTAAAAGGGCAAAAGGAGAGAACATTCCGACAGAGAGACAGCGGGTGGTACTGCTCCGCCCAGCACTGATAGCATGAGGGGTCAAAGAGGGGAAGGGAGGGACCCTCGTCACCTCCCCCCCACATTTAATTACATGACTGGTCCAGCTCCCGATAGGAGCTCAGGCCAGTCATATGGCGCGTCCCTTACCCCCTTACACCCTGAGGAAGTGGTCCATGTAGGGGGACCACGGAATGTGTGGGTCACTTACCTCCAAGTTAAGAGCAGCGGGGACACTACCTCCGAACTTCACTTAGGGGAACTTTTCCATGTTGTTATTGTGTACACACTGCCTGAGATTTCTTTCTTATTAACTATTAATTAATTAATTTATTTAATTTGCACTATGGATATCACTTTAACACTGTTTAGCACATAATCATGGAATGAACTGAATGGACAGACCTTTATGGAATTTTCAGAAATGTCTGCACTTTTATAGTTGATGGTGTTGTTTATATTTATTCTCAGATGGGATGCCCCTGCTATGGATTTGTTTTTAATGGAAATGCTGTGATTTTAATACAATACATTAGTTTTGATGGATGAATTGAGGTGATTAAATTATTGGGGTGAATGGTGCCTTATGTATTGTGCTGCTCTTTTGTGGTTGCTGGAGCCACAAATTTTGGGAGAGTCTATATAGATTTGCGGCATTTTTGGGGCACAATCTTCCTTCCCTCTGTTTTTGATTTATTAGTTATTGTTGTAATTAGGGATGAGCGAATCGATCCGGACGAACCCGGATTCGATCCGAATTTCAGGAAAAATTCGATTCGGATCGAATCCGAATTTCCCCGCGATTCGATCACTCGAAGTTTTCCTTTAACATCCATTCATTTACATTACAGGCATTCTAAGATGGCGGGCGGGACATGTCTGGACATGTATCCCGCGCCAGTGCAAGCTGGGGCAGTCACATGCAGCCTATCAGCAGCCAGCAAGCCCGGTGACGTCACACAGCGGTATTTAACGGCGGCCATCTTGCTTTTCCTCATTTCTCTATTGCATTCGTGACAGACAGACAGAACGCTGTGTAGCTGAGGCAGTTAGACAGGCTGGAGACAGGCTGGAGACAGGGACAGACAGGGACAGGCTGGAGACAGGCAGGAGACAGGCAGGAGACAGACAGGAGACAGACAGAAAGCCAGGGAAAGGTAGGAAAAACGGAGCTGGCTGACAGGGAGATTTTTTTTTTTTCATCCAGCCTTTGTTAGCGTTTTCAGGCTGCTTATAGTAACTAACTGTGCATATATACTGAACTGATCTTAAGTCTGCTGTGAGGCATCCCATTCTGTGACTAAAGCAGCCTCTGTTTAAGACCATATAAGCATTTGCTCTAATCATATTTGAAATTAGGCCTGATAAAGACACTTTTGCTGGCCAAAGCACTACTGTACCCTGGCAGCTCGATTCCTGCCCGGGGCATCCCATTCTGTGACTAAAGCAGCCTCTGTTTAAGACCATATAAGCATTTGCTCTAATCATATTTGAAATTAGGCCTGATAAAGACACTTTTGCTGGCCAAAGCACTACTGTACCCTGGCAGCTCGATTCCTGCCCGGGGCATCCCATTCTGTGACTAAAGCAGCCTCTGTTTAAGACCATATAAGCATTTGCTCTAATCATATTTGAAATTAGGCCTGATAAAGACACTTTTGCTGGCCAAAGCACTACTGTACCCTGGCAGCTCGATTCCTGCCCGGGGCATCCCATTCTGTGACTAAAGCAGCCTCTGTTTAAGACCATATAAGCATTTGCTCTTATCATATTTGAAATTAGGCCTGATAAAGACACTTTTGCTGGCCAAAGCACTACTGGACCCTGCCAGCTCGATTCCTGCCCGGGGCATCCCATTCTGTGACTAAAGCAGCCTCTGTTTAAGACCATATAACCATTTGCTCTTATTATATTTATATTATAAGACACTTTTGCTGGGCATAGGCTTACTGCTGCCTGCCAGGTGCACTTCTGTTGAGGCATCCCATTCTGTAACATAGCATACCCCTCTTTATTTACACTAAGCAGCTCTCTTATTTACACTAAGCAGGCCTGTTGGAGGCTGAGTGTTACTGCTCACTTTTGGTGTGCATTATATTCTGTTTCATATAGACCCACCGCTGCCCGGGGTTTTTTTAAATATCACCTACTACCACGCCAGTTAGACTATGTCGGGCAGACAAGTGCCTGGAAGTGAAAAGAGGAGTGGCAGAGGCCAAGATTCCGCAGGCAGAGCTCGCATCAGACTGGGGGCCAGTAGCAGCAGGAGTCACGCTGAGAGACCTAATCTGCCAGTATCTGCTAGCGGTCGGGTCTCCACCAGTAACGCATCTGCCGTGGTAGATTGGTTGATGCGCTCATCAACAACATCATCACAACTTACGTCTGAGACCCCCAGTCTAGGGTCGGTAGGTTCCTCTGACACAACCCTGAGTTGGCATGCCCCGAGAGCAGTCCCTGTCCTCCCATTGCCTCTGGCCTACGCCGTTCCCTCCCCCAGCGACGTATCCTATGCTTTGGGTTCAGCTCCACTCTTTAGTGAGGAGGACCATCAGATAGAGGACAGTCAGCAGCTACTGCCCAGCCAAGAAATGGAGGTGGCTTCTTTAGCTAGGCAGACAAATAGTGATGTGGACAGTGTCGTGGGTGCTGCGAGCGTTCCAGCTCCTGCGCCAGACACTGTTGACGAATCCACGAACATCAGTGACGTACAGCCACAACCCGGTGATGATGATGATGATGACGATGAAGCCGATCGCACTTGGGAGCCGGGTGATGAAGGGGCTTCATCGTCATCATCAGGAGAAGAGGGGTGCAGGTTGCCCCGGAGTCAGCAGCTGAGGCAGCAAGGTGGTAGCAGTCAGCATGGGGGCACAATTCCAAAGGCTGGAGCCGGCCGGGGCCGGGGCCGGGGTAGAGCACCTGCTGTGCGGCAGTCTACCTTATCGGGAGGTAGTGGAGCAGGGGTTCCTGGAGTTGGCAACAGCAGCAGTGAATCAGTGAGGCCAGGGGGTGGGAAAAGTAGCTACTCGGCAGTGTGGCAGTTTTTCCTGAGGCATCCGCAGGAGGGTAACATGGCCACATGCAAGATATGTAGGCAAAAGGTGAAGCGTGGCCAGGGTCCAAATGTTGGCACCACGGCCCTGCGTCAACATATGATGCGTCACCATAAAACGACCTGGGAGAACCGAGGCTTCCAAGGGGTGGTCCAGTCTGCTTCCTCACCAAGTGAGCTCCCAATTTCTGCCAGCCAAGGCTCCAGCACCTCAGCCGAAGGCAGCTGTGCGTCATACCCATCCTCTGTCGCTCCTGCTCCTCCTCCTCCTCCTCCAAGTCATGCATCCCGCCAGCAATCCATCAGCGAAGCCATGTCCAAGAGACAGCAGTATGCGCCCACTCATCCTACGGCGCAGAAGCTGAATGTGCTCCTGTCCAAGTTGCTGGTGCTGCAGTCGCTCCCTTTTCAGGTGGTGGAATCTGCACCTTTCAGAGAACTGATGGCTTGTGCCGAGCCGAGGTGGAGAGTCCCAAGCCGTCATTTCTTTGCCAAGAAGGCAGTACCAGCGCTGCACACTTTTGTTGAACAGAAGGTGGGCCAGTCCTTGAGCCTGTCGGTGTGTAGCAAAATACATGGCAGCGCCGACATCTGGAGCTGTAACTACGGTCAGGGGCAGTACATGTCGTTTACGGCCCACTGGGTGAATGTGGTCCCTTTGCAGCAGCAACTTGGACAGGTCACGCCGCTTCGGCCTCCGCGCTCTCTGCCCATTGGGCCTGTGACACCGTGCGACTCGGCCTCCTCATCCTCCGCCATCTCCTCACCCTCCACTGTAGGCTCAAGTCTCAGTGCCCCTCCAGTCTACCATGTGTGCAGGGCACGGAGGTGTCACGCAGTGCTTCACATGGTTTGTCTTGGCGAACGGAGTCACACAGGGGAGGAACTGCTTAAATGTATTCATCAGGAAATCCAAACATGGCTTACTCCGAGAAAACTTAAAATGGGAATCATGGTTACCGACAATGGGAAGAACATTTTGTCTGCGCTGCGCCAAGGAAGCCTGACCCATGCCCCCTGCATGGCTCACGTCTTCAATCTGGTTGTCAAGCGGTTTCTGAAGTGTTCCCCCCATCTGCAGGACATCCTAACAACTTCACGGAAACTTTGCATGCACTTCAGCCACTCCTACACTGCCAAACACACCCTTCTTGAGCTACAGCGTCAGAATGGTATCCCCCAACATAGTCTGATTTGCGATGTTTCCACCCGTTGGAATTCCACCCTTCACATGTTGGACCGATTATATGAACAGAGAAAAGCCATCACGGATTTCCTGATGATCCAAGCAGATAGGGGGACTCCCCTGTGTAACTTCAATGTCAACCAGTGGCAGCTCATACGTGACACCTGCCGTTTGCTCAGGCCCTTTGAGGAAGCCACTTTATTTGTCAGTCGGCAGGATTACGGGATGAACGACGTGATTCCACTGCTTCATGTACTGCAGCACATGTTGGAAACCATGGCTGGTCAGGGCACTGGAGACATGGCGTTTACATCTTACGGCCACATGAACCCCCTTGGAGCTGAACTGGAGGAGGAGGAGGAGGAAGAGGAGGAGGAGGAGTGAAACACAGTTTAGGCTTGGCGAAATGGCTGGTTTATCTAGTCAGCGGACAGGAGAGGAGGAGCAGGAGCAGCCAGAGGAGCTAGAGGTTTTTGAGGAAGGAGAGACAGAGGACCCGGGCACACCGTGGCAGTATGCAGTGGAGATGGAGACAGGTAGTCCATCCGAGTCACTTGCGCAAATGGCACGAAGCATGCTCACATGCTTGCGTAGTGACCCCAGAATTGTTTCCATCTGTCGGCGGGATGACTTCTGGCTGTCCACCTTATTGGACCCTCGCTTCCGGCACAAAATGGGGGCATTTTTTAAACCCACCGAGAGGGAGGACAAACTCAACTACTACAAAGACATTCTACGTAGGCAGTTGGCCGATGCCTATCTGCGCCATGGTCCATACTCTCGCAGGTCTGACTCGAGGGGACCTCTGCGCTCACCTTCCACTGCCATGGCCGCTGGGGGGGTTGGCAGCAGCAGCAGCAGAAGCTCCATCAGCAGCAGCAGCCTCAGTCTTCAGTCGCTAATGAGTAGCTTTCTACACCCGCATAGTGAGGCTACTCATGAGCAGCAGGAAGACCTGGAGCAGGACCTGAACCAGCAGGTCATGTCATACTTTGACATGACCATGCCAACACACCTTGAGGATCCGCTGGACTTCTGGGCAGCCAAACTTGATTTGTGGCCGCAACTAGCAGAGTTTGCCCTGGAAAAGCTGTCCTGCCCGGCAAGTAGCGTGCTATCTGAGCGGGTGTTTAGTGCGGCGGGGGCCATAGTTACGGCGAGGAGAACTCGTCTGTCAACTAAAAATGTGGAGAGACTCACCTTTGTCAAAATGAATCAGGGATGGATCAGCCAGGATTTCCACCCACCAATGCCTGATGCATGCGACTAGATTCAGCATGGTGCCACGTTTTACACTTTCCAAATGGTGCAAAACATATTTATGTCTTTAGGCCATTTTTTGGGCTCCTGCTGCTGCTACTGTCAACTCCTGCCAACTCCAGGGTGTGATTCATCCAATTTTTGGGCTCCTGAAGCCAACTCCAGTGTATATTTGGGCTCCTGCTGCTGCTGCTGCCAACTTCTGCCAACTCCAGGGTGTGATTCATCCAATTTTTGGGCTCCTGAAGCCAACTCCAGTGTATATTTGGGCTCCTGCTGCTGCTGCTGTCAACTCCTGCCAACTCCAGGGTGTGATTCATCCAATTTTTGGGCTCCTGAAGCCAACTCCAGTGTATATTTGGGCTCCTGCTGCTGCTGCTGCCAACTTCTGCCAACTCCAGGGTGTGATTCATCCAATTTTTGGGCTCCTGAAGCCAACTCCAGTGTATATTTGGGCTCCTGCTGCTGCTGCTGTCAACTCCTGCCAACTCCAGGGTGTGATTCATCCAATTTTTGGGCTCCTGAAGCCAACTCCAGTGTATATTTGGGCTCCTGCTGCTGCTGCTGTCAACTCCTGCCAACTCCAGGGTGTGATTCATCCAATTTTTGGGCTCCTGAAGCCAACTCCAGTGTATATTTGGGCTCCTGCTGCTGCTGCTGCCAACTTCTGCCAACTCCAGGGTGTGATTCATCCAATTTTTGGGCTCCTGAAGCCAACTCCAGTGTATATTTGGGCTCCTGCTGCTGCTGCTGCCAACTTCTGCCAACTCCAGGGTGTGATTCATCCAATTTTTGGGCTCCTGAAGCCAACTCCAGTGTATATTTGGGCTCCTGCTGCTGCTGCTGTCAACTCCTGCCAACTCCAGGGTGTGATTCATCCAATTTTTGGGCTCCTGAAGCCAACTCCAGTGTATATTTGGGCTCCTGCTGCTGCTGCTGCCAACTTCTGCCAACTCCAGGGTGTGATTCATCCAATTTTTGGGCTCCTGAAGCCAACTCCAGTGTATATTTGGGCTCCTGCTGCTGCTGCTGTCAACTCCTGCCAACTCCAGGGTGTGATTCATCCAATTTTTGGGCTCCTGAAGCCAACTCCAGTGTATATTTGGGCTCCTGCTGCTGCTGCTGCCAACTTCTGCCAACTCCAGGGTGTGATTCATCCAATTTTTGGGCTCCTGAAGCCAACTCCAGTGTATATTTGGGCTCCTGCTGCTGCTGCTGTCAACTCCTGCCAACTCCAGGGTGTGATTCATCCAATTTTTGGGCTCCTGAAGCCAACTCCAGTGTATATTTGGGCTCCTGCTGCTGCTGCTGCCAACTTCTGCCAACTCCAGGGTGTGATTCATCCAATTTTTGGGCTCCTGAAGCCAACTCCAGTGTATATTTGGGCTCCTGCTGCTGCTGCTGTCAACTCCTGCCAACTCCAGGGTGTGATTCATCCAATTTTTGGGCTCCTGAAGCCAACTCCAGTGTATATTTGGGCTCCTGCTGCTGCTGCTGTCAACTCCTGCCAACTCCAGGGTGTGATTCATCCAATTTTTGGGCTCCTGAAGCCAACTCCAGTGTATATTTGGGCTCCTGCTGCTGCTGCTGCCAACTTCTGCCAACTCCAGGGTGTGATTCATCCAATTTTTGGGCTCCTGAAGCCAACTCCAGTGTATATTTGGGCTCCTGCTGCTGCTGCTGCCAACTTCTGCCAACTCCAGGGTGTGATTCATCCAATTTTTGGGCTCCTGAAGCCAACTCCAGTGTATATTTGGGCTCCTGCTGCTGCTGCTGCCAACTCCTGCCAACTCCAGGGTGTGATTCATCCAATTTTTGGGCTCCTGAAGCCAACTCCAGTGTATATTTGGGCTCCTGCTGCTGCTGCTGCCAACTTCTGCCAACTCCAGGGTGTGATTCATCCAATTTTTGGGCTCCTGAAGCCAACTCCAGTGTATATTTGGGCTCCTGCTGCTGCTGCTGTCAACTCCTGCCAACTCCAGGGTGTGATTCATCCAATTTTTGGGCTCCTGAAGCCAACTCCAGTGTATATTTGGGCTCCTGCTGCTGCTGCTGCCAACTTCTGCCAACTCCAGGGTGTGATTCATCCAATTTTTGGGCTCCTGAAGCCAACTCCAGTGTATATTTGGGCTCCTGCTGCTGCTGCTGTCAACTCCTGCCAACTCCAGGGTGTGATTCATCCAATTTTTGGGCTCCTGAAGCCAACTCCAGTGTATATTTGGGCTCCTGCTGCTGCTGCTGTCAACTCCTGCCAACTCCAGGGTGTGATTCATCCAATTTTTGGGCTCCTGAAGCCAACTCCAGTGTATATTTGGGCTCCTGCTGCTGCTGCTGCCAACTTCTGCCAACTCCAGGGTGTGATTCATCCAATTTTTGGGCTCCTGAAGCCAACTCCAGTGTATATTTGGGCTCCTGCTGCTGCTGCTGTCAACTCCTGCCAACTCCAGGGTGTGATTCATCCAATTTTTGGGCTCCTGAAGCCAACTCCAGTGTATATTTGGGCTCCTGCTGCTGCTGCTGCCAACTTCTGCCAACTCCAGGGTGTGATTCATCCAATTTTTGGGCTCCTGAAGCCAACTCCAGTGTATATTTGGGCTCCTGCTGCTGCTGCTGTCAACTCCTGCCAACTCCAGGGTGTGATTCATCCAATTTTTGGGCTCCTGAAGCCAACTCCAGTGTATATTTGGGCTCCTGCTGCTGCTGCTGCCAACTTCTGCCAACTCCAGGGTGTGATTCATCCAATTTTTGGGCTCCTGAAGCCAACTCCAGTGTATATTTGGGCTCCTGCTGCTGCTGCTGCCAACTTCTGCCAACTCCAGGGTGTGATTCATCCAATTTTTGGGCTCCTGAAGCCAACTCCAGTGTATATTTGGGCTCCTGCTGCTGCTGCTGTCAACTCCTGCCAACTCCAGGGTGTGATTCATCCAATTTTTGGGCTCCTGAAGCCAACTCCAGTGTATATTTGGGCTCCTGCTGCTGCTGCTGTCAACTCCTGCCAACTCCAGGGTGTGATTCATCCAATTTTTGGGCTCCTGAAGCCAACTCCAGTGTATATTTGGGCTCCTGCTGCTTCTGCTGCCAACTTCTGCCAACTCCAGGGTGTGATTCATCCAATTTTTGGGCTCCTGAAGCCAACTCCAGTGTATATTTGGGCTCCTGCTGCTGCTGCTGTCAACTCCTGCCAACTCCAGGGTGTGATTCATCCAATTTTTGGGCTCCTGAAGCCAACTCCAGTGTATATTTGGGCTCCTGCTGCTGCTGCTGTCAACTCCTGCCAACTCCAGGGTGTGATTCATCCAATTTTTGGGCTCCTGAAGCCAACTCCAGTGTATATTTGGGCTCCTGCTGCTGCTGCTGTCAACTCCTGCCAACTCCAGGGTGTGATTCATCCAATTTTTGGGCTCCTGAAGCCAACTCCAGTGTATATTTGGGCTCCTGCTGCTGCTGCTGCCAACTTCTGCCAACTCCAGGGTGTGATTCATCCAATTTTTGGGCTCCTGAAGCCAACTCCAGTGTATATTTGGGCTCCTGCTGCTGCTGCTGCCAACTTCTGCCAACTCCAGGGTGTGATTCATCCAATTTTTGGGCTCCTGAAGCCAACTCCAGTGTATATTTGGGCTCCTTCTGCCCCTCATAGTGATGCCACTTCAACTCTCTGCAATTGTGCCGCTCTGCGATTCTATTAGCGATGCCTCTGATCTGCATGTGATATTTCTTAAAAGTATTATTTAACTAACCCAGCACGCATCCTGTGCGTGTTACAGCAAGGCTGAATGGTTTACAACCCTATTGAGGCTGTAGGAGGCTCAGAAATAGCCGTTTTTAATAGCGATTCGTCGCGAATTTATTCGGGTCGAAACGATTTTTGTCGGAAAATTCGGCGAATCAGTCGAATCGAATTTTTCAAAAGTTCGCTCATCTCTAGTTGTAATAAGATTGGTGGTGCACATTTATTTTTTCCGATAGCGCGTTCCTTAAAGGGGATGGTGCCCCTCTGGAGGGCAAAAGGAGAGGACATTCCGACAGAGACAGCGTGTGGGACTGCTCTGTCCAGTGCCGATAGCATGAAGGGGTCAAAGAGCGGGAGGAAGGGACCCCTGGCCCCAATATACCCACCCTCTCCCTCTCGTCACTTTCCCCCAACCTCCAAGTACATGGTTGGTCCAGCTCCTGATAGGAGTCCAGGCCTGTCATATGGTGCCTCCCTTAAGGGGACGGTGCCCCTCTGGAGAAGGTGCCCCCCACCTCCATCACATGACTGGTCCAGCTCCTGGAGAAGTAAAAGGGCAAAAGGAGAGGACATTTCAACAGAGACAGTGGATGGAACTGCTCCATCCAGCACCGATAGCATGAAGGGTCAAAGAGGGGGAGAGAGAGTCCCCTGGCCCATATGTACCCCCTCGTCACCTCTCCCCCACTTCCAATTACACAACTGGTCCAGCTCCCGATAGGAGCCCAGGCCAGTCATAGGGCAAAAGGAGAGGACATTCCGACATAGACAGCGGGTGGGACTGCTCCGTCCAGTGCCAATAGCATGAGAGACCCCTGGCCCCTATATACCCCCCTCGTCACCTCCCCCCACCTCTAATTACATGACTGGTCCAGCTCCTGATGACTGGTCCAGCTCCTGGGGGGAGGTGACGAGGGGGGTATATAGGGGCCAGGGGTCTCTCATGCTATTGCCACTGGACGGAGCAGTCCCACCCGCTGTCTATGTCGGAATGATAGTCATATGGCACATGCCTTAAGGGGACGGTGACCCTCTGGAAAGTAAAAGGGAAAAAGGAGAGGGCATTCCGACAGAGACAGCGGGTGGGACTGCTCCGTCCAGCACCGATAGGATGAGGAGTCAAAGAGGGGAAGGAAGGGACCCCTGACCCTTATATACCCACCTCCTCCCCCTCGTCACCCCCCCCCCCCCACCTACAATTACACGACTGGTCCAGCTCCCGATAGAAGCTCTGGCCAGTCATATGACCCCCTAAGGGGACGGCGCCCCTCTGGAGAAGTAAAAGGGCAAAAGGAGAGGACATTCCAATAGAGACAGTGGATGGGATTGCTCCATCCAGAACCAATAGCATGAGGGGTCAAAAAGGGGGAGGGAGAGACCCCTGGCCCCTATGTACCTCCTCTTCACCTCCCCCCCCCCCACTTCCAATTACACGACTGGTCCAGCTCCCGATAGGAGCCCAGGCCAGTCATAGGGCAAAAGAAGAGGACATTCAGACATAGACAGCGGGTGGGACTGCTCCGTCCAGTGCCAATAGCATGTGGGGTCAAAGAGGGGGAGAAAGGGACCCCTGACCCTTATATACCCCCCTCCCCCTCGTCACCCCCCCACCCCCACCTACAATTAGACGACTGGTCCTGCTCCTGATAGGAGCTCAGGCTAGTCATGTGGCAGGACCCTTAAGGGGATGACACCCCTCTGGAGAAGTAAAAGGGCAAAAATAGAGGGCATTCCGACAGAGACAGCGGATGGGACTGCTCCATCCAGCACCCATAGCATGAGGGGTCAAAGAGGGGGAGGGAGAGACCCCTGGCCCCTATGTACCCCCTCCCCCTTGTCACCCCCCCACCCCCACTTCCAATTACACGACTGGTTCAGCTCCCGACAGGAGCCCAGGCCAGTCATAGGGCAAAAGGAGAGGACATTTGAGGGGTCAAAGAGGGGGAGGGAGGGACCCAATAGGAGCTCAGGCCAGTCATATGCCCCCCCCCCCCCCAAGGGGACGGCACCCTCTGGAGAAGTAAAAGGGCAAAAATAGAGGGCATTCCGACATAGACAGCAGAGGGGACTGCTCCGTCCAGTGACGATTGCACTCAAAGAGGGGGAGGGAGGGACCCCTATACACCTCCCTCCCCCTCATCACCTTCCCCCCCACCTCCAATTACACAACTGGTCCAGCTCCTGAATTATAGAGACGAACTGTATAAAATATCCCCGCCAAGCTTATGGCTTATTCTCTTATGGTGGGAATAACATCCAGGGGTGACAGGTTTAGAGGCTGATTCATTAATAGCGCCAGGTAGCGACAGATGAGCGTCTGTAGCAGGCATTTTCAGAGCGCCCGCTAGTAGTCGCTTTGCTCAGCCGTGGGTCGCTACTTCATAGCTACTCAGTCGATGTTCAGTAATGTTGAATACATTGTGAGGAGTTGCTATTTGACCAGTACAGCGCTGTATGGGAGCGCATGTTAGCGACTGCTCATAGCGACCGACTCACACCATATTCAGCAAAAAAACAGCCTCGCAAATCTCTGGCGCTGAAAAATGCTTGTTTGAAGCCCAGAGCGCAGGAGGCGGTGTGATTAAAGTGTGTTTTTCAGCATCTATCAACTAGTAACAAAGCGAAAACATATGGAATTACATTGTAATAACATTGTAACACTTTAATGGCAGACCTGTAATGTCATTTCTGAAGAAATTTTTTAAAAAATCATAAAAATGTGAAAAAACTGTTTTTTCAATGCCAGGAGAGGTCACAGAAATATTTGTGATTTTTGGGGGAAAAAAAACCCGGTTTAAAGAGAAGAAAAGGATCGTCCATTGAAATGTATGGGAGAGCGACAGGTAGCGAGAGGTCATACCTGGCGCTGTGCAAGGCGGAACGCCGGCGCTGTTCGCTGAGGCTGTGAAAATGATGAATCAGACGCTACATGGCGCTATCCCAGTCGCTAAACAGATTCTGCTTGATAAATGTGTAATTGCGTGCCGTGTCCGGCGTTCACCAGTCGCTACCTGTCATTAATCAGCCGCTACCTGACGCTATCCCTTCTTAAATAAGGGCCTTAGTCTATCAGGGGTGACAGAGTCTGTCACCCCGGATGTCCTTTTCCTTCCATTTAAAGAAAGAAAAACAAGCCTAACTGGATATTTCTTGATGCCGGGTGTATAAGTGACCCCTCCTCCTGCCATCCAGCAAATGTATATGGATTTTAACATTGGGCCATTTTTTCGCGATAGTGCTTCTTTAAACACAACGAGCGCTAAGGATGCGCACAGCTGAGCGCGCACATTTTTGGATTATTTTCCTCTCTGTCCGTCAGCCGCCGGTCATTAGGAATTTTTGACGGTTTTTATGGCCCGTCTCTAGAGGGATTATTCCGAGAGCGGATTATTATTACAGCCTATTAGGGAAGCTAAAGCAGCATGCATGACATTGAAATGGAGAATTGAATATTTCTTTGGAAAATTGAACGCGTCGCTCGCATAGCGGAGCCAAAATATTTACTTTATTGATTAACTTTCCAAACAGAAACATATGTATAGATGGCGGCGGGGGGGAGGGGGGGCGCAGATGAGCCAGATCTTCGGAGTTCATCCAAACCCCAATTAGTCTATGCGTTACGTGTAAATAAAACATAGCGCAATCTGGAGAGAGACGCGGCGGGTGCTGATCTGCCGGATCTTTCAGTCAGCTCCGCTCTCTCTTCTTCTCTCTCTCTCTCACGCTTTCTTTTGCTGCCAGATCTTTCTTTATAAAACAAAAGGGCAGGCTGATTCATCACTAACGCCAGGTAGCGACAGATGAGCGTCTGTAGCAGGCATTTCAGAGCGCCCGCTAGTAGTCGCTGTGTTCGCCCGTGGGTCGCTAGTTCATAGCGACTCAGTCGCTGTGCAGCAATGATGAATACATTGTGAGGAGTCGCTATTTGACCAGTACAGCGCTGTATGGGAGCGCATGTTAGCGACTGGTCAGTGCGACCGACTCACAACATATTCATTAAAAAAACAGCCTCACAAAACTCCGACGCTGAAAAATGCTTCTCTGAAGCCCAGAGCGCAGGAGGCGGTGTGTTTAAAGTCTGTTTTTCAGCATCTATCCACTAGTAACAAAGCGAAAACATATGGAATTACATTGTAACAACATTGTAACATGAACACATTAATGCCAGACCTGTAATGTCATTTCCGCATAAATTAAAAAACATGAAAAATATTTGAAAAAAATGGCTTTTTTTAGGCCAGAAGAGGTCACAACATTATTTGAGCTTTTAAAAAAAAAAAAAAAAATTAACAAAAACCCTGTTTAAAAATAAATAAAAGAACGTCCATTGAAATGTATGGGAGAGCGACAGGTAGCAAGAGGTCATACCTCGAGCTGTTCACTGAGGCTGGGATAATGATGAATCGGACGCTACATGGCGTTATCCCAGTCGCTCAACATATTCTGCTTGATAAATGTGTAATTGCTGCCGTGTCCGGCGTTAACCTGTCACTACCTGACGCTATCCCTTCATGAATAAGGGCCATTGCCATAAACAACGGGGAGGCCGATTCATTAATAGCGGCAGGTCGCGACAGATGAGCGACTGTAGCGGCATTTTCAGAGCGCCCGCTAGTAGTCGCTGTGCTTGGCCATTGTTCGGTTGTTGACAGCGACTCAGTCGGTGTGCTGTAATGTTGAATATTGGGTGAGGAGTCGCTATTTGACAGGTTCTGCGCTGTATGGGAGCGCATGATAGCGACTGGCCATAGCGACCGGCTCCCAGCATATTCATTAACAAATCACGCTCAAAAAATTCTCGCGCTGTGAAATGCATGTTTAAACCCCAGAGCGCTGGCGGCGATGGGTTAAAAGTAGTTTTTTAACCCCCAAACAACCATATTTTTGGAAACCAAAAAAAACAATTAATTTTGTAATATGAATACATTAATATCAGACCTGTAATATCAATTCTGTACAATTAATTTTTTTAATTTTTTTCCCTTAAAGAAATTATCTAAAATGGCAGAAGTGGTCACAGAATTTTTCACATTAAAAAAAAAAAAAATAATAATAATAACAATTAATTATTAATATTTAAAGATTGTTCCATTGAAATGCATTGGAGATCGCCAGATAGCGAGAGGTCATACCTGTCGCTGTTCAAGGTCGGACGCTGGCGCTGTGGGCTGAGGCTGGAATAATGACGAATGAGAGGCTATATGGCGCTATCTCAGTCGCTAAGCAGGATTGGCTTGATAAATGTGTGATTGTGGTGGGGAGCCGGCGTTCTCGTGGCGGGGCCCGTAATTACCGGCCGCTCACCAGTCGCTACCTGTCGCTATTCCTTCATAAATAAGGACCTAAGGGCTTTATTCATCAAGGGATAGCGACAGGTAGTGCCTTCTAAGCGACAGGTAGCGGCCAGCCGCGGCACGCAATACCACATTTATGAAGGCAATTCTGGTGAGCGCCTCTTACAGCGACACGTAGCGACCGATTCATCATCACATACGGCCCAGCAGATCCCACCTTCCAGAGCGCCTGGTATTAACTGTCGCTACCTGTCGCTCTCCCATAATTTTCAATAGACATTACTTCTCTTTAAACAGGGTTTTCTTTTACAAATTTTTTTTTTTTTTTGTATCAAATCATTGTGTGACCTCTCTTGGCCTATTTAAATACATTTTTGAAAACTTTTTGATTTTTGATTTATTTATGCAGAATTGTCCTTACATGTCTGGTATTAAAGTGTTCATGTTACAATGTAATAACAATGTCATTCCATATGTTTTCGCTTTGTTACTAGTGGATAGATGCTGAAAAACACAATGTAATCACACCGCCTCCTGCGCTCTGGGCTTCAGAGAAGCATTTTTCTGCTCGGGAGGTGTGTGAGGCTGTTTTTTTACTGAATATGTTGTGAGTCGGTCGCACTGACCAGTCGCTAACATGCGCTCCCATACAGCACTGTACTGGTCAAATAGCGACTCCTCACAATGTATTCATCATTGCTGCACAGTGACTGAGTCGCTAAGAACTAGCGACCCACGGCCGAGCACAGTGATAACTAGCGGGCGCTCTGAAAATGCCTGCTACAGACGCTCATCTGTCGCTACCTGGCGTTAGTGATGAATCAGCCTGATAGTATGGAACCTATGACGGCATTGAAGAAGAGCACTAGCAACCTTTTTGACAGTCCCGTCTTCTTCAGTTGCCGCTGTTGTGCTTTCCTCAGTAGAGCCGTGGTGTTCCTTTCCCAGCTGAGGTTATTGGAGATGCCGCTTTGCCAAATCACAAAGATACGGCAAACGGTTCTGGTTGTTCAAGAGGCTACTCATGCGCAGTTGGACCAGGGAAAGGTCAATATTGGCGACCTGGGGGGTCCCACACAGCAGGGCGTCCCAATCTTTTAGATTTCCGGGCTGGCCACCTGAGTTTTGTTCCGTTTTAAAGCGGACCTTCACCCTGAATAAGAGCCTATCTTATATGTTTCCCACACCCTGTACATACAGATTGCTCACATTAATCAGGATCTTTACCCTAAATTAGAGTCTATCTTATATGTTTCCCACACCCTGTACATACAGATTGCCAACATTAATCCGGACCCTCACCCTGAATAAGAGCCTATCTTATATGTTTCCCACACTCTGTACATACAGATTGCCCACATTAATCCGGATCTTTACCCTAAATTAGAGTCTATCTTATATGTTTCCCACACCCTGTACATACAGATTGCCAACATTAATCCGGACCCTCACCCTGAATAAGAGCCTATCTTATATGTTTCCCACACTCTGTACATACAGATTGCCCACATTAAATATCATCCTATCTGCATCTACTACATTTTCTGAGCCTTTAAACATCCAAGAAACCTACTTAGGTCTTAGCAGTCTCTCCCATCTCTTAGCAGTCCCCTTGCCCAAGATGGCAACACATACAGTCTCAGGCTCCCTGCAAACAGGAAGTGTCTTCTGACTGTGCCGCTCTGCATTCTGGGATTGCTGACCCTTTCCTGACCCCAGCTCTGCTCTGTTTGTGCAAAACACAGCTATAACCCACCCCCCTGTACTTTTGCCTCCTCTCTTCTCCTCAGTATGTGATGCTTCTAAGGCAAGATGGCGGTGCCCATATCCTAGAGTCCTGAACAGAGTTGCAGCCCAGTGGGAGAAAAAATAAAAAGTAAGTGACTAAAAACTTAAAATAGATTCATTTTAGATGCTGAGGAATAGTTTTTTAACGGTTTGGGCTTTTTTATTAAAGTGGACCAAAATCCACAGAATGTGTGAAATATATTTAGCCATAGTCCCTGCCGATATTCCCTTCTTAGGGTGTAGAACTAAAAATGGAGGTTTTTGTTTTTCGTACTGTTTTCGCTGTCCCTCTGTAAGATGGCAGGAGATCAGTCCTGGCATAGGTGCGGCGATGACATCATTGCCACACATTGCAATGACAATAAATGGAGGAGGCGGAGCTTTACACCTAAAACAGGCGCCATTATCTGGGATTAGAGTGAAGCAGGAGCACTAAAAATTGGCAAAAGGTGTTTTTCATGGGTTTAGCAACTTGAGGGGATGCTGGTTAAAAATGTGGGTTCTGTTCCGCTTTAAATTATGCTGATGGTCCGGTTTAATCAAAGAAAAAATCAATTCGCCACAAATCCGAATTTCTTGGGATTATTGGGGTTTGTGCCTAAAATTTTCCCTGAAATAGGTAAAAAAAAAAAACAGAAAACCCACCTGCTGCCTTGCTCCATCACTGGGTGCAGGTATCCTATGCTTGTACCCGCTCTGCGCAAAGAGCACTTAACCAAAAGGACCCAAGAGGCAGTCAGGTGGGTGGTACACGCCATCATCCGGTCCGTATGCTGCTACCATCCAAGAAGGTAGGCGTAAACCGGCGGTGGGGCCAATCAACAGCACACACAAGGCATTATTTATGAAGGGATAGCGTCAGGTAGCGCCTTGTTAATGACAGGTAGCGACAGCTAGCAACAGGTGAACGCCGGACACGGCAGCAATTGCACATTTTTCAAGCAGAATCTGTGGAGCGACTGGGATAGCGGCATGTAGCGTCTGATTCATCATTATCCCAGCATCAGCGAACAGCACCGGCGTTCAGCCTTGCACAGCGCCAGGTATTACCTCTCGCTACCTGGCGCTCTCTCATACATTTCAATGGACGATCCTTTTCTTCTCTTTTAACTGGGTTTTTTTTTTTTTTTTTTTTTTTTTTTAAATCTCAAATAATGTTGTGACCTCTTCTGGCCTAGAAAAAGCAGTTTTTTCATATATTTTCCATGTTTAATATATTTCTGCAGAAATGTCATTACAGGTCTGCCATTAAAGTGTTCATGTTACAATGTTGCTACAATGTAATTCCATATGTTTTCGCTTTGTTACTAGTGGATAGATGCTGAAAAACAGACTTTAAACACACCGCCTCCTGCGCTCTGGGCTTCAGAGAAGCATTTTTCTGCTCCGGAGTTTTGTGAGGCTATTTCTTTACTGAATATGTTGTGAGTCGTTCGCACTGACCAGTCGCTAACATGCGCTCCCATACAGCGCTGTACTGGTCAAGTAGCGACTCATCACAATGTATTCATCATTGCTGCACAGTGCCTGAGTCGCTAAGAACTAGCGACCCACGGCCGAGCACAGCGACTACTAGCGGGCGCTCTGAAAATGCTGCTACAGATGCTCATCTGTCGCTACCTGGCGTTAGTGATGAATCAGCCTGACAGAGACCAACTAGCTCACTAAGGACACAGGATAGGTCTTACCCGCACAGCAAGGTCCCGCTGCACCATTCAGTACAGGTAACGAAGAAATGGAGTCCCTTATCCCGAGTGGCACTACTCTTTACATATCAAAAATATATCCAATTTTATTAATCAAATGAAAAAATACATATACTTAGACATTTTAAAAACAAGCTAAAACACAGATAACATAAGACAATCCTGCGAGGGGGGGGGGGGGGGGAGAATGACAAAACTGCTTTTACGGGCTAATGATTTTTGCAATAATAAAATATATTAATTTAGGTCCTCCTTATACCTGCTGGAAAATATCTACACTGTGTTCATCATACACTAAACCCAAAAAAAAAAAAATGTAATATATATATATATATGTATATATATATATATATATATATATATACAACATAAAGCTATAACTGTGCATATTCAAAGTGCCGGGCGGTCAGTGGGGGGGTGATGCTGCTCGGCCCTTTGGAATGCATCATGTGAAAGGGGCCATTTTGCTCCATCCTATACATCGTTCTAACTTTTTGTCAATTTTTTTTTTATGTTTATCATCCTTACAGTATGCGGTTGCATTGATTAGCGAATGCAATTTTCCGTTATTCTTCACTGCGCTTTGTAGGGACTGCGGCATCTTATCACACTGCGGCGACTTGTTCTTTAATTTATATCCCTTGTGGCAAGCTTGACAAGCTCCTGTCACCGCTTAATGAAGTCTCTCCCTATTTATTGCTCTGTACTGACTAACTTTTCCATTACATTTCTTGTGGGATCATCTGTCACCACTGCTTATTGCCTGGATGCAGAAGAGAGATCTGCTCCGCGTGAGATCTCGCCGGGTGCGTGACGTGACCCTCAATGGCGGCATCAAGCCTCTACGCAGTTTATTGTAATTGCGAAAAAATTCATTACATGGATATGCAAACACTTACATGTTCAGCAATGAAAGTAATGTACCTCGTGCTGGGAGTTTTCTAACTCGCACTGCTGAGCTGTACAATTTAAAAAGCAGGACAGGAATTCTGCTGTTAGTTTTCAACATACATGTAAAGGAATTACACCCCTCCAACCCCTCCTAGGGGGCTCAGTAGTGTTTTTAACTAACCAAATCCTACAACAATTGAATATTATTATTATGTAACACTTACATGTTCACCATTGCCTCTAATAACACTTGTGCTAGCACATTCCTGTGCTGTACAATATAAGAAGCAGGACAGGAGTTTTGCTGTTAGTTTGCAAAAATAGAAAGGAATTATCCCCACCCTCTCGGGGTCTCAATTGTCATCTAAACGAACCAAATACTACGGCAAAAGAATATTATTAAAGTGTAACACTTACAGCACAGACAGTAATTAAACTTGTGCTTGGAATTTTCTTACGCTTACCGCTGCGCTGTACAATGTAACAACCATGACAGGAGTTCTGCTGTTAGTTTGCAAAAAGAATTTTAAAAAATTGTCCCCCTCCCCTCCTGGGGTCTCATTAGTCTTCTAAACTAACAAAACCCTACAAATATAGAATAATATTTTTATGTAACACGTATATGTTCAATACTGACAGTATAAAACTATTGCTGGGAGTTCTCTAACTCACACTTCTGAGCTGTACAATATAACAAGCAGGACAGGAGTTTTGCTGCTAGTTTGCAAAAATAGAAAGGAATTATCCCCACCGTCTTGGGGTCTCATTCGTCATCTAAACTAACCAAACACCACACCAATAGAATATTATTAAAACGTAACACTTACAGCACAGACAGTAATTAAACTCGTGCTTGGAATTTTCTTATGCTTACCGCTGCGCTGTACAATGTAACAACCATAACAGGAGTTCTGCTATTTGTTTGCAAAAAGAAGTAAAAATAATTGTCCCCCTCCCCTCCTGGGGTCCCACTAGTCTTCGAAATTAACAAAACCCTACAATGATAGAATATTATTTTTATGTAACACGTATATGTTCAATACTGGCAGTATAAAACTATTGCTGGGAGTTCTGTAACTCACACTGCTGAGCTGTACAATATAACAAGCAGGACAGGAGTTTTGCTGTTAGTTTGCAAAAATAGAAAGGAATGATCCCCACCCTTTTGGGGTCTCGTTTGTCTTCTAAACTAACCAAACACCACACCAATAGAATATTATTAAAACGTAACACTTACAGCACAAACAGTAATTAAACCCCTGCTTGGAATTTTCTTACGCTTACCGCTGCACTGTACAATGTAACAACCATGACAGGAGTTCTGCTGTTAGTTTGCAAAAAGAATAAATAAAAAGAATTGTCCTCTTCCCCTTTTGGGGTCTCGTTAGTCTTCTAAACTAACAAAATCCTACAATGATAGAATCTTATTTTTATGTAACACATATATGTTCAATACTGACAGTATAAAACTATTGCTTGGAGTCTTGTAACTCACACTGCTGAGCTGTACAATATAACAAGCAGGACCGGAGTTCTGCTGTTAGATTGCAAAAAAGAATAATAAATACTTACCCCCCTCCCCCTTTTGGGTCTTATTAGTCTTCTAAACAAACAAAATCATACAAAGATATTATTACGAATTATTATTATGAATTACGTATTATTATTATTTATTATTACATAGAAACATAGAAACATAGAAGGTTGACGGCAGAAGGAGCCCATACGGTCCATCTAGTCTGCCCTTATGTGTATACTGTATGTACTCTGTATCTTATGTGTATACTGTATGTTCTCTGTATCTTATGTGTATACTGTATGTTCTCTGTATCTTATGTGTATACTGTATGTTCTCTTTATCTTATGTGTATACTGTATGTTTTCTGTATCTTATGTGTATACTGTATGTTCTCTGTATCTTATGTGTATACTGTATGTTCTCTGTATCTTATGTGTATACTGTATGTTCTCTTTATCTTAGGATAGATGGAGTCTTATCCCAGACATGTTTAAATTCACTGACTAAACCACCTCTGCTGGAAGTTCCCAGCATCTACTACTCTTTCTGTGAAATAATATTTTCTAACATTGCTCCTGATCTTCCCCCCGACTAGCTTCAGGTTGGGCCCCTTGTTCTATCATTAAGTTTCTTCTTAAAAACACTTCCCTCCTGAACCTTATTCAATCCTTTCACATATTTAAAGGTCTCCATCATGTCCCCTCTCTCCCTTCTTTTCTCCAAACTGTACAAATTAAGTTCTTTAAGTCTCTCCTGATAAGTTTTAAGTTTAAGTCCTTCCACCATTTTCGTTGCCGGCCTTTGGACACGTTCTATTTGAATAATGTCTTTTTGCAGGGGAGGTCTCCAGAATTGCACACAGTATTCTAGCTGTGGCCTTACCAGGGCTCTATACAGCGGCATCACAACCTCCCTCTTCCTACTGGTGATGCCTCGAGCTATGCAGCCGAGCATCCTGCTTGCTTTTCCCACTGCCTGGCTACACTGTCCACTCATCTTGCAGCTTTCAGTAATCAGTATCCCTAAATCTCTCTCCTCCGAGGTCCTGGATAACACAGTGCTGCCCATACGGTACTCAGAGCAGGGATTCCTTCTACCCAAGTGCATGATTTTACATTTAGAGACATTAAACTCTAGTTTCCACAGTTTTGACCATCTATCCAGTAAAGCTAAATCATTTTCCATGTTGCAGACACCTCCAGGAATATCCAACCTATTACTAACCTTTGTATCATCAGCAAACAGACAAACTTTTCCTACCAAGCCTTCTCCTATGTCACTTACAAATATATTAAAAAGAATGGGGCCCAGGACAGAGCCTTGCGGCACACCACTTGTAACTCGCCTTTGTTCAGATTGCACGCCATTTACAACAACGCTCTGATACCGATCCCTCAGCCAACTGGAAATCCACTGAACTATCCAGGGATTGAGTCCTACCTTTAATAACTTATCTATGATCTTTATGTGGTACAGTGTCAAAAGCTTTGCTAAAATCCAGATAGGCGATATCCACAGCACCACCTTCATCTAACACTTTAGTGACATTGTCAAAGAAATCAATAAGATGAGTGTCACATGATCTGCCCTCAGTAAAGCCGTGCTGTTTTGGGTCCAATAGGTCATTAATTTTTAGATGGGAAATTATCTGTGTTTTTAAGAGTGTTT
The DNA here is from genome assembly GCA_027917425.1 of Gastrophryne carolinensis. Taxonomy (NCBI): domain Eukaryota; kingdom Metazoa; phylum Chordata; class Amphibia; order Anura; family Microhylidae; genus Gastrophryne; species Gastrophryne carolinensis. The sequence goes on along the minus strand of CM051239.1, from coordinate 16,294,589 downwards.
CCATTAATTTGACCACTATAGATGTTACACTTACTGGCCTGTAATTACTGGCTTCTTCTCTACTCCCCTTTTTATGGATTGGAACGACATTGGCCATTCTCCAATCATCTGGAACCTCACCAGTTGAAAGGGAATGGTTAAAGGAGCAGTATTGCGAATTTTTCTTGGTGACTTATATTTAAATGGTACTTTGAATGTAGGTAAGTGTTGGAGTAAGAATTACAAATGTAGAAAAAAATGATGTGTGTGTTGAGCAGCTGGAGATTAATAGCTCATGTTTATGTCTGCTGAGTGTCGGGACCCGACACTCTGGCCTGTTCCACGCTGAGGAGAGGGGTGAAACAATGTATCAAAGTTTCAGCTGTTCAGTGCTGGCAGCCGTCCAGCATAAGATAACAACATTGCAACATTGCCTGGCCAGAACTCATATATCTAAAACAGAGAGAAAAGCTCTAGAAGTCATTTAGCTGATTTTGACAGTTTTCCCTTCATGTTGGCTCTGCTGCAGAATCTTTCAGTTTACCATTTTCTCTTTCATATTCTTATTTTTCATTTTTCCATGAGATCTTTCTTTCATCTTTGTGTGTTTTGAGCAAAGCCCAACCCAGGATTTTCACTATCTGGAGTTTTGTTTTGTGCCCCTAGGGGCATCCCGACTTGGGATGCCCTGATATGTGAAAACCTACCTTTCCCTGTCCCACAGCGCATGCGCGGGCTCTCATCCAATCAGCGCTGTTTGCACGCAGATGGGGAGCCTGAGCAGTAACCTTCCTAGCCACCCGGCCTGTCTAAATGACTATCTGCGTGAGCGCGCCAGAAAAATGGGGGGATCTGTGGTTATCCTGGGGTCGTTTCCCACAGTGGGCATCCTGATTTAGAATGCCCAAGGGGGAAGGTCAATGGCCGGGTCTTATAGACTTCAGGGTCGGCAACTCAGGGTTTTGTTCCACTTTAATACCTTTAGATTTTCCTGCACAGTTATTCAAAGAAGAATTTCAGTCGTTTTCAGTCAGTTTAGTTTATTTTGTATAGATTTTACACATTTGAGTCACCTGGTCTCATAACAAAAGCAGCACCTCACACACACACAGCCGTTACCACTGATTACAGTGTCAGCCTCTGAGGTAAAGTGTTGCTAGGAGACCAGTGGACTAAATGAAGCAGCTCACTAAATACAACCCAGCAGATCCCCCTATTCAGCAAATGGACTGAGCCATTGTAATTATACAATTTAAAAGGAAGGCATAGATTTTTTCCTATTTCTATCGCCAGATTATTTATACACGTTAGAAGCTATCGTGTGGCTATTTAATTATTTATCTTTTTTAATGCAAATTTCGCGATACCGCTCCTTTAAGTAAATCAGTCAGAGGGGCTGCAATCACAAACCTAAGTTCCCTTAGAACTCTGGGGTGGATTCCATCTGGACCCATCGCCTTACTTACCTTTAGATGTGCCAGCTTGGCTAAGACATCAGCCTCCAGAAACTCCGGAGCTGTGCCCTCCCAGCTGGATGTTGTGCTATGGCCATGCCTGCTACTATCTGAAAATACCGAACAAAAGTAGCTATTCAGATGGTCAGCCACAGCCTTATCTCCGTCAATATATTTATTTTCCCTATTTCTAATTTTTGAGACTGCATTGTTTTTCTTCTTTCTGTCACCAATATATCGGAAAAAGGTTTTATCTCCCCTCTTCATAGATTTGGCCATTTCTTCCTCCTTTTGCCCTTTAGCAGTCCTTATAATCAGTTTTGCTTCCCTCTGTTTAATTTTATACGCCTCTCTGTCAGCTACACTTCCACTTACTTTATACTTATGAATGTTATTATTATGTAACACTTAAATGTTCAGCACTAACAGTATTGTAACACGTGCAGAACAGGCTTTTAAGAAATAAAAAGGGGCCGATCATTGGCCCCTACTTACCTTTTGGATGTCGCGGCTGCCTACTGTGGCAACATCCGGGTGCTTCAGAGCCCGTCTGTAAGTGACAACACGGCTTTAGTGGTGATCTTCAAAGTCCCGCGCTGCTTGTCAAAGTCTCGCGGGTTTTCCGGCAGCCCAGTTACATCCCATTCATGGTACAAGATTAGGGGCTGCACACAGTGCCTTATGGGATGCCAGATGGTGCCGCCCATCAGAAGGTGGCCCGGAAACCGAGGGACCCAGACAATGAATCCCACGGCGAGTTTAGTAAATAGCACCTATAGGTAAAACTGGAGAGGGGGCAGCAGATTGGTGAGGTTTGGGGGGGGGGGTTTATGCTTCCTGATCTCCCTCTTTAAGTCCAGGCCATATTTTTCTAATTGTTTTGTGAATATTATATCCTAACTAGGCTACATACAGCAAACAACTAACTTACTTGTCGTATGGAAATATCACACTCAGCGTAGAAGCACCAACTCTTTTTCCCTCTTCTTTGTACCAATATTGGACCCCCTTTTGCAATTGTAAAAATATCACCTGGGTTAGGACTACCCGGAAGGTCCCAGAGGAGGTCAATGGCAGAAATACCCACTAGGGTTGTTGGCAGGCCACCCTTCGCAACCAGGTCCTATACAGAAGTCCTTTCTGTACTCGCCATGGATAGCGTATGAGGCAGCCGGTGTACAGTAGTAGTATTCATGTAGCTTAAAGCAGCCCAAACCCCAAATTTTTAACTTACATCCCCCCTGAATTGCTCCCCCCAGGAAGAGCTCCTTTTGCCAATTTTTACTGCTCCTGCTTCACTCTAATCCCAGATAATGGTCCTTGTTTTAGCTGTAAAGCTCCACCTCCTCCATTCACTGCCATTGATGTGTGTGGCAATGATGTCGATGCCATACCTATGCCATGACTGATCGTCTGCCATCTCACAGAGAGGGACAGCAAATAAAAAACTGTTCCAGGATGAATCGAAAAGCGAAAATATCCATGTCTAGTTCTACACCCTAAGAAGAGAATATCTGCAGGGGCTTTGGCCAAATGTATTTCACAAGTTCACTGGGTTTTGGTCCGATTTAAGTTAATCACACTAGACCCACCAGGATGGTTCAACTGCCACTATATAGACGACAAACAAGATAACAAGCGACTGATAAAAACACATTTAATGATAGTTGCCCTTTAAATCCTCATCCTACCTCTATGTTTTGGGCAGCGGGCCTAATAGGTGCAGTTTGGGCCTCACCGCCGCCACCGCCAACACCAGTAATGAGGTGATATGCAGAGACCCGTTCCTACGTCAAAAATGCAATTTTCCTGCACGCGTAGCCCTTAATGAATATGGCAACAAAATGTCAGGCTTTAATGTGTCACACGGTAAATTGTTCTCCATCAGGTTCACACAGGCAATATGGCAGATTAATGAACAGGTTTTATCAAAATGCATTCTCAGATAGACAAACACTGGCGCCTGCTCACCCGCCGGGGCAAATGAGCGAGAGAATGCTTTTATATTTCCCGTAATAGCAGTTTTTCTCTTTGTTTTCTGCATTTTTCGATAGGGATAATTCTGTGAATATTACAGGAGAAGGATGGGTGCTTTCTTCTTGCAGAAGCCGACGTTCTTTGCATAGAAACTGATGTGTCGTCTCTAGACTGGACCCAGGGGAGGTCTCAAGGCTACCCGCTTCCTTGAGTGGGCCGTTGCACCCACAAGGGCTACACCTCCTGCCTTATTTAAAGTGGACCAACACCCGATGCTGATCGGCCTGGGAATCTATAAAATTCCCGGGCCGATCAGCATCGGGCCTGCGGGGCACCCCCAGAAAGCCCCGAAATCCCTACCTGCTCTTCGATCCAGCGGTGCATGCGCAAGCCGCCGCCGCTCGCGCATCCCTCTAGCAGCGTGCGCACCCGCACCGGCCGGTTGTGAATGGCCGGCGGGAGCGCGCTCCCTGTAAGAGTGACTCTCTTGTCCGGCGACGGACCTCGCTTGTCCTTCGGCGGGGATTGGCTGCAGCGGTCACGTGGGAGCGGGGACAGGTGAGTTTTTGGGGCTTTCTGGGGGGTTTCACACAGCGGGGCACCCCCGATCGGGGTGCCCCACCGAAGTGGACCAAAACCCGGGATAGTCAAAATCCTGGGTGTTGGTCTACTTTAAAAGGGTAAGGGAAGCTTGTGAAGTCTGTTTGCTTAGAGATCGGACCTGGGGTGGTGGCTCTAGGCCACTGTTTCTCAACCTGCGGTAACACCAAAACTCCACATGGAACTTGGAACAAATGGGCACTCCACCAAGCTCATAAAAACAGAAGAAATTTTATTGAAGGCCACCCTAGGACCTAAAAAACATATATACACTGATGCACAAGACAATTAAAAACAATAATGGCTTACTACGTTGAAATGTCTGATATACTTAAATATTGCACGATTGTATAATATTATATTCCAAACATAAATAAATATAAGAAAATTATTTGATAGGCGGTAAAACACAATTAATTAGACAGTTAATTGTAAGAAAATCACTAAATTAGCCAAACCTAACCAACCTAACCTTCAATGGCACATGCAGCCATACTCAAGCTCTACCACTTGTGACCCCGCCCCCTTTGTCTCCACCCCCATCCTTTAGACTGTAAGCTCGCAAGGGCAGGGCACTCCTCCCTATTGTCTCCTGTGCTCACAACACTTGGTTTTAACCTGTGGCATGTAATTTTGTATTGTTCTCTGTGCTATATGTTGTACCTTGTCTGTATTCTTACCTTGTAAAGCGCTACGGAAGTTGATGGCGCTACATAAATAAACATTAATAATAATAATAATAATAATAATAATAATGTGTGCTGTCCCTTTAAAGTGGGCCAACACCCAGGCTGATCGGCCCGGGAATCTATAAGATCCCTCCCCACGGGGCATCTGAAACCCCCCAGGATGCCCCATTTACCTTACCTTACACCCGTTCCAACAGCGAATGCGCGGGCCGCGGCCACATCTCGCGCTTCTCTCTAGCAGGGCGCGTGCCCGCGCCGGCCGTTTGTGAGTGGCCGGGGCGGGAGCGCTCCCTGTTAGAGGGAAGCGCGAGATGCGCCGGAGCCGCTGTGTTTGTCGGCCCCCTTGTACACGCATACCACAGCGCCTCTGAGCGCGCTGATTGGACGAGGCCTGCGCATGCGCCGTAGGAGCGGGGTGAGGTGAGTTTTTTTCTGCCACTCTGGGGGGTTTCACACAACGGGGCACCCCCCGATCGGGGTGCCCCGCGGAAGTGGACCAAAACCCAGGATAGTGAAAATCCTGGGTGTTGATCCACTTTAATTGTGCCCTGGGATCAGCTATTAATGTGCAAAATATGAAAAAAAAGCTACCTATAATAAAGTGCTTAATAATATTGGTTCCAAATAATGCTGCCAAACAACTACTAGCGTGCAAAAAGTGCTGTGTGCAAAATATATAAATCTCAATGATGAAGATGATCTCAATGACAAATGATATGCTTTATGGTATCCTATCTGTGAATTCCCAATAGAAACAAAGGCTTGCAAAAACTACATGAAAAATTAAGCATGACAAAGAAGTGATACCGCCATAATCTTAGAATAACTCCAAGTAGTGAGCCCCTCGCTCCCCATAATTATATTTATATTTCCTAGTCTCAACCTGCAGTACGCTTACCCCAGGGGGTACATAGCAATGTTCCGGAGCAGAAGCGGCACAGGTGGTCGTGTGCACAGGTGCCCCCTGCTGTTCCTCCGAAAGGTAGCGCCAGCTCAGTGCGACTGACTCTGAGCAACTCACACCATATTCAACAAAAAAACAGCGCTCTGGATCTGGGAGATGCTGTGTGATTAAAGTTTGTTTTTGAACACATATCCACCTGTAACAAAGAGAAGGGGCAGTCTAGGGCATTTAACCTTTTCTCTTGTGCAGATCCTCTGTTTGTTTGCTCAACCTTGATGAAGGGGCGCATGTCGCCCCAAAACGTCGGATATAGATTATTTGGACTGTATCATTCGCTGGGTCAAGATTGCATGGATTATATGACCTTGATTCAATATACTTTATTTGCAAATGGAATGCTGGCTTCCCGTTTGATTTTGGCGTAAAAAAGGTTGAGAACCACGGCTCTATTCTACCCTATTCTTCGAGTGGACTGTATGACTACATCCACAGCTGTTTTTTTTTTTTTTTAAAGGGGAAGGGAAGCCTGTGAATCCACCCCTGGACACCTTTGTGGAGCCATGGCCTTTTTTTTAAAACCTTTCTGCTAGGAAACTAGACCTGGGTGGTGGCTCAAGTCAACCCAATTACAGATTGGACTGTTGCAGCTGCATGACTACACCTCTGGTCCTTTTTAAAAGGGGAAAGGTAATCTGTGAAGCCCACCATTTCTGGAAACCTATCTGTTAGGAGACCAGAACCAGGGTGGTGGATTCTTTGAGCGGACTTTTGCGGCCGCATAGCTGCACCCCCAGCATTTTTTATTAAAAGGAAGGGAAGCATGTGAAGCCTTCCACCTCTGGTAACCTATCTTCTAGCATACCTGTGCCAGGTTGGTGGCTCTAAGCTATTAGATTTTTTGAGTGGACTGTTGTGACCGCATGACTACACCCGCAGCTTTTTTAGAAAGGGGAAGGGATGTCTGTGAAAACTGCCACCTTCAGGGTGTGTCTGACTGGTCTGTTATATTATTTTCCAATTGAAATCTAATCTCTTCCTGCTTTAAAAGTGCCATGAGGCCTATGGCCTGTTTATACAATTTAATTAAAGGGAAACCTGTGAATCCACCTCTGGACACCTTTGTGGATCCATGGCCTTTTTTTTTTAAACCTGTCTGCTAGGAAACTAGACCTGGGTGATACCGCCATAATCTTCGAATAACTCCAAGTAGTGAGCCCCTCGCTCCCCATAATTATATTTATATTTCCTAGTCTCAACCTGCAGTACGCTCACCCCAGGGGGTACATGGCAATGTTCCGAAGCAGAAGCCGCACGGGTGGTCGCGTGCACAGGTGCCCTGGTTGGTCAGGGCGGTCCAGTCCCTGGGGGGCTCCTATCAGGAGCAGAGTTTAAGTATGCAACAATCACTACATACACCCATCTGACACTCCCCTTTTCCCATTGGCCAGTTCTCCCTTAAAAGTGTCCTTGCCCTGATCATCGGTGCCCATTATAGCCATTATTAGCTTGGGTGTGCTATTGGATTTGCGTTTAGTGTGTTCTGATCCGGCTCCGTCTTTGACCATTCCTGCCAGCTGCCTGCACCGACCATCTGCCTGTCTGACCTCGTCTCTGCCTTACCCCTTTGATACCGCGCTTTGGTGACCACCCGGCTTTTGACCCCTGCCTGCCTCGACCATTCTCCGTCTAACCCCTTGGATACCGTGCCCTGTGACCACCCGGCTTTGACCCCTGCTCGTCTCGACCATTCTTGCCTAACCTGCTGGACTCGACGTTTCGGACTCAGCCCGCTCGAACCTCCGATTTGGGATACCCTGCCGTTCACCTATCTTCACCATAAGCTGGCAATCTTTGCGCCAGTAAGTCCTGGGGGCAACCGAGTCTGGAGAGGCATAACCCGTGTCTCCAGCAAGCGGGGGCTTGTCTATAGGCACAAGAGGCGGTGGAGATTGGGGATTGCTTGGCTTATGAAAGAAGGGTGTCCGGCGATCCCTGACAAAATTACTTGAGTGGACTGTTGCAGCTGCATGACTACACCCCTGGTCTTTTTTAAAAGGGGAAAGGTAACCTGTGAAGCCCACCACTTCTGGAAACCTATCTGTTAGGAGACCAGAACCAGGGTAGAGGCTTCTTGAGCGGACTTTTGCGGCCGCATATCTGCATCCCCAGCATTTTTTTATTAAAAGGAAGGGAAGCATGTGAAGCCTTCCACCTCTGGAAACCTATCTTCTAGCATACCTGTGCCAGGGTGGTGCCTCTAGGCTATTCAATTCTTTGGGTGGACTTTTGTGACCACATGACCACACCCGCAGCCTTTTTAGAAAGAGGAAGTCTATGAAACCTGCCACCTCTGAAAGCCTGTCTGTTAGGAGACTGAACCCAATGTGGTGGTTCAAGGATACCCAATTCCCGAGGAGTAGCTCCGCTTTCTGGCACCAGGGGCAGAGATTCGAAATAGCGCCCCCTCACCTGTGCTCAGGCCCCCCTTTGGCGCCCCCGACCTGCTTCACCCCCTGTCCAATTCTTTGAGTGGACTGTTGTGGCCGCATGACTACACCCATAGTCTTTAAAAAAAAAACACCCCACTCCCTCCCCAGATTTCCTGATTAGCTGCCTCTTTCTGCAGCTATGAAACTCCGCCCCCCTCTCTGGTCACACTATGTGCTGGCAGGCTGGAGACGCTCTTAGCCCGCAGCATCTCTCACACCCTTTTTCTGATCACACTATGTGCTCGCCTTTAGTATAACTTTAAGGTTTTGAAGGAAGAAAAAAGGGAGGAACGAAAAGAAAGAAAAAATAGAAAAGGAAAGAAATGAAGGGTGGATAAAATGAAGGAAATGTAATGAAGGAGAAGAAAAAAAGGGATGAATGGAAAAGAATGAAATTAGGAAAGAAAAAAAGAAAGAAAGAAAGGTGGGAAGAGTGGAATGATAGGAAGTATGCAAGCATAGGAAAGAAAGTAAGAAGACAAGGAAGTAGGAAGGAAAGAATAGGAAGGAAGGCAAAAAAAGAGAAGAAAGGGAAGACATGATTTAAATAAGGCTTCGAAGAGAGGGAATGGGAAAAAGGAAAATAAATAATTGGGGGGAAGAAAGTAATGAAGACGACTGAAAAAAAAGAAGAGATAAAGGAAAATGATGAAATTAGGAAAGAAGGAAAGGTCAAAAGAAAGGAATGGTTAAAACGCAAGCAAAGGAAGGGACATAAGAGAGGAAGGAAGGAAGGAAAAGGAAAGGGAAGTAAAGGTCGGGAAGGAAAGGAATTGGAAGGACAGGAAAAGAAAGGAAACGAAAAAGGAAAGAAACAATTTATTTAACTAAGGTTTTGAAGGGAGTAAAAAAAAGAAAGCAATAAAATGAAGGGAGAAAGTAAAAAAAAGTAAAGGAAGAAAATGAAGTTAGGGAAGAAGGAAAGGTCAAAAGAAGGTAATGGCAGAAAGAACCCAAACAAAGGAGAGGAAATAAGGAAGAAAGGAGGGAAGAAAGGAAGGAAGGAGGAAGGAAAAGAAATGGTTAGGGAAGACAAAGGACAAAAAGAAAGGGAATTAGAAGAGGAAAAAAGAAGAAAAGAGGGAAGAAATGGGGTTTGGAGTTTTGAATATTCATATTTAGATCGCTACATTGAATAGTTTTAACAAAATCCTCACAGTGAGATTTCACAGTACCTTAATTTGGGCGCATAAGGTATAAAACATAAAAGAAGTTCAGCTTATTTGAATATATTTGCATATCTAAATTAGGCTGCTTACCAGGCAATGTTGCTTTACTTTAAACCCTGCTGGTTCAATTATGAAATAATTGCAAGACAAAATGACACGGAGATCAGGGCACGCCACATGTGACCAAGCTGGAGGTGAAACCATCTTAATTTCTTCCCCGGTTTCATTGCAGGAAGTGTTCAACATGCTTTAATTAAAATAAAATGTCTGGCCTTCTCCTTAATGACCAGAGGCCTACATGGATCTTTTTTTTTTTTTTTTTTCTTTTTCAACCGCAAGCTCGGACCATAGATGTTTCATTTTAAAGGACGAGTTTGCTTTCAGTTATTTATTTATTATTTAGTTATTTATTGTCTTATTTTGCAACTTCCATCTTTAGGAAGAGAAACACGCCAATGGGAATGAATGTCATAAGGTGGGAGAGACTGGTCAGCGCGCAATGAATAAGATAAATTATACCGTATATACTCGAGTATAAGCCGAGTTTTTCAGCCCACTTTTTGGGCTGAAAAAAGCCGCCTCGGCTTATACTCGAGTCAGTGGTCAGTGCTCTCACACACACTGACATTTACTGGCTGTTGCGCGCAGGTTGGTGGGAGGCGTCCATTGTTTCTATTGGACGCCGACCACATGGGGCCCGCCCACCAACCGGCGCGCAACAACCAGGAAGTGCCTGCGCGTTTGTGAGAGCGGCGGCAGCGGAGGAAGCGGCGGCGGAGGAGGAGGCGGCGGTGGCGGAGGAGGAGGCGGCGGCGGAGGCAGAGGGAACGGAGGTGGCCAGCGCGCAACAACAGTTAAGGGGGGGGGGTCCTCGTGCTGCAGTCACGAGGACAGGGTGGCGGCTGCAGTGTCCGTGTGTGCGTGTGACCATGCCCGCTCCAGCCCAGGTAATATTGGCAGCTGCTTCCCTCGCACTGCTCATTGGCAGCATCATGCCCGTCACAGGCTGCCATTCCAATATGACTGGGCATCGGGAGGGCAGGCTGCCAGCGGCTGTGTGAGGGGGTGACACTATACTGGGGGGTCATTGCTGTGGCCATGACCACATTGTTTTATTTTACAGTGGCAGGGGCATTGGCCATTGGGACAGGGCACAATATGGGGCTAATGCCATGACTGGCAGTGTTTAATTCTGGAATGACAGGGGCATTCCCAATGGGACAGGGCACAGGCTGGGGCTAATGCCATGACTGGCAGTGTTTAATTCTGGAATGACAGGGGCATTCCCAATGGGACAGGGCACAGGCTGGGGCTAATGCCATGACTGGCAGTGTTTAATTCTGGAATGACAGGGGCATTCCCAATGGGACAGGCACAGACTGGGGCTAATACCATGACTGTGGCTGGCAGTTTTGTAGAATAGCTGGGGCATTGCCCATTGGGACAGGCACAGGCTGGGGCTAATGCCTCTGGTTCAGTCGGCACGCTCAGGTCCGCTCCTGCCCCTTCGTCTAATAGCTCGTCTAAGGCTAGTGGATCTGAGTGCGCTGGCGGCTGCATCCTCCGCTACCCTCCAACACCCTAGGCTTATACTCGAGTCAATAACTTTTTCCAGTTTTTTGTGGTAAAATTCGGTGCCTCGGCTTATATTCGGGTCGACCTATACTCGAGTATATACGGGTAAATCATTGTTCAGGGACAGAACAAGTGGCCTAAGAACAATGGCTGCCGCTCCATCTGAATGCAGATGTAGTAAAAATACTGTAATATAAAAATGTAAAGTTTAAAAGTATTTCCAGTCTCCCCCTCCCCTCCTCTCTCACACAAGTCGGGAAAATCAGGACCCACCTAATATCAAGGCTAAAAGAAAAAAAAAAAGACCTATACTCACCGTTTGTCCCCCGCAGCTCCTCCATGAAGGACCGGTGTTCCCCCTGCAGATCCTCCGACTCAGCAGCTGAATCTTCATACAATGATGGAGATCCAGCTATTATGCCCCTGAGGGCAGCGGCCTCTCATGGCCGCCTCCTGGGGGCCTTGCTGGGGTGTACCTCTAATGAGGCTAAATGAAGCAGCTGCCTCAGGCGCCAGAAGGGGGAGGGGCAGCGGTGACAGTATGACAGCAGGGGACTTGGCAGAGGGCCATGCGGCACTGCAGTGCCACATTTTACCAAAACCTACTTGGAGGCGAAGCTGTCGGACACAGTTTGTGCTGGGGTTTCTGATCCCCTGAATCGTAGATAAGATGAGCAATACTTATTGTGGGGCTAGGTTCTGACCATTTTTTGGGGTCCTCAAAGTGGGACAGTTTAAACAAGTTTGTGGGTGATGGGCGTGGTAGGGGCGGGGTTTAGCGTGTGGCTGAACTATGGGTCAAATGCTCTAGGAATATTTGATCCCTAAAAGATGTTGGTGATGGAGCCAATGCTCAGAAGTCCATAAATTCCACTGTCACCATTCAACCAAAGAGTCGGAGCTGTTATATACCACCCAGACATCCAGCATTCTGCATTTGAGTGTTGTTCATCTTTAGGTTATGCCTCTGTCTCAACCTTTGTTAAGACCTACACTGTTGTTGCGCCGAATGCTACCTGGTAGGGGAACTTGAAAGTGTAGGCCTCAGGCCAAGAAATACTAAATAAAGTTGTGGTGAGTCCAGGCATTGGCCATGGGTGACCATCAGGGCAATACAAGATATCCAGAGTTTGTTATTTATTTAATAAATTATATTTGTTATTTTGTATTATTGACGGCCCCATGCTTGATCTTCTCTGGTGAACAACAAGAATATTGTCCTCTGGTGGGTGCCAAGATTCATTATCTCTGGCGGGATCCTCTGTTGGACACAATTATTTCAAGCCCAATAATGATTTTCTCTGGTGGACTTAAAGAAGGTTTTTCTCTGGTGGACACAGGAATGATTTCATGCAGTGGTCTCGAAGAATGTTTTCATCTGGTCAGTCTCAAGCATTATTCCTCTGGTGGACCCCAGAAATGATGTTCTCTGGTGGACCCCAAGACTGATTTCCTCCGATGGGCTTGAAGAATGATTTCTCATGGTAAACCCCAAGAATGATTTTCTCTGGTGGACCCCAAGAATGATTTTCTCTGGTGGACCCCAAGAATGATTTCCCACAGTGGACCCCAAGAATAATTTCCCACAGTGGACCCCAAAAATGATTTTCTCTGGTGGACACCAAGACTGATTTCCGCTGATGGGCTTGAAGGATGATTGCCCATGGTGGACCCCAAGGATGATTTTCTCTGGTGGACCCCAAGGATGATTTCCTCCGATGGGCTTGAAGAATGATTTCTCATGGTGGACCCCAAGAATAACTTTCTCTGGTGGACCCCAAGACTCATTTCCTCTGATGGGCTTGAAGAATGATTTCCCATGGTGGACTCCAAGTATGATTTTCTCTGGTGGACCCTAAGAATAATTTAGCACAGTGGACCTCAAGAATGATTTCCCATGGGGGACCCCAAGAATGATTTTCTATTGTGGGGCCCAAAAATGATTTCCACTGATAGACATAAGAATGTCCAAAATTCCCATAGGCCCAAGGCAATGTCTACTATTAATGACAACAAAGAATGAACTACATTTCTCTTTAAAGTGGAACAACACCCTCGCATGATCGGCCCGGGAATCTATAAGATTCCCGGACCGATCAGACCCCTGACTGCGCGGCACCCCGATAGGGGGTGCCCCGCTTTGTGAAACCCCTAAATCCCTACCTTATCCTAGATCCAGCGGCGCCCACCTCCGCCTCCCGCACGTCCCTCTAGCAGGACGCGCACCCGCGCCGGCCGTTTGTGAATGGCGGGCGCGCGCCCTGTAAGAGTGATGCGCGGGAGGCGGCGGCGGCGGCGGGCGCGCTCTCATATCCGTCGCTGCCTCCCGCTTGTCTGTCGGCGGGGATTGGCAGCGGCGGTCACGTGGGAGCGAGGAGAGGTGAGTTTTTCGGGGTTTCTGGGGGGTATCACACAGCGGGGCACCCACCAATCGGGGTGCCCCGCCGAAGTGGACCAAAACCCAGGATAGTCAAAATCCTGGGTGTTGGTCCACTTTAACTCTTATGTCCAAAAAGCAACACTAATAACAAGCCAGCTATGTTTTAACCATGGTCAGTATAATTTCGAATTTAAAACATTTAATCCTTTTTTGTGTAGCGGGCATTAGCTTATTTAACCAATTATACAATCTTTATACTATTTTATATATTTGTATATATAAGCTACTAGTGGAGTTGCAATTACCTTTATTTCCAAATGTGTTGTAAAGGTTGTTACTTCTGCTCATATTTTTCTACATTGTTAATGCACAAAGCTCAATATTGTAATCCTGCAAAATGCAGAAATAGACAGTAATTGTCAAACCAAAAAAAAAACTGCAGCATTCAAGTGGCGCATCCATTGTCACAAACACAACGCCTCCACCAAACAATGGGGACTCTTTAGATTTGTGGTTTAATTTAGAGAGGGTTCTCGAGCTCTAAGAGTGCCAATGTTCCGGCTTGAAATATAGGCCGCCTTTTATCATAAGGAAGAAGAGCCATTCGTTACTAAACAATAAAAGTAATACACAATTAATTTCCTCTTTTATCCCAGGAGGACATTTACTGTAGGTCAAGGTTGAGGTTCATTGTAAAACTATAAGCGTGAGGTTTATATCATTTTGCATGTCCATAAACAGGATGAATTATCCGCCGGCCTTAATATTCTCCGCGTAGCTAAAAAAAAAAACCGGGAATGTTTAACAAAGAATATTACGGCGGGAACATGACTGCACGGACCCCGAGAGCAGCCTTTTAATGGATCAATTTTTGGACTAACATAAAAACAATTAAGGATTCCATCTAACCTTGAAAGTGAGCAAATTGAACTTTCCGCCACGCCATAAAATACGCAGTTCTTTTCTTCGCCGCTGATGTAAATCATGAATCAGGATTAATACTTATAGTGCATTTAATTCCTGAATCGGGCTTAATTCATCACGTTATTTAAATAGGGAATCAAGTTTTATTCTACGCTGCAATTCTTTAAGTATGATATGTTAGATGAATATCAGGTGAGCACCAGACCGCAAAACCGTTCTTACACCATACTTGTTCTAAACAGAGTTTTTTTTTACCATTTCAGAGTGATTTTTCAGCAAGAAGTTACGATACATTTTGGCAAAATAACCATCACCAGCAAAGTGTAAAAACATGATATTATTTAGCAACATATCCGCCTTATAGCTGCCCTCTCACTTGCAGTAGACCACCAATCTTAGGGCTTAGCTGGTGGTCAAAAGCACCACCTCCATTGGTCTACTGCTGGTGAGAGCCTCTCTGTCACATGCTTATTTCCTCTCCACCTGCTTGCGAGTTTCCCACTCAGTGTCATCCTACCTAATTTACATTTGTCATCAATAGCTAATGCATGTGTATTCGGGGAAGAGATGCCGAGAGTGAGCAGTGGAATTGGAGTGCGATCCTCTTCCGGTCCCGACTTCCACTGCGCACTTGCGGTGCGCAGCGATCAGAAAAAGGACTTTTACTAGTGTGTGTGTTTTTTACACATAACCCTCTGTGAACTGGTAAAGGGTCCTTGAAACCCCTATACCAGTTCAAAGGGCAGGTGTGAAGTTTCCTGCCAGGAAGCGGGTGACTTGCCAAACCCCCTGCCTCATTACCTGCATTCCCAGAGGGGTGCAGAGGAGCCCAGTACCCATGTGGGCTATAAGGTCTATCAGCCCCCATACAAAAATTAAGGGTTTAACCGTTGATAGTGCACATAGTGGTTGTTCATTATTCAATTTACTCTAATCCCAGATAATGGCGCCTGTTTTAGCTGTAAAGCTCTGCATCCTTCATTTCCATTGTTGTGTGTGGCAATTATATCGTTGCCATGCCTATGCAATGACTTATTGCCTGCCATCTTACACAGAGGGACAGCCAAAAAATTAATGTTCCAGGACTTTCGAAAAGCGGAAATATCCATTTCTAGTTCTACACCCTAAAAGGGGAGTATCGACAGGGGCTTTGGCCGAATGTATTTCACAAGTTCCGTGGCTTTTGGTCCGCTTTAAGTCCTGGGGCTGTATACAGTACAGAACGCTGAGACTGAGCACAATATGAATCCGTACACCAAGTCTAGGGGGCCAATGGGGGAATAGGAGTCCCTGAGTTAAGGGGCATAATCAGGGATTCTACTATTCCCTTGTGGACCAGTCAAAGCCTATAGCTATCTAATAACTAGTAATTGGTGATGTATGGCTACATTCCCATACTGTAATTAGGTCACCGCCAACAAAATGAACACTATTGTCGTTCTAAAGTCCTGTAACAATGATTATTATGCAGTAGCCCTTACTTCAGTGGTGATGAGGTTGGAAAAGAAAGCCATCATCTCCTAACAACACTAATCCACGATCCACTGAGGATACGTTCTGCCACCTGCTGCAGATGATTCTTTCACACCTGGACAGTGGGGGAGGAAGGTACATCAGGCTACTGTTCGTTGATTACAGTTCAGCCTTCAATACAATAATTCCTTCAACTCTCAGCAAACAACTGTTGCAGCTAGGCCATAGGGCCTCTCTTGTAAGCTGGACTGCAATTTCCCTGATAGACAGACCGCAAGTGGTCAAAGTAGGGAGTTGGGTTTTGAATTCTCTTGCACTAAGCATAGGTGCCCCCCAAGGTTGTGAGCTGAGCCCACTTCTATACTCTCTGTAACACATAGGACTGTGTGGCCGTCTCAAGCTCCACCACCATCATCAAATTTGCTGACAACACCGTGGTGGTAGGGCTGATCACTGACAACAACGACAAAGCCTACCTTGAGGAGATTGAGTCTCTCGAACATTGGTGTCAAGGAAATCACCTCCAACTAAACATCAGTAAAACAAAGTAGATGATTGTAGACTTTGGTAAATCACTGAAGAGGCAGTTTCAACCGCTTATAATAAACAACACCATTGTGGATAGAGTGAGTGTACACCTCACGCAAGATTTATCATGGTCCTGACCGGGGCCAGATTAAGTACGGTGGAGGCCACTGGGCACAAAATCTGGTGGAGGCCCCAGATACAGTATTTTTTCTTTTCCTTTAAAATAATAGTCCAGCCAAGTAACTGATTGGTGGTTGTCTGGCACCCGCCTACTTACTGGAAGGTCAGATGGAGTCCCTTGTGCCCCCCTTGTGCGGGTGCGTGCTGCTCGGGAACTCCTGCTTTGCCATTCTGGGTGGGGGGTAGTGTAGTCGCCCGGCTGGTTCCCTGCATTGAGCTGCCAGCGGCTGTGCTTGGTGGCTTATGTGCAGTGACAGCTCTGCACCCATCACTGTAGCGTTGCTGATGGCGGCTTTGCTGCTCTAGACTCTCCGTCCTGCCCTATGGTGGCTTTGGCTGCCCAGACACAGCCCCTCAGACCAAAGACTGAAAAGCCTTCTGGACCAGACCATAAACCAAAGTTTGGTGGAGGCCCCCTTTGCAGGGCAAGTGGTGGAGGCCCCCTTGCACCCCCCTCATAATTCGGCCCTGGTTCTGACACATTGACGCCATGGTCTCATTTACCCTAGGTGCCTAAAAGGTTTTAAACTTCCGGTGCTTTTATATCAGTACCATCCAGAGCATCCTGACAGGTTGCATAATATGAAAAATTTCCATTGTCCAGCACTCAAGTGTTTCTTAAAATTTCTCCGTTTATTGGTCAAGTTAAAAGTTACATGGTTTCCATTCCAAGAATAGTTCACATTTGGAATGGAAACCATGTAACTTTTAACTTGACCAATAAACGGAGACATTTTAAGAAACACTTGAGTGCTGGACAATGGAAATTTTTCATGTATATGGACCTTGCTGGTGAGTCCTGAGCCTCAGTGCATCTTTGGAAGCTGCAGTGGGATTGAGTTGGCCATCTATACTTTCATAAAGGTTGCATAATATGCTGGTATGGAAACTGCAGGAAATACGACAAGCAAGCTGTGCGGTGGTGGGTATTGCCAAACGTTTCAGCTTCCTAATCTGGAAACCATCTATTGCCACCAATGCGTAAAAAAGTTGATAGTCCCGGGAATCTTATAAGTTCCAGGGCCAATCAACGTGGGTTATAGTCCACTTTAAAGTGGACCAAAATCAGATTATAATAGATTATAATAATTTTAACTAAATAAAATTTTAATAAAATAAAAACTCTAATTTGCACTTTTTTGATATGCTGTTATTTAACAATGTGATAAGATCCGCAAGTGGGATACGGCATTCCATAGTTCATTTTGACTATTCTGGGTTTTGGTCTTTACCCCTGGGCACCCCGATCAGGGATGCCCCACTACCCCGATCCCCCCCCAGGTCACCCGATCTCACTCACCCTTCCTTGGCCCTACAGAGGATGCGCGGCCTCTTGTCCAGTCAGCACGCTCGGATTCGCTCCCGCCCCTTGATCCAAGAGCTTGTCTAAAGCGAGCGGATCCGAGCCCACTGGTGTCCACATCCCCGACTACCCTTTTACACAGAGTGCGTCTGCGTTGGCCATTAACAAATGCCTGGCGCAGGCACGCGCCCCCGCTAGAGGGATAGAGCTCACCCGCTGTTCGCACATGTGCCGTTGGACTGGAAAAGTAGGCGAGTTTTCAGGCGACCTGCGGGGTTTCACATAGTAGGGCATCCCCGATCGAGGTGCCCCTGGGGGAGCAAGTATGCCTGCCCTGGCACAAGCATTGCAGTTTAATACTAATTCAGAAACCTTAAAGTGGACCAACACCCAGGATTTTGACTATCCTGGGTTTTGGTCCACTTCGGCGGGGCACCCCGATCGGGGGTGCCCCGCTGTGTGAAACCCCCCAGAAACCCCAAAAAACTCACCTCTCAACGCTCCCACGTGAACGCCGCAGCCAATCCCCGCCAACGTCCAGGCGGGGATCAGGAACGTCCAAGCCACTTCCGCCGCCGCCACCTTCCGCGCGTCACTCTCGGCGCGCGCGCGCCCCCGCCGGCCATTCACAGAGGGCCGGCGCGGGCGTGCGCACGTCTGGAGGGGCGCGCGGGAGGCGGCGGCGGCGGAAGCGGCGGCGGATCAGGTAAGATGTTTTTGGGGTTTCTGGGGGGTTTCACCCCGCGGGACATCCCGATCTCGGATGTCCCGTGGGGTGGGAGGTGATCGGCCCGGGAATCTTATAGATTTCCGGGCCGATCACCCCTGGGTGTTGGTCCACTTTAAATAGATATAAAAAAATACAAACTAAAATAAAAAATTAGACAGTTTGCTGAATGTCTTTAAGTCCTGTATCTGTCACTCAGATCTCTATCCTGGAGCTGACAAGGCAGCTAATAATAAATCCCATCCTGTGTGTTTAATAGGAGGGAGGTAAATGGCCATGAAGTGATATAAAAATACCAAGGTTCCTTCCCATTCTTCTAAAAGAAGCGCCATTTATGATAATTATGCGATCACATCACATTAAGCCACTCCGATGGTCTCAGTTGCAGCGTAAATTGATGGAATTTATCATTGGGTGAAGTCGGCGCGAGCCTCGGAATTGTAAACCATCCAGAAGAAAAAATCAGTCTCCATTTGGGTAAATTGTACTTTACTTAAAGGTACAGTACACAGCAAAGGCTAAAAAAAAACACACCCCACCACTACCAAATAGACATAGGGGGTTATTTAAGAAGGGATAGCGCCAGGTAGCGCCTCGTAGCGGTGAACGCCGAGCGCTGTACGCAAAACCACATTTATGAAGGCGATTCTGGTGAGCGCATCTAACAGCGCCATGTAGCATCACATGTATTATTACAGACGGCTCAGCGTATAGTATAGCGCCGATGCTTGAGACTCAGGAGCGCCATGTAGTACCTGTCGCTCTGTAACGCTCTCCTATACATTTACATGGGCTTTCATTAGTTTTTTTTTTTGCTCCAATCATTGTGTGACGTCTCCTGGCTGCCAACAAACACTTTTAGAAACTTTTTTGATCTTTATATTTTTATGCAGAATTGTCATTACAGGTCTGGCGCTAAAGTGTTAATGTCACAGTGTTACAACAATGTCATTCCATGTGTTTTCACTTTGTTACTAGTGGATATGTGTTCAAAAACAGACTTTTATCACACAGCGTCTGGCGCTCTATGCTACGGCGCCCAGCTTTAAAGCGCCGACGCTGTGTGTATAGTTTTCTGTTAAATATGGTGTTGAGTAGAGATGAGCGAACTTCTCAAAAATTCGATTTGGGCGATTCGCCGAATTTCTCAAAGAAATTCGGGTTCGTCCGAATCGAACTTTAACAAATCGCTCATCTCTGGTGGGAGCGGGGACGCCGGCTGCGCTGTCAGCGGGCGGCGGAAGCCGGCTTCCGCCGCCCGCTGACAGCGCAGCCGGCCTCCCCACTCCCACTATACAGCAAACACTTACCGGCTTGGTGGGAGCGGGGAGGCCGCCGCCCACTGACAGCGCAGCCGGCCTCCCCACTCCCACTATACAGCAAACACTTACCGGCTTGGTGGGAGCGGGGAGGCCACCGGCCACTGACAGCGCAGCCGGTCTCCACGCTGGCATTTTTTTTTTTTTATTTCAGGGAAAATTCGGTCAGCACAAACCACTAAAAATTCGGGTTCGTGCTGAATTGAATTTTCCCTGAAATTCGGAGCGAATTCAGGTTCGCTAGAACCGATTCGCTCATCCCTAGTGTTGAGCGCCGGACGCACTGATCTGGCGCAACCTATTGCTCGCTGCGGCGTTATACTGTTGTTAGAGCGCCCAACACACATCACATTCATCAATGCCGGCCAGGTTACAAAAGCAACCGATACGCTAGGTTACAGCGTCCAAAACCCGCTTACAGCGTCTACTAGGGGTCGCTCTAAGCGCCGCTATACAGACGCTCATCTGGCAATACCTGGCTCTAGTAATGAATCATGTGATATTATTAGGCATAATATAGGTCTGTCTGTTCACCAGAGAACTCACATTAAAATGTTTGGCGCCCTTTAGTAAATGCTTTATAGGGGGTTACCATTTGCTAAGGTGTGCAATATGTCTTTAAAGTGGACCAAAACCCAGGATTTTGACTTTGGTCTTTGTCCCCCAGGCTGTATGAAACCCCACAGGTCGCCCCGATCTCACTCACCCTTCCTCGGTCCTGCGGTCCATAGGCAGCATCTCGTCCAGTCAGTGCGCGCTGATCCACTCCCGCCCCCCCTTAGCCTGAGAGCTTGTCTAACGAAAACTAAAGAACAACCAAACCAAGGAGTCCAATCAGAACCGGGGCACTCAAACGGGTTAAAAATATCTCAAGAATTTTATTAAATATATTAGAGCCATCAAGAAACTATGGCCCTTATTTAACAAGGGATAGCGCCAGGTAGCGACTGGTGAGCGAACGGTAATGACGGTCACCGCCACGAGAACGCTGGCTCCCCTCCACAATCACACATTTATCAAGCCGATCCTGCTTAGCGACTGAGAGAGCGCCAGATAGCGAATCATTCATCATTATTCCAGCCTCACCCCACAGCGCCAGCGAGCGACCTTGAACAGCGACAGGTGTGACCTCTCGCTACCTGGCGCTCTCCAATGCATTTCAATGGAACAATCTTTAAATATTAATAATTAATTATTAATATATATATTTTTTTTTTTTTTATGTGAAAATTTCTGTTACCACTTCTGCCATGTTAGATATTTTTTTTAAGGAAAAAAAAAAAAAAAAAAAAAAAAATTTGTGCAGAATTTATATTACAGGTCTGATATTAATGTATTCATATTACAAAATGTTTTTAAAACCTTGTTTTTTTTTGTTTCCAAAAATATGGTTGTTTGGGGGTTAAAAAACTACTTTTAACCCATCGCCGCCAGCGCTCTGGGGTTTAAACATGCATTTCACAGCGCGAGAATTTTTTGAGCGTGATTTGTTAATGAATATGGTGGGAGCCGTTCGCTATGGCCATTCGGTAACATGCGCTCCCATACAGCGCGGAACCTGTCAAATAGCGACTCCTCACCCAATATTCAACATTACTGCACACCGACTGAGTCGCTGTCAACAACTGAACAACGGCCAAGCACAGCGACTACTAGCGGGCGCTGTGAAAATACTGCTACAGTCGCTCATCTGTCGCTACCTGGCGCTATTAATGAATCGGCCTCCCCATAAAAAACACAGAAAACATCAAAAGACAACACATGTTAAAACAACTTGTCTGAAGCACCCGGGAATGTCCAGCAAAAATATCAGAACAATAAAGATTAATAGATCAATAACAATTAATCTGGAATAATATCATATTATGAAATTGCGGTTAGTAGTTATAATAAATGACTAAGACTGGGCAACTCCCCCTTAAATAATTACACAAATTCAGTGCCGTGCTAATAGGTATAGTGCAATAAAGACCACTCAATACAATATTCAATAATCTGAACACATGATCCTAATAAATATTCTATACAATTTATAAAATGAAGTGCTGATGAAATACAATGCATGAAATAAAGTGCTAACGTAATAAATATAAGTAAAAAAGTGTAAGATGCATCATCTCTAATCTACAACTTCCTTAGGATAGTCATATGGAAGCCACAGCATGAAGGAAAGCTTAATCAGAGCAATGACAAAAAATGTATGGATAAAGATTACAATACCGCGATATGCATCAATACACTGTTACGGGTGCTCCTCAGGCTCCCCCGCGCGCTCCGCCGTGCGCCCACAGCTTCGATAGATTGTTTTTTAGTGGTGCCCTCGCCCATCTCTCTTCTTGTTGAGAGCTTGTCTAAGGCGTGCAAATCCGAACGCACTGGCGGCCACATCCCACGCTACCCCTTAACAGGGAGCGTGCCCGTGTCGGCCATTCACAAATGGCTGGTGCGTGCACACTCCCTGCTAAAGGGATAGCGGGGATGCGGCTGCTGCTCACGCATGCGCCATTGGACCAGTAGCGACTGTGAGTTTTCGGGCACCCTGGGGGGTTTGACACAGCGGAGCGACCATGGCTGCCCTGGAGTCTCATAGACTCCAGGGAGGGTTTTGGTTCACTTTAAAGTCCCTGTGCAGGCACGTGCTGATTCCTCCCACCTTATCCCTCGTAGGAGCAGTGCAATATGAGCCATTTCAAAGCCTCTCAAAATCTCTGATTATATGTAAATACCTTATGTATTCTAAGCAAGGCTGCTTTCTTTGCTTTCGATTCTGGATTGTGTCATGGTGCAGCTTTTTAAGTCTTAAGCATGCTCTGCTGTGGTCGGTGTCAACTGCAGGACCACTGTGGCTTGCCTGGCTAACTCAGACTGAGAGCTCCAAGGCACAGAGTGGCCGTTAGACCACTTTTTTGTGTGGTCCTGGAAAAATAAAATAGAAAGGAGGGGAAAGTTTGGAGCCCTGCTACGGCTTCTACACGGCAGGAAATGGACGAGAGGGAGATGAGACAGGCATCAGGTGGGTGCTTGTTGCCATATCATTGTTACAGCCTGGAATGACCCTTTAACTGTAAAACCTTCGCCGCCACTGGAAACGTTGGTTTTGGGTCCAACCTGAAAAGAGGCTAAAAACAGGTCAAACTATTCGCTATATCTCTTTTATTGTTTCTTATTTTTTAACTAATAAAGGAATCCCAAGAAGCCACGACCTGTGATATAAAAGCCCCTCCCCCCGCCTCCAGGAGGGTAAAAGTGTGCGTACATAGGTTTCACAGGGCCCCAAAGGAAAAGTCATAGATCGCAGGCCCCTTTGCTCATACCTTCCAACTTTTCAGGGTGGGAAAGAGGGACAATTGTTAAATTAGACCACGCCCTCTCATTGAGGGATGGATGAAGCCACGCCCCCTCATTTAGGGATAAATAGGAGATAGGGTGTAACAGTTACAGCAATAGAAACACTTTGAATAGGCAAATGAATCATTTATTTCTGCAGATCTGCATGTTACACCTCAAAGAGGGACAAATGGGAACAACGAGAGACAGGGGAACATGGACTCAAAAGAGGGACAGTCCCTCCAAATCAGGGACACTTGGGAGGTATACCTTTGCTGGTGCTGCGAGCTGGAACACTTACAGTTTACACACAGGGGTGTAAATAGACCCCATAGCAGAGCCTCCATCATGGACCCCCATTGCCGAACCCCATCAGCACCCGGGACCACCACTTACCCACCGGGTCTAGCCGAGGCGCGGTGCAGTGAGACGATGGAGACAAGTGGCACATGCACGGCGGGGGCACAGGCATACAGCGCCAATAGGGACGCGCAGTGACGAGGAGTAAGTAGACGATGACTGCATACCTACCAACTGTTCAGGGTGGGAAAGAGGGACATTTGTTAAATTAGGCCAAGCCCCCTCATTGAGGGATGGATGAAGCCACGCCCCCTCATTGAGGGATGGATAGGAGATAGGATGTAACAGTTACAACAATAGAAACACTTTGAACAGGCAAATGAATCATTTTATTGCTGCAGATCTACATGTTACACCTCAAAGAGGGACAGATGAGATCAACCAGGGACAGGGGGACATGGACTCAAAAGAGGGACAGTCCCTCCAAATCAGGGACACTTGGGAGTCACTGTTAGTGAATCACCAGATAAAAAGACAATGAAAGTCAATGGCAGCTTTTACTACAGTGTAGAAAGGAGTAAACAGTTCTCTACTTTTCTTAGGAGTAAAAAAGCTGCCATTGACTTTCATTGTTTTCTTATCTGGTGATTCAGTAACAGTGACATTCTCAGGCTTTTTTCTCATGAATTGAATCTTTTACTACCATGAGAATTTTTTTCTACCTTTATTGAATCGAGGCCAATATATTGCAATTTTTTAAATTACATTTTATTTTTAATTTAATAAAAAAGACATGAGGTCACTTGGCTCCCTTCGGCACAGCTGGATGGCTAAGCAGCAGACGGTGCCACCGCGAGCCGTATCCATCGCCCACTTTGCAGCCGCCCATTCAGGAATGCCGGACGTACTCATGGCTAGAGTTGAGCTGGGATGCAACCATAGTGCACAGACGTGCCGAGTGAGTGAAACTGGCGATCGGCGAGGTTTGACACAGCGGGGCATCCCTATTCTGGACTCCAGGGCCTCCAGTGTTCCTCTTTAAGCAAAAGCAGCCATTAAAATATAATTTTAACAATATCCCAAAAAAACATTTTGGCCCATGTAGGACCTGTGTTTCAGTTATTGACAAGTCACAATATATGTGTGTAATATGAATTATAAGCATTAAACACTACAATGCAGTTCTGCCTATCGTGCTCTATGGGATCATGACCCTACATTTGGCGCAGCTTCCACCAGAGCGCCCAGAACTGCATCATTTTTGGCGCTACTGTTAAATAAAACGCTAGCTGGCGGCCGCATCGGTTTTTCCTTACTTAAAGCAGACCAACAGTCAAAAATGAATTAAATCAGACCAACACAACAGACAGTGCCCATATGCATCCCTCTCCAGGACAATTGATTGCTGCACATAAAAAATCATTTAACTTATTCTAACACCTACTGGGATACATTTTAAAAAGCAAGATGGCCGCTCATGGGCTTGCAGGCCACCTGCAAACAGGAAGTCGTGCTGGGCTTCCTGTTACTGTGCATTTCAGTTATGTCAGTTGGGAGGGGAAGCTTCAAAATGGCCGCTACCTTTTTTTTCCAACTGTGCCAGACTGTTGGTCCGGTTTAAATGCCACGCTGAGTGTTGCTGAGGCCAAAAAAGTGGAGCTGTGCAGCTTGTTTCAAAGAAAAAATTAAGAGAAGAGGGGTTATAACTAGTGTTGAACAAACCCTTAGAATTTTTTCAACAAAAGTTTGGTTTGGGGGCCCAAACTTGATCCAAATTTGAACCCCATTAAAATCAATGGAGACCCAAAAAGGGGCCAAAATGACATATTAGACGTGACCAGCGGGTGGTTGAGGAGTGGGGGGGGGGGCTTGACAGAGGGAGAATCATACCGGGACTGTTGCAAAAAAAAATTGCGGCAGCGGGCGGGAAAAGCTTTAACTATAACCTATCAATCAGCTTGTAGCACATAGTGGTGAGTGAGGATCTGCCCTCTAACCTGATGCAGAGTGTGCATCACATAGGAAGCGATGTACACTTAAACCGGACCAACACCCGTTATTACATTAACGTGTGTTAGAAAGAACCTCGGGGGGGGGGGGCATCCAGAACGCTGGAGCCCCCTCGCACCTAAATGCACAGGATACGTATAATACTCATATTTCTAACGAGCCAGCGCCGGGAAAGGAGTCCCGCGATTGACCGCCGGCCGGTCATGTGGGCGGGTCCTGCCGGCGGCTGGCACAGAGAATGCGACTGCAGCCCAGGTGACCGGCCGGCGGCCATTCTCCAGGCTCCAGCGTTCTGGATGCCCCCTCGAGCTTCTTTCTAGCAGCAAAGAGCCGGACCAACACATGTTAATGTAATAACGGGTGTTGGTCCAGTTTAATACGCCAGCCACAATTTGCCGGCTTAGGTAAGTGTACATTCGCTTCCTATGTGATGCACACTCTGCATTAGGTTAAAGGGCAGCCCCTCACTTGCCACTATATGATACAAGCTGAGCGATAGGTTATAGTCAAAGACGGACTATGAAGGGGCGCAAGGGGCGCAAGCAAAGGGGGCCTCCACCAACCTTTGGGTTATGGTCTGGTGCAGGAGGCTTTTCAGTTTTTGGTCTGACGGGCTGTGGGACGGGCAACAAAGCCATCGGCGGAACTGGGGCCCCCCGCACCTGAGCATACCTTTTGATGGTTTTTGCAACCCTGCAACCAAAGCCACCACAGGGCAGAATGTAGGGTCTAGAGCAGAAAGGTCGCCGCCAGTAACGCTTCAGTGATGGGTGCAGAGCTGTCACTGCACATAAGCCACCAAGCACAGCCGCTGGCAGCTCAATGCAGGGAACCAGCCGGGCGACTACACTACCCCCCACCCAGAATGGCAAAGCAGCAGCACCCGCACAAGGGGGGCACAAGGGACTCCATCTGACCTTCCAGTAAGTAGGCGGGTGCCAGACAACCACCAATCAGTTACTTGGCTGGACTATTATTTTAAAGGAAAAAAAAATACTGTATCTGGGGCCTTCATCAGATTTTGCACCCGGGGGCCTCCACCACACTTAGGCCCTTATTTAACAAGGGATAGCGCCAGGTAGCGAATGGTGAGCGAACGGTAATGACGCTCACCGCCACGAGAACGCCGGCTCCCCTCCGCAATCACACATTTATCAAGCCGATCCTGCTTAGCGACTGACAGAGCGCCAGATAGCGAATCATTCATCATTATTCCAGCCTCACCCCACAGCGCCAGCGAGCGACCTTGAACAGCGACAGGTATGACCTCTCGCTACCTGGCGCTCTCCAATGCATTTCAATGGAGCAATCTTTAAATATTCTTAATTAATTGCTATTAATGTTTTTTTTTTTAAATGGCAAAAATTCTGTGACCACTTCTGCAATGTTAGATTTTTTTTTTAAGGTAAAAAAAAAAAATTTGTGCAGAATTGATATTACAGGTCTGATATTAATGGATTCATATTACAAAATGTTTGGAAAAAATATGGTTATTTGGGGGTTAAAAAACTACTTTTAACCCATCGCCGCCAGCGCTCTGGGGTTTAAACAAGCATTTCACAGCGCGAGAATTTTTTAAGCGTGATTTGTTAATGAATATGCTGGGAGCCGTTCGCTATGGCCATTCGCTGTCATGCGCTCCCATACAGCGCGGAACCTGTCAAACAGCCACTCCTAACCCCGTATTCAACATTACCGCACACCGACCGAACAACGGCCAAGCACAGCGAATACTAGCGTGCGCTGTGAAAATAACGCTACTGGCGCTCATCTGTCGCTACCTGGCGCTATTAATGAATCGGCCTCCCCATCTGGCCCTGTTTATACATATAAGCACTTCTGAGCATTTAAAAACACTTGTCATTTTCTTCTTTGAACTTTGCCTAATTTTATCTCACACCCTATTCTGAAACAAAGCACAGAATGGTCCTTATTTTCATGAGCTATTTTAAGGAAGGTTTACCGAATCGAGGCCTAAAACTGAACCTTGTGCCTGGCTTACAAATCCATCAGCTTTCTCTCTTTTTCTCATTTCTTCTGAGGAGCCACCAGTGCTCCCAATTTACAGGACAGACAATTTTCTTTTTTTCGCCCCAGTCTTCCCATTTCTGATTATTTATTTAACATCATTCTGCCACACTTGATCTAACTCCCTGCCTCTCTTTTTCAGAGTTTCGGCTATAAATCGAAATAAGTTCTTCTCTGTGCGGCTTTCCCAATCTCCTCCGATAACCATTTCATGCTCCTTACTCTATTTACCATCTCCTATGGAAGTGTGTGTATTCCTTTGGGTTATTAGACGCCACTAACCACAAATGAATGACTTCACTGATGCATTTTACACGTTAATGAAATCTCGGCTAAAAGCGATTCTGCAGCTGACGATATCTTGATCCCCCCGGCTCTCATTTGTGGTGTTGCTTTTTCTTTCTGGTCTCTTTGGTGGTGGTGAAAATTTTAGAAGCATCAGTGGTGTCATTCCTTTTTAATAAATACTGCATATACTGCATATACTTAATAAATACTGCATATGTGCAGGACCGGTGTTAGAACAGGGCAAACCTGGGGCAAATGCCAGGGTCCCTGGCATCTTGTATGGCTCACACTTGGCCATGGTTAGATGAAGGTGGTGCTGTGGATATCGCCTATCTGGATTTTAGCAAAGCCTTTGACACTGTACCACATAAGGAGCTCATAGATAAGTTATTGAAGGTAGGACTCAATCCCTGGATAGTTCAGTGGATTTCCAGTTGGCTGAGGGATCGGTATCAGAGTGTTGTAAATGGCGTGCAATCTGAACAAAGGCGAGTTACAAGTGGTGTGCCGCAAGGCTCTGTCCTGGGCCCCATTCTTTTTAATATATTTGTAAGTGACATAGGAGAAGGCTTGGTAGGAAAAGTTTGTCTGTTTGCTGATGATACAAAGGTTAGTAATAGGGTGGATATTCCTGGAGGTGTCTGCAACATGGAAAGTGATTTAGCTTTACTGGATAGATGGTCAAAACTGTGGAAACTAGAGTTTAATGTCTCTAAATGTAAAATCCTGCACTTGGGTAGAAGGAATCCCTGCTCTGAGCACCGTATGGGCAGCACTGTGTTAGCCAGGACCTCGGAGGAGAGAGATTTAGGGATACTGATTACTGATAGCTGCAAGATGAGTGGACAGTGTAGCCAGGCAGTGGGAAAAGCAAGCAGGATGCTCGGCTGCATAGCTCGAGGCATCACCAGTAGGAAGAGGGAGGTTGTGATGCCGCTGTATAGAGCCCTGGTGAGGCCACAGATAGAATACTGTGTGCAGTTCCGGAGACCTTACCTGCAAAAAGACATTATTCAAATAGAACGGGTCCAAATGCGGGCAACAAAAATGGTGGAAGGACTTAAACTTAAAACTTAACAGGAGAGACTTAAAGAACTTAATTTGTACAGTCTGGAGGAAAGAAGGGAGAGGGGACATGATGGAGACCTTTAAATATGTGAAAGGATTGAATAAGGTTCAGGAGGGAAGTGTTTTTAAGAAGAAGCTTAATGATAGAACAAGGGGCCCAACCTGAAGCTAGTCGGGGGGGAAGATCAGGAGCAATGTTAGAAAATATTATTTTATTTGATCTTGACACAAGTTAATCACTACATATAATCCTAAACATGCTAAAACCAATTAAAAAACATAAATCAAACAATGACAAACAAAACAGACCAACATAGATAGGTGTGTAGGCAATGGGGAGAGCACCATCAAAATATATATATATATATTTTGCCATCAAATTCCTATATATCTGTATACACATCATAATAAAAAAAAATCTGATATAAATATGAAACCATGTGCATGTACTGTGCAAAACCTGCCTATGATCCGGATCATAAAAATATATATGTGCTGTAAAGTGCAAGTGCAAACAATCCAAAAAATAAATTTGACTGTAACCAATCTGATATTGGTGATCAGAACCAATCCCATCAAGATAAAAAAAACACAATCAATGCCTATATAACAATCACAAATAACAGTATCAAAATCAATCCCCCATCATCATCATAACCAAAGTGTGCTAATGACCTATGATGTGAATCACAGTATAGGTCACAAAATAAAACCAAAATACAACAAAAATAAACTGAATTAAGCCAAGAAGGTCTACCCACCGCCTACCACCCCAAGAGCCACGCGTTCCATGGGCAAACTTCCCACTTCCTCAGGCTGGTTTTAGTTCAACCTCAACCTGAGCTTTCCTTTTATGAGTCAGCCAGTCATGCTATTTGGAAGGTTACCAGTGTTGTGAAAACTCAGACAGTGATGTTGTCACTGACCTGAAGGCGAGCACTGCAGACAGGAGGATCCTTCCACTGCTGCGGTTGTTACTCTGAGAATACTGCCCTGAACCCAAGATCGATCCTGCAGAGCCAGAGTCTAGGCTTCCATAGAGACCCCCACAAGGGAGGATAGATTTGCTGCTTGGGTGGTCCCAGGTCGAGGGTCACAGACACAGATGCAAGGTCACAGAGGTAGCCTGGTTCATACATACCGGACATTTCATTTGGGTAATCCAGGAGCGAGGTCAAGAGTTTAGCCGGGTCATGCACACAAGTCAGTTTCAAAAGGGGTTACTCCAAAGAACAAAGTCTTGAAGAGTAAGCCGGGTCATACACAATCAGGATGAATCTAATATTCACCACAGGGACAGGGAAAGCATCCACAGCAGATCATCTAGGAAACCAGGAAGCTCTTTAAAATAGGGCCTGGAAAGAGCTGGTTGGTGCTTGGAAGGTCAGCTGATAGAAACTGCTGCCAGAGAGCACCTATCACAGGGGATGCCTGCACATGGGGTGAGATTACTCAAGACCTACTGTCATTGCGCAATTCAATTATCCCGCACATGCCCAGTAGCGGCCAGAGCCCGTGCACGCTGATGCACTCAGGGCATGCGCAGATGCAGAAGCCGCTAGTTCCGGCCACTGACAACGAACGCCATTCTTTTGGTGGCAAATGAGGGGTCCCCTTTAAGCTACTGCAGAGTATGCTGCAATAGGAAGCAGCTGTACACCTACCTGAACCCCACGATCCGTCAGCGTTCTTTCCTTAAAGTGGCCACGACTGGGGCTTCGAAAAGATGGCCGCCCCCATGAGTGAGGGCACTAAAGGTGCTGCTAGCTGGTGCCTCATGGTACACATGGGATGGCCATCTTTTTGAAGCCCTCTGCTCAGCAGCCCATCAACCTGCTTTTGTGGGTTCGGCTAAACGCCAAACTCAAACAGAGACTTCTGGTAGAGGTTCATGTTCAGATTTGGGAACTTGAACTCACAAATTTTGGTTCTGTTCGAGTTCGCCCAACACTAACCAGGAACATTTTGTCTCTCACCTCTGAACTTTATGCTGGCATACGTTGCCTATTGGTTATACTTCTGTCACTCACTATTGGGCGTTTGTATTGGCTGGAGGTGGATAGCTTACCTTTTTGGCTGTTTACCCGGCTGGCGGTATTTCCGATTTGAGCGGAAGCGCCCAGTTAATGAGTTTGGACATTTACTATTTAAGGTTAAACCATGTAGGTAAGGAAGCAGCAGCTTGATAAATGGACCTCATCGAAACGCGTAACGCTGACTGGATCGTGGACGCACAACCAATCTTGAATGATTTTAGCACTATACAGTAAAAGTTATGTTTTACCGATAAGGAAGCAGATTATGCTGGAATTTTTGGCCCCCTGAACTCTATGTGACATCACTGTCTGCGCCTGGAACCTTCCAATAAGCTTGCACTGCTGACTAAATGGAGATTCCCACTGGGGGGGGGGGGGGGGTAAGTGCATTACTTCACCAGTGGTGGATTCATTTGTATCAGAGCGATTTTTTTATCCCACATAGAGGTGGAATTATATAGCCATGATGTGTTTTTTATGGAACATTTGAGCTCCGCTTGATGGACTTTTGTTTAATAATATAAAATGTGAGTTTTATTGAATGATTCTTTTCTTTGAGCTTTGAACCATTAACAATATTTATGGAGTTTTATGACTTTTTATTGGTATTAAAATGTTTTTAAGATTAATGTAATCTTTTAAAGTATGAATTGTATTGGTATTTATGACATTTTCAATGACCAATACTTATATATAACAATAAAATCCACACTTCATTGATTATAATAAGCTGCGAACAGTTAAGGTTTTCATAAGATGGAGTCAGAGGGAGTAGTGGGGCCCATTTGCGTTTCTCTACGCCTCTGGATGGAAGTGATGATGTGTGAATTCTGGCTGTTAGGAAGACACCGATGCTCGTTGCAGTGAAATGCAGAACACATACTGTAGCAGTGAAGCTATCAGAACCATTTCCCCACCGGTTAATTTCTTTAGCCTTGATTACAAAACCGTTTCTTGGCTTGGCTTAATTAATTAAATGTGTCACATTACTCCTGTTTACACATTTGCATCCGCTGCATTTTTGTTTAATTAGAAGCACAAATTTACCCCCGCAACATCGTTCTGCTGATTCCAGAGATGTACACTGTAAGTCTATGGAACCTATAGGGGAAGCTCCTAGGAAGCAGTTTTTTCCCAATATGTTTAAAATTGCTAAAAAAAATAGATCACAAAATAATTCACAAATAAATTATACGGAAAAAAACAGACATAATGTTTGCACTATAAGACACATCTAGGATCTGGAGGAGCCAAATGTTGTGCTCAAACCCCCCCCCCCCTTCCCCCAAAGAACCAAATAATAGGCAAGGTGCAGAATTGCTGAATCCCCCACTTACAGGTAGTGTGGCATCCCCCCCCTTTCCCATAGGCAGTGTGGCATTGCCCATTCCATAGGCAGTGTTGCAGCTCTCACTCACATTTCCATAGGCAGTGTGGCATCCCCCCCTCCCATAGGCAGTGTGGAATTGCCCCCTCCTATTTCCCATAGGCAGTGTGGCACCCCCCTCACATTTCCATAGGCGGTGTGGCATTCTCCCCTCCCATAGGCAGTGTGGAATTGCCCCCTCCCATTCACATAGGCAGTGTGGATTCCCCCCCATTCCCATAGACTGTGTGGAATTCCACCCTCCCATTCCCATAGGCAGCGTGGCATTCCCCCTCCCATTCCCATAGGCAGTGTGGCACCCCCATCCCATTCCCATAGGCAGTGTCACATTCCCCCCTCCCATTCCCCATAGGTAGTGTGACATTCCCCCTCCCATTCCTATAGGCAGTGTGGCATTCCCCCCTTCCATTCCCATAGGCAGTGTCGCATTCCCCCATCCCATCCCCATAGGCAGTGTGGCATTCCCCCTCCCATTCCCATAGGCAGTGTGGCACCCCCATCCCATTCCCATAGGCAGTGTTGCATTCCCCCATACCATCCCCGTAGGCAGTGTGGCATTCCCCCATCCAATTCCCATAGGCAGTGTGGCATTCCCCCATCCGATTCCCATAGGCAATGTGGCATTCCCTCATCCCATTCCCATAGGCCGTGTGGCACCCCCATCCCATTCCCATAGGCAGTGTGGCATTCCTCCCATCCCATTCCCATAGGCAGTGTGGCATTCCCCCATCCCATCCCCATAGGCAGTGTGGCAGCCCCTCCCAACAAAAAACTAAACTCACATATACATCATTACTCACATATACATCACTTCTGCGCTGCTGGCCAGGCCACAGGAGGCCAGCAGATGAAGGATCGGCAGACAGACGGGCAGGGTAACTGGTCCCTGCCCGATGTCCTGACTGTCTGCAGTTCTTGCTGCCCCCGCGGCAGGGACAGAGCAGATTGTAGATAATGTGGACAGCACGGATGATGGGGACATCGTGTAGGGATCAGTTATCCTGCCTGTTTGCCTGCCACTCCTCCATCTTGTGGCCCCTTGGGCTGTGGCGGCCCCCGGCCATCAGCATGGAAGCGATAAAAATGTGAGTTTACTATTTTTTTTTACATTCCCCTGATAAGATGCATCCTCCCACATACACTTATAGTGGTGACTGCTCCTGTGTCCTTCTATTTATCCAGCGAGCCGGCTCCTCTTCTTTCTTGACCCTGTGCAGTTCATCCTCCGGTGTCCAGCGCTGTCCTTCATCGTCTTTGCCTGGGGATCAGCAGTTGATTTACACACAGGGAGACAGGAGTCTCTTCTCTTTAGCCCACAGACCGCTGCGGGTTAGTGACAGGGGCATGCTCAGGTAATAGTACCGCCAGGTAATGACAGGC
Source organism: Gastrophryne carolinensis (assembly GCA_027917425.1). NCBI lineage: Eukaryota > Metazoa > Chordata > Amphibia > Anura > Microhylidae > Gastrophryne > Gastrophryne carolinensis. Next base: position 16,261,095 of record CM051239.1, on the reverse strand, counting down.
ATGAGCGTGTCCCCGTCATTACCGTGCAAGCCGTAGGCTACAGAAGGTGGGTCTCTGTCTCTCTGTGTGTAAATTGGTGACAACCTGGCAGCTAACCAGTTTCCATCCACCCAGTGATGATAGAATGTAATGGATGCCGAAAGACGTTCCGAGCCAGGCCAAGAATGAAGAGGTGTCAGTCTACTGGACGAAGAGGTGGACAGCGAAGCCACCATTACCACTGGAGCCAGGGGGAGACCCGCTGGGAAGATGCTGGAGAAAATAAGGACATACGTTTTTTTTTTACTTTGGGGTGTTTTAGGGAAAAATCAATTTGCATCGATTCTCTCATCCCTAATGACTTTACCTTCAATAGGGGGACTAACAATGTGGATGGAAAGCAGTCGCTTTTTCTGTAAAGACTCTGTGAAGGCCATGTGTTAGCAGAGATCCCTGGAGCATATTACCACATCTAAGTGCCCTTAAGAATAAGCCTTTAATAAATGTACCGCTGTCCCATGGTGACAGGTCTACATTAAATAACATAACAAAAAACATTTAATTTAGACATTGGGTTGCTGTAAGGAAAGAAGGAATAAGGAATAAAGAGCAAAGGTCATATGTCAGGTCCATCGACGATATATTGAGTTCGAACAAGTAGACTGCAGAGGTGTTTTATAAGGAAGCCAGTAATGAAGATCAATACCGGCCTAAAGGAAGCAGCATAAATAACCCTGCACCCTACACACGGCGGGATCTTTACCGCGCATTGTATACAGTAATTGCATTTTATAGATAGCGCGGAGAGACTTCAGCCTTCATTGATTTCGATCGTAAACTAAAAAGGCTACAAGAGAGGGGAAATGGCACTTTTTATGAAGAAGTCCGTCAGCTGGAGCTGAACGGATAATGAAAATGTGGCAGGCGGCCTGTGATCAATTCATATTCCCGGGAAAATGAATGAAGAATTTGAGTGCTTTCATTACGGGGCCGCCAGAAAGATTTTAAGAGTGCAATAAACCAGTCGGCGCACTCGCAGCCATCATTTGGCTTTTTAAGACTTCTTGAGTTACAACTCCTTTAATACCTTTTGATTTGCAGAATTTAGATTTAGTGCGATCCGTTTGCTGTTATTTTATTATTCGTTTCTGGTTTACCGCTAAAGAGCGTCTGTCATCGGATAACTTGCTGTAGTTAACCGGAAACTGAGGGTTTTATTACAATTTTTTTCTTTTACAAGTCTCAGAGGATTGGATGGATTAACAAAATCATATTTTAGCATTTTTTAGGTTCAATTCTACTAAACAAAGTCAAATATGAGAGGAGTAACCGGAGGGAACATGAAACCATTTGCTGAGGACTCAGTGGTAATATCAAAGCTAAAAATGAACATGTTCAAGAATAAAGAGTACAAATTAATCTAAATGAGTTACTCCTCTTTAAAGTGGACCAAAACCCACCCTGGAGTCTATGAGACTCACCCCCGCACCATGATCGTGGGTTCCCCGCTGTGTGAAACCCCCAGGGCACCTGAAAACTCATCTTTGTTCCTGGTCCAACGGCACATGCTCGAGTAGTGACCACATGTTTGCTATCCCTTTAGCAGGGCGCGTGCCCAAGTCAGGCATTTGTGGATGGGCGGAGCGGGCATGCTCCTAAAATTGGGTAATGGGGGATGCGTCCACCAGCTCAGTTCAATCTGATCGCATTAGACGAGCTCCTGGACGAAGGAGCTCGAGTAGATCTGAGAGCGCTGATTAGACAAGAGGGCTGCTCATCCGCCGTAGGACCGGGAAGGGAAAGTGAGATCAGGCGACCTGGGGGGTTTTACACAGCGGGGGGAAAGGACCAAAACCAAGGATAGTCAAAATCCTGGGTTTTGGTCCGCTTTAAAAGCCTCCCCTATTTGGGATGTCCTGCACCAGTGATGTAGCTACATGTGACAGGGCACTGGTGTGAACATTAAATGGGGCACTTTTCATTAAATGATGCAACAGCATGCCTGGCTGTTGCAATGTAACACAGCAGGATGCTTGCCAGCTTTCTACAATGTAACAGTTAACAATGTTACATTGCACAATGCAGGTTTTAAAACTTCCAGCATGAGTTTTATTGCTCTTAGTGCTGCTGCACCCTGGACAATAGATGGACTGGGCTGAGCCCCACTGTCCAATAGCAGCCTGCAGTATCAGTGAGTACAGTAAATTGGCTCTTTGTTGGGGCCCACTATGAATTGTGCTATGGGGCCCTGTACACCTCTGGTATAGAGGTATGATGACATCCAAACCTAGGTCAGTGTGGTAATATGATAAGCACTACATATTTCCGCTTACCCTGACATATTGTAAACCCCATTTTTGGTATTCTATTCCCTGACTATTCACCAGGTGGTGGCCCCAAGGCGGGCATTTCACATACAATGAAAATACATAGCGCCATGTGATTTGTACTACAACACGTTCAAATCCTGTGTGCTGGATCATGATACAATTAAGCAATCTCTGGTCCTGACACTTAAACCCCCACAATCTGGGAGTTCTGAGAAGTGGACAGATCTATTGATGGGAAAGAAGAGAAGACAGGGTGGCAAAACCGTTAAAAAGGTACTACCTGTGGGGGGAGGGATTTGGGGGATTAATAGTCAAAATCCTCAGTGGCCCAATAAATTCACCTTAATCCTCGCTATCATGGTGCATGTGCAGACCTCCGGAGGCATCCCTGCTATACATAACCTGCATGAGCAGAGGAGGGAATGCTTCCAGGTGCTAAGGCTAAGCTTAACCATGTATCTAGTGGCATAATCGCCTCTGTCATTATGCATTCAAGACAAAGCAGGGTGAACATGTAGAACATGGATTCAGAGGTAGGACCACACTTGCACAGCGGGAGCGAGAATTGTGTGTGTATTGGGACACGGGGGGTGGTCACGCTATGGGGGCAGAAGACAAAGCACCATCTGGCGCTAAGCATTTTAGGGTTTCGCCACTCTTTAAAGTACATGAACATTCAAATTTGGGTCTCTAGTAGTGTTGGACGAACACGAACCTCAATGCCAAACTTTGCAGGTTCGGGTTGCCAAACACTTCAGCAAGAAGACTGTGTTCGAGTTCAGCCCAAACCGGGGAAAAATGGTTAATGGGCTGCTAAGCAGGCTAAAGTGAGCAGCAGCAGGAAATTGCTGTACAACTTACCTAAGCCTCGCAATCCGGTCGACAGTTGACTTTGTCAACTCCGGTCGTTCTTTGTCAAATTGGCTACATTCAGGAATACAGAAAGATGGCTGCCGCCCCCATGAGTGAGGACACTGGCAGCTGGCACTAGAAGTGCTGCTAGCTGCTGCCAGTGTTGTCACTCATGGGAGCGGCAGCCATCTTTCTATAGCCCCAGCCGTAGCCTATTTGAAAGGGAAAAATGCAGACCATGGACAGGATCGCTGGCTCAGGTTAGTGTACAGTCGCATCTTGCTGCACACTCTGCTCCCACCATCACAATATTTTCTTTTTACCCTCCCGATTCTGCCTCCAGGTGGGTGAGTTGAGGAGTGGGGGGCCCAGAGGCAAAATACAAAGTTCAGGTCCCCATTGATTTCAATAGGGACCTGGTTTGGCTCAACCTATAGGAGTTTGCCCAACACTAGTCTCCACCTGAGCAAAATATATATCTTCTACATCAGTGGTTCTCAACCTTTTTATGCCAAATACCCTGTAGCGACAAGAAATACCAAACAAGTACCCCAAAGGGGGTGATTAATAGTACCAAAAAAAGTAGGCCATATGCCCACTAATTGTAATTGTAATTGTATTTCTACTGGTATATATAATTATGGGTGAACTTTTCTGATCCTCAATTACCAGTAAAAAAGCAAATACCGGCACCATCAGGCTAGTGGCCAGTAAAGTAAGGTGGCCAGGTGGCAAACCTTGCACAGCAATGTACAAGCCCACCCACTGTATCCTGCTGGGTGTCATCCATCACATGAGGATGTTATGCACTATATAAAGAGTCTTGAGCCACATTTGGTGTGGCGATATTGGTGAATGCGCCAATCCCCTTTATCCCTTAAAATATTTGCCCCTATAGAAGAGGATCCTCTATCTCCTAAATGTTAAATGGCAGATGTGTTGACTTACTCATTGACATGCCTGCAACTTGATGGGAGCCAGCGGGTGCCAGGGGAAGCTGAAAATACAGGTAAGCTAGCATGCTTGTACACCTGCCCAACACAATAAAAAAGACATGCCACACAGCATGGGTCCGTGAGCCACATGTGGCACCAGAGTCACAGGTTAGGGACCAGTGCACTATAGAAACATGGAAGAGCTGGTTGATGCGCTGCTTAGCCGCAACTGGTCTCAAACAAGTGATTGCCTAAATTTTTACACAAGCTCGCACTGCGTCACCAATGTTTTTACTATATAATATATCATTATACTAAACTGGCAATTAATTTTACTAGGGGAATGATAGAGGGGAGACAATCTTCACATCTCCTCTCCATCAGAGCAGCACAATGCACACATCACAGAAAGCTGTGAGCTATCTATGAGCAATTTAAATGAAGTAAAATAGTAGGCTCATGACTAGTGTTGGAGCAAACCCGAACCACAAAGTTTGGGTTCGTACCAACCTTTGTGAGTTTGGGTTCGCAAACCTGAAAATAGACTTCAGCCAGTAGTCCAAGTTCGAGTTCAGTGTTCGACCAGAGTGTTGCAGCAGCAAAGAGCGGCTGTACACTTATTTAAGCCGGCGATCAGGTCTAGGCTCTGCGTTCTTTCTGACGCCCATTGCCAAATAGGCTATGGCTGGAGTTCAGAAAGATGGCCATGATTGAGGACACTGGCAGCTGGCAAGAGAAGTGCTGCCAGCTACTGTAAGTGTCCTCACTCATGGGAGCGGTGGCCATCTTTCTAAATCCCCAACCTTATCATATTTGATAGCAAAAAGAACGTGGACCGGATTGCTGGCTTAGGTAAGTGTACAGCCGCTTCCTGCTGCACACTCTGCATTAATTTAATTCCCCCCCAACACCTGCCGCCACAATTTTTGCTTTATTTTTACAGTCCTGTTCGCGAATCTGCCTCTGTAGCCCCTTAACAAGCAGGTCCCCCTCCGTCTGGGTGGGTGAGTAGTAGGGGGGAGGGGGAACAATCACCCCCCAAAAGTTCGGGTCCTCATTGATTTCAATGGGGACTGGGTTCGGGTTAGGGTCAAATTCGGGAACCCGAACCGAACTATTGTTCAATGTTCGGGCGAACTCGCCAAACCCGAACCTCTAAGGCAGGGGTACTCAACCACTTCTTGTAAAGGTCCATTTACAGGCATCTGGTGAGAGGTGAGGGTCTGGGCAGGGGGTTGTCGTGGAGTGGGGGGGATAGTTAGAACTAGGGCTATTGATTCCACAGGCAAAACTAAATAAGGCTGCTTGCCCCACCCCAAGAATCCTATTGGGCACTGGGGAAAAACAGCTGTTTTTTGGCCTCACAGAACCTAAAGCTCTTGCCTGCAGCACACTGATTTTAACCCCCTGTGCATTCTGTGCAGGCTGTGTAAGGGGGTGGACTAGGGCCCAAAATCCGGTAAAGGAGGCACTGCTGAGCACCGCAACACAGAAGCAACTGAGTGCAGGGCTGTCAGGGCCGGGGTCTGGAAATCTGACACCAAGGTCCGCATTCGGCCCCCGGTCTGCCAGTTGAGTACAGTTGCTCTAGGGCAGGGTCTGGCGGACCAGGGTCTGAATACGGACTTCGTGCCAGATTTCCGCCCCCCTGCCCTGACAGCACTGCAGTTGCTTCTGTGTTGCTGTGCTCAGCGCTGCCCCCTTTATTTGATTGAGACTACTTAGAATGAGTCTCCCTGCCAGTGTCATGACTGCTCCCTGGCAGCTAGCATTACAATATAATATACTGTATGGACAGGAAGTGGCATTGCAAGGTCCACACAAACGTTGTTTCTCTTTGCCCATTACAATCCTGTCCCCCTGCCCCAGCTCAGCCCCATCGATGCCTGTCCCACCATCTCTGCCCCATCCATCCCCGTTCCTCCTGCTCAGCCCCATCCATCCCTGTCCCCTCAGCTCTGTCCCACCAAGCCCAGTCTCTCTGCCCCATCCCTTCCTGACCTCCCAGTTTTGCCCAATCAATCCATGGCCTCCCAGCTTTGGCAATTCATTGCTCTTGCTGCAAGCTCTGGCCATCTACCATACCTTATTGTTAGTAACATTTTCGGCCTTAGTCCACCTATATACACGGCCTGCAGAGAATGCAGTTCACACTGAGTCACCAATGTTTTGATTATCATATTATTATTGTCATTATATTAAACAGAGAATACATTTTTGCAAGGGAAAAGTTACTTGTCCTTTAAAACCTTGAGTCCTGATTGTAATAGAAAATCAGCATAGTGGTGCATTTTGTCCCCCGTGTAGAGCTCTGTCTGGGGCTGGGGAGCAGTCGCCAGCCTGCCTGGCATCTATTCAAGTTGCAATCTGTTTCATGCAGCTGTCTCCTCCCCAAATTTGCAAAGCATGGTAAACATTGCGCTCCCAGTAACAATCTTCTAAGCATAATTATCTAACAATCATCAATTAACAAGGGTGTTGCTGAAAACACAAAGTGTGTAAGGATGCCGCTATAGTCTATAAGTCTAAAGATTCCATTCATTGGCAATGATAAAGAGATGACATTAAAATATGCAGAATTTAGGATGCAAATGGTTGACATGTATCATTTCTATGGTCGGAAAGAAATGCATCCTACAGCTCTGGATCTCCCTACAACCGCCCTCTCTCGCTCTATTTCCCACCAAGTTTGGACACATATTTTAAATGGAATGGGTGGAGGCTCAGCTTAGAAAAGAGGGGGGGGCGGTGGCTCGCTCTTTCGAAACCTGGGAGAGTTATATAGACGTATTTCCTAGTGAACTTAAAGCGTAGCAAACCTTCCCCCCGGGCCACCACCCACCCTCCCTGCACCAGTACCTTGGCTTTTGCTGGTGGCTTGGCAGTGGCCCGGTTTTATTTTTGAGATCGCCGCTGACCTCACGATCTCAGACCTTGGCTATCTCCTCAAATTGATGGAGGAGATGCAGAGGCCGTGGACGCCTGGCAATCACAGTGTCATGGGAGCCCTCGATAAAGGTTAGGGGTAGGCTAGCGATCGGCCTTGGAGTCTTTCAGATTACAGGGTCAGCCAGCAAGGGCTCTGAGCCATTTTAAGACGGTCCCACACCCATTTCCTACCTAATGGGTGTGGGGCCCCTTCGTGACAACTTCAGGGGTGGGGCATCCAGATTGCGGAAGCTCCCTGCACATAGACCCCCGCAGCACCCATGATACTTAATTGAACTTAATTCCCCCGGTCACGCGGGCCTGCCTGGCCCAGTGGAGAGAATGCAGTCTGACCCATGGGATCACCAGCAGGCTGCATTTCGCCAATGGGAACGAGGTTAAGGTGAGAATTGCTGGTGCTGGACAGGTCTATGCACAGGGACTCCAGCAACCAGTAGATGCTATCTCACAGCCATTAGGTAGGAAATGGGTGTTGGACCGCTTTAAAGACTGAAAATCCTGTTCTGCCAGTTTTCTGATTGGGGGGGGGGGATCGGACATTTTGAGGTTAGGATTGAAGTGCCACAACCCTACCGATACATTAGTCTGCACCTCTGACGACAAATAATGTTCATAGTAAAGTTTTGAGTAACTGGCTAAAGTTTCACTTTAGTACATCTTTAGGTCATTTTATATAAAATATAAGAAAAAAGAAATGAGAATTAGGTGCAAATTTGAATTCCATTTAAATCCTAAAAACACTACACAACTCATTGCAATGTAGTCTCAGACTACTACTATGTTCATATGTAGATTAAGGGATTGAAAAACAATTTCTTCTTGTGCTTCTTAAAAACATGCTTTTGTGTTGAAATAGTTTTAAGGCAACAACAACATCCTGTATGTGACTGTCTGCTTGTTATGCTATTGATAAAGTTAGTTCAGAGAAAAAAAAGTCTTTTGCAGGCTATGTGACTGTATACATAGTGTGTTTAACCTGCTAACATAAAGGAGCTGTGTTTCCTTTGCTCCATGTTGAGATGTGTTGCTGATGTATACTGTTCACGTTTATGTTCCTGATTGTTGCTGAATAAACAGCCGTTGTTCCTGCATGCAGGAAGAGTGTTGTGTACAATCCACTGCCAACAGCCTATGGGCCCAGAGATTTAAAGTCCAGAGGAGGATTTTCCCAGAGCAACAGTGATTTACAGAAGCGTGAGAAACAGAGAAAATGTCTACTAACAGCAATCCTGTAAAATTCACAGTGCCAAGCCTGACTAACCAGAACTACCAGTCCTGGAAATTCAAACTCAAGATGCTACTGATGAAGGTACGTAAACATCCACTCAGAAACCCCGAGCCCCCCCATTACCTGCCTCCCCAACGGCCAGGGGGGGGGGCAGAAGGGCCCAGGCCACTTAGTGGCTATGTGGGCTAGTAGCCTGCAGGGCCAGGGGCCACCAACGCTGGCCCCTGCGCCCTATTCTACAAGCCCCCATAGCTGGTCCGGGTCGGTAATGCCGGGTAAGGGGGACCCTACGTCATTTTTGGGGGGGATTTTAAGGGTTTTTAACCCTTAAAATTCCCCAAAAAATTAGCCCCCCCCTCATTTTTTTTAAGTTAACCCCTTACAACTATGCAATCATATTGCATAGTTGTATCCTACCTGAAATGGAAAGGGTGTATACCAATACATATGTGGTACCGTTGTAACCGGGAGAAATAGGGCTTTCACACGCAATAATATTTTATTAACAAACTTACATTTTTTTATTACAAAAAAACACTACAAATTGTAAAAAATAGATTTTTTTTATTTTTTTGCACATATTTCACCCAAAAGTATTGAGAATACACTAAAAAGGGCAAACAAGACATTTCATGTTGAAGCCCAGAGAAAAATCAAGGTTGAACATGTGTAGCGCAAAAATGTGAAAAGTAGTCTGGCAACAGAGTGTGACAAAAAATCTAGGTAGGCTGGCACTTAAAGGGTTAAGGATGACAGCTGCATCCTTAAACCAGTCCTAAACCAGTTTGCAATGTTAGAAGCCAAAGGTGCGTCAACAACAATAGATCCTTCCTACTTCTACTACTAAGATCTGCTACCCAACAATGAGAATTACCGAAAAGTGGGGGGCACTTCTGTACATAGCAACTACTACTCGCCCATATATAACAGCTACAGTTGGAATTCTTTGGAGACATATAAGCAAGCCAAAGAGACTCAAATTCAATTAAAAGACTATTACAATAGCTTAAAGAAACAAAGGCTTAAACCGGACCTTCACCATGATTTAATGAAAAGCCCAAACTCTTAAAAAACGATTCCCCAGCATCTAAAATTAATATATTTAACATTTTTAGTCACTAACTTATTATTCTTTCCCCCACTGAGCTGCAACTCTGTTCAGGAATTTAGGATACGGGCGCCGCCATCTTGACTCAGAAGCATCACACTTACTGAGGAGAGGAGAGTGGGATAAGGTACAGGGGGGCGGGTTATAGCTGTGCTTTGCTCAGACAGAGCAGAGCTGGGGTCAGGGAAAGGTCAGCAGTCCCAGAATGCAGAGCAGCACAGTCACTTCCTGTTTGCAGGCACTTCCTGTTGGCAGGCTGCCTGATAAAATGGCGGATTCCATAAGCCGCCATCTTGGATGTTTAAAGGCTCATAACATGCAGTAGATGCAGGTAGGATGATTTTTAATGTGAGCAATCTGTATGTACAGTGTGGGGGAAACATATAAGATAGACTCTTATTCAGAGTGAAGGTCCGCTTTAAGATATCTGCATCAGGAGATCTGACTCTCAGAGGTTATGCAGATGCAGGGCTGGAGATTCAACTGATCTTAAATCAACATCATCAAGTGGTTACCTGTTAGGAGAGACCTCAGTTTCTTGATCCAACAGAAAACAGGTGTCAGTTGCGTTGTCTTCAACAGAAGCAGAATACATGTCTGCTGCTTGTGCAAGTCAAGAAGAAAATTTCCAACTTACGGAAAAAGAAACCACTAACTCAGCCAAACATTACCTATTAGGACAACCAAGGATGTATTAAACTTGCCAGCAGTGACCAGTGCAAGGACTAAGCACATTGATGTGAAACATCACCACCTGCGTGATTTAGTGGGCCGTGGGATACTTAAAGGAGCAGTATCGCAAATTTTTCTTGGTGACTTATATTTAAATGGTACTTTGAATGTAGGTAGGTGTTGGAGTAAGAATTACAAATTTAGAAAAAAATGATGTGTGTGTTGTGCAGCTGGAGACTAATAGCTCATGTTTATGTCTGTTGAGTGTCGGGTCCCGACACTCTGGCCTGTTCCATGCTGAGGAGAGGGGTGAAACAATGTAACAAAGTATCAGCTGTTCAGTGCTGGCAGCCGTCCAGCATAAGATAATATTGCAACATTGCCTGGCCAGAACTTATATATCTAAAACAGAGAGAAAAGCTCCAGAAGTCATTTAGCTGATTTTGACAGTTTTCCCTCCATGTTGGCTCTGCTGCAGAATCTTTCAGTTTACCATTTTCTCTCTCTTTTCTCAACACATTTTTACATATGATCTTTCTTTCTGCTTTGTGTGTTTTGAGCAAAGCCCAGCCCAGGATTTTCACTATCTGGAGTTTTGTTTTGTGCCCCTAGGAGCATCCTGACTTGGGATGCCCTGATATGTGAAATCCCCAAGTTCGCCTGTGAAAACGTACCTTTCCCTGTCCCACAGCACATGCGTGGGCTCTCATCCAATCAACGCTGTTTGCACGCAGATGGGGAGCCTGAGCAGTAACCTTCCTGGCCGCCCGGCCTGTCTAAATGACTATCTGCGTGAGCGCGCCAGAAAAATGGGGGGATCTGTGGTTATCCAGGGGTCGTTTCACACAGTGGGGCATCCTGATTTAGAATGCCCAAGGGGGAAGGTCAATGGCCGGGTCTTATAGACTTCAGGGTCGCCCACTCAGGGTTTTGTTCCACTTTAATACCTTTAGATTTTCCTGCACAGTTATTCAAAGAAGAATTTCAGTCATTTTCAGTTAGTTTAGTTTATTTTGTATAGATTTTACACATTTGAGTCACCTGGTCTCATAACAAAAGCAGCACCTCACACACACACAGCTGTTACCACTGATTACAGTGTCAGCCTCTGAGGGTTGCTAGGAGACCAGTGGGCTAAATGAAGCAGCTCACTAAATACAACTCAGCAGATCCCCCTATTCAGCAAATGGACTGAGCCATTGGCATTATACAATTTAAAAGAAAGGCATACATTTTTTATTTTTTCTATCGGCAGATTATTTATACACATGTTAGAAGCTATTGTGTGGCTATTTAATTATTTATCTTTTTTAATGCAAATTTCGCGATACTGCTCCTTTAAGTTTGCTTATTGTGAGTCTGACAAGATGATAGCCAATGGCATGGCAAAGCCACTATCTAGAGCCAAGTTTGAGGAGTTCAGAACCACAATGGGACTAACAGGATAAGTAGTTATTGAGTGGGGATGTTAGAATAGTTTAAATGCAACAACTACATCCTGTATGTGGCTGCCGTCTTGTTATGCTATTTATAAAGTTAATTCAAAGGAAAAAAAAACAGCAAGTCTTAGGCAGACCATGTGACTGTATGCATAGTCTGTTTAACCTGCTAACAGAAAGGAGCTGTGTTTCCTTGTTGAGATGTGTTGCTGATGTATCCATGTTTATGTTTAAATTACGATTGTTGCTGAAAAAAACTGCTGTTGTTCCTGCATGCTGGAAGAGTGTCGTGTACAATCCGCTACCATAATTTTAAAATAAAAAAATACGCAGAATTTAATAACATTACAAGTTATATCAACGTAATACAGAAGGACCTACGAAAATTGACATCCTGGGCAGGTACTTGGTAGGTTACATTTAGTGAAGACAGATAAGGGTTATGCACCTAGGTTGTTCCAATAATGATTTTAGATGTACATTAAAGTGGACCTATAGTCAAAAACTACTTTAGTTCACCTGTAACAATCTCCTATGTTGGGATTCTCCTCTGATGAAACATCTATGGGAAATCCAGAAATTAGGAGCATTTACCCGTGAATTACTTCTCCCAATTACATCTCAACCAGTGAACAACCATTGCTGTCCATGCATAAAGCACAGCAAGCATGTTCCGCCTAATGTTTGAGAGCTGGCACTCCCCTGTTGCTGTTCTGGGTTACAGCTTGTCCCTATATATATTTGGATATTTGGACAATTAGCTTGGCGATTTCTTAAACAAGCATTATTAGTCATGAGGGTCACAGGGGAATGGACAGGGTGAGTAATTCTGCCCAATTTAAGGCAGGCTTTTGTTTATTCAGAAGGGTGACTGTTACAAGTAGAGATGAGTCAACTGATTCTTTCAAACCGGAATTTGCTCTGAATGTCAGGGAAAATTGATTCAGCACAAATAGGAATGTTCTGGCCACTTTGCTCCCCGCGGGGTAGGGGGAGGGGCTATTTATAGCTGAACCTTTGCCTAATTCATTGCCAGATGATTGGCTAGAAATAATCAGAAAGCACAGAGCACTATCTCCCTCAGCATAGATGATAATCATATATGCAAGTGTGTCACCGCAAAGGAGATGCGGGATGAGTTACAGAAAGTGTATGAAAGATCAAACCTCAGCAATAAGCTTTATCTCATGAGAAAACTGTATCAGTCTAAGCTAAGTGACATTGTGAAGTGCCACAAAAGCATTAATTAAAGATTTTCATGTTGCTGCCCTTTTACTAAGCAGTCTTTTAGAAAGTTATGACACACTAGATGCCCGGCTAGATGATGAGCTCACACTAGAGTTTGTTGATGGGTACAAGAGAAAAGCAGAGTCTCTAAGCAATAGTAATGAACCGAGAGCAGAGGCAGCATTACATACACATGATTTCTCTAAAATACATGACATTTTGCCACTCACTCAGTCTGTTCAGTCTGGGGAACCCTGCGGCCCTAGCCACCAAACTTCTTCTTCCCCTCTGTTGGACTTGCCAGTTGCCTTTGGCTCAAATCCTCACAATTGCTGCTCCGTGCCTCCTCTCAGTGGATAATGAGATGCTGGTAGCTTTTTTCCAGTGCTTCCTCTATGGTGCGTGGGGGCTAGGGGATAAAAAAGCTGGTCTTGCTGCCGTGCAGTGGAAGCTGCTTCTGGGGCTGTAAGCAGGAACCTACCTTTACTGCCAGTCTGATGTTTATGGTTTTAAAGCGGAAGTTAATGAGCAGACAGGAGCCTCCATGGAGCTGGGGGTTGCTTTCTTCTGTCTATCTGTGTGACAGCCGCACGGCCCTGCTAGAATTGCGCTGGACCGTGGGTGAGGCAAGGGGTTTTATTCTTTGTAACACCCTCCCATCCTGCCTCAGTGCCAGAAGAGGGTGGTAGGGCAGGGGGTAAATCTGTACTTTTGCTTTAAAGTGGGCCAAAACCCACACCGATCGTCCCAGGAATCTATAAGATTCCCGGGTCAATCGACCCCCGGGCATCCAAAATTGGGATGTCCCGCTGTACGAAACCCCCCCAGGTAATTTACCTTTGTTCTCGGTCCAATGGCGCATACGCGAGCAGTGGCTGCATCCCCACTATCTCTCTAGCAGGGCGCGTGCCCTCACCAGGCATTTGTGAATCGCTGGCACGAGCACGCTCCCTGTTAGTGGAAAGTGAAGAATACGGTTGTCAGCAGCTCTGAGCCGCTGCTTCCAGACAGAGCGTTAGACGGCGGGCCGTCAGCAGCTCTGAGCACGCTGATTGGACGAGCTGTGCATGCGCCGTAGAACCGGGAAGAGTTGAGTTGCCTTAGGCGATCTGGGGGGTTTCACGCAGTGGGGCAAGGGGAAAAGGATCAAACCCCAGGATAGTCAAAATCCTGGGTTTTGGTCCACTTTAATGATGCCCACAAAGAAACAAGTAGTGATATTGCAAATGGTGGAGGCCCAGGTGTGCGCACTCCTGCCTATAATCCAGCCCTTGGCACCCCTTTTTTAATATTGATTAATTTTATTACATAGCTTATGACAAAGATATCTGCTCTTTTTTTTGGGGGGGGGGGCTATGACTTTTGCTTCGGGGCCCCTGTGAAACCTATGTACGGCCATCGACGATAAAGAAACAATAAAAAGCAAATAATATACAGACTCAATGACATGTCTATTTTCCGTAAGCACCACCCCGCCATTCAGTTCCCAAGCGCACAAAGCCGGGGAATATCAAGCACAAGGACAGGTAACAATTTCTCATTCCGCTGAGCTCCATCCACCCTTGAACATTTACTGCCGCTGTAAAAGTATTGATGGCTCAAACCCGAAAGAAGGAATTTCACAAAAGATCTTCAAGCTGCTGCGCGGCAGAAGTCAATAAATATCGCCTATTCAGAGACAGTTATTTTCTGACATTTAAACTATACTGATTTACAATTTAGAACAAAAGCTTGTCTAATATCTGCGAAGGAGGGAGGGTGAAGCGTCTGTTTTCAATGCAAAGCACAGCTGCCCTAGCTCTATGGAAGTTATAATTTACACCTAACTGATCTCCATCATTTGCCAGTGGAAAAAATTATTTATTTTTTTCTTTTTTCACTTTATGCGAGATAAAAAAAAGGATGTTAATATCCCATTCACAGCAAGTGATCTTTAAATAGCAGACTCATCTAGGCTAACATGTTTTATTGACATGTACGAGCTATTAAACCGGAACGCCGACACATCTTTTTATGTGAATAACAAGCGCTTTTAATGTTTTTTTTTCCTTATTTTCCCCCTTTTATTGAAAATTACCGTAAGTATTTTATTTCTTTAATATCTAAAGAGCTACGGAATAGTGCTAGACGAATAAATAAACTGTTAATTACAACAAAATTCCAACATAGTCGTGATGGCTAGGAAGATGCGTAAAGGGGGAGAAAAACTTTTTTTTTTATTGGTGTTGAGCACAAGTAATTTGTGGTGGATAAAGTTTTATATTTACAGTATATTAATATATATTTTTTCAGTTATATGGTGCTAGAAGGAGAAGGTAGACTGGGCCAAGAATGAGCCCTGGAATTTAATGGCTCATGACCAAGCCAAAAACTTTTGAGCCCACCCCCAAGGTGCTTCTCTGTGCATTCATTAGCTCATGGCCAATGCTGGATATGGCCACTATTGAATAGTGATGGGCTTTGGATCAGGTTTGCTATTGGAGAGAGATTCACTCCATTTTTATTTCTTTAATATCTAAAGAGCTACGGAATAATGCTCGACTGGGCCAAGAATCAGCCCTGGAATTTAATGGCTCATGACCAGCCCAAGAACTGCTAACATAGCCCTGATGGCTAGGAAGACGCGTAAGGGGGAGAAAAACTTTTTTTTTATTGGTGTTAAGCACAAGCAATTTGTGGTGGGTAAAGTTTTATATTTACAGTATATGTATAAGTTATATGGTGCTAGAAGGAGAAGGTAGACTGGACCAAGAATCAGCCCTGGAATTTAATAGCTCATGACCAGCCCAAGAACTGCTGGGGCCAACCCCAAGGTGCTTCTCAGTGCATTTATCAGCTGATGGCCAGGGCTGGATACGGCCACTATTGAATAGTGATAGGCATCAGATCCGGTTTGCTATTGCAGGGAGATTCCCCGAGAAATGCTCTCCTTGTTCCTCCCCTCCAGTAACATCATTACTTACATTGAGGGATTCCACATAGGCTCCTCCTTTATTTTATAAAAGGTTCATCCTGAGGAGGGCCCAGCATTAGCTTGGAGGGCCACCAACGAAGGACAAGGGGGGGGGGGGCTGTTTCCACCTTCACTATGGTAAAGTGGCTGCAATAGCAGTTCCTCGACATGAATAATTTAACAACTGCTGGACCAAGAGGAAGCCCCCAACATGGCAGAGGGGATGCAAAGATTTATCCTTTTTTTTTTGTATTTTTTAAGTGTTTCTGAACTGGTAAGGGGTCAAAGTGACCCCTATACGAGTTCACATGTTGTGGGGGATTACTGAATGCAGAATACTGGGAAGTATCCAGCCAGAGGGGTTTTGAACTGGATTGTCCATGCTTCGACTCATCACTACTACTAAAGGGAAACTCAAGGTTATGGCAATAATAAGGCAACAAGCAACTCACTCGCCTGTCTCATTTGCCTTTCCTCCAGGGAGTATGTATCATAGAGACAGGGGAGGCAGCTGCTACTGGGCTTACGGCAGAATGGGACCTGGTGCAAGCACCTTTGGGACACCCAATGAGGTCCTTTTTATGTCTGGGGTGCCTTTCACAGTTTGCTAACTGCTGGGGGAATAAGGTGATTGCATTTCCAAGGTTTTGCTTCCTTTAGCACAGAACTGGAAATGTAATTTCAAGCTGTGAGCTTGTGTTCAGTCAAGGACTCCATGCAGAAATGAAGAAGTTCAGTGTGTCGGTTCAATACTAGCAGCGAGGCCCGGCAGACAATGGAGGGATTAAACCCCCTGAACATAGCACGGTAGAAAATTTTGATTAATTAATTTCTGGCAAGCAACAGTAAGCTGACCTTTCCTTTCCTCCATCCACCGGTGGATGTGCCGTCTGGAATGTCTCTCTGCCAGACCTTGACTAAGGAGGAAACCGAGCTACAACGAGCAGGAAACCCCAGATCTCCATCAATGTCAATTGCGCACCTTATTGCCTCTCATTAAATATTGGCCACAGCGCGTGTGCCGTGCCCATCACTGGCCGCCGTATTACAAATGGCACCGAGCTGTGCCGAGCGTTTATGGGAGCTTTCTGTCAGTAATTGAAGTGTTGGGAAGATAAAAGAATCTGACCATGAAAAGAAAGAACGCTCTCTGAAACCAATTTCTGTTATCTTCCGAGAGAGCAGAGTAGGAGGAGATCTGGAAATGAGGGTTAATGGTAAGCATCCGTCTGCCTAGGTGTGGTTCTCTGTGAAAAATCTTTTGTAGTGATTTATGGTACCTGTATTTTTGTTGTTCTGTTAAAGGGGAAGCAATTTATGTTTTTACCCAAGAAGGCGGCCCTGGAATCTTTTTTAGATGTTTCTGGCCGCTGGCCTTGGAGCAATCCAAATTGGGATGCCCCACTGTATGAGCCCCCCCGGGTCCCAGTAAAACTAACCTCCTTTCTGGGTAGCTTGCCAATGTAAATATCAGCGGCCGCATCCCCAGCACCCTTGGGCTTTGTGCATGATGCCAAGTGCCGCTGATGTGTGGAGCTGGGATTCTATTCAGCTTCTCCAGCCACACATTAATATGTATGCCCGGAACTGATTAGACGAGGGCCACACATGCACCGTCGGACCATGGAGAGGTGAGTTTTACAGAGCGAATGGTAGTATTTCATACAGGGGCATTTAAACTGGGGTGCCCCAGGAGGACGGACGAAAACCTGGGATAGTGAAAATCCTTTGTTTGGGTCCACTTTAACTAGCTTACAAGAACAAAAGTTCTGTTTTTTAGGAAAACAATAGAGAGTTTACTGGATCACCGGATTGAGTCCTACGCCATCCGGGCCTGACCCCAGGGCACAGAATGGAGTGAATGCTAGCATCAATGTGACTGTGGCGCACAGAGGCTTGATATGCAGTTACTTTTCAACTCCTGTTATTATTTTCTCATCCTCAGCGACTATTAGACATATGAGAATCTAGAGCCAACATGGCATTTGCCAGCTTAGTCTGCCTGTAGTATATTGGTGGCTGTACAGCAACATGAAGCCAGTTATAGGATGAGTTTCCTCCATCTCAGGAGTTTCTTCAAGGCTGCAGAGCCCTCCCTGACTCAACACTGATTCTATTCAGCTTCTCCAGCCACACATTAATATGCACGCCCAGAACTGACTGGACCAGAGCCACACATGCACCGTCGAACTGTGAAGAGGTGAGTTTTACTGGGCGAACGGCGGGGCTTTCTAAACAGGGGTGCCCCAAGAGGATGGACGAAAACCTGGGATAGTGAAAATCCTGTGTTGATCCACTTTAACCAGCTTACGAGTACAAAAGTTCTGTTTTTTAGGAAAATAAATAGAGAATTTACTGGATCACCGGATTGAGTCCTGCGCCATCCGGGCCTGACCCCAGGGCACTGAATAGAGTGAATGCTAGCATCAATGTGACTGTGACGCAGGCGTTCCTTACAGAGGCTGGTGGTGACCACAGGTCAGGCTTGATATGCAGTTACTTTTCAACTCCTGTTATTATTTTGTCATCCTCAGACACTATTAGACATATGAGAATCTAGAGCCAACATGGCATTTGCCAGCTCAGTCTACCTATAGTCTACGGGTGGCTGTACAGCAACATGAAGCCAGTTATAGGATGAGTTTCCTCCATCTCCGGAGTTTCTTCGAGGCCGTAGAGCCCTCCCTGACTCTGACAGATGGTTATGGTATTATATCCACGTTCCCGGTTGACTGTAAAAAAAAAAAAATAAAGCCAATAAACTAGGAAAGATGCCTGCTGGAGCTATCACTACAGTGTTTGCGTAAATCTCAGCAGAAATTGGCTCCACTAAAATTAAACATGTCCATAAATCTTGTTGTGATTCCAGTATGTGGTTTGGAGGAACAGCTTTAAACTCCATAATGAAATTTTAACTTTGAAAACCCTAACAAAAGCAGCCACAAAACATCCTTTACCAGACCCGGGCAGCAGCACGTACCTGTTGCTTTAAAACCCGGTTGTTATTGTATAAACTTTTTATATTGCCTAATAAAGTTCAGGTGACTCTTGTGACCTCTTGTTTGCCTTTCTGAGACTCTGCACAACAGCTAGTACAGGCTGTCCTCCTAATCATTGTTCCTGATTCCTGTTCTGACTGGCCTCTGAACCTTGGCTACATCTGACTACCCACTATGGCTTCCGAACCTTGGCTTCATTTGACAACCCACGGGCTTCCAGCCCCTGGCTATTCCTGACCATCTGCTCCAGGTTCCAACTCCTGGCTATGTCTGACTACCCACTCTAGCTTCTGACCCTCGGCTCTACCCACCACCCACTCCGGTATCCAAGTCCTTGGCTACATTTGACTACCTTCTCCAATTTCCACCCCATGACTACAGTATGTGTAACGACCTATTCTGGCTTCTGACTCTTGGCTACGTCTTATTACCCTCTATGGCTTCCAACCTTTGGCTACATCTGACTACTACTACCTTCTGACCCTTGGTTACATAAGACTCCCCACTCCAGATTCTAACCCATGGCGGCATTTGACTACATGCTCCAGCTCTCGATCCCTGGCTATGCATGACTACACGCTTTGACTTCCAATCCTTGGCGATATCTTACTAGCTGCTCCAGCTTTCAACCTTTGGCTACGTCTGATTGCTCACTCCTGCTAGTACCAACCCTTGGCTACATCTGACACCCACTTCAGATTCAAATCCATGGCAACGTTTGACTACCTGTTGCAACTTCTGACCCTTGGCTACGTATGACTGCTACGTATGACCCTTGGCTAGCCACCCTGGCTTCCAACCTTTGACTACTCCAAACTTTAGCTACATCTGTCCACCCAGTCCCTGTTCTGATCCTTGGCTTTGTCTGGCTCACTTTGCCTCTGGCTACATTTGACTATCTGCTTCAGTTCTGCCTTGGTTTTTGCTCCGCTTTAGATCAGCTGAAGAGTACTTGCCTCCCTGCCAAGATTCAAGGATGATCTCAACGATCAGGTATATATATATATTATTTTTTTATATTACTAGTGAGGTTCTAAGTTTATTAAACATAGCATAAATAGCTGGATTCAAACACTGGTTTCCCATGAATTCAATTAGTGCTTAATCCCCTACACCATTGCTTCCAACTTGCAGTAGGCGTACCCCAGGGGGTGCTCAGCAATGTTCAAGGGTGCACCAACAGAGTCACTCTGATAGGTCTGGCATATTATCTTAATCATTATTAACACTAAATCATTATTCTTTCTTGCTTCAAAAAGTGTTTCAAGGCCAATGACCTACGTATTTCAGTAACATTAGTAATCAACCCTGCCTTTTGTGGAACTTGGTTGCAATGGCTTGTGGCTAGGGGGTACTTGGCATAAAAAGTTTGGAAACCTGAAACTCAAGTTAAAACAGGGGAACACTGTAGCTGTTAAACACATGCAGAACCTGTTCATTGCTAACAGGGGGCTGACTGGTGCCATATATCATCCCGGGAATTTACCAATCCTGCCCAGCTTATGAACTGTTGAGCCCCGTCCCCAGGGTACCTCCGAGACGGTCAAAGAGTATGTTTATCAGCTGAGGCTACAGTACTACAGGGGCAGATGATGGAAATTGGCACGCTTTAAAAGATGGTGCCCACTGTGTCAGGAGATGGTATGGCCTCCACAGCTATGATGCTGGGCCTATAAGCATAGCTTGGGGGGGGGGTGGGCTGGCATGTCTTGACTGGGGTATACAATGGGGCAAGGTATGGGAGAGACACGAACCTAAGGGGGTTGTTACAAGTGGACTGAGTAAATTTTGGCACAGGGTTTGGGTGAGGTGCCAGCCAAGTTGTCTCAAAAGCAGTGCAGCCACCGGGGATTCTCCCTGTGCCCCTGATCGCTAAGGTACGTATATCAGCCGGTTGGTCTAAATCAGTTGGGATGAGAAAGGGCAGATTTGGATGAGCCAGCATGGAATGAATCTTTACTGTAAGCTTGTTAAATAGCAAAAGGGCTAATTTGCCAGTTAATTAAAGCAAATGCACGGGGTTCCTCAAGCTGCATTCCTCCCATCCCTTGTACCTGTCCTACTTCTTTTAGTTCTTCCCCATTGTTACTCGCTAACAGAAAAAAAGATAATTGCCTTTTTATCTTCCAGACTTTTCTCTTTCTCATTCCCATTCTCTTCCTGTGCAATTAAGCATTTCCACATGCTCTGCATAGCGCATTGATATATTTTTTTTTAAACCGCTAATCTATTGAAACCTCAAATCATCTTTTTTTTTTTTTTCCAACCGTTATTCTAATCCTCTAATCATTTTGTGTTTAAACACTTTGCTGCAGCATTGACCTGCAGCACAATGCAAATAATTCTTTAGATCTGGATTAACAAACCAATAATGATACAATGATTGCCGGCAAACCTCGGCGCCAACATTTCCACAAAAAAAGAGAAAAGGTCTAGCCTCTTCGACATATCCCACAAGCCATCGGAAACAAGAAGTGTGTTCATTAGGGAAATTTCGGGAAAAGTTATTCATTGAATTGCCGCGGCTTAAACCAGTTAAGTGTCTGCAAACAGAAGGACTGCTGAGATCAATTCCTTGTAAGAAAAGAACAAGATAGATCTACATCAGCGGCTGCCTCACCTGGGACTTGAGAAGAACCGAGGTTAGACATTATAGACTGAGAAGCTCAAGGGGGACCTCGGCGAGGAGCTAAATGCTTGTATTTCATTTGCTTTCTAGTAGAACCAGGAATCCGATTACATGGCTGGGAATAGGCCGCTCCAACGAAACAAAGACTTAGCAATCAATGGACACGGTGCAATTACTTGACTACACGGAAGAGCACAAAGCGACGGCGTTCACACCTATGTATCATAAATTAGAGACATGCTGTATGCCGAGGCAATTTATAAAAATGTGCTGTTAAAATCAATGTTCGCTACCTCCTGATGTACAGGGCCAGCCCTAGCATGGAAGGCACCCGGTACGTTCATACAACTAACTGCTTCCTCAAAACACACTTCTTAGCTTCCTCACTACTGGCCTACTGCCCCACATAGTTGCCGACAGCCATTAGAGTTCTCTTGCTCATAACCTAGCATCAGGGCCGGATTAAGTGTGGTGGAGGTCCCTGGGCACAAAATCCGGTGGAGGCCCCAGATATAGTATATAGTCCAACTTAGTAACTGATTGGTTGGTGTCTGGCACTACTTACTGGAATGTCAGATCAAGTCAATTGTGCCACCCTTGTGCGGGTGCGTGCTGCTCGGGAACTCCTGCTTTGCCATTCTGGGTGGGGGGTAGTGTAGTCGCACGGCTGGTCCAGCAGAAAACAATTCCCTGTATTGAGCTGCCAGCGGCTGTGCTTGGTGGCTTATGTGCAGTGACAGCTCTGCACCCAGCACTGTAGCGTTGCTGGCGGCGGCTTTGTTGCTCTAGACTCTCCATCCTGCCAGGTGGTGGCTTTGGCTGCAGGTTTGCAAAAACAAAAAAAGGCTTGCCCAGGTGCGCCACCGTTAGCTTTGTTGCTGGCCACTTGGTCCGCTAGACCAAAGACTGAAAAGCCTCCTGGACCAGACCATAACCCAAAGGTTGGTGGAGGCCCCCTTTGTAGGGCTTGTGCCATAATCCAGCCCTGCCTAGCATCAACCCTACCGCCAGAAAGAGGTAACCACTTGCAGAAGTGTTCCCTAGCTATTGGCTGCTGGTTCACGGCCCCATGTGAGGCAATGCAGAAGTGTGAGAGTTCCTCAAGTATCAGGCATGATGCTAGAGGTAATGGACCAGCAGTAATGTTTTATTAACAGCTTTCTTTAAAGTGGACCAAAACCCAGGATTTTGACTATCCTGGGTTTTGGTCCTTGCCCCTGAGGCAGTCCGATCGAGGGTTCCTCGCTGTGCAAAACTTCCCAGGTCGTCCAAACGAACTCACCTGTTCCTGGTCCTGCTTGAGCCTCTGCTTGAGCCCCTTCAACCAGGAGCTTGTCAGATCCAAGCACGCTGGTGGCTGCATTCCACGCTACCCTCTAACAGGGAGCGTGCTCGCACCGGCCATTCATGAGCGCCTGGCGTGGGCACATGCTCTGCTAAAGGGATAGCAGAGATGTGGCCGCTAATCGAGCATGCGCCATTGGATCGGGAAAGAAGGTGAGTTTTCAAACAACCTAGGGGGGTTTACACAGCGGGGCACCCCGGATCAGGGTACGGGGGGGAGCGAGATTGACTGCCCTGGAGTCTCATAGACTCCAGGGTGTGTTTTGGTCCTCTTTAAAGAGGACATAACCTTCATTTGTCAGCCCTGAATTTTAAAAGACTCCATAGCTGGCTGATTCCCTATCCCCTGTGCAGCCCCAGAAGCACCCCAGCAGTTACAATTGTTACCCGACCCCTCCAAAAAAAAAAAAAAAAGAAACAATGGCAGAAGTAAACAGACACAAAATGCCCCTTCCCATCCCAGGACAAAATAAGAACCCCCAACAACCAATTTACCCCCCATACCCCAAACCACCAGAAAATGCAATATGTGCCCCTTGATTCCTGCCACAGCCCCCTCCACCAGGTGTAAGCAGGTGGGGATGAGCAGAAGACAATCTTTACAGAGCCTTTTCCATTCCACAGTGCGATGCACACATGGCACTGCACTGTAATCTAAATTCCAATAATAGGCTCATGACTGCTTTAGAAAGTATCACAGCTGATTACAATAGAAACAATTAAGATAAATGAATTGCTATTTGGCTTAAAGAAGACATTTGGAGGCCTTGGAGCTCAAGAGACTCCACCCCTTATAAAGGCAGTGTGGCAGAACTCCCTATAACAAGCAGTGTGGCACAATCCTTCTATAACAGACAGAGTGAAAGACCCCTTTATAAAAAGCATTGTGGCACAACCCCCCTATGTGTGTCAGAATCCCCCATATTCCCCTTATAACAGGCACCATGGCAGAACCCCCTTATAACGAGTAGTGTGGCTCAATCCCTCTATAAGAGACAGTGTGGAAGACCCCCCCCCCCCCCCTATAACAAGCATTATGGCACAATCCGTCTATAAGAGACAGTGTGGAAGACCCCCCCCCCCCCCCCCATTAACAAGCAGTGTGGAACAATCCCCCTATAGCAGGCAGTGTGACAGAATGCCCCCCAATTCCCCTATAGCATGCAGTGTGAAAGAATGCCCCCAACCCCCCTATAGCAGGCAGTGTGACAGAACTCCCCTATAACAAGCAGTGTGGCACAATCCCTTTGTAACAGACATTGTGGAAGACCCCTCTATAACAAACAGTGTGCTACAATCCCTGTATAATGGGCAGTGTGGCAGAATCCCTCCAATCTCCCTATGACAGACAGTGTGGCAGAATCCCCCCATCCTACAATGGGCAGTGTGGCAGAATTCCCCCATCCTACAAAGGGAAGTGTGGCAGAATCCCCCCAATCCTATAAATGTGTGAGCCAGAAAAGAAATTCAACAGCAACACAATCTGAGCACAGAGCAGCTTCTCCCATTCTGTGCGCAGCTTCTCCCATTCTGACCACCCATTCAGGTGAATGCACAGACGGGGCCGTGCAAGTCGGGAAAGTCATTCTGTGCAGCAAGATGGCCGGGCCCGCCACTGGATCCTGGGCAAGGAAAGGGTTTTTTCTTGCGCTGTCCACTCGTCTTACCAGCACTTCAGGGCAATCAGCAGCACAGGAGCGCCAGTAAGATGAGTGGACACTTGTGCCATAAGATGCCCCAACACCCCCACTTTTTTGGGGTGGGGGTGTTATGGAGCAAAAAATATGGTATATATACCTACTGTATATAAAATATAGCAACAATATTGTTCCAAAATGTTGCATAGAACACTCTACAGGGCAATCAGCGGGACAGGAGCACTGTATCGTGAGTGGACATTTGTGCCATAAGACTCACCAACACCCCCACTTTTTGGAGGGGTCTTATGGAGCAAAAAATACTGTATATATGTCTGCTGTTTAAAAAATATAGTAACAATATCATTCCAAAATGTTTCATAGAACACTCTACATCCCCACTTGCGCTGGGTCTGTCTTCCTTAAGATAACATGTGTCGGGAGATTTGTTTTCAGCCGCCGTCTTTAGTAAGCAATAGTAAAATGTTTTTACAAATCCCCGGAGGCTCTTCATCTTTATTCTCCAGCCTCGGACGGCTCTATGTAAAGATGGAATTTCTGACAGCTGCAGCGGCGGAGTCCCGCCGCGCCGGCCCTTTGTACTGTGGCATAAAAATGAGTGAAGTGCGCTCATCAGATGAAGTGACAGCGGCGGGGCTCATCTGCACACATTTGCAAATAACCAGCAGTTTTAAGATAAAAATGTGACTTGAAAGAAGCAGACGAACACGCCAAATTAAAAAAAAAAAAAATCTCCGGTTATGGTTGGCGATGAAACGGTTATTTATTGAGTATCGCCTTCATTAGAAAAAAAAAAAGCTGGAGCGACTCCATGTTTAATGGTGTAGAGATTGCTTAATGCGCTTCTTCGGCGCTCCCCCGTTTTTAAGCGGTTGGGGGAAAGAAAAATCCTTCCGGGATAAATGGAGCCAGAGATGGATTACTCACTTAATTCTGTTTCTGCGGAAAGTCAAAATATTAAATTTAGAGATAATGTAATGTGGCTTTTCTTGTGCACGACGAAGTGCGCCGCGAAGCGAAATGAGCCGAACGCTTACAGCGGGAGAAATATTCGTCAAATGGAGCATTTCAGAATGTGATTGTAATTGTTGCTTTTCTTCATGCCAGACTCGGCTTTTACAAGACAGAGCGATAGCCCCGGCGCCCCCTTCAGGCTGGGCTCTATCACTGTTACGTGGAGCCATCGAAGATGGGCTCCTTTGCTTATCACAAAGCCACCAGAATTTACTAAAGGTTTTATATAAACTCTGTGCTCTTTACTTTGCACCATTGAATCACTATTAGCCACCATATTAAAGTGGACCAAGACCCGGGACCTGTGTATTGGTTATCGCCCCCAGCAGCGGAGTAGCTAGGCTTTCTGGCACCCAGGGCAAAGATTCGAAATGGCGGCCCACCTGTTCTCAGGCACACCTTTGGCACCCCCCCGACCTGCTGCACTCGGGGCAAGTACCCCCCTTGCTCTCCCCTAGCTACACCCCTGGCCCCCGAGGCACCCTGATTTGTGTGAAATCCCCCAGATCGCTCATAAAAACTCACCTTTCCCTGGTTCTATGTATGGCGCATGCCCGGGTGCAAAGCCAATCATTTTCGTCTCAGCTAAAGGCTGAATGGAGCCGAATGCAGCCAAATGGAGCACTGCACTCCGACGACCGTAATCCCACTAGCCACCAGCCGAAGACTCCAGGACTTTCCGAGTTCCAGTCCTTTGGGCATCCCGAATTGGGATGTCCCGCTGTATAAAAACTCCCACGAACCCCCCGGAGAACTCATCCTCTCCCGGAGTCTTTGCCGCGTCTGCACCCCGCTCACCTCTAGACGTGCGTGTGCCTGCGTCCGCCCTTCCTGAACAGGCGCGCAGACACACCATTAGTGCAAGGTGGGCGGGTAATGTGGCTGGCGACACCACTCGGCTCCCTTTGGCTCCGCTTGGACGATTAGCTGTGACAGCCAGCGCACTGATTGGCCGAGAACGCAGCTCAGACAATCACTCGCTATCGACCAAGTCTGCACCATAAGAGCAGAAGGAAGGTGTGAGAACCGGGGGGCTTGGAGGGTTACACACAGTGGGACATCCCAATTCGGGATGCCACCGCCGCCGCTGCTAAGAAGAGCAGCACACGGGAAAGTGAAAATCCTGTGTTGTTCCTCCTTAACCATATGTCTAACGCATGATAGGTAAAAGCATCTACACACATAAAAAGAACTGCAAAAGCAATAAGATGTTATGGCAGAACAGGCTGTCAAATTCTTGAGCATTCCTCTTATGTCAGAGCTGAATAGTACAGTTCAAACCATCCACCCCTGACTCTTTTTCCTTCCAGTCTATAACAAAAAAGTGGACAGCTCAAAAATTCCCCAATAGGGAAATGCTGGGAGCATGGAAAGACCTCTGTTTGTCTTGAATCCATGTGAATACAGAAAAACCCGCTCACCAGCATCACAAATAAAACTTAACATTTATTGGAACTTATGAAAAACCATACGTGTCCCTTGCAAGGTATGCATTCTGATGCCACAAATAAGGTGACGCGTTTCGGGGTTACCTCAATCCCTTAATCCTATCTTTTTCCTTCCAGTATTAGAGAAATGAGTCTGCTTGAATTTTTTTTTCCTTTAAGATACAGGGTGTATAAGTAACCCCCTCCTCTCGCGATCCAGCATACTTATGTGGAATTGTATTATTTTTGATAATAATGCCCCTTTAATATCATTGCACGACGTCTTTGCCTAAACTAGCTGCTAATCTTTTATTTCGAGTCCAAATTGTTTTGTTCTTGTTAAATCCGGTTCCTCTCCTATTCCGGCAATTAAATCAGAAAGCGGGGCAGTCATATGGCGGGGTGTTCGTATCTGGCAGAGATACCGGGGCCGGTAATGAGCCTGTTGATATTTTCTGGTCTTATGGGAGTCCGTTTAGAAGTCATCAGGGCCATTGTGTTATAAAGGGAACATCATAAACATATCCATTATATGAGGGATCGGGAATTTTATTCTCGGCTACTTCTATGTGCATGGAATCACAGCTTGGCTTTAATGGGGAGAAATAAAGACAGATCTCATTGCTAGGGTTGAGTGAACCCGAACCGCAACGTTTGGGTTCATACTGAACTTTGCGAGTTGGGTAGCGGAACCCGAACCCGGACTTCAGTCGGAAGTCCATATTCGAGTTTGGCATTTGTCCGAACCAGAAAAAAGCTGGTTGATGGTCTGCTTTTTCTTTTACAATATTTTTATTGAGCAAAGTCGGGGAGGCCGATTCATTAATAGCGCCAGGTAGCGACAGATGAGCGCCAGTAGCGTGATTTTCACAGCGCCAGCTAGTATTCGCTGTGCTTGGCCGGGGTTTGCTTGTTGACAGCGACTCAGTCGGTGTGCGGTAATGTTGAATACGGGGTTAGGGGTCGATGTTTCACAGGTTCCGCGTTGCATGGGTGCGCCTGACAGCGAATGGCCAGAGCGAACGGCTTGCTGCAGATTCATTAACAAATCACGCTCAAAAATTTCTCGCGCTGTGAATTCCTTGTTTAAACCCCAGAGCGCTGGCGGCGATGTGTGTAAAGTAGTTTTTAACCCCCAAACAACCATTTTTTTTTAAACATTTTGTAATATGAATACATTAATATCAGACCTGTAATATCAATTCTGCACAATTTTAAATTTTTTTTTTTTTTACTTAAAAAAAAAAACTAACATTGCAGAAGTGGTCACAGAATTTTTGACATTAAAAAAAACAAAAAAAACATTAATAGCAATTAATTATGATTATTTAAAGATTGCTCCATTGAAATGCATTGGACAACGCCAGGGAGCGCCAGGTCATACCTGTCGCTGTGATGGGATTAGCAGCGGCGCTGTTCGTTGCAGTCGGCTACATGATGAATCCCACGCTAGCTGACGCTCTCGCCGGCGCTAGCCTCATTTAGCGTGATAAATGCGTCATTGTGACCGCCGCCGGGCGTACTTGAGTCGGTAGCCGCTGTTAGCTGGCGGTACCTGGCGCTCGTCAGACACTACCTGGCGCAAGCCCTTCATAAATAAACCCCAAAGTTTACAGCATTGTACAGTTACAGTATGTTCCAATCCAGATGACAATAATGCATCAAACTGATGATGACAGGTCGGAGCATAATACACATTAAATGATTGCTGCCGTTGTCATTCAAATTCCTATAGATCCTATAGATCCTCCACGGGTCCCTACCATCTCGAGGCAGCTTGAAATACATAATTTATGTCTTAACCCCACGCGGGGTGGACCGCCCTGGTGGGGTAAATTCTGCTCCACCAAAGACCCTCCTAGGAGGAGCCGCAGTGGAGCATGTAGTGCAATATAGTCGCTATAAACTCTTAATACGTTCAACATCAAGTAGCATATTAAGGCGTCCTGAGTGGACTGCCAAACTAAAACAGAGAGAGTTAAAATATAAGAAAAGAAGGAAGGAGGGGAGATAAGGGCAATCAAAAAAGGGTAAAAGAGATAGAAAAGAAGTAGGGGGAGGCAAGAGAGCGGCGTCCCGCGCCACTCCCCATTCTCCCGGCTCGATACCCGACAGCTCCACATCTCACTTCTCGGAGGTCATTAAACCTAATAGCCCTTATGCTTTTTTTCTACTGAATTCCTTCCACACCTTGTCAAATTTCTCCTTCTTGGACATGATGGAGGCTGTCATTTGCTCATTTACCATTATATTTGCCATTCTCGCCTTTACTTCCTGCCATGACAGTTTGGGGGCTTTCCAGTTTGCCCCCACCGTTAACCGCACGATGGTCTGCTTTTTCTTATCACGTTTTCTTATCTTCCACAACAATGGTCGGGGCTAAAATAAAATGACCATCCCCATGAGTGAGTACACTGGAAGCCCGAGCCATCATTCTACAAGGTGAGAAATCGCTGACCCTGATCGCTGGCTCAGGTAAGTGTAAGGTTGCTTCCTATGTGCTGCACAGCTTCTCTCCATTAGGTTAAAGGGCACCCCCTCACTCGCTGCAGCCCTCAACCAATTTCTAAAAGTTCCTAACTTGTTTTGAACACAATTTTAGGAAATGTTTCCATTCGCCTCTCACGCCTACACAGTGCCCATAAATAGGATACAATGGAGCCGTTCGAAATCCCACGAGACTTCACTGAGCGGCGCAGGCCTTTGAATCATTTAATTTACAGGTGGCTAAGCCAGCGGGGGGCAGAGGATCAGGCAATGAAGCTGCCGGCGGGGGGGGGGGCCCTTTTAATTTTAGGTCTGATGTTACTCTTTAATAAGTAGCAGCAGGGCCCCGCTATAAGAAAGAACTGGCTGTCCGTATACTCTTTTCTGGGTTGCGCATCCCAAGTGACCGCAAGCAGTTTGTCAGCATGGCCGGTGTCCGAGCCTATCAGCCTATCAGATCATGCAAGCTGATAAGCTGCTCCAAGGGCAGCATAGAAGAAACGAGTACCCAGTTGGCCTGGTTCTTTCTTCTAGCGGTGTGCCCCCTTCCAGCTCTCCCACTGCTGCATAGTAAAGAGGGAGTCCAGTAATTTCTGACCATAGTTACAGCCTGCTTATCTCCTTCCAGTGGTCTAGCGGCCATAGCTGGAAATGTTATTACATGCCAGGAGGGCATCCCGATCACTATAGATCTCCTTCCAGTGGTCTAGTGGCCATAGCTGGAAATGTTATTACATGCCAGGAGGGCATCCCGACCATTATAGATCTCCTTCCAGTGGTCTAGTGGCCATAGCTGGTAATGTTATTACATGCCAGGCCACTTTTGAATGTTCCTCTTTAATAGTGCGACAAAACCCCTGGGTGAAACCTCTTGCACCATAACAGCTGTTTTTCTATATTTTATATATGTTTAGCATTGGTGTCTAGCTTGACTATCTAGAATACAGTTACTATTTGGGCCTGATGCAGGAATGGGCTATACATATGGGACCCATATATTTGGAGATCCAAAGTTGGCATGATATAGATAGACCATGGCAGCCTTGGATTGAACCTTGGTTTTCCCCTTCTCTGCTCGAGAAGTCGCCTTGTGCGGCTTAATTCCGATGATCCGCACTGAACTAGAAGTAATATAAGCAGTGTGTATTTTTTTTCTGATTTATAGGTGTGGAAATGACTTGCCCAGCACTTTGCATGGCCCATATAACAATGGCAGGCGTGCTCATATTATCTCCCTAAGCATTCCGCGATGAGCTTTCCTCCAATGCGGGTGGCTACTGTCACCTAAGCTTCATTTACATTGGAAATGAATTAATGAGCGCTTTATCTGCATTCCTGGCATGCTCGGCTTTGGCTATAAACCACCCAGAATTCATTGGGCCTTATTCATCAAGCGATAGCGCCAGGTAGTGTCTGACGAGCGCCAGGTACCGCCAGCTAACGGCGACTACCGACTCAAGTACGCCCGGCGGCGGTCACAATGACGCATTTATCACGCTAAATGAGGCTAGCGCCGGCGAGAGCGACGGCTAGCGCGGCATTCATCATGAAGCCGCCTGGACCGAACAGCGCCGCTGCAAATTCCCTCACAGCGCCAGGTATGAGCTGTCGCTCCCTGGCGATGTCCAATGCATTTCAATGGAGCAATCTATAATAATTCATAATTAATTGGTATTAAATTTTTTTTTTTTTTTTTTTAATGTCAAAAATTCGGAGACCACTTCTGCAATGTTAGGATTTATTTTTAAGTAAAAAAAAAAATTTGTGCAGAATTGATCTAACAGGTCTGAGATGAATGTATTCATATTACAAAATGATTCTAAAAACATGTATAATGTTACATTCAAAAAATATGGTTGTTTAGGGGTTAAAAACTAGTTAATACACATCGCCGCCAGCGCTCTGGGGTTTAAACAAGGAACGGACAGCGACAGCACATTCGGAGCGTGATTTGTTGATGAATATGAAGCTAGCCGTTCGCTCTGGCCATTCGTTGTCAGGCGCTCACATACAACGCTGGACCTGTGAAACAGCGACCCCCCAGCCCGTATTCAACATTACCGCACACCGACTGAGTCGCTGTCATCAAGCTAACGCCGGCCAAGCACAGCGAATACTGGCTGGAGCTGAAAAAATCACGCTACAGTCGCTCATCTGGCGCTACCTGGCGCTATTAATGAATCGGCCTCATTGTCAACATCTGGAATGGATTGTTTTACGAGCAGAAGCCTGGTTTTTAATAAAAGCATTTTTTTTTCTCTCATTGGACCTTGCATCGTAAATCCTTGCATATTTTTCAGTCTCTTGTCACATACACAACAGTAAGGTGCAGCAAAACAGACTTACACCTCATCAATTGATTGGAATCCTGCCACAAGCCTAATCCGTCTCTCTACTTGGTCCTCTAGTGATGCTCCTCTATGTCAGTCCCTCCAGCAGGTACCAACATGCAGAGCCGGCTCCAGCTTTGTGGGGGCCGTGGGCAAAAGAGCCTTAGTGGGCTCTAAAGTAGTGTTTCACTTGATGTCACATTTCAGCTCCACTGCCACAAATGGAACATCTTCTGCTGCTAAAGGGCCTCCAGTCCTTATTGCCTTCCCTATAGCCACCAATCATCCTCCAGTCCTTATTGCCTTCCCTATAGCCACCAATCACCCTCCAGTCCTTATTACCTTCCCTATAGCCACCAATCGTCCTCCAGTCCTTATTGCCTTCCCTATAGCCACCAATCACCCTCCAGTCCTTATTGCCTTCCCTATAGCCACCAATCATCCTCCAGTCCTTATTGCCTTCCCTATAGCCACCAATCGTCCTCTAGTCCTTGTTGCCTTCCCTATAGCCACCAATCATCCTCTAGTCCTTATTACCTTCCCTATAGCCACCAATCACCCTCCAGTCCTTATTGCCTTCCCTATAGCCACCAATCATCCTCCAGTCCTTATTGCCTTCCCTATAGCCACCAATCGTCCTCTAGTCCTTGTTGCCTTCCCTATAGCCACCAATCATCCTCCAGTCCTTATTACCTTCCCTATAACTACCAATCACCCTCCAGTCCTTATTACCTTCCCTATAGCCACCAATCATCCTCCAGTCCTTATTACCTTCCCTATAGCCACCAATCACCCTCCAGTCCTTATTGCCTTCCCTATAGCTACCAATCATCCTCCAGTCCTTATTACCTTCCCTATAACTACCAATCACCCTCCAGTCCTTATTACCTTCCCTATAGCCACCAATCATCCTCCAGTCCTTATTACCTTCCCTATAGCCACCAATCACCCTCCAGTCCTTATTGCCTTCCCTATAGCCACCAATCACCCTCCAGTCCTTATTGCCTTCCATATAGCCACCAATCGTCCTCTAGTCCTTGTTGCCTTCCCTATAGCCACCAATCACCCTCCAGTCCTTATTGCCTTCCCTATAGCTACCAATCACCCTCCAGTCCTTATTGCCTTCCCTATAGCCACCAATCACCCTCCAGTCCTTATTGCCTTCCATATAGCCACCAATCACCCTCCAGTCCTTATTGCCTTCCCTATAGCCACCAATCATCCTCCAGTCCTTTTTGCCTTCCCTATAGCCACCAATCATCCTCCAGTCCTTATTGCCTTCCCTATAGCCACCAATAATCCTCTAGTCCTTTTTGCCTTCCCTATAGCCACCATTCATCCTCCAGTCCATATTGCCTTCCCTATAGACACCAATCATCCTCCAGTCCTTTTTGCCTTCCCTATAGCCACCAATCACCCTCCAGTCCTTATTGCCTTCCCTATAGCCACCAATTGTCCTCTAGTCCTTATTGCCTTCCCTATAGCCACCTATCATCCTCCAGTCCTTTTTGCCTTCCCTATAGCCACCAATCGTCCTCACGTCCTTATTGCCTTCCCTATAGCCACCAATCATCCTCTAGTCCTTATTGCCTTCCCTATAGCCACCAATCATCCTCTAGTCCTTATTGCCTTCCCTATAGCCACCAATTGTCCTCTAGTCCTTATTGCCTTCCCTATAGCCACCTATCATCCTCCAGTCCTTTTTGCCTTCCCTATAGCCACCAATCGTCCTCACGTCCTTATTGCCTTCCCTATAGCCACCAATCACCCTCCAGTCCTTGTTGCCTTCCCTATAGCCACCAATCATCCTCTAGTCCT
Source organism: Gastrophryne carolinensis (assembly GCA_027917425.1). NCBI lineage: Eukaryota > Metazoa > Chordata > Amphibia > Anura > Microhylidae > Gastrophryne > Gastrophryne carolinensis. The sequence continues at coordinate 16,227,717 of CM051239.1, read as the reverse complement.
TGCTGCATTCTCTACTGCCACTAAGCACACTTCAGACCTTACTGCTTGCTCCGCTGCCACTAAACTCCATCATTGCTGTCAGTTGTCACCTATTTCTCGCCGCCTTCTGAGCTTCCATCAACTGCCCTCCATTCCGCCTTCTCCATTGTTGCTAATCATCTTCTGTTGCTGGGGCCAGCCAGAAGTAGGTCTGCACACTGGCATTCGGTGGTTCAGGTGAACTTTAAAATAATACTATGCGAGCCTGAGTGGGCCCCTAAAGATGCCAGGGGCCCGGACAATTGCCCAGGTTTGCCCTGTGCTGGCGCCGGCCCTGCCAATGTGTCATAGAATTTGGATCTTGATCTATAAGTCTCTGTGCTGCCAGGCTTCTTCACCCTCAGGGCCGGCTCCAGGATTGTTGGGGCCATTGGACAGTGTTAGTGGGCCCCAAAGTAGTGAGTCACATGATGTCACCTTTCAGCTCCGCTGCCACAAATGGGTCATCTCAAGCTCCTGATCGCCCTTAAGTCCTTGTCAGTTGTCACCTGGTTCTCGCCACCTTCTGAGCTTCTATCAGTTGCCCCCCATTCCATGCCACCTTCTCCATTGTTGCTGAGGCCAGCCAAGAGCTGGTCTGCACACAGCACACGGCATTCGATTGTTCTGGTTCACTGTAAAATAATACCGTGGGCCCCTGAAAATGCCAGGGGTCCTGGCAATTGCCCAGGTTTGTTTCTCCCACCATGTACATACAGATTATCCACATTACAAATCATCCTACCTGCATCTACTGCATTTTCTGAGCTTTTAAACATCCAAGATGGTGGCACATGGAGTCTCAGGCTGGACATGACAGGAAGTGTCTTCTGACTGTGCAACTCTGCATTCTTGGATTGCTGACCTTTACCTGAGCCCAAATCTGCTCTGTCTGTGCAAAGCACAGCTATATCCCTGCAGTCCCTCCCCTTCTTTCCTCAATATGTTATGCTTCTGAGGCAAGATGGCGGCACCCATATCCTGGAGTCCTGAGCAGAGTTGAAGCCCAGCGGGGGAAAGAATAATAAATAATAATAAAGAATAATAAAAAAAACCCCTTAAAAACGATTCCCCAGCATCTAAAATTAATATATTTAAAGTTTTTAGTCACTTACTTATTATTCTTTCCCCCACTGGGCTGCAACTCTGTTCAGGACTTTAGGATACGGGCGCCGCCATCTTGACTTAGAAGCTTCACACTTACTGAGGAGAGGAGAGTGGGATAAAGTACAGGGGAGGGGGTTATAGCTGTACTTTGCTCAAACAGAGCAGAGCTGGGGTCAGGAAAAGGTCAGCAATCCCAGAATGCAGAGCGGCACAGTCAGAGGGCACTTTCTGTTTGCAGGCTGCCTGATGCTCCATGAGTCGCCATCTTGGATGCCTCATAACATACAGTAGATGCAGGTAGGATGTTTTTTAATATGAGCAATCTGCAAAAACCACCCCAGGGTGACCTCGCTGGGCCCCCAATATATAACCCCACATAATTAATTGTTAGGTTAATTGTGTATGTATATAATGTGGGTTTGTGAGGGTGGGCTCCCCCTGGTGGTGTATCATGTTTGAGGCACAGAATCCATGTTTTTAATGTGTGAGGTGTAATAAAGTTTATATCAAATTGAATTTTTGAGTGCAATAGTCAGTCTCTGTGGGGTTATATATTGGGGGCCCAGCGGGGTCACCCCGGGGTGGTTTTTGTATTATGTTGGGCATCCCCCCACAGGGCAGTGCACCTAATAAGGACCCGGGACGGTGCCGCCCGAACATTATAGCCTTTTTTTCCCAATTGGCTTATTAATAAACAAAAATATGAGCAATCTGTATATACAGGGTGTGGGAAACATATAAGATAGACTCTTAATCAGAGTGAAGGACTGCTTTAAATATAGGTTTTAATGCAATGAGCGCACACTGGGCAGTGATAACAAACATTTGGCTGTGATGGAATATGAATAAATACAAATGTCGTTCTGAGTAGTGGGTTACAGGTTACAGTGAGTTACAGTGAGAGACATAATAGTCAGTTACCTTAAGAAGCAGTTGTAGCGTGGTGATGAAGAGCTCCCACAAGGGGTATGTCAAGAGCTTACAGATGGTTTGGGCACCTCCAGCATGCTACTGCACGACCCCTATCCAGAGAAGGGACACTGTTCTTGTCTCTTTGACCTACCTTAAAGTCTCTGCTCCTCCCAGACACAAATCCTGAATCATTCTTTTGAAGCCCCCATGCTATCACACCTCCACAGAGAAGGAGCATGTTGGCTCCTCTGTGGCCCAGCAAGGTGTTAGGAGAGCCCAGGGGGGCTTTGATCCTCAAACTGCTTTTTCTGAAGGGTCAGAACCTCAGGCCCATTTATGGACTTCCTTTCCCTGCTAGCCTTGTAAGGGTGACATGTGCTACGTACAGAGAATCAGAGAATGCCCATCAGTGATAAAATGAAATGTAATATTTGCCCTATTCCTCACAGTAGGTAAGTATGCAGCTGGCATCAGGTGTACATTCTAGAGAGGTGGTGCTGGCAGCTTGCACTGGGGCCCCCTCATTTTACAGGCCCTGCCTCTATGGTATGTACGCTCCTGGCTACAGGTTGAAAGCTTCTGCCCTTCACCAAGTACCAAGCACTTGATTCTCACCACTGCATATGAACCTCAATGTGGCTCCAGTTCCCCCCCTACCCTTTGCCCCATGGAAATGCCTCCCTCAGATACCTTGCGGAATGGACTTTACAGGTTCTATCCTGGAATTTCCCCTTCCGTGGTGTCACCCCAAACCCACCCCAGCAGTGTATACTCCTAATTCTGACCTTCTCTCATGCTACTATCCACCTCTCATGTTAGGACCCCACCAAAGGGCATCTGGAATGGAATGGCTGCCTGGGCAAGAGACACCTGGCACAAGGAGTTCCTTATATTCTTAGTCTTATGTTATTCCTTCTATCGCTATACTCTCACTTTATGGACATAGGGCCCTCTCCAAGTGTTGGCTGAAATGGAATGGCTGCCTAGGCGAGAGACACCTGGCACAAGGAGTTCCTTATATTCTTAGAGGCTGATTCATTAATAGCGGCAGGTAGCGACAGTTGAGCGACTGTAGCGGCATTTTCAGAGCGCCCACTAGTAGTCGCTGTGCTTTGCCGTTGTTCTGTAGTTGATAGCGACTCAGTCGGTGTGCGGTAATGTTGAATATTGGGTGAGGAGTCGCTATTTGACAGGTTCCGCGCTGTATGGGAGCACATGATAGCGAATGGCCATAGCGAACGGCTCCCACCATATTCATTAACAAATCACGCTCAAAAAATTCTCGCGCTGTGAAATGCATGTTTAAACCCCAGAGCGCTGGCGGCGATGGGTTAAAAGTATTTTTTTAACCCCCAAACAACCATATTTTTTGTAACCAAAAAAAACAAGTTTATAAAAACATTTTGTAATATGAATACATTAATATCAGACCTGTAATATCAATTCTGCACAATTTTTTTTTTTATTTTTTTTTCCTTTAAAAAAATATCTAACATGGCAGAAGTGGTCACAGAAATTTTCACATTAAAAAAAAAAAAAAAATTATTAACAATTAATTATGAATAATTAAAGATTGTTCCATTGAAATGCATTGGAGAGCGCCAGGTAGCGAGAGGTCATACCTGTCGCTGTTCAAGGTCGCTCGCTGGCGCTGTGGGGTGACGCTGGAATAATGATGAATGATTCGCTATCTGGCGCTCTCTCAGTCGCTAAGCAGGATCGGCTTGAAAAATGTGTGATTGCGGAGGGGAGCCGGCGTACTCGTGGCGGTGACCGTCATTACCGTTCGCTCACCAGTCGCTACCTGGCGCTATCCCTTGTTAAATAAGGGCCTTAGTCTTATGTTATTCCTTCTATTGCTATACTCTCACTTTATGGACATAGGGCCCTCTCCAAGTGTTGGCTGAAATGGAATGGCTGCCTGAGCGAGAGACACCTGGCACAAGGAGTTCCTTATATTCTTAGGCCCTTATTTATGAAGGAATAGCGACAGGTAGCGACTGGTGAGCGGCCGGTAATGACGGGCCCCGCCACGAGAACGCCGGCTCCCCACCACAATCACACATTTATCAAGCCGATCCTGCTTAGCGACTGAGATAGCGCCATATAGCCACTCATTCATCATTATTCCAGCCTCAGCCCACAGCGCCAGCGTCTGACCTTGAACAGCGACAGGTATGACCTCTCGCTACCTGGCGCTCTCCAATGCATTTCAATGGAACAATCTTTAAATATTGTTATTAATTGTTTTTTTTGTTTTTTTTTTTTTTAAATGTGAAAAATTCTGTGACCACTTCTGCCATTTTAGGTAATTTTTTTAAGGTAAAGAAAATGAAAAAAAAAATTTGTACAGAATTGATATTACAGGTCTGATATTAATGTATTCATATTACTAAATTATTTTAAAAACTTGTTTTTTTTTGGTTTCCAAAAATATGGTTGTTTGGGGGTTAAAAAAACTACTTTTAACCCATCGCCACCAGCACTCTGGGGTTTAAACATGCATTTCACAGCGCGAGAATTTTTTGAGCGTGATTTTTTAATGAATATGGTGGGAGCCGGTCGCTAGGGCCAGTCGCTATCATGCGCTCCCATACAGCGCGGAACCTGTCAAATAGCGACTCCTCACCCAATATTCAACATTACGGCAAACCGACTGAGTCGCTATCAACAACCGAACAACTGCCAAGCACAGCGACTACTAGCGGGCGCTCTGAAAATGCCGCTACAGTCGCTCAACTGTCGCTACCTGCCGCTATTAATGAATCGGCCTCCCCGTCTTATCTTGTTCTTTTAATCTCTATAGACATAGGGCCCTCTCCAAGTGGTGGCAGAAATGTAATGGCTGCCTGGGCGAGAGACACCTGGTGCAATGATTTCATCTTATTCTTTCTATCTCTCCCACTGCTTCTACCTTCAGGGTATCATTTCTTAGTTTCAGACACTTTATTAAAGTAGACCTTGCCCCAGGGGCACCCCAGTTGGGGAAGCGCCGCTGTGTGAAACCCCCCAGCTCGCTCACTCCTTCCCAGTCCTTCGGCACATGCTCGTCTAAGATGAGCGGATCCTAGCGCACTGGTGGCCACTTCCCCCGCTTTCCTCTAACAGGGAGCGTTCCCACATCGGCCATTCACAAATTCCTGGCGCGTCTTGCTTGAGGGATACGCGGCTTGCGCATGCGCTGTTGGACCGGAAAAGAAGGTACGTTTACAGGCAACCTGGGGGGTTTCCCACATCCCGATCTTGGATGCCCTGGGGGGGGGGGGGGGAGGGAATCGATCGGCCCTGGAAGCTTATAGATTCCTGGGCCGATCTCCATGGGTTTAGGTCCACATATTACAGTTTACAGAAAGGCCCTTTGGTCAGGGCTATGGCAATAACGTAATAATTAACCGGTACCAGCAATGTGTGGGATTTACATACAAGTCAGTAAAACCATTAAGGTAAACCTAGGAAAAGTATATGAATGTTAACCAATCATTTTCAACATGCGAACTATAAATCTGTGGAATAGAGCCACACAGACACATCAACAAAAAGACACATCTTCAAAAAAGGATAAGATGCATTTTTAGAAGAATACTATAAACTAACTTTCCCCAACCCTGACCCTTGGTTATACTTGATGGACATATGTCCTTTTTCTTCTTTATCAATCTTTTGATTGGATTTTCCACGACAAAACAATATTGCGGTACAAGGAGGCAAGTTGTAACATTACATATGTATTAAATATTGTTGTCGAAAATGGTATTATTTATACAGCATCTTTACTGGCTTCATTGAAGTATTGTAATATTGGGCATGTTGGGTCTGGGAGGTTAGAGGCCCTCCCCTCCCTCCAACCCAGCCATAGATGCCGTTTTGGTTTATTCAGGAAACAGGAGATAACACACAATGCAATGTAAAATTTACGTAGTGTGGTTCTAGAAGGGTTTGAGTTGGGGGGGTATGAGGTGATGGGGAGTGGGGGGGGGGGGGTGGTGGTCCCTGGTCCGCTCCTGCCAGCCCTTGTTCCATTGTTTAGTTTAATGCTATTGTCAAAAGATTTGGGGCAGCGTATTGGACCCAAGCTTCCCAAATGCTCAGGAAGTAGTCATGTATATCGTTTAGTATGCTGGTGAGCTTTTCATTTATAAAGAATCCGTTTATTCTGGCTTTAACTTCTGAAATAAAGACTAGTTGTTGTTTCCAGGCCTTTGCTATTGGACATATGTCTTTTTTCAACCGTATTAACTATGAGGCCGATTCATTAATAGCGACAGGTAGGGACGACAGTTGAGCCACTGTAGCAGTATTTTCAGAGCGCCCGCTAGTAGTCGCTGTGCTTGGCCGTTGTTCGGTAGTTCATAGCGACTCAGTCGGTTTGCCGTAATGTTGAATATTGGGTGAGGAGTCGCTATTTCACAAGTTCCGCGCTGTATGGGAGCGCATGATAGCGACTGGCCCTAGCGACCGGCTCCCACCATATTCATTAAAAAGTCACGCTCAAAAAATTCTCGCGCTGTGAAATGCATGTTTAAACCCCAGAGCGCTGGCGGCGATGTGTTAAAAGTAGTTTTTTAACCCCCAAACCACCATATTTTTGGAAACCAAAAAAACAAGTTTTTTAAATAATTTAGTAATATGACTACATTAATATCAGACCTGTAATATCAATTCTGTACAATTTTTTTTTTTTTTTTACCTTAAAAAAATTATCTAAAATGGCAGAAGTGGTCACAGAATTTTTCACATTTAAAAAATACAAAACAAAAACAATTAATAACAATTAATTATGAATATTTAAAGATTGTTCCATTGAAATGCATTGGAGAGCGCCAGGTAGCGAGAGGTCATACCTGTCGCTGTTCAAGGTCGGACGCTGGCGCTGTGGGCTGAGGCTGGAATAATGATGAATGAGTGGCTATATGGCGCTATCTCAGTCGCTAAGCAGGATTGGCTTGATAAATGTGTGATTGTGGTGGGGAGCCGGCGTTCTCGTGGCGGGGCCCGTCATTACGGGTCGCTCACCAGTCGCTACCTGTCGCTATTCCTTCATAAATAAGGGCCTATGTATCTATGCAGGACCGGCCTTAGGGTCGCCCTGTGCAAAATTTCAGGATGCTGCCCCCCCCCCCCCCCCCCGACACACCAAAAAAAATTGGACAGAGAGCAACAGGAAGCATGGGAAAGATGGGGCAAAAACAGGGAATGCAGGAAAAAAGCCTGAAGGTAGACAAGAGAGAAATAAGAGATGGAGCGAAGGAAAAAGAAATTGAAACTGTTCTCAGGCCCCCCTTTGCCCCCCCCCCCCCCCCTTGACCTGCTGCATGCTGAAGGTCTGGTTTAAAGAGGTACATTACAGGTCATGAAGAGTTAATAAAAACTCCCCAAACCTGGAAAAAATGCTGCAGAATAATTTTGACTTATATCTCCTTAGCTCCTAAGAACAAATTAACATTGATATTAATGAATTATTTTCTACTGAATTAATTGAATGAATTACTAGTAATTCATTAATTAATTACTAACTTGCTAAAGCTAAAGGATTGATTGTTGTAACTGTCTTAAAATCTTAATTATGATGCAGCTCTACTCTGTACAAGGTCATTCTGACAAAAAAGCCCTCAGTTGCAGCCTACAAGGCATCTAATACCCCAAATGATATAAGTTATATACCGGTAAATTAGTATTATGAAAGACTCACCTCCTGTCATCCTCCTGACCCCAGCTCTGCTCTGTCTGTGCAAAGCACAGCCCCTGCACTTTACCCCGATCTCCTCTTTTCAGTATGTGATGCTTCTGAGGCAAGATGGCGGCCCCTGGAGTCTCAGACTGCCTGAGAACAGGAAGTGTCTTCTGACTGTGCCGCTCTGCATTCCGGGATTGCTGTTATCCTACTGACCCCAGCTCTGCTCTGTCTGTACAAAGCACAGCTATAACCCTACCTCCCTGTACTTGAATCGCCTCTCTTCTCCTCAGTATGTGATGCAAGATGGCGGCGCCCATATATTAACATTGATATTAATGAATTAATTTCTACTGAATTAATTGAATGAATTACTGGTAATTAATGAATTAATTACTAACTTGCTAAAGCTAAAGGATTGATTGTTGTAATTGTCTTAAAATCTTATGATGCAGTTCTACTCTGTACAGGGTCATTCTGACAAAAAAGCCCTCAGTTGCAGCCTACAAGGCATCTAATACCCCAAATTATATAAGTTATAAATTAGTATTATGAAAGTCTCACCCAGCTTCAACCCAAATAATAGAAAGGTACATTTACTTTAATTCCTTACCTTGCTAAAGCTAAATGATTAATTATTGTAACTGTCCGGTAAAACGTATGATGCAACCTCTACTCTGTACAAGGCCATGCTGAAAAGTGGGGCTCAATTCCAGCCTATCAGGCAACTAAAATCCAAAGATGAGTTGTTGTTATGAAAGTCACACTCAGCTTTACCCAAATCAAAAACATAAATCCTAAAGATTAAATAATCTGTAGAAAAAAAAACACAGCAAGAACGCTGGACACTCATTTTGACTTGAGCTCTATAGGAAAATGTATATTAATGCATTTTTCGCCCTATAAGACGCACTTATGAAAAAAGGGGAAAAAGTCAGCTCACCTTTCCATCCTTCCCGCGCGCACTGTTCCTGCTGTCTTCGCTGTATCTGCCGCCTTCTCCGCGGTACCTGCACACACTGACACTCGGCTTCATTCAGTGGTGGGTGTGGCCAAGCCGGGTGTCTGTATGTGCAGGCGGCTGCAGATACAGCAAAGATGGTGGGGACAGCGGGAAGGAAGGAAAGGTGAGTTTACTTTTACTTTTGCCTATGGGAATGGGAGGGCAGAATGCCACACTGCCTATATGGGAATGGGAGGGCAGAATGCCACACTGTATATAAGGGAATGGGAGAGGGGAATGCCATACTGCCTATATGGGAATGGGAGGGGGGAATGCCACACTGCCTATATGGGAATGGGAGGGGGGAATGCCACACTGCCTATATGGGGAATAGGAGGGGGGAATGCCACACTGCCTATATGGGAATGGGAGGGGGAATGCCATACTGCCTATATGGGAATGGGAGGGGGGAATGCCACACTGCCTATATGGGAATGGGAGGGGGGAATGCCACACTGCCTATATGGGAATGGGAGGGCAGAATGCCACACTGTATATAAGGGAATGGGAGAGGGGAATGCCACACTGCCTATATGGGAATGGGAGGGCAGAATGCCACACTGTATATAAGGGAATGGGAGAGGGGAATGCCATACTGCCTATATGGGAATGGGAGGGGGGAATGCCACACTGCCTATATGGGAATGGGAGGGGGGAATGCCACACTGCCTATATGGGGAATGGGAGGGGGGAATGCCACACTGCCTATATGGGAAATGGGAGGGGGAATGCCACACTGCCTATATGGGAATGGGAGGGCAGAATGCCACACTGTATATAAGGGAATGGGAGAGGGGAATGCCATACTGCCTATATGGGAATGGGAGGGGGGAATGCCACACTGCCTATATGGGAATGGGAGGGGGGAATGCCACACTGCCTATATGGGGAATGGGAGGGGGGAATGCCACACTGCCTTTATGGGGAATGGGAGGGGGAATGCCACACTGCCTATATGGGAATGGGAGGGGGGAATGCCACACTGCCTATATGGGAATGGGAGGGGGGAATGCCACACTGCCTATATGGGGAATGGGAGGGGGGAATGCCACACTGCCTATATGGGAAATGGGAGGGGGAATGCCACACTGCCTATATGGGGAATGGCAGAGGGGAATATCACACTGCCTATATGGGGAATTTAAAGGGGGAGTGTCAAACTGCCTATATGGGAATGGGGAGGGGGAATGCCACACTGCCTATATGGGGAATGGGAGGGGGAATGCCACACTGCCTATATGGGAAATGGGAGGGGGAATGCCACACTGCCTATATGGGGAATGGCAGAGGGGAATATCACACTGCCTATATGGGGAATTTAAAGGGGGAGTGTCAAACTGCCTATATGGGAATGGGGAGGGGGAATGCCACACTGCCTATATAGGGAATGGGAGGGGGGATGCCACACTGCCTATATAGGGAATGGGAGGGGGGATGCCACAGTGCCTATATGGGTAATGGGGTGGGGGAATGCCACACTGCCTATATGGGGAATGGGGTGGGGGAATGCCACACTGCCTATATGGGAAATGGGGTGGGGGAATGCCACACTGCCTATATGGGGAATGGGAGGGGGAATGCCACACTGCCTATATAGGGAATGGGAGGGAGGATGCCACAGTGCCTATATGGGGAATGGGGTGGGGGAATGCCACACTGCCTATATGGGGAATGGGGTGGGGGAATGCCACACTGCCTATATGGGAAATGGGGTGGGGGAATGCCACACTGCCTATATGGGGAATGGGGTGGGGGAATGCCACACTGCCTATATGGGGAATGGGAAGGGGGAATGCCACACTGCCTATATGGGGAATGGCAGAGGGGAATATCACACTGCCTATATGGGGAATTTAAAGGGGGAGTGTCAAACTGCCTATATGGGAATGGGGAGGGGGAATGCCACACTGCCTATATGGGGAATGGGGTGGGGGAATGCCACACTGCCTATATGGGAAATGGGAGGGGGAATGCCACACTGCCTATATGGGGAATGGCAGAGCGGAATATCACACTGCCTATATGGGGAATTTAAAGGGGGAGTGTCAAACTGCCTATATGGGAATGGGGAGGGGGAATGCCACACTGCCTATATGGGGAATGGGAGGGGGAATGCCCCACTGCCTATATGGGAGAGTGGAAATGCCACGCTGCCTATATGGGAAATGGGAGGGGGAAATGCCGCTCTGCCTATATGGGAAATGGGGTGGGGGAATGCCACACTTCCTATATAGGGAATGGGAGGGGGGAATGCCACACTGCCTATATAGGGAATGGGAGAGGGAATGCCACACTGCCTATATGGGAGGGGGGTGGGGGAATGCCACACTGCCTATATGGGGAATGGGAAGGGGGAATGCCACACTGCCTATATGGGGAATGGGGTGGGGGAATGCCACACTGCCTATATGGGAAATGGGAGGGGGAATGCCACACTGCCTATATGGGGAATGGCAGAGGGGAATATCACACTGCCTATATGGGGAATTTAAAGGGGGAGTGTCAAACTGCCTATATGGGAATGGGGAGGGGGAATGCCACACTGCCTATATGGGGAATGGGGTGGGGGAATGCCACACTGCCTATATGGGAAATGGGAGGGGGAATGCCACACTGCCTATATGGGGAATGGCAGAGGGGAATATCACACTGCCTATATGGGGAATTTAAAGGGGGAGTGTCAAACTGCCTATATGGGAATGGGGAGGGGGAATGCCACACTGCCTATATGGGGAATGGGAGGGGGAATGCCCCACTGCCTATATGGGAGAGTGGAAATGCCACACTGCCTATATGGGAAATGGGAGGGGGAAATGCCGCTCTGCCTATATGGGAAATGGGGTGGGGGAATGCCACACTTCCTATATAGGGAATGGGAGGGGGGAATGCCACACTTCCTATATAGGGAATGGGAGGGGGGAATGCCACACTGCCTATATAGGGAATGGGAGAGGGAATGCCACACTGCCTATATGGGAGGGGGGAAATACCACACTGCCTACATGGGAGAGGGGAAATGCCACACTGCCTATATGGGAAATGGGGTGGGGGAATGCCACACTTCCTATATAGGGAATGGGAGGGGGGAATGCCACACTTCCTATATAGGGAATGGGAGGGGGGAATGCCACACTGCCTATATGGGGAATGGGAGAGGGAATGCCACACTGCCTATATGGGAGGGGGAAAATGCCACACTGCCTATGGGGAATAGGGTGGAGGAACGCCACACTGCCTATATGGTAATGGGAGGGGGGATCGCCACACTGCCTATATGGGGAATGGGAGTGGGGGAATTCTGCACTGCCTATGGGAAAAGTGAGGGGGAAATGCCACACTGGCCACGGGGTATGGACGGTAATGCCACTCTGCCTGTAATGGGGGGATTCTGCACCTTGCCTATTATTTGGTTCTTGGGGGGGGGGGGTGTTTTGGTTCAGAATATTTATTTTCTTATTTTCTCTAAATCCTAGGTGCGTCTTATAGGGCAAAAATACAGAAATTAATTAATGTAAATTTTTACAAGAACACAAAAAACAAGATGACATCCCCCTTTAACAAAAATATCGAATTAAAAATAGCAACGATAAACGGAAGCGTCTACAGCGTATAAACTTAGCAACGGCAGCTGAGCACATTTTACTCTCTATTACAATCTCCTCCTGCGAGTGCCTCCAGCAATTGGCTCAAGACAGTCTGAATTATAGTGCCAGTTTGTCAGTGGACCTCAATCACGGCAGAAGAAAGTCTACTTTATCTTCCCGTGTCACACAGTAATTTTGTCCTATCATCCTCGACTTGGAATAGAGAACACTTAATCAAAATGTCACCGGGTTGATTTTCTTGTTCTGTATTGTGTTATCTATGTATAACTTGCACATATATTGGTCGAGCAGCTTGTGCAATTCAGTTTCTCTCACTTATAATTTATCATGGACCGTCTCTCGCCGTTCTCGGCTGTGCGGCAAGCCGGAGAAAGAAGGGAATTATTGGATGTCTTCTCGGCTGTATCAGGAAGAAAAAAATAAGAAAAAAAAGTTTCTCTATTTCCTCGCAGCAATTTCTGTTCCCTGTTTTCAAAGGTTCACACACAGGTGTAGTCACTGTGATAATGGAAGTTAAGACCTCAACATTGGGACTCGATTTAAAGAGGGCCTTCTGCCTGATATAGATTGTAAAAAAAAATTTTTATATATATATATATATCTATTATATATATAATACCGTATTTTTCGCCTTATAAGACCCCCAAAAGTGGGGGGAGGATGTCCGTGCACCTTATCAGGCGAATGTAAAAAAAAAAATTAAACTTACATGTTACCGGTGCTTCCGCGTTGCCACACTGCGGGAGGCCAGAAGAAAACAGAGGAGCGGTGTCAGCGGAGAGGTGAGTTTTACTTTTTTTTTTCTTTTTACTTCCAGGGGAGTGCCACACTGCCTATGGGAATGGGTTGGGGGCATGCCACACTGCCTATGGGAATGGGTTGGGGGCATGCCACACTGCCTATGGGAATGGGTTGGGGGCATGCCACACTGCCTGTGGGAATGGGTTGGGGGCATGCCACACTGCCTATGGGAATGGGTTGGGGGCATGCCATACTGCCTGTGGGAATGGGTTGGGGGCATGCCATACTGCCTATGAGAATGGGTTGGGGGCATGCCACACTGCCTATGGGAATGGGTTGGGGGCATGCCACACTGCCTGTGGGAATGGGTTGGGGGCATGCCACACTGCCCATGAGGAATGGAATAGGAGGAAGACCACACTGCCTGTAATGGTGTGTTTTTGGTTTAAAATATTGATTTAAAAAATGCAGTATATATAGATAGCTATAGATATATATATATGCCAACTCACCTTTTCCCGGTCCTACAATCCATGCAATTGCTCGTCAAATCAGCACGCTCGGAGCCGCTGATGTCACGTCGTCTAAGCTTCGCCAGCGGTGGTGGCGCTCTAGCCCATTTACAAATGCCCGGCGGCATTTACAAATGCCTGGTGGCCAATTATTGTATATAGATGAATTTATGCTATATTGTCTGTCCTTTTTTGATATTTTGCTGTAATATATATGGTTTCCATGTTATTAAAATCAACTTATTTTGGCATGCATAGCTTTGATGGTGGGTGTTCATTTTTTCTACTACAAATTTGGAAACACATTTAAAGAAATGGTACCCACAGCTTTAGTATTGTATGAAAAATACGGCGTCAGGAGTGGCTTTAGGCCTCCACAGCCATGAAGCTGGGGCTATAAGCACTGTGGGGGGGGATAAAGCGTAAAAAGGGGGGTCAAGGACCTTAGGGGTTTGCTACAAGTGGACTGAGTAAATTCTGTGACAGGGTCTGGGTGAGGTGCCAGTCCAGTTGGCCCAAAACCAGTGCAGCCCACCTGGAATTCTCCCCATGGCCAGCCCGCCCATATATATATATATCACTGTATTAATGGGATAACTTACTTGAAGAACTGTAATACTTTTCTAAAACTCGACTGTGTGTATAATTCTAGCTACTATTTTTGAAAGGACCCAAAGTGTGACACAGGGAGCCTAATTTGGCAAGCATCAGTGCCAATCAATGTCACCCAGTGCCAATATTTTAGCCTCAGTGCCAATATTCTGAATATAAGCCAGTAATACTTGCATCTAAATGTGGGGTGGGCCCCCAGAGTCAGTTCTACTGGTGGGCCCCAGACATCCTAGTCCAACACTGACCCATACCACCACAAATACAGATGCCCTGGGAGGGTGGAGGCCCTATATTGGCTCAACAATGCAAGCTCATCTAGCATCAATTCACTCATCCCAGATGGAATAGCAAGGCTTGATAAATTGACCCATCCTATAGGACAGGGGTATTCAACAACTTCTTGTAAAGGTCCATGTACAGGGATCTGAGGGGACGGTGCTGGATGGAGCAGAGCTGAGAGGACAAGGATGGATGGGGCAGAGCTGAGGGGACAGGGATGGATGGGGCAGAGCTGAGGGGACAGGGATGGATGGGGCAGAGCTGAGAGGACAGGGATGGGTGGAGCAGAGCTGAGAGGACAGGGCTGGATGGGGCAGAGCTGAGGGGACAGGGCTGGATGGGGCAGAGCTGAGAGGACAGGGATGGATGGAGCAGAGCTGAGGGGACAGGGATGGATGGGGCAGAGCTGAGAGGACAGGGATGGATGGAGCCGAGCTGAGGGGACAGGGATGGATGGAGCAGAGCTGTGGGGACGAGGACAGCGCGGGACAGAGCGAGGACAGCGCGGGACAGAGCGAGGGCGGCGCGGGACAGAGTGAGGACAGCGCGGGACAGAGCGCGGGACAGAGCGAGGACAGCGCGGGACAGAGCGCGGGACAGAGCGAGGACGGCGCGGGACAGAGCGAGGACGGCGCGGGACAGAGCGAGGACGGCGCGGGACAGAGCGAGGACGGCGCAGGACAGAGCGAGGGCGGCGCGGGACAAGGGCATGCGCCACGGGACGCGAGACCACCAGAAAAAAACGGGATTGTCCCGGTAAAATCTGGACGGTTGGGGGGTATGTCAATCAGTGCACACATGCCTGGAGCGGTTAGGTCTTGCCCCATGTTCCCTAACCACTAGGCCACAACTGTCTCTCCTGATTGCACCTCTTTGCCCCCTGAATGCCAAGGGGGGGTAACACTGCCTGCTCCTGCCAGCTCCTTTAACAGCCATAGAGGCATCCCCGGCATCTTGTGCTCTGTAATGTCACACCAGGAACGAGACGCGTTCTATAAAGAGCTGACGGCCCAAGCGGCTACATAACTGATTCCATCAGTGTGTTTTGTCTCTGGAAATGACTCCCCTCCAGAGAATTACATGAAAGGCCGGCTCTGACACCTTCTTATATGACCTTTGAAAATGCCAAAAAGCCTTCTGCTTTAAACTTCCACCTACAAATCAAAAAGCAATATGCCGCACAGTCTGCTGCACAAGTGACCTATGGGAACAGGGAATTAGTCAAATGTTCCTCTTAAAGCAAAACATGAAATAACCCTTTATATCTAATTGTATGGCCACTAAAAACCTTTAAGCAAATCCAAATGGAAAAAAAAAGAACTGAAACCACAAACATTGTAAGGCTTGACTAGTGATGGACAAACCCGACCCGCAAAGTTGGGGTTCGTACTGAACTTTGCGAGTTCGGGTTCCCAAACCCGAACACGGACTTCGGCTGGAAGTTCATGTTCGAGTTCAGCATTTGGCCTGAACCTGGAAAAGCCGGTTGATGAGCTGAGCAGCCCATCACCAACTTACCCGAGCCCCCAGGGCCTCCACCACTTGCACTGCAAAGGGAGGCCTCCACCAACCTTTGGCTTATGGTCTGGTCCTGAAAGCTTTTCAATCTTTGATCTGACGGGCCTTGGGGCTGGCAACAAAGTTATCAGCGGCAGTGAGGGCCCCCCGGCGCCTGGGCAGCCAAAGCCACCACAGTGCAGGATGGAGAGTCTAGAGCAGCAACGCTACAGTGATGGGTGCAGAGCTGTCACTGCACATAAGCCACCAAGCACAGCCGCTGGCAGCTCAATGCAGGGAACCAGCCGGGCGACTACACTACCCCCCACCCAGAATGGCAAAGCAGGAGTTCCCGAGCAGCACACACCCGCACAAGGGACCCGATCTGACCTTCCAGTAAGTAGGCAGGTGCCAGACAACCACCAACCCTTTAAATCTAATGGCCACTAAAAAGCTTTAAGCAAATCCAAATAGAAAAAAAAAGAACTGAAACCACAAACATTGTAAGGCTTGACTAGTGTTGGGCAAACCCGACCCGCAAAGTTGAGGTTCGTACTGAACTTTGCGAGTTCGGGTTCCCAAACCTGAACACGGACTTCGTCCAGAAGTTCATGTTCGAGTTCAGCTTTTGGCCTTACCCTGGAAAAGCTGGTTGATGGGTTGAGTAGCCCATCACCAAGGTTAACCTAAAGTGTACAACTTACCTGAGCCCAGGATCCCGCATCCCCGCTCACCTCTAGCCATGTGCGTGCGCGTGCACGGCTAGAAGGTGAGGGGGATGCGGCTGGCAGCGCACTCTGCTCCCTTCGGTGTTGCCTGGCTGCTTAGTCATCGGGGAGCTGGAGGGGGCAGAGTGAAAGCAAACGCTCTGAATGGGCAGCTTAGCCAACCAATGCACTTGCTCTTGCCCAAGTCTGCGCTGTGGGAGGGAAAGGATGGTGAGTGTATGGGGCGATCCGTGGGGATACATACGGCGGGCCATCCCAATTCGGGATGCTGCCTGCATAGGGACACAACAGACAACAAGTGACAACAGAACCAGGCTCTTACGACCTTCTTACACCAAGATATGCTCCATAAATATTTGTAACTGTTTTAGCTAAGGGGAGGAGACCGAGACTCCACCCAGAAGGGAGTGGGAGTAACTGACTGCGGATAAAGGTCCAGAGCCCCAGGTTCCCCCATGTGGAAGGAGTCCCAAGGAAACAATCAGCCACCTCACACCCCCCTGTGGTGGGCCTGCCTCATTACTCCACAGCGGACTAAGGCCCTTATTTAACAAGGGATAGCGCCAGGTAGCGACTGGTGAGCGAACGGTAATGACGGTCACCGCCACGAGAACGCCGGCTCCCCACCACAATCACACATTTATCAAGCCGATCCTGCTTAGCGACTGAGATAGCGCCAGATAGCGACTCATTTATCATTATTCCAGCCTCACCCCACAGCGCCAGCGAGCGACCTTGAACAGCGACAGGTATGACCTCTCGCTACCTGGCGCTCTCCAATGCATTTCAATGGAGCAATCTTTAAATATTCATAATTAATTGTTATTAATGTTTTTTTTTTTTTTTTCAATGTCAAAAATTCTGTGACCACTTCTGCAATGTTAGTTTTTTTTTTTATGGTAAAAAAAAAAAAAAAAAAAAAAAGTGTACAGAATTGATATTACAGGTCTGATATTAATGTATTCATATTACAAAATGTTTTTAAAAACTTGTTTTTTTTTGTTTCCAAAAATATGGTTGTTTGGGGGTTAAAAAACTACTTTTAACCCATCGCCGCCAGCGCTCTGGGGTTTAAACATGCATTTCACAGCGCGAGATTTTTTTGAGCGTGATTTGTTAATGAATATGGTGGGAGCCGTTCGCTATGGCCATTCGCTATCATGCGCTCCCATACAGCGCGGAACCTGTCAAATAGCGACTCCTCACCCAATATTCAACATTACTGCACACTGACTGAGTCGCTGTCAACTACCGAACAACGGCCAAGCACAGCGACTACTAGCGGGCGCTGTAAAAATACTGCTACAGTCGCTCATCTGTCGCTACCTGGCGCTATTAATGAATCGGCCTCTAAGGAATTGTGACTTAACTGCTCAATTTGTTTGTAATTACCACCCATAACCTGCTTTTGAGACCTGTATATGAACTGCCATTGCTTGTATATTAGGGTTGATTCAGAGCTCCTTTCTCACCTTTTTTTTTTGCGTGAATATTTCCATTCTCGTTCATTTTTTCCTCTCGTCTGATTCAGCAAAGCCTTTTTTCTGCGAGAACTTTAGTGTGAAATGTTTTTATTTTTGCATGATTTTTCGTTTGGTAACTCCACAAAAATGATGAGAAAGGGGCTCTGAATCAACCCTATTGTCTAGTATGCGCTTACCGCAATTTAATGATATTCGCCCCCCCCCCGGGGCATCCAGAATTGGGATGCCCCGCTTTGTGAAACCCCCCAGGTCACCCCCTGTACACTTACCTTGTTTCCCGGTCCAACGGCATATGCACGAGCCTCACCTGCATCCCCGCTACTCCTTTAGCAGGGCACATGCCCGTTCCAGGCATTTGTGGATGGCCGGAGTAGGAACGCTCCTTGTTAGAGAGTTGCAGGGGGATCAGCCGACAGGGCGCTCAGAGCCGCTGACCCTAGACGAAGACTGGGAGGCTGATTCATTAATAGCGGCAGGTAGCGACAGTTGAGCAACTGTAGCGGTATTTTCACAGCGCCCGCTAGTAGTCGCTGTGCTTGGCCGTTGTTCGGTTGTTGATAGCGACCCAGTCGGTGTGCGGTAATGTTGATTACAAGGTGATGAGTCGCTATTTGACAGGTTCCGCGCTGTATGGGTGCGCATGATAGCGAATGGCCATAGCGACCAGCTCCCACCATATTCATTAACAAATCACGCTCCAAAAATTCTTGCGCTGTGAAATGCATGTTTAAACCCCAGAGCGCTGGCGGCGATGGGTTAAAAGTAGTTTTTTAACCCCCAAACCACCATATTTTGGGAAACCAAAAAAAACAAGTTTATAAAAACATTTTGGAATATGAATACATTAATATCAGACCTGTAATATCAATTCTGCACAAATTTTTTTTTTATTTTTTTCTTACCTTAAAAAAAAAATCTAACATGGCAGAAGTGGTCACAGAAATGTTCACATTAAAAAAAAAAAAAAAAAATATTAACAATTAATTATTAATATTTAAAGATTGTTCCATTAAAATGCATTGGAGAGCGCCAGGTAGCGAGAGGTCATACCTGGCGCTGTTCAAGGTCGCTCGCTGGCACTGTGGGCTGAGGCTGGAATAATGATGAATGAGTGGCTATATGGCGCTATCTCAGTCGCTAAGCAGGATCGGCTTCATAAATGTGTGATTGTGGTGGGGAGCCGGCGTTCTCGTGGCGGGGCCCGTCATTACCGTTCACTCACCAGTCGCTACCTGGCGCTATCCCTTGTTAAATAAGGGCCTTAGAGGCTGATTCATTAATAGAGGCAGGTAGCGACAGATGAGCGTCTGTAGCAGGCGTTTTCAGAGCGCCCACTAGTAGTCGCTTTGCTCAGCCGTGGGCCGCTACTTCATAGCGACTCAGTCGCTGTTCAGTAATGTTGAATACATTGTGAGGAGTCTCTATTTGACCAGTACAGCGCTGTATGGGAGCGCATGTTAGCGACTGCTCATAGCGATCGACTCACACCATATTCAGCAAAAAAACAGCCTCACAAATCTCTGGCGCTGAAAAATAGTTGTTTGAAGCTCAGAGCGCAGGAGGCTGTGTGTTTAAAGTCTGTTTTTCAGCATCTATCCACTAGTAACAAAGCGAAAACATATGGAATTACATTGTAACATGAACACTTTAATGGCAGACCTGTAATGTCATTTCTGAAGAAATTTTTTAAAAATCATAAAAATTTGAAAAAATAGCTTTTTCAATATCAGAAGAGGTCACAGAATTATTAGTGATTTTTGGGGAAAAAAAAAAAATCCCGGTTCAAAGAGAAGAAAAGGTTCGTCCATTGAAATGTATGGGAGAGCTACAGGTAGCGAGAGGTCATACCTGGCGCTGTGCAAGGCTGAACGCTGGCGCTGTTCGCTGAGGCTGTGAAAATGATGAATCAGACGCTACATGGCGCTATCCCAGTCGCTGAACAGATTCTGCTTGATAAATGTGTAATTGCGTGCTGTGTCCGGCATTCACCAGTCGCTATCTGTCGCTACCTCTCATTAACCAGGCGCTACCTGAAGCTATCCTTTCTTAAATAAGGGCCGGGGAGGCTGATTCATTAATAGCGCCAGGTAGCGACAGATGAGTGACAGTAGCGGCATTTCCAGAGCACCCGCTAGTAGTCGCTGTGCTTGGCCGTTGTTCGGTAGTTGATAGCGACTCAGTCGGTTTGCCGTAATGTTGAATATTGGGTGAGGAGTCGCTATTTGACAGGTTCCGCGCTGTATGGGAGCGCATGACAGCGAATGGCCATAGCGACCGGCTCCCACCACATTCATTAACAAATCACGCTCAAAAAAATCTCGTGCTCTCCAATGCATTTCAATGGAGCAATCTTTAAATATTCTTAATTAATTGCTATTAATGTTTTTTTTTTTTTTTTTTTTTTAAATGTCAAAAATTCTGTGACCACTTTTTTTATGGTAAAATAAAAAAAAAAAAAATTTGTGGAGAATTTATATTTCAGGTCTGATATTAATGTATTCATATTACAAAATGTTTATAAAAACTTGTTTATTATTTTTTTCCAAAAATAAGGTTGTTTGGGGGTTAAAAAACTACTTTTAACACAACGCCGCCAGCGCTCTGGGGTTTAAACAAGCATTTTACAGCGCGAGAATTTTTTTAGCGCGATTTGTTAATGAATATGCTGGGAGCCGTTCGCTATGGCCATTCGCTGTCATGCGCTCCCATACAGCGCGGAACCTGTCAAACAGCGACTCCTAACCCCGTATTCAACATTACCGCACACCGACCGAACAACGGCCAAGCACAGCGAATACTAGCCGGCGCTGTGAAAATCACGCTACTGTCGCTTATCTGTCGCTACCTGGCGCTATTAATAAATCGGCCTCCCCGTTGCCTGTTGGCCCACCTCATCCTTCTGCTCAGTAGCCAATATCGCTGTTCCACCAATGAGATCGTATTCCAAAAAAAATTCAGATCAAAAGATGTTTTCTTCTGCACGTCCCCCAGTATCCCGCCATTCATTACCCAGCAGCCCTTTCTCCACTCGCCTCAGACCTATTCATGTAGCTGTTATAAAGCGAGCCAATAAAAAGCTGGTCGCTTTTTTTGTAAGTTGCGTTTGATACCATCCTGCTCTCAACGCGTTTAAAAGCTCTGCGGCCGACTTTTAGGTGCGCTCTCACACTGTGGCTTTTAAGCCGCGCACCAGCCTTAATTAAAAGCTGAATAGCGGCGCTATGAGTAACGCTGAGGCCCGGAACCGCCAACCCCCCGCCATTAATGGAATGTTGAATCATTGGATTCATCGGCTTACTATATTACAGGTGACATTATGGACGAGCGCCGGCGCCAACAGAAGAGAAAATCAGGATGTATTTATATTCTTCTCATTCTGTAAAGCGGGAACTTAAAGGACCTTCCCCATCATTTCTTTATCAATCTTTTTATTGTGTATATTCTGGACATTATTGTATAAGTATAATACTGTTCATACATGAGATATAAAGATTACAGCCAACTTAACCCGGACCTTCACCATGATTTATTGAAAAGCCCAAACCCTTAACAAAAAAGATTCCCCAGCATATAAAATTAATATATTTTAAGTTTTTAGTCACTTACTTATTATTCTTTCCCCCACTGGGCTGCAACTCTTTTCAGGATTTTAGGATACGGGTGCCGCCATCTTGACTCAGAAGCATCACACATACTGAGGAGAGGAGAGTGGGCTAATGTAAAGGGGGGCGGGTTATAGCTGTGCTTTGCTCAGACAGAGCAGAGCTGGGGTCAGGAAAAGGTCAGCAATCCCAGAATGCAGAGCAGCACAGTCAGAAGGCACTTCCTGTTTGCAGGCTGCCTGATGTTCCATGAGCCGCCATCTTGGATGTTTAAAGGCTCATAACATGCAGTAGATGCAGGTAGGATGATTTTTAATGTGAGCAATCTGTATGTACAGGGTGTGGGAAATATATAAGATAGGCTCTTATTCAGGGTGAAGGTCCGGATTAATGTGAGCAATCTGTATTTACAGGGTGTGGGAAATATATAAGATAGGCTCTTATTCAGGGTGAAGGTCCGGATTAATGTGAGCAATCTGTATGTACAGGGTGTGGGAAATATATAAGATAGGCTCTTATTCAGGGTGAAGGTCCGGATTAATGTGAGCAATCTGTATTTACAGGGTGTGGGAAATATATAAGATAGGCTCTTATTCAGGGTGAAGGTCCGGATTAATGTGAGCAATCTGTATGTACAGGGTGTGGGAAATATATAAGATAGGCTCTTATTCAGGGTGAAGGTCCAGATTAATGTGAGCAATCTGTATGTACGGGGGGGGAAACATATAAGAGAGACTCTTATTCAGAGTGAAGGTCCGCTTTAAGTCACAATCAGAAGCTTATTCACTGCATACAAGAGAATCGAATATGATTCAAGAGTTACTAAAGAAGTTCAATTTAAATAAATTAAAGTAAAATAACAACCCCTATGAGGGGGGGGGGGAGGTAAGTGGGGGGGGGGAGTAAAGGAAGGGGTGGAGGAAGGATCAGATGCTTATTAGGTTTACATCAATGGCCATAATGCAGTTAACCTTGTTTTTAAAGGCGTAGAAGCTCAAGGTGGGGGACCTCCAAGCCCCAGCTATCACCAGCTTTGCCCCTGATAGGATATAATACAAGGTGGGGGGCCTCCAAGCCCCAGCTATCACCAGCTTTGCCCCTGATAGGATAAAATACAAGGTGGAGGACCGCCAAGCCCCGGCTATCACCTGCTTTGCCCCTGATAGGATATAATACAAGGTGGGGGACCTCCAAGCTCCAGCTATCACCAGCTTTGCCCCTGATAGGATATAATACAAGGTGGGGGACCTCCAAGCCCCAGCTATCACCAGCTTTGCCCCTGATAGGATATAATACAAGATGGGGGACCTCCAAGCCCCGGCTATCACTAGCTTTGCCCCTGATAGGATATAATACAAGGTGGAGGACCTCCAAGCCCCAGCTATCACCAGCTTTGCCCCTGATAGGATATAATACAAGGTGGGGGACCTCCAAGCCCCTGCTATCACCAGCTTTGCCCCCGATAGGATATAATACAAGGTGGGGGACCTCCAAGCCCCAGCTATCACCAGCTTTGCCCCTGATAGGATATAATACAAGGTGGAGGACCTCCAAGCCCCGGCTATCACCTGCTTTGCCCCTGATAGGATATAATACAAGGTGGGGGACCTCCAAGCCCCAGCTATCACCAGCTTTGCCCCTGATAGGATATAATACAAGGTGGGGGACCTCCAAGCCCCGGCTATCACCAGCGTTGCCCCTGATAGGATATAATACAAGGTGGGGGACCTCCAAGCCCTGGCTATCACCAGCGTTGCCCCTGATAGGATAAAATACAAGGTGGAGGACCGCCAAGCCCCGGCTATCACCTGCTTTGCCCCTGATAGGATATAATACAAGGTGGGGGACCTCCAAGCCCCAGCTATCACCAGCTTTGCCCCTGATAGGATATAATACAAGGTGGGGGACCTCCAAGCCCCAGCTATCACCAGCTTTGCCCCTGATAGGATATAATACAAGATGGGGGACCTCCAAGCCCCGGCTATCACTAGCTTTGCCCCTGATAGGATATAATACAAGGTGGAGGACCTCCAAGCCCCAGCTATCACCAGCTTTGCCCCTGATAGGATATAATACAAGGTGGGGGACCTCCAAGCCCCTGCTATCACCAGCTTTGCCCCCGATAGGATATAATACAAGGTGGGGGACCTCCAAGCCCCAGCTATCACCAGCTTTGCCCCTGATAGGATATAATACAAGGTGGAGGACCTCCAAGCCCCGGCTATCACCTGCTTTGCCCCTGATAGGATATAATACAAGGTGGGGGACCTCCAAGCCCCAGCTATCACCAGCTTTGCCCCTGATAGGATATAATACAAGGTGGGGGACCTCCAAGCCCCGGCTATCACCAGCGTTGCCCCTGATAGGATATAATACAAGGTGGGGGACCTCCAAGCCCTGGCTATCACCAGCGTTGCCCCTGATAGGATATAATACAAGGTGGAGGACCTCCAAGCCCCAGCTATCACCAGCTTTGCCCCTGATAGGATATAATACAAGATGGGGGACTTCCAAGCCCCGGCTATCACTAGCTTTGCCCCTGATAGGATATAATACAAGGTGGAGGACCTCCAAGCCCCAGCTATCACCAGCTTTGCCCCTGATAGGATATAATACAAGGTGGAGGACCTCCAAGCCCCTGCTATCACCAGCTTTGCCCCTGATAGGATATAATACAAGGTGGGGGACCTCCAAGCCCCAGCTATCACCAGCTTTGCCCCTGATAGGATATAATACAAGATGGGGGGCCTCCAAGCCCCGGCTATCACTAGCTTTGCCCCTGATAGGATATAATACAAGGTGGAGGACCTCCAAGCCCCGGCTATCACCAGCTTTGCCCCTGATAGGATATAATACAAGGTGGAGGACCTCCAAGCCCCAGCTATCACCAGCTTTGCCCCTGATAGGATATAATACAAGGTGGGGGACCTCCAAGCCCCGGCTATCACCAGCTTTGCCCCTGATAGGATATAATACAAGGTGGGGAACCTCCAAGCCCCGGCTATCACCAGCTTTGCCCCTGGTAGGATATAATACAAGGTGGGGGACCTCCAAGCCCCGGCTATCACCAGCTTTGCCCCTGATAGGATATAATACAAGATGGGGGACCTCCAAGCCCCGGCTATCACCAGCTTTGCCCCTGGTAGGATATAATACAAGGTGGGGGACCTCTCCAGCCCCTGCTATCACCAGCTTTGCCCCTGGTAGGATATACTACAAGGTGGGGGACCACTCCAGCCCCGGCTATCACCAGCTTTGCCCCTGATAGGATATAATACAAGATGGGGGACCTCCAAGCCCCGGCTATCACTAGCTTTGCCCCTGATAGGATATAATACAAGGTGGGGGACCTCCAAGCCCCGGCTATCACCAGCTTTGCCCCTGATAGGATATAATACAAGGTGGGGGACCTCCAAGCCCCGGCTATCACCAGCTTTGCCCCTGATAGGATATAATACAAGGTGGGGGACCTCCAAGCCCCGGCTATCACCAGCTTTGCCCCTGATAGGATATAATACAAGGTGGGGGACCTCCAAGCCCTGGCTATCACCAGCTTTGCCCCGATAGGATATAATACAAGGTGGGGGACCTCCAAGCCCCGGCTATCACCAGCTTTGCCCCTGATAGGATATAATACAAGGTGGGGGACCTCCAAGCCCCAGCTATCACCAGCTTTGCCCCTGATAGGATATAATACAAGGTGGAGGACCTCCAAGCCCCGGCTATCACCAGCTTTGCCCCTGATAGGATATAATACAAGGTGGGGGACCTCCAAGCCCCAGCTATCACCAGCTTTGCCCCTGATAGGATATAATACAAGGTGGAGGAC
Organism: Gastrophryne carolinensis; assembly: GCA_027917425.1. NCBI lineage: Eukaryota > Metazoa > Chordata > Amphibia > Anura > Microhylidae > Gastrophryne > Gastrophryne carolinensis. The sequence goes on along the minus strand of CM051239.1, from coordinate 16,202,117 downwards.
CCCCAAGCCCCAGCTATCACCAGCTTTGCCCCTGATAGGATATAATACAAGGTGGGGGACCTCCAAGCCCCAGCTATCACCAGCTTTGCCCCTGATAGGATATAATACAAGGTGGAGGACCTCCAAGCCCCAGCTATCACCAGCTTTGCCCCTGATAGGATATAATACAAGGTGGAGGACCTCCAAGCCCCGGCTATCACCAGCTTTGCCCCTGATAGGATATAATACAAGGTGGAGGACCTCCAAGCCCCAGCTATCACCAGCTTTGCCCCTGATAGGATATAATACAAGGTGGGGGACCTCCAAGCCCCAGTTATCACCAGCTTTGCCCCTGATAGGATATAATACAAGGTGGGGGACCTCCAAGCCCCAGCTATCACCAGCTTTGCCCCTGATAGGATATAATACAAGGTGGGGGACCTCCAAGCCCCGGCTATCACCAGCTTTGCCCCTGATAGGACATAATACAAGGTGGGGGACCCCCAAGCCCCGGCTATCACCAGCTTTGCCCCTGATAGGATATAATAAAGGTTGGGGGACCTCCAAGCCCCGGCTATCACCAGCTTTGCCCCTGATAGGATATAATACAAGGTGAGGGACCTCCAAGCCCCAGCTATCACCAGCTTTGCCCCTGATAGGATATAATACATCAACCGCTTTTTCAGTCTAGAACTGTGGGGAATTGGGGCGTTGAGTAGAGCTACCCAAGGGTCTCTGACCACAGATCTACCACATACCTTGCTGAGAACTCTAAAGATTCTTGACCAAAATCCCCTAACTACTGGGCAATCCCACCACACATGCCGGTACGACCCCGGAGAGAGGCCCCCCGGAAGCAGTTCCCCTGGAACTCAGTGGAAAAGTGTTTCATTCTCTCTGGGACCATATACCATCTTGCCATTAGTTTTGCATTAGCCTTGATTAAAGTCAAAGACGCCGAGCAACCAAAGGAAGCGTTCCACATCCTCCGCCATTTTTCTTGATCCATCTCCCTACCCAGTTCATGGTGCCAATTCTTGGTATAGGATGGGCATGTATCTGTACCTCTTGAGGCCAAGTTATGATAAATCCCTGAGATTGCTCCTCTGCTTCTGGGATCCCTACAGCAGCGCGTCTCAAAAAAAAGTTAGTTTTTCAAACTCCTGCCAATTCCCCACCGTGGATCTCACAAAATGGCGAACTTGCAGAAAACGAAAAAAGCTCATTAGATGGCAGGTGAAATGTATCCCTCATCTGTTAGAATGTACTGACCTCTGAAGATTGCAGACAATCTGAAACTCGCCGTATGCCCGCCTCCTTCCAGGTATTAAATCTACCAGGGTCCTCATTGGATTGTTCCACAAAGAAAGGAGAGGTGTCCGCCCGAGTATTTAACATCGTCCCACACTTGGAGCGAATGTCTAACAATGGGGTTTCGTAATAACTGTCGGGCAGGCTGATTCATTACTAGCGCCAGGTAGCGACAGATGAGCGTCTGTAGCGAGGCATTGAGAGCGACAGCTAGTAGTCGCTGTGCTCGGCCATGGTTCGCTGTTTCAGAGCGTCTCAGTCGCTGGCCGGCATTGATGAATATATTGTGTGAGTCGCTTCAACACCAGTTCAGCGCTGTATGGGAGCGAGCGGTAGCGCCAGCTCAGTGCGACCGACTCACACTATATTCATCAAAAAAAAAAGCCTCACTCAAAATCGGGTCACTGTAGCCCATAGCGCCAGAGGCTGTGTGATTAATGTCTGTTTTTGAACGTGTATCCACTAGTAACAAAGAGAAAACATATGCAATGACATTGTTATTACATTGTAACATGAACACTTTAATACCAGACATGTAAGGACAATTCTGCATAAAAATATTATAAATCAAAAAAGTTTTCTAGGCCAGGATACATGTCAGAAGGTTTGTGTTTTTATTTAAAAAAAAAAAATTGGGATCAGGAAAGGGATTTATGGATCGTCCATAGAAATGTATGGGAGAGCGCCAGGTAGCGACAGGTAAGACGTGGCGCTCTGCAAGGCTGAACGCCGGCGCTCTACGCTGAGCCTGGGATAATGATGAATCGGACGCTACATGGCGCTGTCCCAGTCGCTCAACAGAATCGGCTTCATAAATGTGGAATTGCTGCCGTGTCCGGCATTCAGCTGCCGCTACCTGACGCTATACCTTGATGAATAAAGCCCTCAATTTAGGCAATCTGAGCAGCTTGGTAATACTTTGCAAACCTTTAGGATCATTTAATGAAAAGCCCAAACCCTTAAAAAAACTTTTCCCCAGCATCTAAAACTAATATATTTTACCTTTTTAGTCATTTACTTATTATTCCTCCCCCCAGTGGGCTGCGACTCTGTTCAGGATTCGGGCACTACCATCTTGCCTAAGAAGCATCACATACTGAGAAGAGGAGAGCAGGGTAAAGAGCAGGGGGTGGGGTTATAGCTGTGATTTGCTCAGACAGAGCACAGCTGGGGTCACAAAGGACAGCAATCCCAGAATGCAGAGCAGCACAGTCAGAAGACACTTCCTGTTTGCAGGCAGCCTAAGACTCCATGTGCCACCATCTTGGATGTTTAAAGGCTCATAAAATGCAGTAGGTGCAGGTAGGATGAAGACACTTCCTGTTTGCAGGCAGCCTAAGACTCCATGTGCCACCATCTTGGATGTTTAAAGGCTCATAAGATGCAGTAGGTGCAGGTAGGATGATTTGAAACATATAAGATAGGCTCTTTCGCAGGTCCGCTTTAAGTTACATTGTATCAATCTGACATCAAGAGCTCTGCTCAAAGTGGACCAAAACCAACAGTCCGTCGGCCCGAGAATCTATAAGATTCCCGAGCCGATCGATTCCCTCCCACCGGAGCATCCAAAATCAGGCCCCGCTGTGTGAAACAGCCCAGGTCACCCCCATACCTCAGTCTCTTTGTACTGGCCTGATATCTATTTATACATAGTGTTTAGATCCCCTCTAAAGCATCTCTTTGTATTGGCCTTGTATATATTTATAGATAATGATTAGATCCCCTCTAAGGTGTCTCTTTGTATTGGCCCTGTATCTATTTATACATAGTGATTAGATCCCCTCTAAAGCATCTCTTTGTATTGGCCTTGTATATATTTATACATAGTGATTAGATCCCCTCTAAGGTGTCTCTCTGTATTGGCCTGATATCTATTTATATATAGTTTTTAGATCCCCTCTAAGGTGTCTCTTTGTATTGGCCTTGTATATATTTATAGATAATGATTAGATCCCCCCTAAGGTGTCTCTTTGTATTGGCCTTGTATATATTTATAGATAATGATTAGATCCCCTCTAAGGTGTCTCTCTGTATTGGCCTGATATCTATTTATACATAGTGTTTAGATCCCCTCTAAGGTGTCTCTCTGTATTGGCCTGATATCTATTTATACATAGTGTTTAGATCCCCTCTAAGGTGTCTCTCTGTATTGGCCTGATATCTATTTATATATAGCTTTTAGATCCTCTCTAAGGTGTCTCTTTGTATTGGCCTTGTATATATTTATAGATAATGATTAGATCCCCTCTAAGGTATCTCTTTGTATTGGCCCTGTATATATTTATAGATAATGATTAGATCCCCTCTAAGGTGTCTCTTAGTATTGGCCTTGTATATATTTATAGATAATGATTAGATCCCCTCTAAGGTGTCTCTTTGTATTGGCCTTGTATATATTTATAGATAATGATTAGATCCCCTCTAAGGTATCTCTTTGTATTGGCCTTGTATATATTTATAGATAATGATTAGATCCCCTCTAAGGTGTCTCTTAGTATTGGCCTTGTATATATCTATAGATAATGATTAGATCCCCTCTAAGGTGTCTCTTTGTATTGGCCCTGTATATATCTATAGATAATGATTAGATCCCCTCTAATGTGTCTCTTTGTATTGGCCTTGTATATATTTATAGATAATGATTAGATCCCCTCTAAGGTGTCTCTTAGTATTGGCCTTGTATATATTTATAGATAATGATTAGATCCCCTCTAAGGTGTCTCTTTGTATTGGCCTTGTATATATTTATAGATAATGATTAGATCCCCTCTAAGGTATCTCTTTGTATTGGCCTTGTATATATTTATAGATAATGATTAGATCCCATCTAGGGCATCTCATTGTATTGGCCTTGTATACATTTATACACAGCAATTAGATCCCCTCTAAGGTGTCTCTTTGTATTGGCCCTGTATATATCTATAGATAATGATTAGATCCCCTCTAAGGTGTCTCTTAGTATTGGCCTTGTATATATCTATAGATAATGATTAGATCCCCTCTAAGGTGTCTCTTTGTATTGGCCTTGTATATATTTATAGATAATGATTAGATCCCCTCTAATGTGTCTCTTTGTATTGGCCCTGTATATATCTATAGATAATGATTAGATCCCCTCTAAGGCGTCTCATTGTATTTGCCTTGTATACATTTATACACAGCAATTAGATCCCCTCTATGGTGTCTCTTTGTATCGGCCTTGTATAAATATTGAGACATTGTGATTAGATCCCCTCTAAGATGCCTTATTGTGCTGACATTGTGTATAACCTGCTTTGTAAACCAATCGTCAAGCTGACAGGTAAAGAAAACCTAATGAGTCTAATTAAAAAATGTCAAACTCCATATTTTCCTAATGCACCGGTATAATGGCTTAAAAGTTGTCAAGCTGACAGGCGCATACATGTCTACATGAGGGAGCCCAATAAAATACATCAAATATTGGGAATTCACTGCTGCTGAGCCAACAATGAGTTTGATTTTAAAAAAATGGAAATACATAAGTGTTGATTAAATTAATTATTACATTCACTAGCCCAGGGTTTGTTCCTTGTTCTGGGGGGACCAAAACCAGGGATTTTAACTATCCCAGGCATCCCCCACTGTGTCAAACCCCCCTCCCAGTAAAACTCACCTCCTCCCGGTCCTACAGGCTCTTATCCAATCAGAGGCATATGCCGTGTGAAAGCAGCCGCATCCCAAGCAGCGGGCGCGCCAAAGCCCAAAAATGCCGGCGTGCACTCAATGGCGAGGGAGATAGTAAGCAGGTAAGCTTGGGGTCCTGATTTGGGATGCCCTAGGAGTAGGGTGGCCACCTGGCCAGTATTTCTTTTTTATTTACTGGCCACTGGCCAGATATTTGTTTTATTAAAGTGGACCAACACCCAGGATTTTGACTATCCTGGGTCTTGGTCCACTTTGGTGGGGCACCCCCGATCGGGGTGCCCCGCTGTGTGAAACCCCCCCGAACCCCCCGAACAACTCACCTCTCCCCGCTCCCAGCGCCGACGTACAAGGGAAGATCTTGAACGTCTAAGCGGCCTCGCGTCACTTTGAACGCGCGCGCCCCGCGCCGGCCATTCGCAGACGGCCGGCGCGGAGGTGCGCACGCCTACAGGGGCGCGAGGGAGGCGGCGGCGGCAGATAAGGTAGGTGAGTTGGGGTGTTTGGGGGGGTTTCACCCCGTGGGACATCCCGATCTCGGATGTCCCGCGGGGTGGGGGGTGATCGGCCCGGGAATCTTATAGATTCCCGGGCCGATCACCTGTGGGTGTTGGTCCACTTTAATGGTAATTGTAACTGCGGGTATACTTTTCCCATACTCAATTACCAGTAAAAACCAAATACCGGCACCGCCCAGGCCAGTGGCCAGTAAATTTTAAAAATGAATGCCAGCCAGGGGGCATTGGCAGACTGGGGCCAAAAATCTTATCTATGACTAAGGGCTGACAGAATACCCGAAACGCGTCAGAAGGTCTTGTATGTTTTGTGTCACTCTGGGTCTACCTTTGTATTTTAGCACTGCTTCTTGACAATTTTTTGGAGATGATTTTAATCATTTTCATGAAAGACTTACATTTTTAAGGTGTGCGGACCCATTCCCTTTATCCTTTTGCATAATTGGGGTGTGGGACCACCCCGGGTCGGGCACCCAGCCTTACTAGTGTGCGCATACCCTTTACATTGTTTATTCTGGGGCTAAAAATCAGCCCTGGATTTTACCAGCCCCTGGCCGGCCCAGGACATCCTTGCTGTGGCCCCCCCCCCAAACCATGATGCCGGGGCTATAGCTATAATTGTGGTGGAGGCCCCTGGGCACAAAATCTGGTGGAGGCCCCAGATACAGTATAAAATAATAGTCCAGCCAAGTAACTGATTGGTGGATGTCTGGCACCCGCCTACTTACTGGAAGGTCAGATGGAGTCCCTTGTGCCCCCCTTGTGCGGGTGCTGCTGCTTTGCCATTCTGGGTGGGGGGTAGTGTAGTCGCCCGGCTGGTTCCCTGCATTGAGCTGCCAGCGGCTGTGCTTGGGGGCTTATGTGCAATGACAGCTCTGCACCCATCACTGGAGCGTTGCTGGCGGCGGCTTTGCTGCTCTAGACTCTCCGTCCTGCCCTGTGGCGGTTTTGGCTGCCCAGGCGCCGAGGGATAGCTTTGTTGCTGGCTCTGCGACCCGTCAGACCAAAGACTGAAAAGCCTCCTGGATCAGACCATAACCCAAAGGTTGGTGGAGGCCCCCCTTTGCAGGGCAAGTGGTGGAGGCCCCGGGGCTCTAGCCCCTTGCGCTCCTCTCATAATCCAGCCCTGGCTATAGCATTGGAAGCGGGGGTTTCTTGGCTTGTGGGTACAGTGAGGCTGAGAGGGAGACTTATGCCCCTATTTATGAAGGAATAGCGACAGGTAGCAACTGGTGAGCGACCGGTAATGACGGGCCCCGCCACGAGAACGCCGGCTCCCCACCACAATCACACATTTATCAAGCCAATCCTGCTTAGCGACTGAGATAGCGCCATATAGCCACTCATTCATCATTATTCCAGCCTCAGCCCACAGCGCCAGCGCCCGACCTTGAACAGCGACAGGTATGACCTCTCGCTACCTGGCGCGCTCCAATGCATTTCAATGGAACAATCTTTAAATATTCATAATTAATTGTTATTAATGTTTTGTTTGTTTTTTTGTAAATGTGAAAAATTCTGTGACCACTTTTGCCATGTTAGATTTAAGGAAAAAAAAATTGTGCAGAATTGATATTACAGGTCTGATATTAATGTATTCATATTACAAAATTATTTACAAAACTTTTTTTTTTTGGTTTCCAAAAATATGGTGGTTTGGGGGTTAAAAAACTACTTATAACCCATCGCCGCCAGCGCTCTGGGGTTTAAACATGCATTTTACAGCGCAATAATTTTTTGAGCCTGATTTTTTTATGAATATGATGGAAGCCGGTCGCTAGGGCCAGTCGCTATCATGCGCACCCATACATCGCGGAACCTGTCAAATAGCGACTCGTCACCTTGTATTCAACATTACTGCACACCGACTGAGTCGCTGTCAACAACCGAACAACGGCCAAGCACAGCGACTACTAGGGGGCGCTGTGAAAATACTGCTACAGTCGCTCAACTGTCGCTACCTGCCGCTATTAATGAATCGGCCTCTAAGATGGCACAGACTGAATGTGAGTGTTAAAACCAGCAGCCCCAACTGTCCCCAAAGCAGTGCAGCCCACCGGGCATTGTCCCGGCTCTCCCTATGGCCAGTCCGCCCCTGCCAGGTGGCAATCCTACCCGAGAGAAAGCCGCCATTTATATTTCGGAGCCGGCCGCCCTGGGATTTGTTTGCGCTTTGATGGAAAGCATTGTACGGCACCGCCGCTGCCCGCGGTTATCGTATCGGCGCTGGAAGCCATTCGCCATAGAGATGTGTTATTGATTGACTATTGATGAGGCCATTAGGAAACTGATACAGTGCGACTGTCCAAGGCCTCCAGACCGGGGGAGCAGTGCATTGTGGGGGATTCGGCCGTAATGTATGGTCCTATTAAAGGGAAAATCAGGAGGCTCATTAGACGAGTATCTATGGGAAATATAATGACACAGAGATCCTTCCACACACAGCTGACCCTCACTTGAACTTTATCCATCTCTCCCTCGTATATAAAATACAGCCGATCATTTGTGAGAGGCTTGCCAAGCAGGCAGGCCTGCCCTGGTATCCGAAAGATTCCAGGGCCGTCCTTTGGTCTTCTTTCATTTGGGATGCCGGTGATGGGTACGTTTGTTAGGGAGATCACACAGCAAGGACCAATACCCAGGATTATTATTATTATTAAATTATTAAGATTATTATTAAAGCGGAGCAAAACCCGAGCAGGAACGGCCTGCGATCCAAAAGATTCCAGGGCTGGTCTTTGGCCTTCTCTAATTTGGGATGCCCTCCGGGCTCCCTGCAAGGCTCACCATTTCTGAAGGCTCTCTTAGGCAATGTAACGGGCGGAGAGAAGAGGGGCATTCACAGCATCTCTAGGCTGAAACGCGCTCCCGTGCCCAGACATTAAAGCAGACCCTCACTCTAAATAAGAGCCTATCTTATATGTTTCCCACACCCTGTACATACAGATTGCCCACATTAATCCAGACCCTCACCCTGATTAAGCGCCTAACTTATATGTTTCCCAAACCCTTTACATACAGATTGCCCACATTAATCCGGACCTTCACCCTGAATAAGAGCCTATCTTATACGTGTCCCATACCCTGTACATACAGATTGCTCACATTAATCCGGACCTTCACCATTAATAAGAGCCTATCTTATATGTTTCCCACACCCTGTACATACAGATTGCTCACATTAATCCAGACCCTCACCCTGAATAAGAGCCTATCTTATATGTTTCCCACACCCTGTACATACAGATTGCTCACATTAATCCGGACCTTCACCCTTAATAAGAGCCTATCTTATATGTTTCCCCCACCCTGTACATACAGATTGCTCACATTAATCCAGACCCTCACCCTGAATAAGAGCCTATCTTATATGTTGCCCACACCCTGTATATACAGATTGCTCACATTAATCCAGACCCTCACCCTGAATAATATGTTTCTCACACCCTACCTCATCCTACTTGCACCTACTGCATGTTATGAGCCTTTAAATATCCAAGATGGCAGCCCATGGAGCAACAGGCAGCCTGCAAACAGGAAGTGTCTTCTGACTGTGCTGCTCTGCATTCTGGGATTGCTGTCCTTTCCCTGACCCCAGCTCTGCTCTGTCTGTGCAAAGCACAGCTAGAACCTTGCCTCCGATCGCATTCTCCTCTCCTCAGTATGTGATGCTTCTGAGGCAAGATGGCGGCGCCCGCATCCTAGAGTCCTGAACAGAGTTGCAGCCCAGTGGTGGAAAGAATAATAAGTGACTAAAAACTTAAAATATATTATTTTTAGATGCTGGGGAATAGTTTTTTAAGGGTTTGGACTTTTCATTAAATGATGCTGAAGGTCCGGATTAAGGCTTGGGGGCGGGAGTGTGCCCATATCTGGGGGTGCTCCTGATTGCCATTAATATGTATGGCAAACCATTCTGATTGGACAAGAGCCAGCGCAATGGCCATAGGGCCGGGGAAAGGTGAGGTTTTACATTGGGGGGAAGTTTCACATAAACAAGCATTAAGGGAAGGCAAAGGGGACTTTTCCCAGGGGCCCATCATTAATGAGGCTCCGTTTGCCTTGCCTAGTTTTGTAACTATTTTTTTTTATTTAAAGTGGACCAAAAACCACGGAGATCAGCCCAGGAATCTATAAGATTCCTAAGCCAATCAATTCCCGTCCCCCGGGGGCATCCAGAATCGGGATGTCCCGCTGTGTGAAACCCCCAGATTGCCCCAAAACTAACCTTCGGCACCCCGCTATCCCTCTAGCAAGGCGCGTGCTTTCGGCAGGCTTTTGTGAATGGCACGCTCCCTGTTAGAGGGAAGTGGGGATGCGGCCGAATCCGCTTGCGTTAGACGAGCTCCTGGGCGCAGGAGCGAGAGGTAGCACCAGCTCCGTGCGACTGACTCTCAGCGACTCACACCATATTCAACAAAAAAAACAGACACACACAGCGTCGGCGCTCTGGATCTGGTCGCTGTAGCCATTAAAGTCTGGTTTTGGACACATATCCACCAGTAACAAAGCGAAAACACGACATTGTTATAACACTGTGACAGTGACACTTTAGTGCCAGACCTGTAATGACAATTCTGCATAAAAATATAAAAAATCAAAAAAGTTTTCAAAAATGACTTTTTTTCTAGGCCAGGAGACGTCGCACAATGATTTGAAAGAAAAAAAAATTAAAATATAAAACTCTGTTTAAACAGTAGAAAAGTAACGTCCATTAAAATGTATGGGAGAGCGACAGGTAGCGACAGGTAATACCAGGCTCTGGAAGCTAGAGCGCCGGCGCTATACGCTGAGCCGCCTGTAATGATGAATGGGACGCTACATGGCGCTGTTAGAGTCGCTCACCAGATTCGCTTTAATAAATGTGGTTTTGCGTACAGCGCCCGGCGTTCACCAGACGCTGCCTGCCGCTACGAGGCGCTACCTGGCGCTATTCCTTAATGAATAACCTCCTTTGTTTTTCCCCCAGCAGGTCTTGGCAATGAACACAGCTATCGTTAGAGGGGCAGGCTGATTCGTTATTAGCGGCAGGTAGCGACAGATGAGCGCCTGTAACAGGCATTTCAGAGCAACCGCTATTAGTCGCTGTGCTTGGCCGTGGTTCGCTAGTTCAGAGCACCTCAGTCGCTGTGCAGCACTGATGAATACATTGTGGGGAGTCGCTATATGACCAGTACAGCACTGTATGGGAGCGCATGTTAGCGACTGGTCAGTGCAACCGTCTCACAGCATATTCATCAAAAAAACAGCCTCACACACGACCGGCGCTCAAAAATGCTTCGCTGAAGCCCAGAGCGTCGGAGGCGGTGTGATTAATGGCTGTTTTTGTAACATGTATCCACCAGTAACAAAGCGAAAACATATGGAATTACATTGTAGCAACATTGTAACATGAACACTTTAATGCCAGACCTGTAATGACAATTCTGCATAAATATATAAAACATGAAAAAATGACCTTTTCTAGGCCAGGAGATGTCACACAATGATTTCAAAGAAAAAAAAATTAAAATCTAAAACCCTGTTTAAACAGAAGAAAAGTAACGTCCATTGAAATGTATGGGAGAGCGTCAGGTAGCGACAGGTAATACCAGGCTCTGGAAGCTAGAGCGCCGGCGCTATACACGGAGCTGCCTGTAATGATGAATCAGACGCTACATGACGCTATTTGAGTCGCTCACCAGATTCGCTTTCATAAATGTAGTTTTGCGTACAGTGCCCGGCGTTCACCAGACGCTGCCTGCCGCTACGAGGCGCTACCTGGCGCTATCCCTTCATGAATAACCCCCTTTTTTTGTTGTTTCATTCAATTTTCACTATTACACACTAATGACAATGGGGGTTAATTAAGAAGGGATAGCGTCAGGTAGCGCCTGGTTAATGAGAGGTAGCGACAGATAGCAACTGGTGAACGCCGGACACGGCACGCAATTCCACATTTATCAAGCAGAATCGGTTTAGCGACTGGGATAGCGCCATGTAGCGTCCGATTCATCATTTTCACAGCCTCAGCGAACAGCGCCGGCGTTCAGCCTTGCACAGCGCCAGGTATGACCTCTCGCTACCTGTCGCTCTCCCATACATTTCAATGGACGATACTTTTCTTCTCTTTAAACAGGGTTTTTTTTTTTTATATATTTCCCAAAAATCACAAATAATTATGTGACCTCTTCTGGCATTGAAAGAGCATTTTTTTCACATTTTTTTCATTTTTTCTATATTTCTTCAGAAATGACATTACAGCTCTGCCATTAAAGTGTTCATGTTACAATGTTGCTACAATGTAATTCCATATGTTTTCGCTTTGTTACTAGTGGATAGATGCTGAAAAACAGACTTTAATCACACCACCTCCTGCGCTCTGGGCTTCAAACTAATATTTTTTATACAAATATATTTACAATATATATATATATATATATATATATATATATATATATATATAAATATAAATAAATATATATAATATAATAATATATATAATAATATATAATATATATATATAATGAAAACAATATACTAATAACAAATAATAAAAAAATAATAATAATAACAAATAATAAAACAAAAATATATATAATGAAATCAGACTTTAATCACACCGCCTCCTGCGCTCTGGGCTTCAAACAAATATTTTTTATACAAATATATTTCCAATATATATATATATATATATATATATATATATAAAAATATATATATATATATAAATATAAATAAAATATATAAATATAAATAAATATATATAATATAATAATATATAATATATATAATAATATATAATATATAATAATATATAATATATATAATACTATATAATATATATAATATAATATATAAATATAAATAAATATATATATACAAATATATTTTTTACAAATATTTTCAGCGCCAGGGATTTGTGAGGCTGTTTCCAGGCTGAATATGATGTGAGTCGGTCGCAATGAGCAGTCGCTAACATGCGCTCCCATACAGCGCTGTACTGGTCAAATAGCGACTCCTCACAATGTATTCAACATTACTGCACAGCGACTGCGTCGCTATAAACTAGCGAATCACGGCCAAGCACAGCGACTACTAGCGGGCGCTCTGAAAATGCCTGCTACAGACGCTCATCTGTCGCTACCTGGCGTTAGTGATGAATCAGCCTCAATGTTTTCTTGTGAATAATAAAATAAGATTCTAATCCGCATATTCCACATAATGGTGGTGGGGGGAGGAGCGCCCCATCGCGGGAGCGCTATGATTTCAATTCCCACCGCTAATCCAATGTCATAGCAGACTGCACAGAACAAAGCGGAGATGGGCGATTCAAATCAAAGCTCATATCGCAAGGCGGAATTACTGGGAATTACTCGGCCGCCATTGTTATTCAAGCTTAAAGCTGGCGCCGTTTGATTTGTGTTTAATAATTCAGCGAGAAAATTGATTTGTATACAACTGTTACTTTGCTGCGTTAGATGGGGCGCGGAAAAGATTGAATGCGGATACCAAGGTTTATTTCGATAACTTAAGACGAGTTTGCCGTCGCCGCGTTATAGATCAGCGACAGCTGTGGCATGAATAAATGTGACCGGGCCCCGGTGCGAACGTTAAAGCGGACCTTCAGCATGCCTCCCAACTGTCCCTATTTTCCCGGGATTGTCCCAATTTTTGCAGAAAATCCCACGGTCCCGGACCGTTAACAAATGTCCCGGGACGGCCTGCACCGTGGCGGTGTGTCCAGGGCCGCAATGACGCCGGCTCCTTCTGAATTAACACCGGCCGGCGCGCTGGTGTGCGCGCAGGGGGTGGGCGCGGGGAGGGGGGCGCTCGGGGGGCTGGGTTGGGGATTAAAAAAACTTACACAGGCTGGCATGCAGGGGTGAAGGCAGCTGACATTGCTGGAGGGCATGACAGGAGGTGTGGTCAGGGCGTGGCAGTGGTGTTGTTGGAGGCGTGGCCGGGGGCGGGGCTTGTCCCGCTTTCACATTTTCAAAAGTTGGGAGGTATGCCTTCAGCATCATTTAATGAAAAGCCCAAAGCCTTAAAAAACTATTCTCAAGCATCTAAAATTAATATGTTTAAAGTTTTTATCACTTACTTTTTATTATTTCTTTCACTGGTCTGCAACTCTGTTCAGGACTCAAGAATACGGGCTCCGCCATCTTGGCTCAGTAGTGTCACATACTGAGGAGAGGAGAGGGGTCATAAGTGCAGGGGGCGGGGACAGAACAAAGCTGAGGTCAGGAAAAGATCAGCAATCCCAGAATGCAGAGCGACTCCATCAGAAGACACTTCCTGTTTGCAGGCTGCCTGCACCTCTATGGGCCGCCATCTTGGATGTTTAAAGTCTCATAACATGCAGTAGATGCAGGTAGGATGATTTTTAATGTGAGCAATCTGTATGTACAGGGTGTGGGAAACATATAAGATAGGCTCTTATTCAGGGTGAAGGTCCGGATTAAATGGGGCCCTATCAAGGCTTGTCCAGTAAACTTTTTTATGTCTTTTAAAGTGGACCAAAACCCAGGATTTTGACTATCAACACCCAGGCTGATTGGCCCGGGAATCTATAAGATTCCCGGGGCGATCAGATCCCTTCCCTGTGTGAAACCCCGCAGGACGCCCCATTCACCTTACCTTACTCCCGTTCCAACGGCGCATGCGCGGGGCGCGGGCGCATCTCGCGCTTCTCTCTAGCAGGGTGCCATTTGTGAATGGCCGACGCGGGCGCGCTCCCTGTTAGAGGGAAGAACGAGATGCGCCCGCCAGCGTGCTCGGAGACGCTGTGGTTGTCCGTCCCTTGTACGTGCATACCACAGCGGCTCCGAGCGTGCTGATTGGACGAGCGCCCACGCATGCGCCGTAGGAGCGGGGTGAGGTGAGTTTTTTCTGCCATTCTGGGGGGTTTCACGCAGCGGGGTGCCCCGCGGAGGTGGACCAAAACCCAGGATAGTAAAAATCCTGGGTGTTGGTCCACTTTAAGGTTCCCTTTATGATTGTCCCAGACTAAGTGCTGCGTGATGTCATAATCTGTAATCTAGTTTTTACAAACCTGATCTGACAAGAGAGACACAGCTGCTACTAATTAGCAGTTTCCCCCCACCCTGGCACAACCCATGCACATTCAAAATTGAAATTAACTTTTTTACACGGAATGTGCTAGAGATGCTGAAAATTGTAAAGTGGTTAATTCCGCATTGTATGTCTCCTAGGGATCTTGAATCCAATGCTCGGGAGGTGGAGGGATTAAAGCAACCTAAAGTTTTTCCTATTTTTACTTAAGGTTTGCTTTAAGATTTCCCCAGGCTAAGTGCTGCGTGATGTCATAATCTGTAATCTATCTTGTACCAACCTGATCTGACAGGAGAGACACAGCTGCTACTAATTAACAGCTTCCGCCCACCCTGGAATAACCCATGCACATGCAAAATTGAAAAATAACAAGGTTCATTACTCTCAGTACTGCTTCCTGTGTAGCTCTTTCTATTTAGCCCAGCATAGACGGCCCCTTTAAAGCAGAACAAAACTCAGGATTTGGGACGCCCCGCAATGTTAACCCCCCCCAATCGCCCATAAAAACGTACCTTTTCCTGTTCACATGGCGCAGGCTCTCATCCAACCAACGTTGTATGCTGTGCATATTAATGATCAGCATACGGCTCTGTTTAGAAACAGAGCCCGGCAATAGGGATAGGTCGCATCCCCAGTTTCCCTTTAGTCAGGGGAGCGCTCTGAATAGCTGGGGGTGGGAGCGCACCTCAGCCCAGATATGCTGGGGATGCTTCTGGCATCGTTTACTAGAGCCAGGGCCAAGGTAAGTTTGGCGGTGACCCATTAGGTTTTCACACAGCAAAGCATCACAATTTGGGATGCCCCAGGGGAAAGTGTGAAACCCTGTCACTCACCTTTCCCTGGTCCAACAGCACATGCGTGGGCTCTTGCCCAATCAGAGGCGCTTGCCGTGCATATGCCACATGCAGCAGGGCTTCCCCTACCCCAAAGGTGTGTTGTCCCGCTTTAACATTATATACATTTGTGCTGTGTCATCATCTGTAATGTAGCCTTTATCAATAGGATCTGACAGGGGAGACACAGCTACTACTAATTAGCAGCTTCCCCCGCCCTGGAACAACCCAACGCACATGCAAAATTGAAAATAAATGGTATCACGAGGTATCATGATTTGGGATGCCCCGGGGGAAAGTGTGAAACCCTTTCACTCACCTTTCCCTGGTCCAACAGAACATGCACAGGATCTCACCCAATCAGAGACGCTTGCTGTGCATATGCCATTTCTGTGGTGCGGGGCATGTGCTTTTGGTAGCCCAGCGGCAGGGCTTCCCCCACCTCAAAGGTGTGTTGTCCCGCTTTAACATTATGTAAAGTTGTGCTGTTTTATAATCTGTA
Source organism: Gastrophryne carolinensis (assembly GCA_027917425.1). NCBI lineage: Eukaryota > Metazoa > Chordata > Amphibia > Anura > Microhylidae > Gastrophryne > Gastrophryne carolinensis. The sequence goes on along the minus strand of CM051239.1, from coordinate 16,186,257 downwards.
ATGTAGCCTTTATCAATAGGATCTGACAGGGGAGACACAGCTGCTACTAATTAGCAGCTTCCCCCGCCCTGGAACAACCCAATGCACATGCAAAATTGAAAATAAATGGTATCACGAGGTATCATGATTTGGGATGCCCCGGGGGAAAGTGTGAAACCCTATCACTCACCGTTCCCCGCTCCAACAGCACATGCACACACATGCTGCAATTAAAGATTTCCAGAAGCTTAAATCGCTCCATAAATTATATCTATCTAGCTCTCGCCCAATCGGAGACGCTTGCTGCGCATATGTCATTCGGCAAACGGCTCTGATCGTTTACGATGGGGAGCGAGAGCGGGCGCATCCCCTGCATCTTCAGACTGTGCGCACGCTCCCACCGCAGCCATTCGACAAGGCCGGAGCAGGAGCACGGGCGCCGCTGTGCATATGGCCTCTCCCTCCCCATTGAAGATAATCAGAGGCATTTGCCGCATGACAAACGCCTCTGATTGGACAAGAGCCCGCGCATGCGCTGTTGGACCAAGAGGAGTTGAGTGAATACTGGCTTTTTGGGGGGTTTCTCACAGTATTATGTGTATACTGTATGTTCTCTGTATCTTATGTGTATACTGTATGTTCTCTGTATCTTATGTGTATACTGTGTGTTCTCTTTATCTTATGTATATACTGTATGTTCTCTGTATCTTATGTGTATACTGTATGTTCTCTGTATCTTATGTATATACTGTATGTTCTCTTTATCTTATGTGTATACTGTATGTTCTCTTTATCTTATGTATATACTGTATGTTCTCTGTATCTTATGTGTATACTGTATGTTCTCTGTATCTTATGTGTATACTGTATGTTCTCTTTATCTTATGTATATACTGTATGTTCTCTGTATCTTATGTGTATACTGTATGTTCTCTGTATCTTATGTGTATACTGTATGTTCTCTTTATCTTATGTGTATACTGTATGTTCTCTGTATCTTATGTGTATACTGTATATTCTCTGTATTTTATGTGTATACTGTATGTTCTCTTTATCTTATGTATATACTGTATGTTCTCTGTATCTTATGTATATACTGTATGTTCTCTGTATCTTATGTGTATACTGTATGTTCTCTGTATCTTATGTATATACTGTATGTTCTCTGTATCTTATGTGTATACTGTATGTTCTCTGTATCTTATGTGTATACTGTATGTTCTCTGTATCTTATGTGTATACTGTATGTTCTCTGTATCTTATGTGTATACTGTATGTTCTCTGTATCTTATGTGTATACTGTATGTTCTCTGTATCTTATGTGTATACTGTATGTGCTCTGTATCTTATGTATATACTGTATGTTCTCTTTATCTTATGTATATACTGTATGTTCTCTGTATCTTATGTATATACTGTATGTTCTCTTTATCTTATGTATATACTGTATGTTCTCTGTATCTTATGTATATACTGTATGTTCTCTTTATCTTATGTGTATACTGTATGTTCTCTGTATCTTATGTGTATACTGTATGTTCTCTGTATCTTATGTGTATACTGTATGTTCTCTGTATCTTATGTATATACTGTATGTTCTCTGTATCTTATGTATATACTGTATGTTCTCTGTATCTTATGTGTATACTGTATGTGCTCTTTATCTTATGTGTATACTGTATGTGCTCTGTATCTTATGTGTATACTGTATGTACTCTTTATCTTAGGATAGATGTGTGCTTATCCCAGGCATGTTTAAATTCAGTGACTGTTGATTTTTCAACCACCTCTGCTGGAAGTTCCCAGCATCTACTACTCTTTCTGTAAAATAATATTTTCTAACATTGCTCCTGATCTTCCCTCCGACTAGCTTCAGGTTGTGCCCCCTTGTTCTATCGTTAAGTTTCTTCTTAAAAACACTTCCCTCCTGAACCTTATTCAATCCTTTCACATATTTAAAAATACCCCCAGGGCCCCCACATCTCCACAATTAAAGATTGTTAGGAAATCCAAAATCAGGCATTAACCCCTTTAAAGTGGACCAAAACCCACCATGATCGGCCCGGGAATCCAGGTCGATCGATTCCCTCCACCCGGGGCATCCAAAATCGAGATGCCCCGCTGTGAGAAACCCCCCAGGTCGCCCCATACACTTACCTTGTTTCCCAGTCCAACGGCGCATATGCAAGCTGCGGCCGCATCCCCGCTATCCCTCTAGCAGGGCGCGTGCCCGCACCGGGCATTTACGAATCTTAGAGGGTAGCCCGGGATGCAGCCGTCAGCGCGCTCAGAGCCGCTCGCCTTAGACGAAGACGGGCAGGCTGATTCATCACTAACGCCGGGTAGCGACAGATGAGCGTCTGTAGCAGGCATTTTCAGAGCGCCCGCTAGTAGTCGCTGTGCTCGGCCTTGGGTCGCTAGTTCTTAGCGACTCAGGCGCTGTGCAGCAATGATGAATACATTGTGATGAGTCGCTATTTGACCAGTACAGCGCTGTATGGGAGCGCATGTTGGCGACTGGTCAGTGCGACCGACTCACAATATATTCATTAAAAAAACAGCCTCACAAAAAGCCCCAATGTAATAACAATGACATTGTTATCTCATTGTAACATGAACACTTTAATGGCAGACCTGTAATGTCATTTCTGCAGAAATATATAAAACATGAAGAATTTTTGAAAAAAATGAATTTTCAATGCCAGGAGAGGTCACAACATTATTTGATATTTTTTTTTTAAATTAAAAAAAAACAAAAACGCAGTTAAAAGAGAAGAAAAGGTTCGTCCATAGAAATCTATGGGAGAGCGCCAGGTAGCGAGAGGCCATACCTGGCGCTGTGCAAGGCTGAACGCCGGCGCTGTTCGCTGAGGCTGGGATAATGATGAATCGGACGCTACATGGCACTATCCCAGTTGCTCAACATATTCTGCTTGATAAATGTGTAATAGCTGCCGTGTCCGGCGTTCACCTGTCGCTACCTCTCATTAACAAGGCGCTACCTGACGCTATCCCTTCATGAATAAGGCCCTCAGACGACGTGATGTCAGTGGCTCCGAGCCCCGTAGGACCTGGTAGGGGGGGGAGTTGGCTTCAGCAATCTGGGGGGTTTCAAGCAGCGGAGGGGGAAAGGACCAAAACCCAGGTTAGTCCTGGGTTTTGGTCCACTTTAAAGCAGAAATCCTGTCAGATTTAGGGCCTTATTCATGAAGGCATAGCGCCAGGTAGCGGCAGCTGAACGCCGGACACGGCAGCAATCACACATTTATAAAGCTGAATCTGATGAGCGACTAGAACAACGCTATGTAGCGTCCGATTCATCATTATCCCAGGCTCAGCGTACAGCGCCGGCGTTCAGCCTTGCAGAGCGCCACGTTTAACCTGTCGCTACTTGGTGCTCTCCCATACATTTCTATGGAAGATCCTTAATCCCTTTCCTGATCCCAATTGTTGTTTTCCCTAAAAAAACACAAACCTTCTGACATGTTTCCTGGGCAAGAAAATGACATTTTTGAAAACTTTTTGGATTAATAATATTTTTATGCAGAATTTTCCTTACATGTCTGGTATTAAAGTGTTCATGTTACAATGTTATAACAATGTAATTCCATATGTTTTCGCTTTGTTACTAGTGGATACATGTTCAAAAACAGACTTTAATCACACAGCCTCTGGCGCTCTGGGCTCCAACTACATGATTTTGAGCGCCGGCGATATTTGTGGCTGTTTTTTTGATGAATGTGAGTCGGTCGCACTGAGCTGGTGTTACGGTTCGCTCACATACAGCGTAGTACTGCGACTCACATATCATATTCATCAATGCCGGACAGCGACTGAGGCGCTCTGAAACAACGATCCATGGCCGAGCGCAGCGACTACTAGCGGTCGCTCTGAAATCCACTCTACAAACGCTCATCTGTTTCTACCTGGCGTTAGTAATGAATCAGCCTGTTTAATCACACACCGTCTGGCGCTCTGGGCTACAACGACCAGATTTTGAGCGCGCCGCCGATGTTTGAGGCTGCTTTTTTGTGGTGTGAGTCGGTCGCACTGAGCTGGTGTTACCTTTCGCTCCCTTACAGCGTAGTACTGCGACTCAGACATCATATTTATTAATGCCGGCCAGCCACTGAGGCGCTCTAAAACAATGATCCATGGCCGAGCACAGCGACTACTAGCGGTCGCTCTGAAATCCTCGCTACGGACGCTCATCTGTCGCTACCTGGCGTTAGTAATGAATCAGCCTGCCTGTTGCAATGGAGGGTTTAGCTCTGCTTCATTTCTAAAGAGAAAACCTCTGGTGCCATAGTCGCTTTTCTGAAAACCCCCCCAGAACTGAGGGCAGGTGAGTAAACACTGTCTTTCGGGCTTTCGCTTTAGCTCCGCGTCCAGATATTCCCTGCGCGGCGCCATGATGTGTAATGTACAGACAGACATTAACATGTTCCTCGTCTCACCTTTAACGAGTTGCAAATTTTATGCAAATGAGCGCAAATCTTCTTTACCCCAATTTTCCATCACTGCCGGCGCCGCGCGGAATAAACCGTTTCTGTTACATAAATGGCGGAGGCGAGAAGTTTCGCGGCACGCGCGCGGGCGCTTCAATATTCTCAAATGATTCCGCTCTGCTGCAATCAAAGATTTCCCGAAGCTTAAAAGGTCAAAGCGCCGAGATCTGGGGTTTAGCTGGGAACTGGCGACTTAAAGCTGAACTAAACAGACTGGAGAAAGGTGAGAGAAACTGTCGTGTTCTTACAGGCGGCGACGGCGTCAGCACTGGGCGCGGCCGGGCGGGTGCCGGGGGCCCTGGGGGAGCGCCCACCTCATTCCCTCTATGCAGGACACAGGGCCAATACTAAGGACTGTCAGCAGGCCACTGGGACAGGCTTCCTTTTTTATTCCAGTCCTTCTATTCTTTCCTTCCTTCTATGCGATTCTTTCTTTTCATCTATTCTTCCTTTCACCTGGCCTTTCCGCCATTCCTTTTCTTTCTTCTTACCTTCTGTTATTTCTGCCAGTCCTTCTTTTCTTTGTTTCCTTCCTTCTATTTTCTATCTATTATTTGTTTTTCTTTCAACTGCTTGTTCTGTCATTCCTTTACTTTCAGTTTTCTTGCATTTCCTCTTTTTCTTTTTTTACTTTTTTTTCTGCCATTTTATCTATATAAATTCCTGTTTTTTTCTGTAATTCTGTTGATTAATTTTTTGTTTCTTTTATTCATTCACTCACTTTTTTCCTTTCTTATTTCTTTCTTTCATTCATGCATTCACCTCCATTCATTCATTCACTTTTTTCTGTCTTTCATTCACATTCTTTCTTTCATTCACTTTTTTCTTTCATTCACTTTCTTTCTTTTTTCATCCATTCACTTCCTTTCATTCATTAATTCATTCTATTTACTTTCTCTTTCTTTCTATCACTTATTCACTTTCTTTTATTCATTAACTAATTTATTTTCTTTCATTCACTTTCTTTCTTCCATTCACGTTCTTTCATTCACTTTCTTTCTTTTTTTCATCCATTCACTTCCTTTCATTCATTAATTCACTTTCTTTCCTTCTTCCATCCATTTATTCTTTCTTTCTTTCTTTCTTTCTTTAATTCACTTTCTTTTTTTAATCTATTTACTTTCTCTTTCTTTCTATCACTTTCTTTTATTCATTAACTAATTTATTTTCTTTCATTCACTTTCTTTCATTCATTCACTTTTTTCTTTCATTCACTTTCTTTCTTTTTTCATCCATTCACTTCCTTTCATTCATTAATTCACTTTCTTTCCTTCTTCCATCCATTTATTCTTTCTTTCTTTCTTTCTTTCTTTAATTCACTTTCTTTTTTTAATCTATTTACTTTCTCTTTCTTTCTATCACTTTCTTTTATTCATTAACTAATTTATTTTCTTTCATTCACTTTCTTTCATTCATTCACTTTTTTCTTTCATTCACTTTCTTTCTTTTTTCATCCATTCACTTCCTTTCATTCATTAATTCACTTTCTTTCTTTCTTCCATCCATTTATTCTTTCTTTAATTCACTTTCTTTTTTTAATCTATTTACTTTCTCTTTCTTTCTATCACTTATTCACTTTCTTTTATTCATTAACTAATTTATTTTCTTTCATTCACTTTCTTTCTTCCATTCACGTTCTTTCATTCACTTTCTTTCTTTTTTTCATCCATTCACTTCCTTTCATTCATTAATTCACTTTCTTTCCTTCTTCCATCCATTTATTCTTTCTTTCTTTCTTTCTTTCTTTAATTCACTTTCTTTTTTTAATCTATTTACTTTCTCTTTCTTTCTATCACTTTCTTTTATTCATTAACTAATTTATTTTCTTTCATTCACTTTCTTTCATTCATTCACTTTTTTCTTTCATTCACTTTCTTTCTTTTTTCATCCATTCACTTCCTTTCATTCATTAATTCACTTTCTTTCCTTCTTCCATCCATTTATTCTTTCTTTCTTTCTTTCTTTCTTTAATTCACTTTCTTTTTTTAATCTATTTACTTTCTCTTTCTTTCTATCACTTTCTTTTATTCATTAACTAATTTATTTTCTTTCATTCACTTTCTTTCATTCATTCACTTTTTTCTTTCATTCACTTTCTTTCTTTTTTCATCCATTCACTTCCTTTCATTCATTAATTCACTTTCTTTCTTTCTTCCATCCATTTATTCTTTCTTTAATTCACTTTCTTTTTTTAATCTATTTACTTTCTCTTTCTTTCTATCACTTATTCACTTTCTTTTATTCATTAACTAATTTATTTTCTTTCATTCACTTTCTTTCTTTCATTCATGTTCTTTCATTCATTCACTTCTTTCTTTCATTCACTTTCTTTCTTTTTTTCATCTATTCACTTCCTTTCATTCATTAATTCACGTTCTTTCTTTCTTCCATCCATTTATTCTTTCTTTCTTTCTTTAATTCACTTTCTTGTTTTAATCTATTTACTTTCTCTTTCTTTCTATCACTTTCTTTTATTCATTAACTAGTTTATTTTCTTTCATTCACTTTCTTTCTTTCATTCACGTTCTTTCATTCATTCACTTCTTTCTTTCATTCACTTTCTTTCTTTTTTTCATCTATTCACTTTCTTTCATTCATTAATTCACGTTCTTTCTTTCTTCCATCCATTCATTCTTTCTTTCTTTCTTTCTCTTTCTTTCTATCACTTTCTTTTATTCATTAATTAATTTATTTTCTTTCATTCACTTTCTTTCTTTAATCTATTTACTTTCTCTTTCTTTCTATCACGTTCTTATCATTAATTAATTTATTTATTTTCTTTCATTCACTTTCTTTCCTTTCTTTCATTCATAAATTCACTTTCTTTCTTTCATCCATTTACTCTTTCTTTCTCTCATTAATTCTAAGCGTTTGTTCTTTCTTTCCCTTTATTTTTTATATTTCTTTATTTCTGTCCATCTATTTATTGTTTTTTTTTTCTTTCTTCTCTTTATATTTTTTTTTGTCATTCCTTTTCTGTCTTTCTTTCATTCATTCTATGCTTTTGCTTTTTCCCTTTAGGACTCCGGGTTCTCATCCAATCAGAAACACTTGCTGTGCATATGTCGTTCGTCAAGCGTCTCTGATTGTTTACGATGGAGAGCGGCGGCGTCCCCAGGCTGTGTGCGCGCTCCTGCCTCAGCCATTCAGACAGGCTGGAGAGGAAGCTCCTCCCACTGGGGAAAGGGCCGCTCTCGCTCCTCAGCAAATCAGAGGTGTTTGCCGAATGACATAGAGGCTTATTTATCAAGCCATAGCGACAGGTAACGACTGGCAGCGACACGGGCAGGCTGATCCATCACTAACGCCAGGTAGCGACAGATGAGCGTCTGTAGCGGCATTTTCAGAGCGCCTGCTAGTAGTCACTGTGCTCGGCCGTGAGTCGCTACTTTATAGCGTCTCAGTCGCTGTTCAGTAATGGTGAATACATTGTGAGGAGTCGCTATTTGACCAGTACAGCGCTGTATGGGAGTGCATGTTAGCGACTGCTCATAGCGACCGACTCACACCATATTCAGCAAAAAAACAGCCTCACAAATCTCTGGCGCTGAAAAATGCTTCTCTGAAGCCCAGAGCGCAGGAGGCGGTGTGATTAAAGTCTGTTTTTCAGCATCTATCCACTAGTAACAAAGCGAAAACATATGGAATTACATTGTAACAACATTGTAACATGAACACTTTAATGGCAGAGCTGTGATGTCATTTCTGAGGAAATATATAAAACATGAAAAAATAATGAAAAAACCAGAAGAGGTCACAGAATTATTTGTGATTTTTTGGAAAAAAAAAACCTGTTTAAAGAGAAGAAAAGTATCGTCCATTGAAATGTATGGGAGAGCGACAGGTAGCGAGAGGCCATACCTGGCACTGTGCAAGGCTGAACGCCGGCGCTGTTCGCTGAGGCTGTGAAAATGATGAATCAGACGCTACATGGCGCTATCCCAGCCGCTAAACAGATTCTGCTTGATAAATGTATAATTGCGTGCCGTGTCCGGCGTTCACCAGTCGCTATCTGTCGCTACCTCTCATTAACCAGGCGCTACCTGACGCTATCCCTTCTTAAATAAGGGCCTTAGCGAACGGTGACCACCGGGCGCTGTACGCAATGCCACATTTATCAAAGGGAATCTGGTGAGCGCCTCTAACAGCGACACGTAGCGACCAATTCATCATCACAGGCAGCTAAGGCCCTTATTTAAGAAGGGATAGCGTCAGGTAGCGCCTGGTTAATGAGAGGTAGCGACAGGTAGCGACTGGTCAACGCCGGACACGGCAGCAATTACACATTTAACAAGCAGAATCTGTTTAGCGACTGGGATAGCGCCATGTAGCGTCTGATTCATCATTTTCACAGCCTCAGCGAACAGCGCCGGCGTTCAGCCTTGCACGGCGCTAGGTATGACCTCTCGCTACCTGTCGCTCTCCCATACATTTCAATGGACGAACCTTTCCTTCTCTTTAAACAGGGTTTTTTTTTTTTTTTTTTCAAAAATCACAAATAATTCTGTGACCTCTTCTGACATTGAATAAGCAGTTTTTTTACATATTTTTCATGTTTTATATATTTCCTCAGAAATGACATTACAGCTCTGCCATTACAATGTTGTTACAATGTAATTCCATATGTTTTCGCTTTGTTACTAGTGGATAGATGCTGAAAAACAGACTTTAAACACACCGCCTCCTGCGCTCTGGGCTTCAAACAAGCATTGTTCAGCGCCAGAGATTTGTGAGGCTGTTTTTTTGCTGAATATGGTGTGAGTCGGTCGCTATGACCAGTCGCTAACATGCGCTCCCATACAGCGCTGTACTGGTCAAATAGCGACTCCTCACAATGTATTCAACATTACTGAACAGCGACTGAGTCGCTATAAAGTAGCGACTCACGGCCGAGCACTGCGACTACTAGCGGGCGCTCTGAAAATGCTGCTACAGACGCTCATCTGTCGCTACCTGCCGCTAATGACGAATCAGCCTGCCCGTGTATAGCGCTGACGCTCTAGCTTCCACTGGTGTTATAGCGACACAATATATTCATCAATGCTGCACAGCGACTAAGACGCTCTGTAACAGCGAACCACGGCTGAGCACAGCGACTACAAGCGGTCGCTCTCAATGCCTCGCTACAGACGCTCATCTGTCGCTACCTGGCGTTAGTAATGAATCAGCCTGCCCAGCGACGTGACATCAGCAGCTCCGAGCGCGCTGGTTCGTCAAGCGGCCGCGCATGCGCAGTAGGACCAGGAAGAGGTGAGTTGGCTTCGGCGATCTGGGGGGGGGTGTTTCACGCCCCGATCGCGGTGCCCCGGGGCGCAAGGGCCAAAATCCAGGATAGTCAAAATCCTGGGTTTTGGTCCACTTTAAATCGGTAATGCCGCCAGGTTTAGTTGCAATGGAGGGTTTAGCTCAGCTTTATTCCTAAAGAGAAAAGCTCTGGTCGCTTTTTAAAACACCCCCCGATCTGCTTTTTGTAGCCGTTTAAAGCTCCTAATTAACTTCCCTTTTAACTCCTATTCAACATCGCGGCACAGCTGCGCGTCCTATGGCGAACGCGCTCCCCACCTGTTTATATTCCGGCGCGCACATGATTGCATTTGGCGTCGGGTCCCCTTCTCGGCTCTTTTGTGATCAGAGCTTTTTTATATTTATATATAATAACTTTTTTTTTTTTTATTCTCTTTGATGGCGCGTCTAATCTTGAGACTTGATTCATTAGGTGGTGTAATTAATCAGTGTCTGTAAATGTCATTACCATGGTTACCGCTAATGAACCGTAAAAGCGCCTATCAATGGCGGCGGGAAAACAGAACGCGCAGCTGATCAAAGTAATGTAATATAATACAGGAGGAAAAAAAACGATTTTTTTCTAGACGATCGCAAATTTCGCTCTTTAACGCGTTATGAAAAGTTTCTAAGCGAACGCGTTTATTCGTTTAGTTATTCATTATTTGTCTTATTGCGCTACTTTAGTGTTTGAAGGAGAAAAATATTTTTCCTAAACAGCGTCGAGCGACACAAAGTGAAATCATAATCAGAAGCCGGCTGTCGATTGTGATATGATTCGTCTACACGTGGACCAATCGACCAATCACACGACGGCAAGTGATAACTGATGTGTCTGAGGACAGGTAAAGCCGATTCATTGGCTGAAAGAGGGCGTTCAATTGGGACAGTGTTTGGGCATAGTGTCATAGTCAGGGGCTGACTGGACATAGGGAGCCCAGGGAGAATTCCCAGTAGGGAGCACTAGTTTAGGGCCACTTGGGCTGGATGTAGCCTCCAACATGTAGCTTACTTCAGATGTGTCTGAGGACAGGTCAAGCCGATTTGTTGGCTGAAAGAGGGGGTTCGATTAAGTCAGTGGTTGAACATAGTGTCATAAGCTGGGGCAGATTGGACATAGGGAGCTCAGGGAGAATTTCCAGTAGGGCGCACGACTTCAGGGCCACTTGGGCTGGATGTAGCCTCCAACATGAAGCCCATCTCAGATGTGTCTGAGGACAGGTAAAGCCGATTAATTGGCTGAAACGGGGAGTTTGATTGGGACAGTGGTTGGGCATAGTGTCAAAGTCAGGGGCTGACTGGACATAGGGAGCCCAGGGAGAATTCCCAGTAGGGAGCACTAGTTTAGGGCCACTTGGGCTGGATGTAGCCTCCAACATGAAGCCCATCTCAGATGTGTCTGAGGACAGGTAAAGCCGATTCATTGGCTGAAAGAGGGAGTTCGATTGGGCCAGTGGTTGGGCATAGTGTCATAGGCTGGGGCGGACTGACCATAAAGTAGTTGCGTAGCTAGGAGAGAGCAGGGGGGCATATGCCCCGGGTGCAGCAGGGGCGCTAACGGGGGCCCGAGCACTGGTGGGGGGCACCATTTCGAACCTTTATTCCAGGTGCCAGAAAGCCTAGTTATGTCTCTGCATAGGGAGCTCAGGGAGAATTCCCAGTGGGGTGCACTACTTTAGGGCCACTTGGACTGGATGTAGCCTCCAGATGTGTCTGAGGACAGGTCAAGCCGATTTGTTGGCTGAAAGAGGGGGTTCGATTAAGTCAGTGGTTGAACATAGTGTCATAAGCTGGGGCAGATTGGACATAGGGAACCCTTCAGGGCCACTTGGGCTGGATGTAGCCTCCAACATGAAGCCCATCTCAGATATGTCTGAGGACAGGTAAAGCCGATTCATTGGATGAAAAAGAGAGTTCTATTGGGCCAGTGGATGGGCATAGTGTCATAGGATGGGGTGGACTGACCATAGGGCAGTTGCGTAGCTAGGAGGGAGCAGGAGAGCACGTGCCCCGGGATGCTGCAGGTCAAGGAGGGGCTATCGGGGGCCTGAGCACAGGTGGGGGTCACCATTTCGAACCTTTATTCCAGGCGCCAGAAAGCCTAGCTATGTCTCTGCATAGATAGTCCAGGGAGAATTCCCAGTAGGGAACACTAGTTCAGGGCCACTTGGGCTGGATGTAGCCTCCAACATGTAGCTTACCTCAGATGTGTCTGAGGACAGGTCAAGCCGATTCATTGGCTGAAACAGGGAGTTCGATTAGGTCAGTGGTTGAGCATAGTGTCATAGACTGGGGTGAACTGACCATAGGGCAGTTGCGTAGCTAGGAGGGAGCAGGGGAGCACGTGCCCTGGATGCAGCAGGTCAAGGAGGCGCTATCGGGGTGGGGGCACCATTTTGAACCTTTGCCCCAGATGCCAGAAAGCCTAGCTACGTCTCTGCATAGATAGTCCAGGGAGATTTGCCAGTGGGGCACACTATTTTAGGGCCACTTGGGCTGGATGTAGCCTCCAGATGTGTCTGAGGACAGGTCAAGCCGATTCATTGGCTGAAAAAGGGAGTTTGATTGAGTCAGTGGTTGGGCATAGTGTCATAGGCTGGGGCAGGCTGACCACAGGGAGCACAGGGATCATTCCCAGTGGCATGCACTGCTTCTGGGCCACTTGGGTTAGATGTAGCCTGCAGCATGAAGCCCATCTCATATGTGCCAGAGGACAGGTCAAGCCGATTTGTTGGCTGAAAGAGGGGGTTCGATTGGGCCAGTGGTTGGTAGTGTTATAGGCTAAGCGGACTGGACACAGGGATCCCAGAGAGAATTCCTAGTGGGATGAACTGCTTCAGGGCCATTTGGGCCGGATGTAGCCTCTAACATGTAGCTTATCTCAGATGTGTCTGAGGACAGGTAAAGCCGATTGATTGACTGAAAGAGGGAGTTCAACTGAGCCAGTGGCTGGACATAGTGTCATAGTCAGGGGTGGACTGGAGATAGGGATCCCAGGGAGAATTCTCTGTAAGGCGCACTACTTTAGGGCCACTTGGTCTGGATGTAGCCTCCAACATGAAGCACATCTCTGACGTGTCTGAGGACAGGTAAAGCCGATTCATTGGCTAAAACAGGGAGTTCAATTGGGCCAGTGGTTGGTCATAGTGTCATAGGATGGGGCGGACTGACCATAGGGTAGTTGCGTAGCTAAGAGGGAGCAAGGGGACATGTGCTCCGGGTGCAGCTGGTCAAGGGGGTGCTAATGGGGGGCCTAAGCACAGGTGGGGGTCACCATTTGAACCTTTGCCCCAGGTGCCAGAAAGCCTAGCTACGTCTCTGCATAGGGAGCCCAGGGAGAATTCCCAGTGAGGTGCACTACTTTAGGGCCACTTGGACTGGATGTAGCCCATCTCAGATGTGTCTGAGGACAGGTCAAGCTGATTCATTGGCTGAAAAATGGAGTTCCTTTGGGCCAGTGGATGGGCATAGTGTCATAGGCTGGGGTGGACTGACCATAGGGCAGTTGCGTAGCTAGGAGGGAGCAGGGGAGCATGTGCCCCGGGTGCAGCAGGTCAAGGTGGCCTGAGCACAGGTGGGGGCACCAGTTTGAACCTTTGCCCCAGGCGCCAGAAAGCCAAGCTACGTCTCTGCTTTTGGGCTATTCATTAAATGATGCTGAAAGTCCGGTTTAAGAAAGGATTAAAATTTGCCACATTCTAACCAGGTGGGACTGAGGTGACAGTGGGAACCCCTTTAATCTCACACTGCCAGGAAGGTAGTTGCATATCTACCAACTTTTCAGGGTGGGAAAGAGGGACATTTGTTAAATTAGGTCACGCCCCCTCATTGAGGGATGGATAGGAGATATAGGGTGTAACAGTTACAACATTAGAACCTGTTTGAATAGGCAAATGAATCATTTATTACTGAGGATCTGCATGTTGCACCTCAAAGAGGGACAAATTAGAACAACGAGGGGCAGGGGAACATGGACTCAAAAGAGGGACAGTCCCTCCAAATCAGGGACACTTGGGAGGTATGCCTTTGCTGGTGCTGCGAGCTGGACCACTTACAGTTTACACACAGGGGTATACATAGACCCCATAGCAGGGCCTCCATCATGGACCCCCATCAGCACCCAGGACTGACACTCACCCACCGGATTCAGGGCGGTATGTAATATATATGTATATATAACTGACGTGTGCTCAGCGGCCTGAGCTGACACGGCGGCGGTAACGTGGGTTAAATCCATATTAAACGCATCCTATTAGCCATAATGGACATTAATGAAAATGAGGCAGAAATCAGAATTTAATAAGCTGCGATTATGAGCACATCATATTCCGGCAAGCTGCGGAAAAATTAGGTGATATTTCATCATTCAGGACGCGGCGATGTCTGCGGCTGCATTAAACTTTAACTGGGTTTTATATCCTTATTTAGCTTCACTTAAAAGAGGCCATTTAAACTCGATATGAAGACATGAGTAGAGGTTAGGCAACCGTAAATATATGCAGATGTATGCAAATGGATGCGCCTTGCCGAATGACACTGGGGGGATACCTGTTAAAAGTGGCCGCATCAGCTTCGAGCGCGCTGGCGGCCGCATCCCCGCTATCCCTATAGTAGGGCGCGTGCCCGCACAAGGCATTTGTAGATGGCCGGCAGTTAGAGGGAAGCGGGGGATGCAGCCACCAACACACTCGGAGCCAATGACCTTAGACGAAGGCTTAGGCGGCATCCGCGCGCGCTGATTAGACGAGCGGCTGTGCATGCGCCGTAGGCCTGGGAAGAGGTGAGTTGGCATCGGCCATCTGGGGGGTTTCCCCCGATTTGGGTGCCCCGAGGTGAAGGACCAAAACCCAGGATAGTCAAAATCCTGGGCTTTGGTCCTCTTTAAAGAGGAACATTCCTGAGTGTTGTTTCTCTGTGCGGCGGCATCCCGAATTGGGATGCCCCACTGTGTATACCCCCCGGGTCACCCCATTTCACTCACCTTCCCTCCGCTTCCACGACACAGACTCGGATGAGATACAAACGTGGTGCACCACCGATATCAAATATCTGGGCGGGCTCACCCAAGATGCAACAACTGAAAAACAACACCCCAGTAGCCACCAATAAGGGAGCACAACCGAAGCACAAATAATCAACAATTTGATTGAAAGCACAAAAACATTAAAATCTACATATACACGAAAGACACTAAAAAATAACCCTTGCTACCACAAACCGCAGATACTCCTCTAATATATCTACAAAAAGTTAATATATTCAAAAAAAGATCATGTGCAAATGAATTGATGCAAATAAATAGATGGATAAATACTTATTTGTTTGTGCCGGCACAAAAAAAAAAATATATATATATTTATATTATTAGTTTTTCATGTGAGAATTAATATAAAAGTAAAAAAAAAAATTCTCTACTGAAAAAAGGCTAAAATATACACACCTAAATTAATTAATAATAAAATAATAATGATAAAAACACCAAATAAGCAGCAAGTGAATAAAGGACAGAATGATACAAGCAGGCTGATTCATCACTAACGCCAGGTAGCGACAGATGAGCGTCTGTAGCGGCATTTTCAGAGCGCCCGCTAGTAGTCGCTGTGCTCGGCCGTGAGTCGCTACTTTATAGCGACTCAGTCGCTGTTTAGTAATGTTGAATACATTGTGAGGAGTCGCTATTTGACCAGTACAGCGCTGTATGGGAGCGCATGTTAGCGACTGCTCATAGTGACCGTCTCACACCATATTCAGCAGAAAAACAGCCTCACAAATCTCTGGTGCTGAAAAATATTTGTTTGAAGCCCAGAGCGCAGGAGGCGGTGTGATTAAAGTCTGTTTTCAAGCATCTATCCACAAGTAACAAAGCGAAGAAAAAAAAAAAAAACAGTTTAAAGAGAAGAAAAGTTTCGTCCATTGAAATGTATGGGAGAGCATCAGGTAGCGAGAGGTCATACCTGGCGCTGTGCAAGGCTGAACGCCGGTGCTGTTCGCTGAGGCTGTGAAAATGATGAATCAGACGCTACATGGCGCTATCCCAGTCGCTAAACAGATTCTGCTTGATAAATGTGTAATTGCGTGCCGTGTCCGGCGTCCACCAGTCGCTACCTGTCATTAACCAGCCACTACCTGACGCTGTGCTGTGTTGTGCTCGGCCGTGGGTCGCTAGTTCATAGCGACTCAGTCGCCGTGCAGCAATGATGAATACTTTGTGAGGAGTCACTATGTGACCAGTACAGCACTGTATGGGAGCGCATGTTAGCGACTGGTCAGTGCGACCGACTCACAACATATTCATTAAAAAAACAGCCTCACACACCTCCGGCGCTCAAAAATGCTTCTCTGATGCCCAGAGCGCCGGAGGCTGTTTGATTAAAGTCTGTTTTTTTAACATGTATCCACCAGTAACAAAGCGAAAACATATGGAATGACATTGTTATTACATTGTAACATGAACACATTAATGCCAGACCTGTAATGTCAATTCTGCAAAGATATAAAACATGAAAAATATTTTTAAAAAATGGCTTTTTCTAGGCCAGAAGAGGTCACAACATTATTTGAGATTTTTTGAAAAAATAAAAAAAACACTGTTTAAAGAGAAGAAAAGGATCGCCCATTGACATGTATGGGAGAGCGACAGGTAGCGAGAGGTAATACCTGGAGCTGTGCAAGGCTGAACGCCGGCGTTGTTCGCTGAGGCCGGGATAATGATGAATCGGACGCTACATGGCGTTATCCCAGTCGCTAAACAGATTGATAAATGTGTAATTGCGTGCTGTGTCCGGTGTTCACCTGTTACTACCTGTCGCTACCTCTCATTTACAAGGCGCTACCTGACGCTATCCCTTCATAAATAAGGGCCTAAATCTAGCCTCTAACAAATCTGCAATTAACAGTCAAGAGTTTATTGCACAAAATGTTTTCAAAATATAACAAGGTGCGACAAATGTATCAAGGAACAAGCCTAATGAAACCAAGAGTAATGATAAAGTGACAAAGTGCAGATGTACGACATGTGCAAGGATACATAAGAAAGAAACAATGTAAACAGTGCAGTGCCTGATCACAGAAAGTTATATACCAATCCAGGTCAGCACATGTAAAGGGGAGGGCGGACAGGACTGCAGGGGTTAATGACTACCTACACTCGCGGCTGCCTATGCCGCTTCTTGCCTGGGTGAAGACTCGGATGAGAGCGAGTGCGCTCAGCCAATCAGGGCGCTCGCTGTCGCTTGGTTCCCTTTGGCCCCGCTGACAGCTCATATGGTGGCGAAGGGAGCCAAGCAGTGTCACCAGCCGCATCCCCCGCTCACCTTGCAGCCATGGCGTGCCCACGCCCCCATTCAGAAAGCAGAGGAGTAGCTAGGCTTTCTGGCACCCAGGGCAAATGTTCAAATCGGCGCCCCCCCCCCCGGTGCTCAGGTCCCCATTTGGCATCCCCCTGACTTCACCCCCCCAGCTATGCCCCTGCAGAAAGGCGTGGGCTCCAGGAGAAGGCGAGTGAAATTGCCAATCGGGGGTTTCACACAGTTCGGGATGCCCCAAGGGGTGGAACTTGGACGGCTTCAGAGTCCAGGGCCTCTGATGTTCCTCTTTAGGAGGAGTGGAGAGCCTCTCTAGCTTATTGGGGTACTTAGGGTTGTATTGGAGAGCATCTGAAGCTTAAAGCAGACCAAAACCTTCTAAAATCCCCCACCCGGATACCTCTGGACGAAGCCCTGGGCTTGGTGGCAGCTTTTTTGTGCTGCTGTAGCCACGCCCAGTCGGCAGTTTTGAGATAGCCAATTGGCTGATGGCATCTGTGCTGTGGCTTCTGGTCTCCCATCAGAGACCGCAAAGCAAATTGGTAGCTACGGCTCATGTTGTGGTGAGGGTGAAGGAGGGTTTAGAGCAGAGGTGATGCTAGGCTTTCTGGCACCCGGGGCAAAGATTCAAAATGGTGCCCCCCCACCTGTGCTCAGGCTAGGGGCCTGGCTAGGGGCCTAGCTAGGGGGGGGGGGGGGGGGCACTTGTCCTGGATGCAGCAGGTCAGGGGGGCCTGAGCACAGGTGGGGGGGGGGCACCATTTCAAATCTTTGCCCCAGGTGCCAGAAAGCCTAGCTGCTCCTCTGGCTTAGGACCCCCTTTGGTGCCCCCCTGACCTGCTGCGCCCGGGGCACCTGCCCCCTATAGCTACACCCCCTGGTTTAAAGGACCAAATGGAACAAACTTCGTCGTTGAATCCACTTGATGGTAAGTTTTCTTTTCCCGGTTCCACCGATCTCCCCACCCACTGGCGCGGCTCTCTTTAGCTCCCTTCCCGTCCCCTCGGCGCTCCCTCTCTTCTGCCTTCTTACATGTTAATGTCTTCTCATTAAAATTTATAAACAATATGTTGCTAAATTACTCCCCGAGAACAGCCATAAAGCATGCGAGCGGTTCCCTACCTGCGCCGAATCACAATGTCTATCGTATAATAAGGGCGGCGCTCTCGGATTTCAGCGTCGCCAACTCCCATAATTCAACTCTCTTGTTTGCCGCTGACTACCGCTGGGTCATTAAAGGGAAACTTCACAACAATTTCAAGAGACAATGTTAGGCAAAAAATGAATATGCTGAATTTGCAATAAATATTTGTCCATATATACTGTTTTTGCTTTGAAATTTTGATTATTTTATTTTATTCCTACCTATTTATTTTTGTTGTTTGAGCGTGAGCGCCCCTTAGTGGACTCTTTCATTGAAACGACAGCTATTAATACACATCTATGAAAATTAAAAGCTATTATTGGTTAAGCTATAGAAAACGGGCAGGCTGATTCGTTACTAGCGCCAGGTAGCGACAGATGAGCGTCTGTAGCAGGCATTTTCTGAGCGCCCGCTAGTAGTCGCAGTGCTCGGCCGTGGGTCGCTAGTTTATAGCGACTCAGTCGCTGTTCAGTAATGTTGAATACATTGTGAGGAGTCGCTATTTGACCAGTACAGCGCTGTATGGGAGCGTATGTTAGCGACTGCTCATAGCGACCGACTCACAACATATTCAGCAAAAAAACAGCCTCACAAATCTCTGGCGCTGAAAAATGCTTCTCTGAAGCCCAGAGCGCAGGAGGCGGTGTGTTTAAAGTCTGTTTTTCAGCATCTATCCACTAGTAACAAAGGGAAAACACATGGGATTACATTGTAGCAACACTGTAACATGAACACTTTAATGGCAGAGCTGTAAT
Organism: Gastrophryne carolinensis; assembly: GCA_027917425.1. Lineage (NCBI taxonomy): Eukaryota > Metazoa > Chordata > Amphibia > Anura > Microhylidae > Gastrophryne > Gastrophryne carolinensis. The sequence continues at coordinate 16,167,284 of CM051239.1, read as the reverse complement.
GTCATTTCTGAAGAAATACCGGTATATGAAAAATGAAAAATTTGTGAAAAAACAGCTTTTACAATTCCAGAAGAGGTCACAGAATTATTTGAGATTTAAAAAAAAAAAAAAAACCCAGTTTAAAGAGAAGAAAAGTATCGTCCATTGAAATGTATGGGAGAGCGTCAGGTAGTGAGAGGTCATACCTGGCGCTGTGCAAGGCTGAGCGCCGCCGCTGTTCGCTGAGGCTGTGAAAATGATGAATCAGACGCTACATGGCGCTATCCCAGTCGCTAAACAGATTCTGCTTGATAAATGTGTAATTGCGTGCCGTGTCCGGCGTTCACCCGTCGCTACCTCTCATTAACCAGCCGCTACCTGACGCTATCCCTTCTTAAATAAGGGCCATACTTCACTAATACACTTTGATGTTTTTATTTTATTTTGTTACCTATTTCTTTTTGCTGCTTTAGCTAACGTTCCCCCTAGTGGCCATTTGTGGCTTCACCGACAATTATCAATAAACACGTGAAATTTTAATCCTATAATACATTGAGCTATAGAGTAAATATAAGTAAGCTATAGAGCTATAGTTATATATAATTCTATGTAAATATTTGACTAATATACTTTGATGTGTGTAGCTCCCAGCTGTCTGTGATGTGTGCAATGCACTGCTGTAAAATAAAGAACACTCTGCAGACTGTCTCCTCTGTACATTGTTATAGCTAGGCTGTAGCTAATGTATCATAATTGTATTCAGCTGTAATACATTGTAAAGCAGCCGTGAGTCTGCAATTGAAATTTAAATAGCTTGCAGCTGGCTTACGGCTTTCTGTATTATGTGCATAGTGCTGCTGTGATGGAGTGAACACTGATGATTGTCTCCTCTGTGCATTGTTATAGCTAGGCTGTATCTGATGTACCCTAATTGTATTCAGCTGTAATACATTGTAAAGCAGCCGTGAGCCTGCTTTTGAAATGTAAATTGCTCACAGATAGCTCACAGCTGTCTATGATGTGTGCAATACCCTGCTGTGATGGAAAGAACACCGCGCAGATTGTCTCCTCTGTACATTGTTATAGCTAGGCTGTATCTGATGTACCATAATTGTATTCAGCTAGGATACATTATAAAGCAGCTGAGAGTCTGCAATTGAAATTTAAATAGCTTGCAGCTGGCTTAGGACTTTCTGTATTATGTGCATAGTGCTGCTGTGATGGAGTGAACACTGATGATTGTCTCCTCTGTGCATTGTTATAGCTAGGCTGTATGTGATGTGCCCTAATTGTATTCAGCTGTGATACATTGTAAAGCAGTTGTGAGTCTGCAATTGAAATGTAAATAGCTCACAGATAGCTCACAGCTCTCTGTGATGTGTTCATTACACTGCTGTGATGGAAAGAACACTGATGATTGTCTCATCTGTACATTGTTATGGCTAGGCTGTATGTGATGTACCCTAATTGTATTCAGCTGTGATACATTGTAAAGCAGTTGTGAGTCTGCAATTGAAATGTATATAGTTCATAGATAGCTCACAGCTCTCTGTGATGTGTTCATTACACTGTTGTGATGGAAAGAACACTGATGATTGTCTCCTCTGTACATTGTTATGGCTAGGCTGTATGTGATGTGCCCTAATTGTATTCAGCTGTGATACATTGTAAAGCAGTTGTGAGTCTGCAATTGAAATGTAAATAGCTCACAGATAGCTCACAGCTCTCTGTGATGTGTTCATTACACTGCTGTGATGGAAAGAACACTGATGATTGTCTCCTCTGTACATTGTTATGGCTAGGCTGTATGTGATGTGCCCTAATTGTATTCAGCTGTGATACATTATAAAGCAGCTGTGAGACTGCTATTGAAATGCAAATAGCTCACAGCTGGCTCATAGCTTCATAGATTGAACTAATTTTTTTTCTTACTGCAGGTCGGCTTTAACTCAAATATGTACATGTACATATGTAGAAATTTCATCCCACATCAGCCACTATTGATCAGGCTATTGATGTGAACTTTTTTTTTTATCAGTGTAACAACAGAACAGAAAAAATGAGATCGCTATAAAAATAGCGACTGCGCGCAGCCACAAAAAGGCGAAAAAAATGCCAGCAATAGGAAAATCTCCTCTGTGCACAAAGCACTTTAATTACAATAAAGCTGATGAGATAAGAGGAAATGGATTCTCCAGAATAATGGTTAATAGAACGAGGACTCGCTGTATTGTTGCAGCACTGTGCTGGGCCATCTATTGTTACATTACAGAAAAAATGTGTTTGACGCAATCCATGTTGACCATTGTTTATTGGGTCTCTGTTGGGTCCAGGTGCATTTCCACAATGATTTTCCCAATACTTTGAGGCCGATTTATTAATAGCGCCAGGTAGCGACAGATGAGCGGCAGTAGCGGTATTTTCACAGCGCCCGCTAGTATTCGCTGTGCTTGGCCGTTGTTCGGTTATTGACAGCGACTCAGTCGGTGTGCGGTAATGTGGAATACGGGGTTAGGAGTCGCTGTTTGACTGGTTCCGCGCTGTATGGGAGCGCATGACAGCGAATGGCCATAGCGAACGGCTCCCAGCATATTCATTAACAAATCACGCTCTCGCGCTGTGAAATGCTTGTTTAAACCCCAGAGCGCTGGCGGCGATGGGTTAAAAGTAGTTTTTTAACCCCCAAACAACCATATTTTTCGTTAAAAAAAAGAAACAAGTTTTTATAAACATTTTGTAATATGAATACATTAATATCAGACCTGTAATATCAATTCTGCACAATTTTTTTTTTTTTTTTTTACCTTAAAAAAAATATCTAACATTGCAGAAGTGGTCAGAGAATTTTTGACATTTAAAAAAAAAAAAAACATTAATATCAATTAATTATGAATATTTAAAGATTGCTCCATTGAAATGCATTGGAGAGCGCCAGGTAGCGAGAGGTCATACCTGTCACTGTTCAAGGTCGCTCGCTGGCGCTGTGGGCTGAGGCTGGAATAATGATGAATGATTCGCTATCTGGCGCTCTGTCAGTCGCTAAGCAGGATCGGCTTGATAAATGTGTGATTGCGGAGGGGAGCCGGCGTTCTCGTAGCGGTGACCGTCATTACCGTTCGCTCACCATTCGCTACCTGGCGCTATCCCTTGTTAAATAAGGCCCTAACACACAAACACCATTTAAGTATATAAAAGTGGTGGGGTCCCCAACTTGTAGCTTGGGGGCCACACATGGCTCGTGGACCCCTATTGTGCGGCTCAGGGCCTGTCTGCTAGACCAGAGGACCTGTAGAGGTCTCGCACACTATTGAGGCTGGGGGAGGTTACTGGGCGCCCAGGGCTGGGTATGGTCGGTGCCGATGAGAAACAACAGCTCCAACTGCTCCATAAACTCACTTTGTCCTCACTCCCACGGCGCATGCGCTGGGGATGGGGTATCCCCTGGCTTGGGGGGTAAGTATTTTCTGGGGAACCATTGTTTATTGGGTTTCTGCTGGGTTCAAGTGCGTTTCCACAATGGTTTCCCCAATACTAACAGAAACTGAACACCATTCAAGTCTATAAATGTGGGGGGTCCCCAATCTGTAGCTTGGGGGCCGCACATGGACCTGTAGAGGTCTTGCACACTATTGAGGCTGGGGGAGGTACTGGTGCCCGGGGGGGGGGGGGTGGTATGGTCCATGCCGATGAGAAACAACAACCCAATAAATTGACTCTCTGGTGGGGCACCCCGATTCTGCTCAACCTGATGTGTGTATCCCCTGGGATCGCCCATAAACTCACCTTGTCCTCACTCCCATGGCGCATGTGCTGGCTGCTCAGCAGCATTGATTTCGTTTAGTTTTCCTTTATGGCCAGTCCGCCCCTGGGGAAGGGGTATCCGCTGGCTTGAGGGGTATTTTCTAGGGAACAGGAATTCACATGCCCACCGGGTGGTGATGCTTTCAAGCAGGGGCGTAGCTAGAGCGGGGAAGGGGCACGTGCCCCGGGTGCAGCAGGTCAGGGAGGTACCAAAGGGGGGCCTGGACACAGGTGGGGGCACATCTAGGAATCTTAGTCAGTGCCCATGAGAAACAACAACCCAATAAATTGACTGTCCCACTTCTGGATGCCCAGAGGTGTGTATCCCCATAAAATCACATTGGCCTGACTCCCATGGCACATGCGCTGCCCGCTCAGCAGTACTCATTCCATTAAGATTTCCTTTATGGCCAGTCTGTCCCTGGGGATGGGGTAAGTATTTTCTGGGGAACCATTGTTTATTGGGTCTCTGTTGGGTTCAGGTGCATTTCCACAATGATATCCCCAATACTAACACAAACTGAACACCATTCAAGTCTATAAAAAGTGGGGGGTCCCCAACCTGTAGCTTGGGGGCCACACATGGACCTGTAGAGGTCTTGCACACTATTGAGGCTGGGGGAGGTACTGGGCGCCCGGGGCTGGGTATGGTCAGTGCCGATGAGAAACAACAACCCAATAAATTGACTCTCTGGTGGGGCGCCCCGATTCTGGATGCCCCGAGGTGCGTTTCCCCATAAACTCACATTGGCCTGACTCCCATGGAACATGCGCTGCCCGCTCAGCCGCACTCATTCCATTTAGATTTAGATTTCCCCCTGGCTTGGGAGGAACAGGGATTCACATGCCCACCAGATAGGGATGCTTTCAAGCAGGGACGTAGCTGCGGGGGACAGGGAGGCACCAATGGGGGGCCTGGGCACAGGTGAGGGGCGCCATTTCCAATCTTAATAAGTGCCGATGAGAAACAACCCAATAAATTGACTCTCTGGTAGGGCACCCCAATTTTGGACACCCCACTGTGTGTATCCCCCGGGGTCACCCATAAACTCACCTTGGCCTCACTCCCATGCGCTGGCCTCTCAGCTGCACTCATTGCATTTAGATTTTCTTTGCTGCACTGACATTAAATAGAATGGAGTGAGGGCACCGCCACATCCCTGTCCCGGCCGCTATCAGTGGGGCACTCGTGCCGGCCATTCAGAAAAGTCTGGCACGGGTGGTGTTTGCTAGAGTTATGCTGAAGATGCCGCCATAGCGCATGCTCATGGATGAGGTGAGTGGTCCAGGCCATGCGGGGGAGAGAGGTTCACACAGCAGGGCATCCTAATTTGGAATGTCCTATAAAGAGACAGACCAACCTTCCCAAGAGTCTTATAGACTGGGGGGGTTGCCTCTCATTAATGTATGGCAGGCAGCAAAGCATGATGGCTTACCTGCCTCTATCAGATGCCCATACAGTTATGATTCTACCAATGTAACTCTTTGGGGGCTGGCAGCCCTGGATTTTACAAGCCCCTGGCATCCCTGCTGAGGGCCCCCAACCATGATGCTGGGGCTATAGCACTGGGGGCTGGGGTTCCTTGGTTTGTGGGTACAGAGGGCTGAGAGGGAGACTGGGAGGCTGATTTATTAATAGCGCCAGGTAGAGACAGCTGAGCGACTGTAGCGGTATTTTCACAGCGCCCGCTAGTAGTCGCTGTGCTTGGCCGTTGTTCGGTTGTTGATAGCGACTCAGTCGGTGTGCAGTAATGTTGAATACAAGGTGATGATTCGCTATTTGACAGGTTCCGCGCTGTATGGGAGCGCATGATAGCGAATGGCCATAGCGAACGGCTCCCACCATATTCATTAACAAATCACACTCAAAAAATTCTCGCGCTGTGAAATGCATGTTTAAACCCCAGAGCGCTGGCGGCGATGGGTTAAAAGTAGTTTTTTAACCCCCAAACAACCATATTTTTGGAAACAAAAAAAAACAAGTTTTTAAAAACATTTTGTAATGTGAATACATTAATATCAGACCTGTAATATCAATTCTGCACAATTTTTTTTTTTATTTTTTTACCATAAAAAAAAAATCTAACATTGCAGAAGTGGTCACATAATTTTTGACATTTAAAAAAAAAAAAAAAAACATTAATAACAATTAATTATGAATATTTAAAGATTGCTCCATTGAAATGCATTGGAGAGCGCCAGGTAGCGAGAGGTCATACCTGTCGCTGTTCAAGGTCGCTTGCTGGCGCTGTGGGCTGAGGCTGGAATAATGATGAATGATTCGCTATCTGGCGCTCTCTCAGTCGCTAAGCAGGATCGGCTTGATAAATGTGTGATTGTGGTGGGGAGCCGGCGTTCTCGTGGCGGTGACCGTCATTACCGTTCGCTCACCAGTCGCTACCTGGCGCTATCCCTTGTTAAATAAGGGCCTAAGGGGGTAGGGATTGAATGAGGGTGTTAGAAGCAGAAGCCCAAATGGCCCCCAAAGCAGTGCAGCCCACCGGGCATTGTCCCGGGTCTCCCTATGGCCAGTCCTGGGGATGGGGTATCCCCTGGCTTGGGGGGTCAGTATTTTTTGGGAAACCATTGTTTATTGGGTCTCTGTTGGGTTCAGGTGCATTTCCACAATGATATCCCTAATACTAACACTGAACACCAAGACTGACGGTGGCCAGCAGCGGCACGGGCGCTATATGACAGTCTGTGGGGGGGGGGGGGGGGATTCCAGGTGCTGGAGCCCCTCTGCACGTAGCCCCCAGGACTCCCATAAACCTTACCTTGATCTCACCCCCCACCAGTGGTGCGATTGGCTGCCAGCTGCCAGAACTTCCCTGCCCATGTGAGCACCTGGCAGCCAATCGCCGCAATGCTGGATTCCCGGCGGGACAGAGAAGTTAAGGTAAGGTTTACAGGCGTTCTGGGGGTTATGTGCGGGGGTTCCAGCATTTTGACCCCACAGACTGTCATATAGTGGTGACCCTCGCTGCGGAGGGTGTTGGTCTGCTTTAATTCACCCAGCTGCCCAAGGCCCATGTGTGGGCTGTAGCTCCCACTGTACATTTAGGCCAGGCATTTGTGAATGGCACACTCCTTGTTAGAGGGAAGCGGGGGATGCGGCTGCCAGCGCGCTCGGATCCCCTGGCCTTAAACACCGTCTTAGATGGCGTGGCGCTAGCGGCTCCAAGCGCGCTGATTGGACGAGTGGCTACCCATGCGCCGTAGAACAGGGAAGAGGTGAGTTGGCTTAGGCATCTGGGGGGCTTCACACAATCGGGGTGCCCCAGGGGGAAAGGACCAAAACCCAGGATAGTCAAAATCCTAGGTTTTGGTCTACTTTAAAGTAAGGTTTACGGGTGTTCTGAAGGGTTATGTGCGGAGGTCCCGAGCTCCCCCCCCCCCAGACTGTCATATAGCAGTGGCGGGCACCAACACCCTCGCAGCAGAGGGTGTAGGTCTGCTTTAACTCATTCAGATGCCAATCCCAAGGCCCATGCATGGCCGCAGCTGTAGCCTCCACTGTGCCAAGAATCTGTGAATGCCCGGCGTGGGCGTGCTCTGTGTTAGAGGGAAGCGGGGATGCGGCCACCACTGGCTTAGACGACATGACATCAGCAGCTCCGAGCGTGCTGATTGGACGAGCGGCCGCGCATGTGCTGTACAACAGGGAAGAGGTGAGTATGTTCGGGCGATTTCACACACAGCGGGAAAGGAGGGAAAGGACCAAAACCCAGAACAGTCAAAATCCCAGGCTTTGGTCCACTTTAAAGCAGGTCAGCAAAGTCCACATGTAGTCAGCACTTAACCCGGACCTTCAGCCTGATTTCATGAAAAGCCCAAACCCTTAAAAAACGATTCCCCAGCATCTAAAATTAATATATTTTACGTTTTTAGTCACTTACTTACTATTCTTTCCCCCACTGGGCTGCAACTCTGTTCAGGACTCTAGGATATGGGTGCCGCCATCTTGACTCAGAAGCATCACATACTGAGGAGAGGAGAGTGGGATAAAGTACAGGGGTGGGGTTATAGCTGTGCTTTGCTCAGACAGAGCAGAGCTGGGGTCAGGAAAAGGTCAGCTATCCCAGAATGCAGAGCAGCACAGTCAAAAGGCACTTCCTGTTTGCAGGCTGCCTGATGCTCCATGAGCCTCCATCTTGGATGTTTAAAGGCTTATAACATGCAGTAGATGCAGGTAGGATGATTTTTAATGTGGGCAATCTGTATGTACAGGGTGTGGGAAACATATAAGATAGACTCTTATTCAGAGTGAGGGTCCGGATTAATGTGAGCAATCTGTATGTACAGGGGGAAAACATATAAGATAGACTCTTATTCAGAGTGAGGGTCCGGATTAATGTGAGCAATCTGTGTGTACAGGGGGGGAAACATATAAGATAGGCTCTTATTCAGGGTGAAGGTCCGGATTAATGTGAGCAATCTGTATGTACAGGGTGTAGGAAACATATAAGATAGGCTCTTATTCAGAGTGAGGGTCCGGATTAATGTGAGCAATCTGTGTGTACAGGGGGGGAAACATATAAGATAGGCTCTTATTCAGGGTGAAGGTCCGGATTAATGTGAGCAATCTGTATGTACAGGGTGTAGGAAACATATAAGATAGGCTCTTATTCAGGGTGAGGGTCCGGATTAATGTGGGCAATCTGTATGTACAGGGGGGGAAATATATAAGTTAGACTCTTATTCAGGGTGAGGGTCCGGATTAATGTGGGCAATCTGTATGTACAGGGTGTGGGAAACATATAAGATAGGCTCTTATTCAGGGTGAAGGTCCGTATTAATGTGGGCAATCTGTATGTACAGGGTGTGGGAAACATATAAGATAGGCTCTTATTCAGGGTGAGGGTCCGGATTAATGTGGGCAATCTGTATGTACAGGGTGTGGGAAACATATAAGATAGGCTCTTATTTAGCATGAAGGTCCGGATTAATGTGAAAGGATAGGTTTCATCCCTCCCCTGAGGAAGTTTGTGCGCAGCCTCCATCCCAGTCATTGGCCATCGTGTTGCTCAGCCGCATTATATTCTGCGATTTTCCCGGACCCGTTTTCAAGCCGCCACAAACCCGTCCCTGGAAAATCCTTATTCTCGCCACTAATCTCCGACCCGCTCTTTGCTGGCGCCATTTCCAGGTCACCGGATGAACGCGGCGCCGGCTTACCCCCCTCCCCCGTCATTAATAACACAAGCGAGCGTTTGAAGATTCACATCGCAGATCAACAACAAAAATGGCGACCCATAAAAACACTTGAAAGGAAGCTCTCCGGCGCCGGCGTGCGCACATTATCCTCTGATGGCGCCCGTGACATTTGGGAGAGCGGCGGAATCTCTGACCTTCGTGTAAAACATTTTCAGAAAGTGATTTTATTTACGTTTCGGGCCTTCGTAGCGGCGAGTGATGTATTGTCGCGAAGTAGCGGAACTTGTGTTTATAAGACAGACGAACGGAATAAACGCGACCGCAACAAGGTCAAGTGCCGAGCAGGAGAAGTTAAACGCTACTGCCATGGAGAGCCGGCATATTGCTCTGACGCAGGCCCCGCCCCTTCCCCGGGGGAATTAGAGGGGGTTTCAAACTGCTACCTCCCAATTGTCCCTGATTTGGAGGGGCTGTCCCTCTTTTGAGTCCATGTCCCCCTGTCCCTTGTTCTCTTTTGTCCCTCTTTGAGGTGTAACATCTGCAACAATAAATTATTCATTTGCCTATTCAAACTGTTTCTATTGTTGTAACTGTTACAATGTATCTCCTAGCCATAAATCAATGAGGGGGCGTGGCTTCATATATCCCTCAATGAGGGGGAGTGGCTTCATATACATATTCGCCTTCTTCGAGGTGTAACATGCAGATCTGCATCAATAATAATAATTTGCATATTTAACATGTTTCTATTGTTTTAACTGCTACATCCTATCTCCTATGAATCCCTCAATGAGGGGGCGTGGCTTCATATATCCCTCATTGAGGGGCATGGCTTCATCTGTCCTTCAATGAGGGGGCGTGGCTTCATATACATAATCTCCCTCTTTTAGGTGTAACATGCAGATCTGCACCAATAAATAATAATAATTTGCATATTTAACATGTTTCTATTGTTTTAACTGTTACATCCTATCTCCTATGAATCTCTCAATGAGGGGGCGTGGCTTCATCTATCCCTCAATGAGGGGCGTGGCTTCATCTGTCCTTCAATGAGGGGGCGTGGCTTCATATACATATTCTCCCTCTTCAAAGTGTAACATGCAGATCTGCACCAATAAATAATAATAATTTGCATATTTAACATGTTTTTATTGTTTTAACTGCTACATCCTATCTCCTATGAATCCCTCAATGAGGGGGCGTGGCTTCATATATCCCTAATGAGGGGGCGTGACTTTATATATCCCTCAATGAGGGGCGTGGCTTCATCTGTCCTTCAATGAGGGGGCGTGGCTTCATATACATAATCTCCCTCTTTTAGGTGTAACATGCAGATCTGCACCAATAAATAATAATAATTTGCATATTTAACATGTTTCTATTGTTTTAACTGCTACATCGTATCTCCTATGAATCCCTCAATGAGGGGGCGTGGCTTCATCTATCCCTCAATGAGGGTGCATGGCTTCATATATCCCTCAATGAGGGGGCGTGGCTTCATCTATCCCTCAATGAGGGGCGTGGCTTCATCTATTCCTCAATGAGGGGGCGTGGCTTCATATATCCCTCAATGAGGGGGCGTGGCCTAATTTAACAAATGTCTCTCTTTCGCACCCTGAAAAGCTAAACTCTTAGGGCCACTTGTAGGACACTATTGGTGACTCCAGTGTTCCTCTGGCGGGATCTGAGCAGGAGAGGCCTGGCTGTTGGGGCCCGCCCATTAATTTCCTCATTAAACTGGACCTTCAGCATAATTTAACATAACCTTTGAAAAACGATTCCCCGGCATCTAAATTAATATATTTTCCATTTTTTGTTACTTATTATTCTTTCCCCCACTGGGCTTCAACTGTTTTCAGGATACGGGCGCCACCATCTTGCCTCAGAAGCGTCACATACTGAGAAGAGAGGAGAGCCGGATAAAGTGCAGGGGGCGGGGTTATAGCTGTGCTGTACACAGACAGAGCAGAGCTGGGGTCAGAAAAAGGACAGCAATCCCAACCGCTGATCCCCAATGTTAAACTGAATGTATCATCGTTGGAAAGCACCAGGGAGCAATAGGGCCGACCCTATTTACCAACAGCAGACTGCATCCGGTAAGTGTTTTTATGAATATTGGGCTTTTAGTAAAGGGGATTTGCCCAATATTCATGAAAACACTAACAGGATGCAGCATGACGTTGAATGGCAGCCATACGCTAATTCGTTCAGTTACAAGCTAAACTGCAGCATAATGGCAGTTGAGCTTGTAGTGCTTTCAGTTATTAGAACTGATAAGGCTGATCCCCCAATGCTAAACTGAATGTACCATCGCTGGAAAGCACCAGGGAGCAATAGGGCCGACCATGTTTACCAACAGCAGGCTGCTTCCGGTACGTGTTTTTATGAATACTGGGCAAAGGCTTTAGTAAAAGACATTGTCCAACATTCATAAAAACACTAACAGGAAGCAGGATGATGTCGAATGGCAGCTTTATGCTAATTCATTCATTTACAGGCTAAACTGGAACATAATGGCTGTTGAGCTTGTAGCGCATTCAGATGCATTGCATTTCCTCTAACTGATAAGGCTGATCCCCAATGCTAAACTGAATGTACCATCGTTAGAAAGCACCAGGGAGCAATATGGCCGACCATGTTTAGCAACAGCAGGCTGCATCCGGTACGTGTTTTTATAAATATTGTGCAAAGGCTTTAGTAAAAGACATTGCCTAATATTCATAAAAACACTAACATGAAGCAGTATGATGTCGAATGGCAGCCTTATGCTAATTCATTCAGGTGCAAGCTAAACTGGAACATAATGGCAGTTCCCTATACCAGGGAGCGTGCCCATGCTGGCCATTCACAAATGCCTGGCTAGAGGGATAGCGGGGATGCGAATTCAGCTCACGCATGAGCTGCTGGTCCGGGAAGCAAGGTAAGTGAATGGGGCGACCAGGTGGGTTTTCACACACCCGATTTTTGGATGCCCCGGGGGGCGGGACTGGCCCACGGGGTTATTGGTGAATCCGCTAGTGGGCCCCTTTAAAGCGGAACAACACCCAGGTGGGATCTATAAGATTCCCGGGCCGATCAGATCTCTCCCCGCGGGGCATCCAAAATCGGGATGTCCCGCAGGGTGAAACCCCCCAGGAATCCCCCAATCCTAGCTTTTCCACGTTCCAGAGGCGCATGCGCGTCCACCGCCTCCCACGCGTCCCTCTAGCAGGGCGCGCTCCCGCGCCGGCCGTTTGTGAATGGCTGGCGCGGGTGCGCTCCCTGTAAGAGGGACGCGCGGGAGGCGGCGACAGACGCGCTCTGCTTGTCCGGCGCTGCCTCTCGCTTGTCCGCCGGCGGGGATTGGTTGCAGCGGTCACGTGGGAGCGGGGAGAGGTGAGTTTTCGGGGCTTTCTGGGGGGTTTCACACAGCGGGGCACCCCCGATCGGGGTGCCCCACCGAAGTGGACCAAAACCCAGGATAGTCAAAATCCTGGGTGTTGGTCCACTTTAAAGTGGACTAAATTCCCGCACGATCACCCAGGAAGCTATGCGATTCCCGGGAAATTGTGCTGGGTTTTAATGCACTTTAAAAGGGCCAACTGGGGGATTCACCGGTAACCCTATGGGCCAGTCCGAGCATGAAGCTTAAAGCGGACATTCACTCTGAATAAGAGCCTATCTTGTATGTTTCCCACACCCTGTACATACAGATTGCCAACATTAATCCGGACCTTCACCCTGAATAAGAGCCTATCTTATATGTTTCCCACACCCTGTACATACAGATTGTTCACATTAATCCGGACCTTCACTCTGAATAAGAGTCTATCTTATATGTTTCCCACACCCTGTACATACAGATTGTTCACATTAATCCGGACCTTCACTCTGAATAAGAGTCTATCTTATATGTTTCCCACACCCTGTACATACAGATTGCTCACATTAATCCGGACCTTCACCCTGAATAAGAGTCTATCTTATATGTTTCCCACACCCTGTACATACAGATTGCTCACATTAAAAATCATCCTACCTGCATCTACTGCATGTTATGAGCCTTTAAACATCCAAGATGGCGGCTTATGGAAGCCGCCATCTTATCAGGCAGCCTGCAAACAGGAAGTACCTCCTGACTGTGCTGCTCTGCATTCTGGGATTGCTGACCTTTACCTGACCCCAGCTCTGCTCTGTCTGAGCAAAGCACAGCTATAACCCGCCCCCCTGTACCTTATCCCACTCTTCTCTCCTCAGTAAGTGTGATGCTTTTGAGTCAAGATGGCGGCGCCCGTATCCTAAATTCCTGAACAGAGTTGCAGCCCAGTGGGGGAAAGAATAATAAGTTAGTGACTAAAAACGTAAAATATATTAATTTTAGATGCTGGGGAACCGCTTTTTAAGAGTTTGGGCTTTTCATTAAATCACGCTGAAGGTCCGGTTTAATGCTGGCTGTGGATGCCGGTAGCGAGGTCTATAGGTCCGCTTGAAATAGTTTTGCCGGCGACGGGGAAAGATGCGACGCGATGCCGTAAAGGTTGATGTATTGCGAGGCCGGTAATTTGCCTTGTTTCCTCTTCTGCCAAGAACAATAATTTGTTTGCAGCCTTTCCAGGGACTGATAACAATATTCATTATACATTACCATTCACCGGAAAACCATCTGCCATGGAGAGGAGCCTCCCCGCCGGAGAGACGCCGAGCACATGACGGCGAGGAAATGTCACGCTCTGCGCCATCGCCGCACATTATCCATTATAGGAAACAGCGACGCAGTCATGTGACTATCCGCAGTTACCGGACTATGGGGGTTATTTAAGAAGGGATAGCGCCAGGTAGTGGCAGGCAGCGTCTGGTGAACGCCGGGCGCTGTACGCAAAACCACATTTATGAAAGCGAATCTGGTGAGCGACTCTAACAGCGCCATGTAGCGTCACATGTATTATTACAGGCAGCTCAGTGTATAGCACCTCTAACAGCGCCATGTAGCGTCACATGTATTATTACAGGCAGGTCAGTGTATAGCGCCTCTAACAGCGCCATGTTGCGTCACATGTATCATTACAGGCGGCTCAGCGTATAGCGCCGGCGCTCCAGTTTCCAGAGCCTTCCTTTCGCTCAGTTTCGCTCTCTCATACATTTCAATGGCCGTTCATTTGCTTGTGTTTAAACAGCGTGTTTGACTTTTTTTTTTTTTTGCTCCCATAATTGTGTGACGTCTCCTGTCCGCAAACAAACACTTTTAGAAACTTTTTTGACTTTTTATATTTTTATGCAGAATTGTCATTACAGGTCTGGCGCTAAAGTGTTAATGACCCAGTGTTACAACAATGTCATTCCATGTGTTTTCGCTTTGTTACCGGTGGATATTTGTTCAAAAACGGACTTTAATCACACAGCGTCTGGCGCTCTATGCTACAGCGCCCAGATCTAGAGCGCCGACGCTGTGTGTGTGTCCTTTTATGAGAAGTATGGTGTGAGTCGCTGAGAGTCGGTCGCACTGAGCTGGCGCTACCTCTCGCTCGCTGCAGCGCTGTACTGGTGTTACAGCGCCCAACATACATCACATTCGTCAATACCAGCCAGGTTACTACAGCAACTGAGGCGCTCTGTTACAGCGCCCGATACCCGCTTACAGTGTCTACTAGCGGTCGCTCTAAGCGCCGATCTACAGGCGCTCATCTGCCGATACCTGCCGTTAGTAATGTATCAGCCTCCACGTTTGCTGGGATGTCGAGGGGCCGAACCTCCGGCCGGTGACCACATGGAACCCTCAGGGACCTACAAGAAGGCCCACAACCCCTTTTGCCTTGTTTTTATTCAGTATGATAAACCCTGTAAAGGGGGCCTCCACCAACCTTTGGGTTATGGTCTGTCACTGCACATAAGTCACCAAGCACAGCCGCTGGCAGCTCAATGCAGGGAACCAGCCGGGCGACTACACTACCCCCCACCCAGAATGGCAAAGCAGCAGCACCCGCACAAGGGGGGCACAAGGGACTCCATCTGACCTTCCAGTAAGTAGGCGGGTGCCAGACAACCACCAATCAGTTACTTGGCTGGACTATTATTTTATACTGTATCTGGGGCCTCCACCAGATTTTATGCCCAGGGGCCCCCACCACAATTAATCCGGCCCTGGTGATAAATGCAGACCTAAAAGGAAAACTCCCTGTTTTGTCAGGTTTTTTGAGCTCTTCCTGATTGTTTTCCACTTTTGGAATGTAAAATAAACGTGTGTGTTACGATTGGGCCCCCAGACCTGTGATTTACTTATCAGTTCGTTGCTTCCAACTTTCCTCTATTCCTGTGGCTCTGTGTTGCTAAAGTGGCTTTCTTGGCCTTGAGCGAAAAACTACTGACCACAAGTCTCAGAATCCTTCCGCTGTAGCGGGTGAGCCCATCTGCAGCTTTGGCTAAATCATGCAGCAGTACTGACCTCCCCAGGTGAGAAATCTAGCAGTAACCCTATAGCTACTGGAACAGAAGATTGCGATGCCCTCATCAGAAGAGGCTGAATTATAGCAGGAGGGGGTGAGCTCAGGCGCATGGTGCGTCCTGGCTCTTGATTTACCCTACGACTAGCTGCAGGTTGTTCCATCATCAAGTTTCTTCTTAGAAATGCCTCCCTTCTGAATCCTATTCAGTCCTTTCACAAACATAAAGAAGAACTACACCCCCCTTAAATCTATATGACTCTTGGTCTACCTCTCTATGGAGCATCCCAAATTCGGATGCCCAGCTGTGTCGCCCGATCAGTTTCGCACACCACCCAACACTGGTAGGTACAGTGGTACCTTTCTTAAGTCTCGCCCACTCTGATGCCACCGACTCGGGGTCCATACCATGCTTGCCCCGTACCCCCTTCTGCCATGGACCCAAAGGCCTGCGGCCTGCTCTGCTTCTGTGGGCATGCACAGTGATGAGCACACCCACCCTGCAAATCTGAATGGTCGGTGAATGCCCACCAGGCCTTTTCAAAATCCCGATTGGTTGACCTTAAGAATTCCAGCTGATGCGATCAGCCCGCTGGCCAGATACACAGCTTCCCTCTAGTCTGAATGGCTGGGAGCGGGAGCACGCCTCAGCTAAAGGTATGCTGGGGATGCAGCCAAGGACACTAACAGTCCATTATAGGTGAGTTTTGTGGGCCACTCGGAGTTTCCCAGTTTGCCATGGCCCCAAGATCATAGATAGGTGAGTATTAAAATGGACCAAAACCCAGCGCGATCATCGCTTCCCGGGCCAATTGATTCCCTCCACCCATGACATCCAAAATCAGGATGCTGTGTGAGACCCCCCAGGTCACCCATACACTTACCTTGTTTCGCGGTCCAACTGCGCATGTGCAAGCTGCGGACGCATCCTCGCTATCCCTCTAGCAGGACGTGTGCCCATGCCAGGCATTTGTGAATGGCCGCCACGGGCACGCTCCCTGTTAGAGTGTAGCCGGGGATGCGGCTGTCAGCATGCTCAGAGCCGCTGGCCTTAGACAAAGGCTTAGACGACGTCACATCAGCGGCCCCGAGCGCTCTGATTGGATAAGAGGCCACGCATGCGATCCAGGGGGTTTCACGCAGTGGAGCATCCCCATGGGGTGCCCTGGGGGAAAGGACCAAAACCCAGGATAGTCAAAATCCTGGGTTTTGGTCCACTTTAATGCCTGGCAAATAATGCTGAATAAATTGACCTTTGGGCACCTCCTCCTGTCCACTTCCTCTGTGCACAAAATGCCTGGTCAGGGTGCTTACAAGGGATGCAGGGGGAATGAGATCAAGAAACGATTTAGAGGTGATCTCAGGGGTCTCACACAGCGTGGTTTTACAATTTTGGGATGTCCCTGGGGAGGATTTTTGAATTCTAGGGCTCAAGGGTTTTGGTCTATTTTAATGCTGGGTGGGGGAGGAGACTTCTTTTTGGGGGGGGGGGGTGTAGGGGCAATAAAATTCCTCCTTTGGGAGTAACGACATGGAAATAGTGGAAGGATAGAACTTGGTCTAAATTTAGTTGGAGAAGAAAGTAAACCCAAATGCAGTTGCACGATTAGGACACTGGACAGCAGCATAGGATAAGAAATGAATATTCTCAGACTAGTCAGGAAGTTGTTTTGCAACAGCAGGATGAGTCTAAGGATGGGTCAATAAAATTTCCCCTTTGGAAGTAAGGACATGGGAATAGTGGAAGGATAGAACTTGGTCTAAATTTAGTTGGAGAACAAGTAAACCCAAGTGCAGTTGCACGGTTAGGCCACTGGATGGAAGCATAGGATAAGAAATAAATAGTCAGGAAGTTGTTTTGCAACAGTAGGATGAGTCATAGGGTCCTGATAGGCTGTTGGTAGCAACAGAGTTGTCTAGTATGAGTCATAGGGCTCTGATGTTGACTAGGGGGGAAGTTGAAGGGGGATAAAAAGGAAGGTCACACAGCTTGACCCTGTTGACTGCACCGAAGAGAGAAGGTCTGCACAGGAGTGAAAAGAATCCGGGGTTGCACTGCTGAAAGGTCCATGAGATAGCCAAAGAAAGCTAACAGTGCCTGTCCTAGAATCCCTATTGGAGAATGGACTACATTCAGGGTAGGTGCAGAGTCTTCTCGCCCTGTACCCGCCATGCCGTCTGGGGCTACTTTATACAACTCTGGTCTTCCCGTGGTCACCTGAGAAGCCTAACTGGGTGGCATCCTTACAGTGAGGTGGCACCAAACTGCTCCTCTGTGTACAGTCCTATGCAGAATCAACATTGCCCTGTGAATGGGGCCCCTGGTACAGTGATAGAAAAAGTGGGGACTGTGTTGGAGAAACTGTACAACAGACTTCCAGCTTAGTCTATGCTAGAATGACTTTTACTATATTTATTTAATATTTATTAATAGCGCCAGGTAGCGACAGATGAGCGGCAGTAGCGTTATTTTCACAGCGCCCGCAAGTATTCGCTGTGCTTGGCCGTTGTTCGGTTGTTGACAGCGACTCAGTCGGTGTGCGGTAATGGTGAATACGGGGTTAGGAGTCGCTGTTTGACAGGCTCCGCGCTGTATGGGAGCGCATGACAGCGAATGGCCATAGCGAACGGCTCCCAGCATATTCATTAACAAATCACGCTCAAAAAATTCTTGCGCTGGGAAATGCTTGTTAAAACCCCAGAGCGCTGGCGGCGATGGGTTAAAAGTAGTTTTTTAACCCCCAAACCACCATATTTTTGCAAAAAAAAAAATAAACAAGTTTTTATAAACATTTTGTAATATGAATACATTAATATCAGACCTGTAATATCAATTCTGCACAATTTTTTTTTTTTTCCTTAAAAAACATATCTAACATTGCAGAAGTGGTCACAGAATTTTTGACATTTAAAAAAAAAAAAAACATTAATATCAATTAATTATGAATATTTAAAGATTTCTCCATTGAAATGCATTGGAGAGCGCCAGGTAGCGAGAGGTCATACCTGGCGCGGTGATGGGATTAGCAGCGGCGCTGTTCGTTGAAGTCTGCTACATGATGAATCCAGCGCCAGCTGACGCTCTCGCCGGCGCTAGCCTCATTTAGCGTGATAAATGCGTGATTGTGTCCGCAGCCTGGCGTTCTGGAGTCGGTAGCCGCCGATAGCTGGCGATACCTGGCGCTAGTGAGACACTACCTGGCGCTATCCCTTGATAAGGACCTAAGTTTTATTGCAGTTTGCAGCTATTGCAGGTTATGACACTAGATGGCGCTGTTACCTATGTGCAACTGTATTTATCTGCTGTGTTGTTACTTCCTGTGGATCGAGCTGTCTCTATCACTGCAAGTTCTTCTCTTCCTGTCTTTGTTTTTTAAGCCACCATGCAAGGTGACATTCTCTTACTGCATTCATGCTCCAGTAAAGCCAGTTCCTGTTATACCACTTTTGTCTATCTGGATTACAACTCGCACCCAGCACCGAGCACTCACACTCTGCAACAGACTGACCCCACCTGTGTTACTGTACACTTCGAAAGCTGTTATACCTTCATGTCGACCATCAACCATCACCTACCCCCCCCTGGGGGAAGACTCTTGGGGAAATGTCTTCACTTTGAGTAACCAAGGTCTGCCCGCCCCCGCGGCGGGTTACAGGGGCCACTATGGCTTTTGCTATAGGGCCCCATGAAACCTATGCAGACCGGAATTTATTTGTGTCACCTGTGTTTCAACGGCGCTTGTTTAATATCAAGAGAAATGAAATCCGCATTGAAACGTGATCCCTTTAATTAGCAATGACGCCACAATCGGTATTGAGACCCCCCCTTCCCCTGCCCCGCGTCAAAATTTATTAAAGTTCAGAGATTAACTTGTGGCTTCTTTATCCATAAATTACTGCGGAAACAACAGATGACAGCGATTGTTCCTCCTAATGCATTTTATGCAAACGCTAATTCATTTCGACAACTTCTATGTAATTATAGCGACTTGCGCTGACAGTGTTGGTCCCCATTGGAAAGCGATATGTGTTTCATTACAGGCCGGGTTACAAGCTCCCAGGCTTCTCCGCATTAATAGGAAGTGAAAAAAAAAACTTTGCAGGATACTATAGTTCATTAAACAATGTAATGAAAGTCTAGAAAAGGGCCCTTGTCCATCCGATTGTAAAGATTCGATGTGATTTTATGCTTTTTTTTTTTCTTGGAAATGTTATGCTTTTGTTGTACAACCTCCCCATAGCTCAAAAATAAAATGTATTTTTGTTTTTTATAAATACATTTTTTTTTAAATAAAACATAAAATGTATCACATTTTCAAAAAATTTTGGGTTAATAAAAAATATATATATTTTTTTTATAGATTTTTATTTATGCTTTCCAAATTACAAGTTACATTTTCAGTTACAGCTGCAAAGTACAAATTGCAAGGTTACAGCTTGCTGCCACTCCCACACGGAGGGCACTAACAATTAACCTATACAACCAAGGAAAGGGCCCGCACAATAGACCCGGAACAAAAGACAACCGAACAACACACACGCATTCGCACTACATTCACAAATAACATTTATTTTAATTATTTATTTCATTTAAATGTATTTATTGTGGCCGTGCTTACGGCTGGGAATTACTCTAATATGCAACAATAATCTTCCCCTATTGTGGCTCCAGTCACCACAAAACTAACCCCAGACCGTGGCGCCTTCTCCACAAGCAACCAATCAATTCCAATAAGTCTCATGAATTCATCTTTATTAAGGTCTAAGCTAAAAAGTTACATATAACATACAATTTAAAAATTCCCAAAGATCAAAATATGGGGCATCCTGTACAGACCCTTAATCCCATATTACCCTCAAATGTGTAACAACAATTAATAAATTGGAGCCCCAATAGGGGAAGATTATTGTTAAATGTATTTATTTATTTATTATTTTATTTTATTTATACAATTAATTATTATTATTATTATTATTATTATTATTATATATGTATTAATATATATATATATATATATATATATATATATATATATATTTTATTTATTATTATTATTATATTTTTTTTATTGTTTGGTAAGCCTCTACAGTTAAAGTGGACCGTCACCCATGGGTGATCGGCCCGGGAATCTATAAGATTCCCGGGCCGATCACCCCCCTCACCGCGGGACATCCGAGATCGGGATGTCCCGCGGTGAGGGACCCCCCCCAAAACCCCAAAAGAACTCACCTGATCGGCGGCGGCCGCGCGCTCCTCTAGCCGTGCGCGCGCCCGCGCCGGCCGTTTGTGAATGGCCGGCGCGGGCGCGCGCACTGTCAGAGGGGCGCGCGGGAGGCGGCGGCGGACGCGCTGCCTTGTCCGCCGCTTGTCCGTGGGAGCGTGGTGAGGTGAGTTTGGGGGTTTCTGGGGGGTTTTAAACAGCGGGGCACCCCTAATCGGGGTGCCCCCCTGAAGTGGACCAAAACCCAGGATAGTCAAAATCCTGGGTGTTGGTCCACTTTAAAGTGGACCAAAGCCCAGCGCGATCAGCCCAGGAATATATAAGATTCTTGGGCCGATTGATTCCATCCCACCGGGGCATACAAAATCTGTATGAAACCCCCCAGGTCACCCCTTGCTTCCCGATGCCACAGCGGCCACATCCCTGCTATTCCTCTAGCAAGGCGTGTGCCCGGGCCAGGTATTTGTTAATGGCTGGCGCAGGCATGCTCCCTGTTAGAGGGAAGCGCGAGATGCGGCGGCGAGCGCGCTCGGAGCTGCTGAGCTTAGACGTTGCTTAGACGGCCATAGCTCAGCGGCTCCGAGCGTGCTGATTGGAGGAGTGGCCGGTCATGCGCCCGTTGGACCGCAGTGAGGTGAGTTGGCTGTGGTGATTGGGGGGTTTCACACAGTGGGGAATCCCCGATCGGGGTGCCCCCGGGGGAGTGGACCAAAACCCAGGATAGTCAAAATCCTGGGTTTTCGTCCACTTTAAAGTGGACCAAAACCCAGTGCGATCGGCCCGGGAATATATATATCGCATTGGGTTTTGGTCCACTTGATTCCCTTCCACCGGGGCATCCAAAATCCGGATGCCCTCCGGGGGAAACCCCCCAGGTCACCCCATATACTTACCTTGTTTCCTGGTCCAACAGCTCATGCGCGAGCCGCATCCCCGCTATCCTCCGAGTCCCCAGAAAAATCTTACCTGATGGGCCGAGGCCACACTACAATATAACTTTAGACAGATGCGTGCCCTCCAAAAGCATTTGTGAATACCCGTGCGGGCATGCTCCCTGTGAGAGGCTTGCAGGGATGTGCCCATCGGCACGCGCTCAGCCCCTTAACTGAAATTGATGAATGGAGCTGAGCGCACTGATTAGCTGCGCGCCCGCAAAATACGCTGCAGGACCCGGAAAGGTGAGTTTTTATGGGTGACCTGAGGGGTTTCACACAGCAGGGATGAGGATCAAAAATATCGATATCTTAAACCATCACATATAGGAAGGGCCATTACTCAGGATATACTCCAGTATCATTGTATGGTTATAGCACTTTTTTCACATCTGATTTATTATATTGCATGTAGTATAGGTATAATCAGGGCTGGATTATGAGGAGGGCGCGAGTCACGGGGCCTCCAATACTTGCCTGCAAAGGGGGCCTCCACCCACCTTTGGGTTATGATCTGATCCAGGGGGCTTTTTAGTCTTGACGGGCGGAGGGGCCAGTGGGGGCTTGCCTGGGCAAGCCTTTTTACGTTTTTTGCAAACCTGCAGCCAAAGCCACCACTGGGCAGGACAGAGAGTCTAGAGCAGCAAAGCCGCCGCCAGCAACGCTACAGTGATGGGTGCAGAGCTGTCACTGCACATAAGCCACCAAGCACAGCCGCTGGCAGCTCAATGCAGGGAACCAGCCGGGCGACTACACTACTACACTACAGGAAGTATATCCTGACAATGTATGTACAGCATCTAAAAATGAGGAAATACTAATGGCGGTTTCATAGGAAAACGAACATTCCTGGAAACTAGGTATGATCCATAACCCATAATAAAACGAGAATATATCTCTTGATAATAGAGACATAATATTAGACTATTTGTTTAAAGGACAAGCTGCAGAACATCCCTTAAAGGGTCAGCATACCTCAAAAAAACCATATACTGTTCCCAAGAGGGTGTATGGACCAGATTTTTCTCGGGGAAATCACTGAACGGATAGCACCCAATGAGATAAATGCAAGAAATTCCTTGATAAGGTATTCCATTGCTTATCCAATATCATTGCTGAATCACTGTATAAACGACAACTTACTTGTTATAGCTATTTGCTACAGCACAATTGTTCCTTACAACTTATTATGCTCTCATATCTTTCTTCTTCAGGTGAAAGGGCATTGATAAAGTCTATTTTGTAAGGCGAAACATGTCTGCCCACCTGTAAAGGTATTTTCAAGGATTACTGAGAAAATGGCAATGACCGATTAACATGTATCCACATAATACTGAAGTTGTTGTTGTTTATCAAATGTATAGATATATCTTCTCTTTTTTTAATTCAAAATCAATTAAATATGAATGAAATGTTTTAACAGAATAGTGTGGTCATAATCAGAGAAAACAAGTACAACCGGGGGTACCTAACCCTGGAATTCTCAGACAAAGACTACACTACCCCCCCACCCAGAATAGCAAAGCAGGAGTTCCCGAGCAGCACGCACCCGCACAAGGGGGGCACAAGGGACTCCATCTGACCTTCCAGTAAGTAGGCGGGTGCCAGACAACCACCAATCAGTTACTTGGCTGGACTATTATTTTAAAGGAAATAAAATACTGTATCTGGGGCCTTCATCAGATTTTGTGCCCAGAGGCCTCCATCACACCCAATCTGGGCCTGGGTATATTACAGCGACAAGGAACATGATGGCGTTATATAAATTAACAAGAATAATAATATCACCAGCTCGGTAAGTATTAGAAAAAAAAATTGCCTGCTGGGATTTGTACCCCTTGGCCGCCATAGATATCTAATCTCTTCCTATTATTTATCCTGTTTTATTTTCCCGTCATTGTTTACATCATTAGAAAGCGGCGGGGGGTGATATCGCCGGCCAGTCACAAGCGGGGCCCCTGCGTGATTAGTCGCCGGCATCGGGAATTATCGGTGTCTGATTGTAAACGGACATAAAGAACTAATTAGCTACATTGGTCTGGTGCTAAAAGCCAGCGGCTTAATCAATATGACTATAATTACACTGTGTACAGATGGCGGTATTTAACATAGGCCTTTCATCCATCGCGGACCCGGCCGAGGCGCAGCAGAGGGTTCGGGGGGCTCATTAATTATTATCATTACTCCTCGTTTCCGCTGAGCCGCCTTATCCCGCAAAGCTTTCCTGCCTTTTTCCTACAAAATGAATAGTTAAGGATGACTATAGAGATGGCACACACTATGCTTCATCCTAAGACAAGGGATATAGAGGATTTCCTATTAGTGATGAGCCAGAGTGGGGACAATACGGTTCGGAAGCCCTCTGACCGTATAGTCCCAACAGTGCCGGACTGGGACACCTGGAACCCACCAATTGAAGTGACTCTGGGGGTAGACCCCACCTTTAGATGCAAGTATTACCGGCTTTTATTTAGAGTGCATGCAATAATTATGGCAGATTGTATTGTATGTGCGTGTGTGGCATTGGGATGCCACAAATAAGCAATACATAGTTCAAGCTTTAGTGATGAAAAGTCCGAGCCTGGTCCACAGTATCCACCATTTGGTACTGCCAAATGCTGGATACAATAGTTGGTAAAAAGAGTGGCCAGCATATCATATAAAATAACAGTGATTGGCATATCATATGACAAAACAGTGACCGGCATATTATATGACATAAAAGCAACCAGCTTATCATATGACATAACATTGGCCCAGTATATCATATGATTTAAAAATGGCTCAACATATATAGCATGACAGTGACGGCATTTCATATGACATAACAAAGAGTGGCATATCATATGACATAACAGTGGCCCAGCATATTATATGACATAACAGTGGCCCAGCATATTATATGACATAACAGTGGCCCAGCATATTATATGACATAACAGTGGCCCAGCATATTATATGACATAACAGTGGCCCAGCATATTATATGACATAACACTGGCCCAGCATACTATATGACATAACACTGGCCCAGCATATTATATGACATAACAGTGGCCCAGCATACTATATGACATAACACTGGCCCAGCATATTATATGACATAACACTGGCCCAGCATACTATATGACATAACAGTGGCCCAGCATACTATATGACACAACAGTGGCCCAGCATAATATATGACATAACAGTGGCCCAGAATATTATATGACATAACAGTGGCCCAGCATACTATATGACATAACAGTGGCCCAGTATACTATATGACATAACAGCGGCCCAGCATATTATATGACATAACAGTGGCCCAGCATACTATATGACATAACACTGGCCCAGCATACTATATGACATAACAGCGGCCCAGCATATTATATGACATAACAGTGGCCCAGCATACTATATGACATAACAGCGGCCCAGCATATTATATGACATACCAGTGGCCCAGCATACTATATGACATAACACTGGCCCAGCATACTATATGACATAACAGTGGCCCAGCATATTATATGACATAACAGTGGCCCAGCATACTATATGACATAACACTGGCCCAGCATACTATATGACATAACAGTGGCCCAGCATACTATATGACATAACAGTTGCCCAACATACTATATGACATAACAGTGGCCCAGCATACTATATGACATAACAGTGGCCCAGCATACTATATGACATAACAGTGGCCCAGCATACTATATGACATAACAGTGGCCCAGCATACTATATGACATAACACTGGCCCAGCATACTATATGACATAACAGTGGCCCAGCATATTATATGACATAACAGTGGCCCAGCATACTATATGACATAACACTGGCCCAGCATATTATATGACATAACACTGGCCCAGCATACTATATGACATAACAGTGGCCCAGCATACTATATGACATAACAGTGGCCCAGCATAATATATGACATAACAGTGGCCCAGAATATTATATGACATAACAGTGGCCCAGCATAATATATGACATAACAGTGGCCCAGCATATTATATGACATAAAAGTGGCCCAGCATAATTTATGACATAACAGTGGCCCAGCATACTATATGACATAACAGTGGCCCAGCATAATATATGACATAACAGTGGCCCAGCATATTATATGACATAACAGTGGCCCAGCATACTATATGACATAACAGTGGCCCAGCATAATATATGACATAACAGTGGCCCAGCATACTATATGACATAACAGTGGCCCAGCATACTATATGACATAACAGTGGCCCAGCATACTATATGACATAACAGTGGCCCAGCATACTATATGACATAACAGCGGCCCAGCATATTATATGACATAACAGTGGCCCAGCATACTATATGACATAACAGTGGCCCAGCATACTATATGACATAACAGCGGCCCAGCATATTATATGACATAACAGTGGCCCAGCATACTATATGACATAACAGTGGCCCAGCATACTATATGACATAACAGCGGCCCAGCATATTATATGACATAACAGTGGCCCAGCATACTATATGACATAACAGTGGCCCAGCATACTATATGACATAACAGTGGCCCAGCATACTATATGACATAACACTGGCCCAGCATACTATATGACATAACAGTGGCCCAGCATATTATATGACATAACAGTGGCCCAGCATACTATATGACATAACACTGGCCCAGCATATTATATGACATAACAGTGGCCCAGCATACTATATGACATAACAGTGGCCCAGCATACTATATGACATAACAGTTGCCCAACATACTATATGACATAACAGTGGCCCAGCATACTATATGACATAACAGTGGCCCAGCATACTATATGACATAACAGTGGCCCAGCATACTATATGACATAACAGTGGCCCAGCATACTATATGACATAACACTGGCCCAGCATACTATATGACATAACAGTGTCCCAGCATACTATATGACATAACAGTGGCCCAGCATACTATATGACATAACAGCGGCCCAGCATATTATATGACATAACAGTGGCCCAGCATACTATATGACATAACAGTGGCCCAGCATACTATATGACATAACAGTGGCCCAGCATACTATATGACATAACACTGGCCCAGCATACTATATGACATAACAGTGGCCCAGCATATTATATGACATAACAGTGGCCCAGCATACTATATGACATAACACTGGCCCAGCATACTATATGACATAACAGTGGCCCAGCATACTATATGACATAACAGTTGCCCAACATACTATATGACATAACAGTGGCCCAGCATACTATATGACATAACAGTGGCCCAGCATACTATATGACATAACAGTGGCCCAGCATACTATATGACATAACAGTGGCCCAGCATATTATATGACATAACACTGCCCAGCATACTATATGACATAACAGTGGCCCAGCATACTATATGACATAACAGTGGCCCAGCATACTATATGACATAACAGTGGCCCAGCATACTTTATGACATAACACTGGCCCAGCATACTATATGACATAACAGTGGCCCAGCATACTATATGACATAACACTGGCCCAGCATACTATATGACATAACAGTGGCCCAGCATACTATATGACATAACAGTGGCCCAGCATATTATATGACATAACACTGCCCAGCATACTATATGACATAACAGTGGCCCAGCATACTATATGACATAACAGTGGCCCAGCATACTATATGACATAACAGTGGCCCAGCATACTTTATGACATAACACTGGCCCAGCATACTATATGACATAACAGTGGCCCAGCATACTATATGACATAACACTGGCCCAGCATACTATATGACATAACAGTGGCCCAGCATACTATATGACATAACAGTGGCCCAGCATATTATATGACATAACACTGCCCAGCATACTATATGACATAACAGTGGCCCAGCATACTATATGACATAACAGTGGCCCAGCATACTATATGACATAACAGTGGCCCAGCATACTATATGACATAACAGTGGCCCAGCATATTATATGACATAACAGTGGCCCAGCATACTATATGACATAACACTGGCCCAGCATACTATATGACATAACAGTGGCCCAGCATACTATATGACATAACAGTGGCCCAGCATACTATATGACATAACAGTGGCCCAGCATACTATATGACATAACACTGGCCCAGCATACTATATGACATAACAGTGGCCCAGCATACTATATGATGTAACAGTGGCTGAGCATAACATATGACATAACAGTGGCCCAGCATATTATATGACATAACACTGGCCCAGCATATTATATGACATAACACTGGCCCAGCATATTATATGACATAACACTGGCCCAGCATATTATATGACATAACACTGGCCCAGCATACTATATGACATAGCAGTGGCCCAGCATACTATATGACATAACAGTGGCCCAGCATATTATATGACATAACACTGGCCCAGCATACAATATGACATAACACTAGCCCAGCATATTATATGACATAACAGTGGCCCAGCATATTATATGACATAACAGTGGCCCAGCATACTATATGACATAACAGTGGCCCAGCATATTATATGACATAACACTGGCCCAGCATATTATATGACATAACACTGGCCCAGCATATTATATGACATAACAGTGGCCCAGCATATTATATGACATAACAGTGGCCCAGCATACTATATGACATAACAGTGGCCCAGCATATTATATGACATAACACTGGCCCAGCATATTATATGACATAACACTGGCCCAGCATATTATATGACATAACAGTGGCCCAGCATACTATGTGACATAACAGTGGCCCAGCATACTATATGACATAACAGTGGCCCAGCATATTATATGACATAACAGTGGCCCAGCATATTATATGACATAACACTGGGCCAACATACAATGGCTGGCAAAATAATTCTGTATCTGTCCTGGGCAAAATAATTATTAGTCTGTAACAAAAGATCTTAACGGTCGCGTTTGCATTTTGCTTCTTCTTTGTTATCATGATGCTAATGTGACCCTCAGTAATAATGAGTTTGACCATATAGAACTTTTAGGATGAGAGACAGGACAGCTGTGAGATGCCACCGTGAGATACTGACGCACAATGGTCCCTCCGCGTGCGGCTAGATTATGATCTGATCTCCTATTATTTGGCTCTGCGCTGGAATCATGGAACTAAATGGAGCTTAATTGCGCGATGGAGTAATGGCAGTAATTACCTCCCCCTATAACATATAGATCCCTCATCTTTTCCATTTTTTTGTCCTTTAAACTGTATTCAATAATTCCCTGCAAAGCTCTGTGATCAGAGGAATCGATGTGGCGCATTGTGCACGCTCCCGTGCACCGCAAGATGACTGCCGGGGACTCTGTGCTGCGCTGAGATCTATATCAGCTATTTTCTCTAAAGAAATAACGTGTCCTGAAAACGAGTTCTCATATACAACTGACAATGAGGCGAGTTACAGGGCCCAGAGAAACATGGCAGAAGAAAAGGAAGAGCAATAGGAAGAGGTAGAAGAAGATGAGGAAGAAACGGCAAAAAGAAGAAGAAGAGGAAAGAGAATAAGAGGAAGAAAGAAGCAGAAAGGATAGAAGAAGAAAAAGAAGAAGAAGAAAAGGGGAAGAGGAAGAGCAATCAGAAGAGGTAGAAGAAGATGAGGAAGAGGATGAATAGCAATAAAAAGAAGAAGAAATGGAAAAAGAAGAAGAAGAGAACAGGAAAGAGAATAAGAAGAGGCAGAAAGGGAAGAAGAAGAAGAGGAGGAATAAGAAGATAAGGGAAAAGGAAGAGCAATAGGAAAAGGTAGAAGAAGATGAGAAAGAGGACGCATAGGAAAAGAAAGAAGAAGAGGAAGAAATGGAAAAAGAAGAAGAAGAGGAAATGAATAAGAAGAGGAAGAGGAAGAAAGGGTAGAAGAAGTAGAACAAATAGAAGAAGAAGATAAAAGGAAGAGGAGAAGCAATAGGAAGATATAGAAGAAAATGGGGAAGATAATGAATAGGAAAAGAAAGAAGAAGAGGAAGAAATGGAAAAAGGAGAAGAAGAAGAAGAGGGAAGAGAATAAGAAGATGAGAAAAGAAGAAGAAAGGGTAGAAGAAGAAGAAAAAGAAAAGAAATAATAAGAAGAAAAGGGGGAGGATGAAGAAGAGCAATAGCAAGAGGTAGAAGAAGATGAAGAAGAGGAAAAAATAAGATAAGAAAGAAGAAGAGGCAAAATGCGAATAGGAAGAGGAAGAAGAGAAAGAAGACAAAACGGTAGAAGAAGAAGAAAAAGGAGATGATGAAGAAGAAGAGGAAGAGAAATACAGTGAAGAAGAGAAAAATGAAGAAGAAAAGGGCGCAAAATGAGCATCTCTTGCGAGAGCATCTCTTGCCTGCACCACGTCGTCGGACGAATACGGTACAGAATACAATATGGCTACTGGCCATGTGCTGGGCGCTGCACAGGGCGTTTAAAAGCCTATGTGATAGTGACTATGAGCGCCGTCTGGGAGCGTCAGAATGACAGTATATTTAGCACAGCAAACACACAGCGCCCCGCACGGGTGTTGTAAAAAAAGAATAGCCATTCATACAAAAACAATTCCAAACAGTCCAGGGATCCCGTGTCACATGCATCAGCCTCAAAAAAAAAAAAAACAGTGGCCATAAAAATGATAACCAACCCAGACCATTGAAATGTATGGGATCAGGCCACAGGGTGCATGGTGAGCGCCTGCTCCTATCTGCCACTGGCTCATATACTCGCTGGTGCTGATGATAGATGGGATGCTACCTGCCACTAGCACAGGTGCTCTGGATTTTTAACTTCATAAACACACCTTTTGCACTGGGACCTGACATTTACCTGACACTCACCTGCCACTCACCTGACACTCACCTGGCACTCACCTGGCACTCACCTGACACTCACTTGGCACTCACCTGACACTCACCTGACACTCACCTGACACTCACCTGGCACTCACCTGACACTCACCTGACACTCACCTGACACTCACTTGGCACTCACCTGACACTCACTTGGCACTCACCTGACACTCACCTGACACTCACCTGACACTCACCTGGCACTCACCTGACACTCACCTGACACTCACTTGGCACTCACCTGACACTCACCTGGCACTCACCTGACACTCACCTGGCACTCACCTGGCACTCACCTGACACTCACCTGACATCTGACACTCACCTGGCACTCACCTGGCACTCACCTGACACCTGGCACTCACCTGGCACTCACCTGGCACTACGTGGCACTAGCACTTCTTAAACAAACCCCTAAATTCCACGCGACCGTGGGCGCTCTGCAATCTGATGCATACACCTATACAATATATACAATACCATGTTACAGATATGGAGATTATGTGAATGCGTTATTTGTATGAGAAAGCACTCAATTGATGTATTGTTCTCCATTATATAAACCAAATCTGATTTCAGGAGCCAAATTAAATTGACATAGAATCATACATAGATATCTCCTATATGAATGCAGGTGATACAGCGTTGAAAAACCCCCCATAAGGGGCAAAGCTAGTTTGCTTTCACCCACCTGTTCCCCATATATAAGCTGATCAGTTGCTTTGTTTTTTATTCTTTGTACAGGTATTATGAATTGATGTAAGCATGTTGGATTTAATGTAATTTTCGAACAATCATGTCTAACAATTATACTTATTAACTTTCCGACAGCACAACCCAGGTGCTTTAACACCAGAAGTGCTGTAACAGTGGATGTCTGAATAGTTATTCTAATAAAGATATTACTAGTTTACACTGAATTGTTCTACTTCAACTATTCTGTAGGCGTCTGTTCACACTGGTTGGGGCTTATCGATCCCAACTAAATACAAGAGACCTGAGCTCATACCAGCCTATCATTCCACCCAAGTTTAAGGGGTGGGTCACTGTATAAGGGCAAGTTCCCGGGCAAAACATTCCCTTATTCATTTTCTCTTTGCTTCAGGCCCCGTTATACCTATAACATGTAACAAATAATCGCTACATATCTCTTCTCGCTGTCAGCTCCTTTCATCTATGGCGGGCTCTGAGCCGGTTATTCATGAGATGAGCCGGGATAAAAGAACCCTCATGTTTTATTCTGCTGCGGAGCCGCCATCAAACAGCCAGGGCCGCGCCATTACTTTGAACACAAAGGTGCTATTTGTTGTGTTTCCTTCTTTGCATGTTCCTACATTAACCAAAGAGTTATCCAATCCATCGCCACCGCCGCCAAGCGTCTAGGATTAGGAGAAAAGTCCTCCCTTCCAAACATGAGCTGTGCGCAGTTTGTGTTTGCATAACTGTCCCTGATTTGGAGGGACTGTCCCTCTTTTGAGTCCATGTCACCCTGTCCCTCGTTGTTTTCATTTGTCCCTCTTTGAGGTGTAACATGCAGATCTGCATCAATAAATGATTAATTTGCCTCTTCAAAGTGTTTCTATTGTTGTAACTGTTACATCCTATCTCCTGCCCGTCAATCAATGAGGGGGTGTGGCTTAATTTAACAATTGTCCCTCTTTCCCACCCTGGAAAGTTGGTAGGTACGTGTTTGACATGGTGCTTAATGGACCACAGTTTGGAATGCCCCGCTTTGTGAAACCCCCCAGATCGGCTGCTGGTCTTACCTTTCCTCAAGCCCATGTCGCAGGTGCTGCTCTCGTCCAATCGGGGGCGGGCTTATAATTTCTGGGGCCCCATGCAAAGTTGTGGCTGGGGACCCTAATCAAAGACAAATTTTGTACAGCGAAATTTAATATTAATTCACCTTGGAAGGGATGTAGCCGCAGCCTACTCATGTGCTGTGGGAGTGCGAGCGAACCCAGAGGGTATCACACAGAGGGGTATCCTGCCATTGCCCGTCCATGGCTCAGGGAATCGCCTGGGTATTGCCCATATGGCGGTCCAATTTCTACTCCTATGGCATCCCACATCCCACATTGCTATACCTTTAGTCATACCTACCAACTTTTCAGGGTGGGAAAGAGGGACATTTGTCAAATTAGGCCACACCCCCTCATTGAGGGATAGATAGGAAATAGGATGTAGCAGTTATAACAATAGAAACACTTTAAATAGGCAAATTAATAATTTATTGCTGCAGATCTGCAGGTTACACCTCAAAGAGGGACAAATGGGAACAATGAGGGGCAGGGGGACATGGACTCAAAAGAGGGACAGTCCCTCCAAATCAGGGACACTTGGTAGGTATGCTTCAGCTAGACGCATACTTGGGGCTGCCATTTGTGATTGGCTGCCCGGGCGCTCCCCCAGCTAGAGGTGAGCACCAATCAGCTCGCTAGCTACTGTGATGTCACAGCGTCTTGTATAACTGATGAGCGCACTGATTTAGCAGCAGCCGGCTCAGGTAAGTGTACAGCGGCTTCCTATCTGCTGCACCCTCTGCATTGTGTTATAGTGGACCAAAACCCTGCGGGATCGGCCCGGGGATCTTATAGATCCATTCCCTCCCCATGGGGCATCCAAAATCGGGATGCCCCTCTGTGTGAAACCCCCCCAGGTCGCCTGCTGCACTTACCTTAATCCCGGTCCAACGGCACATGCGCAGGCCGCGGACACATCCCCGTTATCCCTCTAGCAGGACGCGTTCCCGCATCGACTATTTGTGAATTAGAGGGAAGCGCGAGATGCGGCCTCCAGAGCGCTCGGAGCCTCTGAGCTAAGACGTCGTTTAGATGTGCATAGCTCAGCGGCTCCGAGCGCGCTGATTGGACGAGCGCCCGCGCATGCGCCGCAGGGCTGCTGTCCGGTGAGTTGATACGAGCGATCTGAGGGGTTTCACATAGCGGGGAATCCCTATGCCCCTATCGGGGGAGGGGAGCAAAACCCAGGATAGTCAAAATCCTGAGTTTTGGTCCACTTTAAATGGCACCCATCACTCGCCACAGCCCCCCTCCCCCCACTGGGTGCTGATCGGGGGTGCCCCGCTGTGTGAAACCCCCCAGGTAGCCTGAAACTCACCTCCTCCGCTCGTCCAGTCAGCGCGCTCGGATTCATTTGAGCCCCTTTGTCCAGGAGCTCGTCTAATACAAGCAGATTCCCGTATCCAATGTTAACTCTGTAAAACTGCATTTGTAATAGACTATGTACTGTATGTTTCTACCCTGTCTGTAATTACTACTTTGTACAGCGCTACGGAAGATGATGGCGCTATATAAATAAACAATAATAATAATAATAAATAATTAATTAAAAAATTAATAAAAAATCATTTGAGCGCGGTGACGGCTGCATCCCTGCATTTGCTTACATTTGCTCCAGCATCCGGTAGAAGCTAAAACGCTGCCTTACAGATTTTCTCCTGGCGGCGGCCATTTTGAAGCTTCCTCTCCCAGCATCTCAGCCGTGCTGCTGCCTGATTTCAACCGACATAACCGACAATGCACAGGAACCAGGCAGCACTTCCTGTATGCAGGCGGCCTGAAGCTCCAGGAGAAGCCATTTTGTTTGTAAAATTGACCACAGCAGGAGTTAGAAAAAACTGCATTTGAAATAGTCTATGTACTGTATGTTTCTACCCTGTCTGTAATTACTACTTTGTACAGCGCTACGGAAGATGATGGCGCTATATAAATAAACAATAATAAATAATAATAATAATTCGAGTGCGGTGACGGCTGCATCCCCTGCTACCCTCTATCAGGCAGCGTGCCGGCGCTGGCCATTCACAGACACCTTGTGGGTGCACGTGCCCTGCTAGAGGGGATGCGGCCGCTGCTCGCACATGCGCCGTTGGACCGGGAAAGAAGGTGAGGGGTTTCATACCGGGAGAAAGGAACACATTTTGGGCCACTTTATGTGCAGCAATCTGAATTGCCCTGGGGAGGGCTGCATATGAGCACTGTGTGTTGTAAGGGTGTTGGTCCGCTTTAAAGTCCCTGTCCAGGCACATGCTAATTTCCTTCTGGCAGGGACCCAATTGCGGTTCGTGTTCGCTCATCTCTATTCACAAGCGACGCGGCGACCTGGAAACCAGCAGCTGCGCCGCAGTCGCGGTTAATGATGCCGACCCTGGATGTGCGCCGGAGATGCCAGGTGGGAAATGGTGAGTGCAAGAGAATAAGATGGATTCAGGTCCCCATTGTCCTCCCCCATCTCCTGCCTGAGCGCACAGAATGAGATGGATTCAGGTCCCCATTGTCCACCCCCATCTCCTGCCTGAGCGCAGAGAATGAGATGGATTCAGGTCCCCATTGTCCATCCCCATCTCCTGCCTGAGCGCAGAGAATAAGATGGATTCAGGTCCCCATTGTCCTCCCCCATCTCCTGCCTGAATGCAGAAAATGAGATGGATTCAGGGCCCCATTGTCCTCCTCCATCTCCTGCCTGAGCGCAGAGAATGAGATGGATTCAGGTCCCCATTGTCTTCCCCCATCTCCTGACTGAGCGCAGAGAATAAGATGGATTCAGGTCCCCATTGTCCTCCCCCACCTCCTGCCTGAGCGCAGAGAATAAGATGGATTCAGGTCCCCATTGTCCTTCCCCATCTCCTGCCTGAGCGCAGAGAATGAGATGGATTCAGGTCCCCATTGTCCTCCCCCATCTCCTGCCTGAGCGCAGAGAATGAGATGGATTCAGGTCCCCATTGTCCTCCCCGTTCTCCTGCCTGAGCGCAGAGAATGAGATGGATTCAGGTCCCCATTGTCCTCCCCCATCTCCTGCCTGAGCGCAGAGAATGAGATGGATTCAGGTCCCCATTGTCCTCCCCCATCTCCTGTCTAAACGCAGAGAATGAGATGGATTCAGGTCCCCATTGTCCTCCCCCATCTCCTGCCTGAGTGCAGAGAATGAGATGGATTCAGGTCCCCATTGTCCTCCCCCATCTCCTGCCTGAGTGCAGAGAATGAGATGGATTCAGGTCCCCATTGTCCTCCCCCATCTCCTGCCTGAGTGCAGAGAATGAGATGGATTCAGGTCCCCATTGTCCTCCCCCATCTCCTGCCTGAGTGCAGAGAATGAGATGGATTCAGGTCCCCATTGTCCTCCCCCCATC
This sequence comes from Gastrophryne carolinensis, assembly GCA_027917425.1. Taxonomy (NCBI): domain Eukaryota; kingdom Metazoa; phylum Chordata; class Amphibia; order Anura; family Microhylidae; genus Gastrophryne; species Gastrophryne carolinensis. The sequence continues at coordinate 16,131,746 of CM051239.1, read as the reverse complement.
TCCTGCCTGAGTGCATAGAATGAGATGGATTCAGGTCCCCATTGCCCTCCCCCATCTCCTGCCTGAGTGCAGAGAATGAGATGGATTCAGGTCCCCATTGTCCTCCCCCCATCTCCTGCCTGAGTGCATAGAATGAGATGGATTCAGGTCCCCATTGTCCTCCCCCATCTCCTGCCTGAGCGCAGAGAATGAGATGGATTCAGGTCCCCATTGCCCTCCCCCATCTCCTGCCTGAGCGCAGAGAATGAGATGGATTCAGGTCCCCATTGTCCTCCCCCATCTCCTGCCTGAGCGCAGAGAATGAGATGGATTCAGGTCCCCATTGTCCTCCCCCATCTCCTGCCTGAGCGCAGAGAATGAGATGGATTAAGGTCCCCATTGTCCTCCCCATCTCCTGCCTGAGCGCAGAGAATGAGATGGATTCAGGTCCCCATTGTCCTCCCCCATCTCCTGCCTGAGCGCAGAGAATGAGATGGATTAAGGTCCCCATTGTCCTCCCCCATCTCCTGCCTGAGCGCAGAGAATGAGATGGATTCAGGTCCCCATTGTCCTCCCCCATCTCCTGCCTGAGCGCAGAGAATGAGATGGATTCAGGTCCCCATTGTCCTCCCCCATCTCCTGCCTGAGCACAGAGAATGAGATGGATTCAGGTCCCCATTGTCCTCCCCCATCTCCTGCCTGAGTGCAGAGAATGAGATGGATTCAGGTCCCCATTGTCCTCCCCCATCTCCTGCCTGAGTGCAGAGAATGAGATGGATTCAGGTCCCCATTGTCCTCCCCCATCTCCTGTCTGAGTGCAGAGAATGAGATGGATTCAGGTCCCCATTGTCCTCCCCCATCTCCTGTCTGAGTGCAGAGAATGAGATGGATTCAGGTCCCCATTGTCCTCCCCCATCTCCTGTCTGAGTGCAGAGAATGAGATGGATTCAGGTCCCCATTGTCCTCCCCCATCTCCTGTCTGAGTGCAGAGAATGAGATGGATTCAGGTCCCCATTGTCCTCCCCCATCTCCTGTCTGAGTGCAGAGAATGAGATGGATTCAGGTCCCCATTGTCCTCCCCCATCTCCTGCCTGAGTGCAGAGAATGAGATGGATTCAGGTCCCCATTGTCCTCCCCCATCTCCTGCCTGAGTGCAGAGAATGAGATGGATTCAGGTCCCCATTGTCCTCCCCCCATCTCCTGCCTGAGTGCATAGAATGAGATGGATTCAGGTCCCCATTGTCCTCCCCCATCTCCTGCCTGAGTGCAGAGAATGAGATGGATTCAGGTCCCCATTGCCCTCCCCCATCTCCTGCCTGAGCGCAGAGAATGAGATGGATTCAGGTCCCCATTGTCCTCCCCCATCTCCTGCCTGAGCGCAGAGAATGAGATGGATTCAGGTCCCCATTGTCCTCCCCCATCTCCTGCCTGAGCGCAGAGAATGAGATGGATTCAGGTCCCCATTGTCCTCCCCCATCTCCTGCCTGAGCGCAGAGAATGAGATGGATTAAGGTCCCCATTGTCCTCCCCATCTCCTGCCTGAGCGCAGAGAATGAGATGGATTCAGGTCCCCATTGTCCTCCCCCATCTCCTGCCTGAGCGCAGAGAATGAGATGGATTAAGGTCCCCATTGTCCTCCCCCATCTCCTGCCTGAGCGCAGAGAATGAGATGGATTCAGGTCCCCATTGTCCTCCCCCATCTCCTGCCTGAGCGCAGAGAATGAGATGGATTCAGGTCCCCATTGTCCTCCCCCATCTCCTGCCTGAGCACAGAGAATGAGATGGATTCAGGTCCCCATTGTCCTCCCCCATCTCCTGCCTGAGTGCAGAGAATGAGATGGATTCAGGTCCCCATTGTCCTCCCCCATCTCCTGCCTGAGTGCAGAGAATGAGATGGATTCAGGTCCCCATTGTCCTCCCCCATCTCCTGATTGAGCGCAGAGAATGAGATGGATTCAGGTCCCCATTGTCCTCCCCCATCTCCTGTCTGAGTGCAGAGAATGAGATGGATTCAGGTCCCCATTGTCCTCCCCCATCTCCTGCCTGAGTGCATAGAATGAGATGGATTCAGGTCCCCATCGCCCTCCCCCATCTCCTGCCTGAGCGCAGAGAATGAATTGGATTCAGGTCCCCATTGTCCTCCCCCATCTCCTGCCTGAGTGCAGAGAATGAGATGGATTCAGGTCCCCATTGTCCTCCCCCATCTCCTGACTAAGCGCAGAGAATGAGATGGATTCAGGTCCCCATTGTCCTCCCCCATCTCCTGCCTGAGCGCAGAGAATGAGATGGATTCAGGTCCCCATTGTCCTCCCCATCTCCTGCCTGAGTGCAGAGAATGAGATGGATTCAGGTCCCCATTGTGCTCCCCCATCTCCTGCCTGAGCGCAGAGAATGAGATGGATTCAGGTCCCCATTGTCCTCCCCCATCTCCTGATTGAGCGCAGAGAATGAGATGGATTCAGGTCCCCATTGTCCTCCCCCATCTCCTGCCTGAGCGCAGAGAATGAGATGGATTCAGGTCCCCATTGTCCTCCCCCATCTAATGCCTGAGCGCAGAGAATGAGATGGATTCAGGTCCTCATTGTCCTCCCCCATCTCCTGCCTGAGCGCAGAGAATGAGATGGATTCAGGTCCCCATTGTCCTCCCCCATCTCCTGATTGAGCGCAGAGAATGAGATGGATTCAGGCCCCCATTGTCCTCCCCCATCTCCTGCCTGAGTGCAGAGAATGAGATGGATTCAGGTCCCCATTGTCCTCCCCCATCTCCTGTCTGAGTGCAGAGAATGAGATGGATTCAGGTCCTCATTGTCCTCCCCCATCTCCTGTCTGAGTGCAGAGAATGAGATGGATTCAGGTCCCCATTGTCCTCCCCCATCTCCTGTCTGAGCGCAGAGAATGAGATGGATTCAGGTCCCCATTGTCCTCCCCCATCTCCTGCCTGAGTGCAGAGAATGAGATGGATTCAGGTCCCCATTGTCCTCCCCCATCTCCTGCCTGAGCGCAGAGAATGAGATGGATTCAGGTCCCCATTGTCCTCCCCCATCTCCTGCCTGAGCGCAGAGAATGAGATGGATTCAGGTCCCCATTGTCCTCCCCCATCTCCTGTCTGAGTGCAGAGAATGAGATGGATTCAGGTCCCCATTGTCCTCCCCCATCTCCTGCCTGAGCGCAGAGAATAAGATGGATTCAGGTCCCCATTGTCCTCCCCCATCTCCTGATTGAGCGCAGAGAATGAGATGGATTCAGGTCCCCATTGTCCTCCCCATCTCCTGTCTGAGCGCAGAGAATGAGATGGATTCAGGTCCCCATTGTCCTCCCCATCTCCTGTCTGAGTGCAGAGAATGAGATGGATTCAGGTCCCCATTGTCCTCCCCCATCTCCTGCCTGAGCGCAGAGAATGAGATGGATTCAGGTCCCCATTGTCCTCCCCCAACTCCTGTCTGAGTGCAGAGAATGAGATGGATTCAGGTCCCCATTGTCCTCCCCCATCTCCTGTCTGAGCGCAGAGAATGAGATGGATTCAGGTCCCCATTGTCCTCCCCCATCTCCTGTCTGAGCGCAGAGAATGAGATGGATTCAGGTCCCCATTGTCCTCCCCCATCTCCTGTCTGAGTGCAGAGAATGAGATGGATTCAGGTCCCCATTGTCCTCCCCCATCTCCTGCCTGAGCACAGAGAATGAGATGGATTCAGGTCCCCATTGTCCTCCCCCATCTCCTGCCTGAGCGCAGAGAATGAGATGGATTCAGGTCCCCATTGTCCTCCCCCATCTCCTGCCTGAGCGCAGAGAATGAGATGGATTCAGGTCCCCATTGTCCTCCCTCATCTCCTGCCTGAGTGCAAAGAATGAGATGGATTCAGGTCCCCATTGTCCTCCCCCATCTCCTGCCTGAGTGCAAAGAATGAGATGGATTCAGGTCCCTATTGTCCTCCCCCATCTCCTGTCTGAGCGCAGAGAATGAGATGGATTAAGGTCCCCATTGTCCTCCCCCATCTCCTGCCTGAGTGCAAAGAATGAGATGGATTCAGGTCCCCATTGTCCTCCCCCATCTCCTGCCTGAGTGCAAAGAATGAGATGGATTCAGGTCCCCATTGTCCTCCCCCATCTCCTGCCTGAGCGCAGAGAATGAGATGGATTCAGGTCCCCATTGTGCTCCCCCCATCTCCTGCCTGAGCGCAGAGAATGAGATGGATTCAGGTCCCCATTGTCCTCCCCCATCTCCTGCCTGAGTGCAGAGAATGAGATGGATTCAGGTCCCCATTGTCCTCCCCCATCTCCTGATTGAGCGCAGAGAATGTAATATTGACCTCAGCAGGAGTTAGAAAAAGGAAAATTAATATTTAAAGTGGGCCAAAACCCCAAAATCGGGATACCCCGCTGTGTGAAACCCCCTAGGTCACCCCATACACTTACCTTCTTTCCTGGTCCAACGGCGCATGCCGCCAGCGCATCCCCGCTATCCCTCTAGCAGGGCATGTGCCCATGCCAGGCACTTGTGAATGGCCGGCGCAGGCATGTGCCCTGTTAGAGAGAAGCGGGGGATGCGGCCTTTAGCACGCTCAGAGCCGCGTGCCTTAGACGAAGGCGTAGACAACGTAACGTCAGCGGATCTAAGCGCGCTAATTGGACGGGTGGCCGCCCATGCGCCGCAGGACAGGGAAAAGGTGAGTAGGTTTCAGCGATCTAGGTGCCCCAGGGTTTTGGTCCACTTTAAGTGCAGCAATCTGAATTGCCCTGGGGGGGGGGGCTGCAAATGAGCACTGTGTATTGTAAGGGTGTTGGTCCGCTTTAAAGTCTCTGTCCAGGCACATGCTTATTTTCTTACACCTTATCCCCATTGGGTACAGTGTAAAATCAGCCATTATAAAACATCTTAAAATCTCAGATTATGTATAAATACCTTAAGTATTCTAAGCAAAGCCGCCTTTTTGCCACAATTTCTGGGTTGTGGCTGAACTAAGAAGGGTGTGTCATGGGGCAGCTTTGGGAGTCTTGAGCGTGCTCTGCTGTGGTCAGAGACAGCTCTGCCGTGTTCGCTGAGAGCACAAAGGGACAGAGTGGCTGTTTTGCCTGTTCCTGGAGGAATAGAAACATAGAAACATAGAAGGTTGACGGCAGAAGGAGACCATACGGTCCATCTAGTCTGCCCTTATGTATATACTGTATGTTCTCTTTATCTTAGGATAGATGTGTGCTTATCCCAGGCATGTTTAAATTCATTGACTGTTGATTTTTCAACTACCTCTTAATAAAATAAAATTCAACTACCTCTTAATAAAATTGAAAGGAGGAGCAAACTTTGAAGCCCTGCTATGGCTTCTACTTGGCGCTGCAGAACATGGAGAAGCAGCACATGGGACAGGCATGGGGTGAGCTGCTTGCTGCCTTATTGTTGCCGTTGGATTTACATCCCCTTTAAAAACTGTCTTCTCTTCCAAACGCTCAGGGGGGCTGTGGGGGTTCAGGCAGTCTCATTAAGATTATGGGTTAGGGGAGTCTAGCCTAGGCTCCCTGTACAGGGAACATATAGAATCTGTGGTGCCCTCCTTAAAGTGCATCAAAACCCCGGATTTTCACCATTCCAGGTTTTGATTTGTACCCTTGGGGCACCCGGATTTGGGATGCCCCGCTGTGTGAATCCCTGACAGTCGCCCAGTATACATACCCATGCCTGCACCGATGCAGCTCTGCCCCAATCAGCTTCTTTGGCCGTGCAAATTAAAGTGGACCAAAACCCAGGATTTTGACTATCCCGGGTTTTGGTTCTTGCCCTCGGGACACCCCAATCAGGGGCGCCCCGCTGCGTTAAACCCCCCTCCCATCCCCCGATCTCACTCACCCTTCCCCGGCCCTACGACACATGCGCGTCCGCTCGTCCAATTAGTGCGCTCGGATCTTTTCATGTTAGCACGTCTAAGCCAGAGTCTAAGGTGAGAGGGTATGAGCGCACTGACGGCCGCATCCCCCACTTCCCTCTAACAGGCATTCACAAATGCCTGACGCGGGCACGCGCCCTGCTAGAGGGATATCGGGGATGCGGCTCGTCGGATCGGGATACAAGGTAAGTGCATGGGGTGACCTGGAGGGTTTCACACAGCGATGCATCCCGATTTTTGATAACCTGGGGGGGGGGGGAATTGATCGGCCCAGGGAATCTATAAGATTCCCGGGTTGATTGGTGTGGGTTTTGGTCCACTTTAAAGATTGTGTTCTCTTCCAAACACTCAGGTGGGCTGGGGAGCTTCAGGCACATGTTCTCTCTGTAAGGTGATGGGTTAGGGGAGTTTAGACCAGGCTCCCTGTACAGTGAATATATAGAATCTGTGGTGGGCCCCCTTAAAGTGCATCAAAACCGAGGATTTTCACTATCCCAGGTTTTGGTTTGTACCCTTGGGGCACCCTAATTTGGGATGCCCCGCTGTGTGAAACCCTAAATGTCTGGCATTACCACTGTGCCGATGTAGCTCTGCTCCAATCAGCTTCTTTGGCCGCACATATTAATGTGCAGCTAAGGAAGCTGAAGGGTCGGGCCACTGGTGGGGTTTCACGAGTACCAAATCAGGATGCCGCAGGGGGGGGGTATTTAACTGCACCTAGCATCTTAAAGACCCTAGGTCCGGTTTTAGTCCACTTTAATAAACAGCTCATATAGAATCTTGACCCCCAAACCCACAACCTATAAAAGTCTGTGCTCAGTCCCAAGGGTAGCACAGATCATTTCTATAATCTATGGGTCGGAAGCCCCCCTAACCCTTGACTATGGCAGAGCGTATTGCTAATATGCACCAGATAAGATACAAACTGCCAGAACGTATAAGGTTCTTAAATGGCTGTGCAACAAGATTAGTCTCATTAATTAATTAAGTGATTACATCTAATTAAAGAAACGTATAAATCGATTTAACCATTTCCATAACCAAGGTTTACATATACCAACGACAATGGCTGGGAGACCCCCTTACGACAGGCAGTTGAGAAGTATCCCTCGGGAAGTGTTTACGGGCAGTCTCAGCTAGCTGTATTAAAGTGGACCAAAACCCAGGATTTTGACTATCTTGGGTTTCAGTGCTTGCCCCTGGGGCACCCTGTTCGGGGATGCCCCACTGTGTCAAACCCCCCAGATCTCTCCTTCCCTGGTCCTACGGGGCATGCATAACTCTCTTGTCCAATCAGCACACTCGGATCTGCTCAGGCCCCTTCGTCCAGGTAACATAGTAACATAGTAACATAGTATGTGCGGCTGAATAAAGACTTTAGTCCATCCAGTTCAGCCTGTTTAACTCCTTCCAGTGGTCTAGTAGCCATAGCTGGTAATGTTATTACATGCCAGGAAGGCATCAAGGCCACTTTTGAACGTTTTTACTGTATCCATCATTACTACCTCCTCTGGCAGCGAGTTCCATAGTCTCACTGCTCTTACAGTGAAGAATCCCCTCCTATGTTGGTGGAGAAAGCACCTTTCCTCTACCCTTAGTGGATGCCCTCGGGTTATGGTTACACTCCGGGGTATAAATAGATTGTGGGACAGATCTTTGTAATGACCCCGAATATATTTATACATAGTTATTAGATCACCCCTCAATTGTCTTTTTTGTAGACTAAATAAACTCGTGCTCGTGGACCTGAGTGGACTGGCAGACGTGGCCCATGCTGGCCATTCACAAATGCCTGGTGTGGGCTCGCGCCCTCTAAAGATATTTAGCGGGGATGTGGCCGCTGTTGCCCTTGCGGCAGCTGTTGCTGCCCTTGGACCAGAAAAGAAGCTGAGTTTCCGGGCGACCTCAGAGGTTTGACACAGCAGGGCTTCCCGAATCTGGATGACACGGGGGGAGCGAGCATGCCTGCCACTTTAATGCCAGCTCTGTGAAATTCACGTCCGTGCGTTAGAAGAGCCCGTAAGGGCCATGCGGGCTGGTAGCCTTCAAGGTTCGGGTCCCACTGGGGCACCCTGGATTGCCGAGGCCAACTCACCTCCTCCTTGACCTACGGCGCATGCGCGGCTGCTCGCCCCAATCAGCGCGCTCAAAGCCACTGACATCACGTAATCTAAGGCTTCGTCTAAGGCCAACGGCTCCGAGCTTGCTAGCGGGCGCATCCCCCGCTGCCCTCTAACAGGGAGCGTGCCCGCGCCGGACATTCACAATACCTGGCACGCGCCCCACTTGAAGGATAGCGGGGATGCGGCCACAGCTCGCGCATGTGCCCTTGGAGCGGGAAAGAAGGTGATTTTTCCGGGTGAACTGGGTTTTTTTTCACACCGGGGAATCCCAATTCTGGATGACACAGGGGGAGCGAGTCTAGTCATAGACTCCAGGGTGGGTTTTGTCTACTCTAATGCCAGCTCTATGAAATTCACGTCTGTGTGCCAGAAGAACCCATAAGGGCTATATGTGCTGGTAGCCTTCAGGGTCAGGGTCTGGCCACTCGGCCTCCCCACCCCGGTCTATCAGCCCACATAGCTGGTGTCGGGGCTGATCTTTTATGAATAGAGGGAGGAAGTGGGATATTTTGCCCACGAAACGCGTGGCTCTGGATGTTGGCAGGCGGTGGGGAGACCCTATTGGTTTGATATGTTGATATTATGGATATTGATTTAATTTGCATTCATCAGTTGACATGTTAATTCTTATAGTGATCTGATCAGATGATAGTGATTTGATACGGCTGTTTCTGCCTTTGTGCTGTTGTGGTTTCTGATTTTGAGACCGGTTATATGAGAGCTGCTTTATATTATTGGCACTATTGCACTTTAAATAGATATCATTCATTATATTATTCTTGCACATTTTGCACAAATAGTTATTAAAATCATTTAGTATATGGATTTCATGCTGTATTCTGATTATGATGAGGCATCAATTTTCTCCCCACCGCTTACACATCCTGTATGTTTGTATGTCCTGTGTGCTATTGTCTTATGTTTTTTAATGTCTTTTTAATATGGCCATTGTATAGGATGTGGTTGTAAACATTTAATAAAGTTTGATATTCATTTTTGATTCTGAGTTGGCGCGCCTTCCCTATTGTGTTTTTGATGTTTCATGGATAGAGGGGGCCCCACGTCATTTTCTTTTGCATTTTTAAGGTTTGATAGTGCACATTGTAGTTGTATTTCATTTGAAAATGTCATAAAGCCCTCATTTCAGTTTGGTGGGGGGGTGGAGGGGTTTAAAAAATAAAATTTAGCAGAAAACAGCTAAAATAGGGTCGCCTTAAAGGAACATTCCAGGCAAAGGCTTTTGTTTGGAATGTCCCTTTAAGACAATTTTTATTTTTTTTTTTATTTAGGGAGCACATCGTTTTCAATCCCTTGGCGTATCTATCTGGGCAAATCCCATGCGTCCACCTCGGATGGTCTCCTTATCTCTCCCGCGGGTTGTTTATGAGAATCTTCTTCACCGCTGGTAGTTTTTCCATTCCGCGTTATGACCCTTTTCCACCGCTATCCAACAACCCTGCATTTTAATTAACTGCATGGCAACACACTGCAGGCTTTGTTCACCTCGGTCAAATGTTAAACAGAAATAGAGCTGTAGCCAACACTTACACAGACTCCAGCCAGGCAAACGCTGGGGGGGGGGGAGGGCGCAGGGGGGGGGGGGGACTAGAAAAAAATAAACTGCATTCAAATGAAGCGGGAGACGCGGGCAGCTGTTACATTAACTGCCATTAATAACAGCGAAAGTAAGACAATTAGCGCCGACAGAAAGTGACAAGGAAAAAAATAACGCAGCCATTCATAATGAAGAGGAGCTGTGGGTGCGCAAGAGGAGGGGGGAGGAGGGGGGGTAAGAGGATCTGATTTATCTAAGCTGACCTAAAGGGAAATACTCACTAACATCATATTGTTGTTACCCAGTTGTAGTTATTTACAGGGTATTTACAGGTATTATTTACAAGTATAGTGATGAGCAGGGGACTTAAAATCACTTGGTTAACCAGCCCATGAGCTCCTTAGCCACGCCCCCGGGGAGCTTCTCAGCTGATCAATGACATATCTTCCAGCTGTCCCTGATTTAGAGGGAACCTCGTTGTTCTCATTTGTCCCCCTTTGAGGTGTAACATGCAGATCGGCAGCAATAAATTATCCATTTGCCTCTTCCAAGTGTTTCTATTGTTGTTACATCCTATCTCCTATCCACCAATCAATGAGCGGGTGTGGCTTCATCCATCTCTCAATGAGGGGGTGTGGCTTTATTTACATAGTGTTCCTTTTTTTTAGTTAATGTCTCCCTGTCCTTCGTTGTTCTCATTTGTCCCTCTTTGAGGTGTAACATGCAGATCTGCAGCAATAAATGATTCATTTGCCGGTTTAAAGTGTTTCTATTGTTGTGATTGTTAGAATGTATCTCCTATTATCCCTCAATGAGGGGGTGTGGCTTCATCCATCCCTCAATGAGGGGGTGTGGCTTCACCCATCCCTCAATAAGGGGGTGTGGCTTCATCCATCCCTCAATGAGGGGATGTGGCTTCATCCATCCCTCAATGAGGAGGTGTGGCTTCATCCATCCCTCAATGAGGGGGTGTGGCTTCATCCATCCCTCAATGAGGGGGTGTGGCTTCATCCATCCCTCAGTGAGGGGGTGTGGCTTCATCCATCCCTCAGTGAGGGGGTGTGGCTTCATCCATCCCTCAATGAGGGGGTGTGGCTTCATCCATCCCTCAATGAGGGAGTGTGGCTTCATCCATCCCTCAATGAGAGGGTGTGGCTTCATCCATCTTTCAATGATGGGGTGTGGCTTCATCCACCCTCAATGAGGGGCGTGGCCTCATTTACATATTTTACTACATACAGAGCTGCCTCCTTATTGCCAGTAACATTTTGGGCCTCATACCACCCCTGTACATGGCCTGCCCAGAATGCAAGGGGGGGGGGGGGGGGTTAAAGCAGTGTGCCAGGGCTCCTGTTTTTTTCCCAGTGCCCAATACGATTTTTGGGGTGGGGGGGCAAGCAGCATTTTTTTACATTTTGCTGGGGAATCTATAGCCCCTCCCCCAGTGTGCTGATTTTTAACTATCCATCCCCCACGACAGCCGTTTGCCCGGATCGTCACCTCTCACCGGATTCCTTTAAATGGACCTTTACAAGAAGTGGTTGGGTGCCCCTGCTCTAGAGCCAGGTCATGTGGGTTTTGGTCCGCTTTAACGGCTCTCCCTTCCCTCCTCTTGTCAGCAGAAGATGGAAAATGATCGGCTGTTATTTAAGCTTCTAGAGAATTAGTTGTCTAACAAGCTGTTTATTGAATACACATCAGAAATCCTACAGAACCTTATTTCCTTCCTTTTGCTTTTCGCTTGACGCTAAACGACGTCGGCTGCTTGTTAAATCACATTTGCGGGGAAAGAAGAAAGGCCGGCGCTAAGTAACGGAAGGTTGTAGCGAGTCAGCGGCGAGAGAAGCCGTGTCACTATTAATGACCAGCAAGGCGCGCACCTCCGAGCAGCATCTCGGCAGCCAATCAATAGCCGCAGCATCTGCGCTCACATTCATCAAAATTAAATGGACGCTCATTCAATCCGGATGACTTAAGTATTTCACAGTCGCTGAGTAACGAGCTTCAAACAGGATCATCCATAAGGATTCCGGAACATTTGATGGATAAATCGAGGAATCGAGTGCTCTGATTGGCCGCCATGGTTCCGTCAGCCATGTGACTGCGGTGGGCAATCACAGCGCTGGATTTCTCAGGGGAACAGAGGAGAAAATAAGACTTCTCCTGATTACCGCCATTAATGGACGTTGGCAATCGGGATCCCTCCCTGCCCCCGGAACAACACTTTTACCTATCTTATATGTTTCCCACACCCTGTACATACAGATTGCCCACATTAATCCGGACCTTCACCCTGAATAAGAGTCTATCTTATATGTTTCCCCCCTGTACATACAGATTGCTCACATTAATCCGGACCTTCACCCTGAATAAGAGCCTATCTTATATGTTTCCCTCACCCTGTACATACAGATTGCTCACATTAATCCAGACCTTCACCCTGAATAAGAGTCTATCTTATATGTTTCCCCCACCCTGTGCATACAGATTGCCCACATTAATCCGGACCTTCACCCTGAATAAGAGCCTATCTTATATGTTTCCCCCACCCTGTACATACAGATTGCTCACATTAATCCGGACCTTCACCCTGAATAAGAGCCTATCTTATATGTTTCCCTCACCCTGTACATACAGATTGCTCACATTAATCCGGACCTTCACCCTGAATAAGAGCCTATCTTATATGTTTCCCTCACCCTGTACATACAGATTGCTCACATTAATCCGGACCTTCACCCTGAATAAGAGCCAATCTAATATGTTTCCCCCACCCTGTACATACAGATTGCTCACATTAATCCAGACCTTCACCCTGAATAAGAGTCTATCTTATATGTTTCCCACACCCTGTACATACAGATTGCTCACATTAAATATCATCCTACCTGCATCTACTGCACGTTATGAGCCTTTAAACATCAAAGATGGCGGCTCATGGAACATCAGGCAGCCTGCAAACAGGAAGTGTCATCTGACTGTGCTGCTCTGCATTCTGGGATTGCTGACCTTTTCCTGACCCCAGCTCTGCTCTGTCTGAGCAAAGCACAGCTATAACCCCGCCCCCCCTGCACTTTATCCCACTCTCCTCAGTAATTGTGATGCTTCTGAGTCAAGATGGCGGCGCCCGTATCCTAAAGTCCCGAACAGAGTTGCAGCCCAGTGGGGGAAAGAATAATAAGTAAGTGACTAAAAACTTAAAATACATTAATTTTAGATGCTGGGCTGGGTTTGGGCTGTTTAATAAATCACGGTGAAGGTCCGGTTTAAGCTTCAGTATAGTAGAGGCAGATGCTGGGGCAGAGTTGGGTATTTGCCCCCACATCCATGATTGCAGGGGCAGAGTGTCCTGGCTGGGGACGTGTTACAATGAGGCCAGGTTGGGGGTTCCTTAGAAAGCAGGGGGTGGAGGGGAGCATGCTGGAGGCTACACCCAACCCAAGTGGCCCTAAAGCAGTGGGCCAAGGGGAATTCTCCCTGTGCTTCCAATGACCAGTCCTCCCCTGCTGATGAGCCAAAAATGGAAGCAGCGGGCACAGCCTATTTTAGTCTAGTTTTAGGGCCTTATTCATGAAGGGATAGCGTCAGTTAGCGCCTTGTAAATGAGAGGTAGCGGCAGGTGAACGCCAGACGCGGCACGCAATTACACATTTATCAAGCAGAATCTGTTGAGCGACTGGGATAGCGCCATGTAGCATCCGATTCATCATTATACCTGCCTCAGCGAACAGCGCCGGCGTTCAGCCTAGCAGAGCGCCGCGTCTTACCTCTCGCTACCTGTCGCTCTCCCATACATTTCAATGGACACTCTTTTATTTCTCTTTAAAAAGGTTTTTTTTTATAGTTTTGTTTTTATTCTCAAATAATGTTGTGACCTCTCCTGGCCTAGAAAAAGACATTTTTTTTAAATGAGGCCCTTATTTATGAAAGGATAGCGTCAGGTAGCGCCTGGTTAATGAGAGGTAGCGACATATAGCGACTGGTGAACACTGGACACGGCACGCAATTACACATTTATCAAGCAGAATCTGTTTAGCGACTGGGATAGCGCCATGGTGCGTCTGATTCATCATTTTCACAGCCTCAGCGAACAGCACCGGCGTTCAGCCTTGCACAGCGCCAGGTATGACCTCTCGCTACCTGTCGTTCTCCCATACATTTCAATGGACGATCCTTTTCTTCTCTTTAAACCGGGTTTTTGTTGTTTTTTTTTTTTTGCCAAAAATTCACAAATAATTCTGTGACCTCTTCTGACATTGAAAAAGCTGTTTTTTCACATTTTTATGAGTTTTTTAAAAAATCTTCAGAAATGACATTACAGGTCTGCCATTAAAGTGTTCATGTTACAATGTTGTTACAATGTAATTCCATATGTTTTCGCTTTGTTACTAGTTGATAGATGCTGAAAAACAGACTTTAATCACACCGCCTCCTGCGCTCTGGGCTTCAGAGAAGCATTTTTCAGCGCCAGAGATTTGTGAGGCTGTTTTTTTGCTGAATATGGTGTAAGTCGGTCGCTATGAGCAGTCGCTACCATGCGCTCCCATACAGCGCTGTACTGGTCAAATAGAGACTCCTCACAATGTTTTCAACATTATTGAACAGCAACTGAGTCGCTATAAACTAGCGACCCACCGCCGAGCACAGCGACTACTAGCGGGCGCTCTGAAAATGCTGCTACAGACGCTCATCTGTCGCTACCTGCCGCTAATGATGAATCAGCCTGTATGTTTTCAGTTTTTATATATTTATGCAGAATTCGCATTACAGGTCTGGCATTAATGTGTTCAAGTTACAATGTAATAACAATGTAATTCCCTATGTTTTCGCTTTGTTACTGGTGGATACATGGTAAAAACAGTCTTTAATCACACAGCCTCCGGCGCTCTGGGCTTCAGCGGAGCATTTTTGAGCGCCGGTGGTCTGTGAGGCTGTTTTTTTTGCTGAATATGCTGACCAGTCGCTAACATTCAAACCCCATACTGCGCTGTACTGGTCATTTAGCGACTCCCCACAATGTATTCATCAATGCTAAACAGAGACTGAACTAGCGACTAACGGCCGAGCACAGCGACTACTAGCGGGCGCTCTGAAAATGCTGCTACAGACGCTCATCTGTCGCTACCTGCTGCTAATAATGAATCAGCCTGGCCGTCTGTTTTTAGTTTAGTTTTAGTTCAGACTCTACTACCGTATTTGCCGGCGTATAAGACGACCCCCCAACATTTCCACTCAAAATATAGAGTTTGTTATATACTCGCCGTATAAGATTACTCCCTCTTCCGCTCACCGAATAAAACGTAAAAGAACATCAGATTACACTGCAGCCGCATCCCTGCTCGCCTTTAGTTTGGGATGTGCCCACACTGGTTATTCAGAATGCATCCCAGCTAAAGGCATAGCAGGGATGCAGCTGCAGTATAATGTGGTTTGGGCTCTGGGAAAAGGGCCAGATGGGGGGTTTCACACAGATTGGGATACCCCTGGAGTAGGGAACAAAACCCAGTGGGGCCTCCCAAATTTGGAATCCCCACTGTGTGAAAAACCCCCGACTGGCCTTTTTCCCAGAGCGCACATCAGATTACACTGCAGCCGCATCCCTGCTCGCCTTTAGTTGGGGACGTGCCTGTGCTGGCTATTCAGAATGCGTCCCAGCTAAAGGCATAGTAGGGATGCAGCTGCAGGGTAATCTGATGTGCGCTCTGGGAAAAAGGCCAGTCGGGGGTATTTCACACAGTGGGGATTCCAAATTTGGGAGGCCCCACTGGGTTTTGTTCCCTACTCCAGGGGTATCCCAATCTGTGTGAAACCCCCCATCTGGCCCTTTTCCCAGAGCCCAAACCACATTACACTGCAGCTGCATCCCTGCTCGCCTTTAGTTGGGGACGTGCCTGTGCTGGCTATTTAGAATGCGTCCCAGCTAAAGGCATAGTAGGGATGCAGCTGCAGGGTAATGTGGTGTTGGCTCTGGGAATAGGGCCAATAGGGAGGGTTTTACAGTGGGGCATCCCGAATTGGAATGCCCCAGTGGGTTTGTTCCCTACTCCAGGGGCATGCCAAATTGGGTTCCCTCTACTGTGTGAAACCCCCCAACTGGCCCTTTTCCCAGAGCCCAAACCACATTACACTGCAGCCACATCCCTACTAGATTGGACGCATTCTGAATAGCCAGCACAGGCCCCAACTAAAGGCGAGCAGGGATGTGGCCGCAGTGTAATGTGGAGTCTGGGAAATAGGCCAAACGGGGGATTCAGACAGGGGGGCATCCCATTCTGCTGCCCCTGATGCAGGGAACAAAACCCAGTAGGGCATCCCAAGTTGGGGTGCCCCCTGTGTAAACTCCCCCAAGTTGGGATGCCCCCTGTGTAAACTTCCCCAATGACCCCGTTTCCCAGAGTCCACACCACATTACACTGCGGCCACATCCCTGCTCGCCTATAGCTGGGGACATGCCTGGGTTGTTTAGATCTAATGGCATAGTGTGTAATGTGTGGGGTCTGGGAAAGGGGCCAGTTGGGGGTGTTACACTGGGGGATGCCCCATAGAAACTTTTTTTTTTAATAAATCTTAAATAAATCATACCTCAGATGCTGAAGAGTCCCCTTCAAAGTGGAGAGCAGCGAGGGCGATGTGAGGAGGGCGATGTCAGGAGCCAGCCCCCTGCCTGCCCACACAGTGCCTGAGAGCTCGGCGCTCACCCTGCTGGCCTGCTCAGTCTCTCCCTGCCCTGATCAACTAGTGCTGCCTGAGCAAGAGCATCGCTCTGCAGGAGGAGGAGGACGACGATCCTGCCCAGCTTGGTGAAGGTAAGTACATTTACTGCGACGGCGTTGGACATGACAGCGTGGGACAACTGCATGCGCCGCCGGACGCGGGACCACAGATAAAGAATCGGGGCAGTCCCGGGAAAATCAGGACAGTTGGGGGGTATGTATGTGACCCAGGTGCCCCCGGCGTATAAGACGACCCCCCCCCCACTTGGAGGCATGTTTTACAGGGGCAAAAAGTCGTCTTATACGCCGGCAAATACGGTATATATATATAGACAATATTAAAAACAATTGCACCAATAGGTAGTCCTAATGCTCTGATAAAAATAAATCAGAGACTTTATCACCTCCATACTGGGAATATCACATCAGAAACAAATCTAATGCCCTTATTCATCAAGCGATAGCGCCAGGTAGTGTCTGACGAGCGCCAGGTAGCGGCAGCTAACGGCGACTACCGACTCAAGTACGCCCGGCGGTGGTCACAATGACGCATTTATCAAGCAAAATGAGGCTAGCGCCGGCGAGAGCGACGGCTAGCGCGGCATTCATCATGAAGCCGCCTGGACCGAACAGCGCCGCTGCAAATTCCCTCACAGCGCCAGGTATGAGCTGTCGCTCCCTGGCGATGTCCAATGCATTTCAATGGAGCAATCTATAATTATTCATAATTAATTGGTATTATTTTTTTTTTTTTTTTTATGTCAAAAAATCGGAGAACACTTCTGCAATGTTAGGATTTATTTTTAAGTAAAAAAAAAAATTTAAAAAAATATGTGCAGAATTGATCTAACAGGTCTGAGATTAATGTATTCATATTACAAAATGATTCTAAAAACATGTATAATGTTACATTCAAAAAATATGGTTGTTTAGGGGTTAAAAACTAGTTAATACACATCGCCGCCAGCGCTCTGGGGTTTAAACAAGGAATGGGCAGCGACAGCACATTCGGAGCGTGATTTGTTGATGAATATGAAGCTAGCCGTTCGCTCTGGCCATTCGTTGTCAGGCGCTCACATACAACGCTGGACCTGTGAAACAGCGACCCCCCAGCCCGTATTCAACATTACCGCACACCGACTGAGTCGCTGTCATCAAGCTAACGCCGGCCAAGCACAGCGAATACTGGCTGGCGCTGAAAAAATCACGATACAGTCGCTCATCTGTCGCTACCTGGCGCTATTAATGAATCGGCCTCTAAATTCATAATGTTACACATATCCTAGATACTTCTCCTATCCAATACAGAAAAGATACAATAAATATAAATGTGGCAAAATATATATATATCCAACCATGTGCAATAAGCTGCATTGAAACAAATTGATGAGAGCAGCTGAGCTTCTCCTATTATAAAATGCAAATGCTGAAATGGCAGCAATACCAGTAATCAAGCGGGCAGGCTAATTCATCACTAACGCCAGGTAGCGACAGAAGAGCGTCTGTAGCAGGCATTTCAGAGCGCCCGCTAGTAGTCGCTGTGCAGCAATGATGAATACATTGTGAGGAGTCGCTATTTGACCAGTACAGCGCTGTATGGGAGCGCATGTTAGCGACTGGTCAGTGCAACCGACTCACAACATATTCATCAAAAAAACAGCCTCACACACCTCCGGCGCTCAAAAATGCTTCGCTGTAGCCCAGAGGCCCGGAAGCTGTGATTAAAGGTTGTTTTTTAGCATGTATCCACCAGTAACAAAGCGAAAACATATGGAATTACATTGTAATAACATCGTAACATGAACACATTAATGCCAGACCTGTAATGTCATTTCTGCAGAAATATATAAAACATGAAAAATATTTTCAAAAATGGCTTTTTCTAGGTCAGGAGTGGTCACAACATTATTTGAGATTAAAAAAAAATAAAATGAAGAAAAACCCCCTGTTTAAAGAGAAATAAAGGAACGTCCATTGAAATGCATGGGACAGCGCCAGGTAGCGAGAGGTAATACGTGGCACTCTGCAAAGCTGAACGCCGGCGCTGTACGCCGAGGCTGGGATAATGATGTATCAGACGCTACATGGCGTTATCCCAGTCGCTCAACAGAATCTGCTTGATAAATGTATAATTGCGTGTCGTGTCCGGCGTTCACCTGCCGCTACCTGTCATTTACAAGCACTACCTGGCGCTATCCCTTCATGAATAAGGCCCTAATTATATCCTACAAAACTATGATTGAGTAAAATACTATTCACCTATACCTAATATTTCTAACATATTTGGTACCAACTATAAATAATACTACTAAAGTGCAATATACTTGGGAAGGAGAATAAAAAATAACACAAGTTAGGTCAAATAAATGAGCAAAGAGCATATGAGATGCTTCCCCTATGGAAATCTGTATATCATCCGAGGGCTGGTGCTAAATAAATAACCTCACGCGTTTCGCCACCACCTGTGGTGATGAGCCAAAGCGGGGACGATGCGGTTCAAAAGCCCTCTGCCCGGATAATCCTCAAGTATCCTGCATTTGATACTCACACACGCTCCAGCAATCACTACCCTGTGAACTGGTATAGAATTCCCTTGGACCCCTGACCAAAAAAAAAAAAAAGTAGATCAAAACCAAAGATTTTAGATTTTAGATGTTGTCTTTTAGGGGCGCTGTGACGCGCTTACAACACGGAGCTTCAAAGGAGGGAGTAAGGGCAGGGGGGCGCTAAGGTCGGAACTAAGGCCAGATGTTTCGGTCCAGCATAGGTCAGCCTGTGTACAGCTGGAGCCCATTGTTTTCATAGGGAGCCAGATGTACACAGGCCACACCCACCTACAGGGAGGTTAGGCGTGACCTGCGTATGGCCTTGTTTTTAATGAGTAATGGCTGTACACAGGCCTTACCCAACCACTGGGACGGGTTGGCACACTCTGTGTACAGCCAAGCCCATTGCTTTTAAAGGGTTTGGCTGTACACAAGGCACAGCCCACTCACTGGTACAGATAGTTGTGTCCCGTGTACAACCGGCGCCTATCGTTTTTAATGGGAGCTGGCTCTGCACAGTCTACACCCACCCACTAGGAGAGGTGGGCATTGCCAGTGCCCATTGTTTCCAATGGGAGCCAGCCATACACAGGCCACGCCCACCCAGGGCAGTGTATCATTCAACCTGTTGTTAAAATATAACTTTTAATGTCCAAAATTAAAAAGCCAAACGTGGAAAAAGATAGATCTGTGCAAAATAGCATTATGATCCAGACGCCGCTATATCCTGTCAGAAACCCATAACACGTTTCAGGCTGCTCAGGCCCTTAATCATATTATGTCACACCAACCCAGGGGACGGGTGGGGGTGGCCCGTGTATGGAAGGTACCCATTGTTTTTAATGTGATCCAGCTGGAAACAGGCCACAGCCCACTCACTGGTACAGATAGGCGTGGCCTGTGTACAATCAGTGCCCATTGTTTTCAATGGGAGCCGCTGTACACAGTCTACACCCACCCACTGGGAGAGGTGAGCATGGCCTTTGTGCCACTGACACCTATTGTTACAGCTGGATTACATTAAAAAAAAAGGGGACCTTCCAGACACGGGCCACCCCCCCTTCCCCTGGGTGGGTGTGGCCTGTGTATGGCCGGCTCCCATTGAAAACAATAGGCGCCGGCGGTACACAGGTCATTCCCACCTCTCCCAGTGGGTGGGTGTAGACTGTGTACAGCCAGCTGCCCTTGAAAACAATGGGCGCGGTTGTACACAGGCCACACCTATCTGTACCAGTAAGTGGACTGTATATACATTCCATGCCCACCCTCTGGGATAGGTGGGCATGGTCTGCATATTACCAGCGCCCATTGTTTCCAATGGTAGCCAGCCATTCACATGCCACTTCCACCCAGGGAGCAGGTGTGTGTGGCCCATGTATGGAAGGCGCCTGTGTTTTCAATGTGATCCAGCTGTATACAGGCCACAGCCCACTCACTGGTACAGATAGGCGTGGCCTGTGTACAACCGGTGCCCTTGTTTTCAATAGAAACCGCTGTACACAGTCTACACTCACCCGCTGGGAGAGGTGAGCATAACCTTTGTACCACTGATGCCCATTGTTACAGCTGGATCACATTAAAAAGAATGGGCGCCTTCCAGACACGGGCCACCCCCAACTGCCCCATAGGTGGATGGTGGCCTGAGTATGGACAGCTCCCATTGAAAACAATGGGCACGGTTGTACACAGGCCATGCCCACCCTCTGGGATAGGTGGGCATGGTCTGTATATTACCAGCGCCCATTGTTTCCAATGGTAACCAGCCATTCACAGGCCACTTCCACCCAGGGAGCAGGTGGGTGTGGCCCATGTAGGGAAGGCGCCTGTTGTACATAAGCCACACCTATCTGTACCAATGAGTGGGCTGTGTACACAGGCCATGCCCACCCTCTGGGATAGGTGGGAATGGTCTGTATATCGCCAGTGCCCATTGTTTCCAATGGAAGCCAGCCGTACAAAAGCCACACCTACCCACTGGAACAGGTGGGCACGGCCTGTTTACGGCAGTTGTCCATTGTTTTCAATAGGACCTGGCTGGAAACAGTGTAGGCCCACCCACCAGGCAGAAACAGGGATGCGGGAGGACGATCAGATGCAGGAGGAGGTGAGTGGACTTTTGGAAAGAGGACATGTGACAATGAGATAGCACGAGGGGTTTGATAGCATCCAGGATCATTCCTTAGTCTTACCTGTCCTCCTTGGAAGCTGCATCATTCTGGCAGCTTGGGACCCCAGTCAAAAACTAATTATGTACATGGGAAATATTGCTGATAAGGGGGGCCCATAAGATGCAAGGGACCCAAAGCAGAAGCTCCTTAGTACCATCGTGGTAGAAAAAAAGGCCTTTAGAATAGGACGATGGCATGTGACAGTTAGGTAGTAAGAGTCATGGCCAGTCTAAGACCGGATATGCAGAGGTCATGTGAAGAGATCATGTGACAATGAGACCCCCAGTCATGGCCAGTCTAAGACTGGTTAAGCATGTGGGTAAGATTGCCGATACCATTGTGCTACAAAAAGAGCCCTTAGAATAGGAAGATGTCATGTGACAGTTAGGTACTAAAAGGGATTTAACAGGATACAAACTGATAACCTACCCTCACCGCGGCCAGATTCTAATTGGCCAATAGCAAAAAAGCATTGAAACCAGTCCTCCTCGGCAGCTGCACCATATTCACAGCCTGGGCCACATGTAACCCCCTGGGGCCCCTATTGACCGGCCCAGCTTCTTCATTGTAATGGATCCTTGTTTTCTCTCCTTAGCCCTCATCGCTGTAACAAAAGAGACCGCTGTTCATTTGTCCCCAGGGGGAAAATGTCTCCTGTTATCTTCTAATCCATCCGACTCTCCGCCTCTGTTAGCAGCAGCAAAGTTATGAATCAATATCGGATGCGGCTAAAGATTTCTACAGCCTGAAATTGCTCTGCTCCAAAAAAAGCCAATACAATCCAATGATGGTCGCTCTCCGTGGTGCTGAAAGGCAGCTCTCCCCCAGCTGAGCCCCTAAACGTGGCCTGTAATAAATGGTGACAGCTTATAAGAGGGACACAGGGGCTGCCTAGAATGTTGGGGAGGGGGCGTGCGGGGCTTTGTTACACAATGAGTCACTGACGCATTACACTGATTCTGAGCTTAAAGTGGACCAAAACCCAGGGTTTTGCTCCTTGCCCGCGGCGCGCCCCGATTAAGGGATGCCCTGCTGTGTGAAATCCCCCAGATCTCCCAAACTCGCCTCTTCCCAGTCCTGCGACGCATGCGTGGCCGCTTGTCCAATTAGTGCTCGGGTCAACGTCCAGGAGCTCGTCTAATGCAAGCGGATCCAAACATCCCCCGCTACCCTCTAACAGGGAGCATGCCCGCTTCGGCCATTCACAAATTCCTGGCGCGGGCACGCCTCTTGCTAGAGGAATAGTGGGCATGCAGCCGCGGCTCATGCATGCACCATTGGGCCGAGGAAGAAAGTGAATTTATGGGTGACCTGGGGGTTTCACACAACGGGGCATCCCAATTTTGGATGCCCCAGGGGAGGGAATCGATTAGCCCGGGAATCTTATAGATTCCTGTGCCAATCTCTGTGGGTTTTGGTACACTTTAAAGTTTATTTTATTATTTGTAAAGGTCTTTAAACAAAACGCATAATCTTTTTCCCTGAAAATAAGACAGGTCTTATATTAAAGAGAAGTATGCCCCAAGGACTGGAACTCTGATGGCCCTGGAGTATTTTAAACTCCAGGACCATCAGAGTTCCACTCCTTGGGAAAGACTCCAGGGCCATCAGAGTTCTATTTCTTTTGGAAAGGCTCCAGGGCCATCACAGTTCCACTCCTTGGGAAAGGCTACAGGGCCATCAGAGTTCCACTCCTTGGGAAAGGCTCCAGGGCCATCAGAGTTCCACTTCTTGAAAAAGGCTCCAGGGCCATCAGAGTTCCACTCCTTGGGAAAGGCTCCAGGGCAATCAGAGTTCCACTCCTTGGAAAAGACTTCAAGGCCATCAGAGTTCCACTCCTTGGGAAAGGCTCCAGGGCCATCACAGTTCCACTCCTTGGGAAAGGCTCCAGGGCCATCAGAGTTCCACTCCTTGGGAAAGGCTAGTGGGCCATCAGAGTTTCACTCCTTGTGAAAGACTCCAGGGCCATCAGAGTTCCACTCCTTGGGAAAGGCTCCAGGGCCATCAGAGTTCCACTCCTTGGGAAAGGCTAGTGGGCCATCAGAGTTTCACTCCTTGTGAAAGACTCCAGGGCCATCAGAGTTCCACTCCTTGGGAAAGGCTCCAGGGCCATCAGAGTTCCACTCCTTGGGAAAGACTCCAAGGCCATCAGAGTTCCACTCCTTGGGAAAGACTCCAAAGCCATCAGAGCTCCACTCCTTGGGAAAGACTCCAAGGCCATCAGAGTTTCACTCCTTGGGAAAGACTCCAAGGCCATCAGAGTTCCACTCCGCGGGAAAGACTCCAAGGCCATCAGAGTTCCACTCCTTGGGAAAGACTCCAGGACCATCAGAGTTCCACTCCTTGGGAAAGACTCCAAGGCCATCAGAGTTCCACTCCTTGGGAAAGACTCCAGGGCCATTAGAGTTTCACTCCTTGGGAAAGACTCCAAGGCCATCAGAGTTCTACTCCTTGGGAAAGACTCCAGAGCCATCAGAGTTCCACTCCTTGGGAAAGACTCCAAGGCTATCAGAGCTCCACTCCTTGGGAAAGACTCCAAGGCCATCAGAGTTCTACTCCTTGGGAAAGACTCCAAGGCCATCAGAGTTCCACTCCTTGGGAAAGACTCCAGGGCCATCAGAGATCCACTCCGTGGGAAAGACTCCAGGGCCATCAGAGTTCCACTCCTTGGGAAAGACTCCAAGGCCATCAGAGCTCCACTTCTTGGGAAAGACTCCAAGGCCATCAGAGTTCCACTCCTTGGGAAAGACTCAAAGGCCATCAAAGCTCCACTCCTTGGGAAAGACTCCAGGGCCATCAGAGTTTCACTCCTTGGGAAAGACTCCAGGGCAATCTGAGTTCAACTCCGTGTGAAAGACTCCAGGGCCATCAGAGTTCCACTCCTTGGGAAAGACTCCAAGGCCATCAGAGTTTCACTCCTTGGGAAAGACTCCAAGGCCATCAGAGTTCTACTCCTTGGGAAAGACTCCAAGGCCATGAGAGTTCCACTCCGCGGGAAAGACTCCAAGGCCATCAGAGTTCCACTCCTTGGGAAAGACTCCAGGGCCATCAGAGTTCCACTCCTTGGGAAAGACTCCAAGGCCATCAGAGTTCCACTCCTTGGGAAAGACTCCAGGGCCATTAGAGTTCCACTCCATGGGAAAGACTCCAGGGCCATCAGAGTTCAACTCCGTGTGAAAGACTCCAGGGCCACCAGAGTTCCACTCCTTGGGAAAGACTCCAGGGCCATGAGAGTTCCACTCCTTGGGAAAGACTCCAGGGCCATCAGAGTTCCACTCCTTGGGAAAGACTCCAGGGCCATCAGAGTTCCACTCCTTGGGAAAGACTCCAGGGCCATCAGAGTTCCACTCCTTGGGGCATCCCAAATTTGGATGCCTTGCTGTGTAAAGCCCCCCAGAAGCCCTGTTTCACTCACCTTGTCCCGGAGCCCACGCCGCATCTGAACCACTGCCGCATCCCGGCTCACCTCTACCCAGGCGCCTACCTGCATCCGGCCTTTCTGAATCAGCGGCGCGGGCATGTGACGGTTAGGGAAGGGAGCCGAGTGAAAGGCAGCACGCCGATTGGTTGAGCGGACCGCTCAGTCAATCAGCGCTCAATCAGCGCACCCAGGAAGGTGAGCAAATGGGGTCACCTGGGAGGATACATACAGCAGGGCACCCCACAATGCTCCTACTGAGTGGAACAACACCCCGAAAAGTGAAAAACGTGTGTGTTGCTCCTGGCATAGATGAAGGAGGGGGAGGGGGACAGCACAATCACACTGTCCCTCTATGACTAAGGGGGTTATTTAAGAAGGGATAGCGTCAGCTATTGCCTGGTTAATGAGAGGTAGCGACAGATAGCGACTGGTTAACTCCGGACACGGCACACAACTACACATTTATCAAGCAGAATCTGTTTAGCGACTGGGATAGCGCCATGTAGCGCCTGATTCATCATTTTCACAGCCTCAGCGTACAGCGCCGACGTTCAGCCTTGCACAGCACCAGGTATGACCTCTCGCTACCTGTCGCTCTCCCATAAATTTAAATGGACGAACCTTTTCTTCTCTTTAAGCGGGTTTTTTTTTTTTTCCAAAAAATCATAAATAATTCTGTGACCTCTCCTGGCATTGAATAAGCAGTTTTTTCATGTTTAATATATTTCTTCAGAAATGACATTACAGCTCTGCCATTAAAGTGTTCATGTTACAATGTTGTTACAATGTAATTCCATATGTTTTCGCTTTGTTACTAGTGGATAGATGCTGAAAAACAGCCTTTAAACACACCGCCTCCTGCGCTCTGGGCTACAAACAACTATTTTTCAGCGCCAGAGATTTGTGAGGCTGTTTTTTTGCTGAATATGGTGTGAGTCGGTCGCTATGAGCAGTCGCTAACATGCGCTCCCATACAACGCTGTACTGGTCAAATAGCGACTCCTCACAAATGTATTCAACATTACTGAACAGCGACTGAGTCGCTATGAAGTAGCGACCCACGGCCGAGCACTGCGACTATCAGCAGGCGCTCTGAAAATGCTGCTACAGACGCTCATCTGTCGCTACCTGCCGCTAATGATAAATCAGCCTCTGGGGCTTATTTTTCGGGGAAATGCGGTATATAGAGCAAAGATAGATTCTGGAACTAGGAGCTGGCGAGCAATAAATAAAACAAACACAAGTGTAACAATAATATTGGGAACGTCACTATTCACGAATGTAACACAGGGCATCATAGATTTAGCTGGAATTAGTAGGACCACAATATTTTGCTCCCTGATGTAAGACATAATGAAGGGAGGACTTTGGGGGGTTATTCATCAAGGTCTAGCGCCAGGTAGCGCCTCGTAGCGGCAGGCAGCGTCTGGTGAACGCCGGGCGCTGTACGGGAAACCACATTTATGAAAGCGAATCTGGTGAGCGACTCTAACAGCACCATGTAGCGTCCGATTCTTACAGGTGGCTCAGCATATAGTGCCGGCGCTATAGGTTCAAGAGCGTCATGTTTTTCCTTTCACTCAGTGTCGCTCTCCCATACATTTCAATGGCCGTTCATTTGCTTGTGTTTTTTTTTTTTTGCTCCAATCATTGTGTGACGTCTCCTGGCTGCAAACAAACACTTTTATACATTTTTTGGACTTTTTATATTTTTATTAAGAATTGTCATTACAGGTCTGGCACTAAAGTGTTATTGTCACAGTGTTATAACAATGTCATTCCATTTGTTTTCTCTATGTTACTAGTGGATGTGTCCAAAAACTGACTTTAATCACACAGCGTCTGGCACTCTATGCTACAGCGCCCAGATTTAGAGCGCCAAAGCTGTGTGTGTGTGTTCTTTTTTGTCAAATATGGTGTGGAGCACTGAGAGTACCTTTTACTCCCTGCAGCGCTGTACTGGTGTTAGAGCGCCCAACATACATCACATTCATCAATGCCGGCCAGGTTACCACAGCGACTGAGGCGCTCTGTCACAGCATCTGATACCCGCTTACAGCGTCTGCTAGCGGTCGCTCTAAGCACCGCTATACAGGCGCTCATTTGTCGATACCTGGCGTTAGTAACTAATCAGCCTCATAGACAGATATTGTAGAGAAATAAATAAAAGAAAACAGCAGAAAAAGTAAAAGATAAGGCGCAAATAAAAAGGAAGAAGAAATTCCAGTAATCCAAGGAAGGATGAAGGGGAAAAAAAGGAAGAAAGGAGGAAAGAAAGGAAGGCGGAAAGTAAAAAAGAAAAAAAGGAAAAAAATAGCTGAACATAGATGAAAGCAAGGGAAAACAAAGAGAAGTAAAGATTTAAAAATTTAAATAAATAAATAATAATGAATAAATAATCATTATAAATAAAAATTAAAATAATAAAAGATAAAGAATAATAATACATTAAAATTAAAATAATAAAAGATAAAGAATGAAGGAGAGGGAGAAAAAAAAGTACTTAGAATATAGCTGAAAGAAAGAAAGAAGGGAAAGAAGGGAAAACGAAGGGAAGAAGCACAGAAGGACGGGGGGGGGAGGAAAATACAAGAAAAAGAGGACAAAATAAAAATAGCTGAAAAAGTATAATAGGGAGAAAATAGTAAAGAAAGCAAAAAAGGAAGGGAAAAAAAAGAAAGAAAGACTAAAATGTGTTAAGAAAGAAACAAAGGAAAAAAAAACTTGAAGGAGGAAAAGGTATAGATGAAATATAAATAAAAGAGAGGCTGTAATGAAAGAAAAAGTAGTAAGGAAGCAAAAAAAAAAGGGAAGGCAAGGAAGGAAGAAAGAATGAACGAACACAAGAAAGGATGAAGAAAGCAGAAAAGGAAAGAGAGGAAAAAAAATAGAGGAAAGGAAGAAAGAAAGAAGAGCACAAAGTAGCAAGGTAAAAAAAAAAAAAGGAAAAAAATAAGAAAGAAAAAATGGAAGTCCCAGTATTGCACAATAGGCACAATAATTATGAGATTATTTAAATTATTTTACCTATGGCTGTTTTTTTATTTTATTTTTTTTATTTTATTTTATTTTCTTATTTCTTTCTCTTTTATGTGTATATTTGATATTCTAATAATATTTTATCTGTAATTATATTCGGCACCTTTTTTTTTTTTTTTTTTCTTGTGCTGCTTGTGACGGTCTCGGGATCATTTATCTGTTATCCATCAGCGGCAGCCTTTCCACGCCTGGGTAACGCGGGGAATTAGGAAAGCGCCAGACCTGGAGCACAGATGGTTTCTAAGGAAACTGCGTTTTTTTTCATTCCAAAGCCGCAATTTATATTATTGGGAGTAAAATAAATAGACCAAGACAAGCCCATAAAATGGTAAATTCTTCCCATATTAGTTCACTTCCTGTACTGTCTCCGAAACTCTGCTGAAGGACAGCGGAAAAAAAAAAAGAGTAAACAATAACTAAGAGGCCGATTCATTAATAGCGCCAGGTAGCGACAGATGAGCGCCAGTAGCGAGATTTTGACAGCGCCCGCTAGTATTCGCTGTGCTTGGCCGTTGTTCGCTTGTTGACAGCGACTCAGTCGGTGTGCGGTAATGTGGAATACGGGGTTAGGAGTCGCTGTTTGACAGGTTCCGCGATGTATGGGAGCGCATGACAGCGAATGGCCATAGCGAACGGCTCCCAGCATATTCATTAACAAATCACGCTCAAAAAATTCTCGCGCTGTAAAATGCATGTTTAAACCCCAGAGCGCTGGCGGCGATGGGTTAAAAGTAGTTTTTTAACCCCCAAACAACCATTTTTTTTTTATGTAAAAATTAAACAAGTTTTTCTAAACATTTTGTAATATGAATAAATTAATATCAGACCTGTAATATCAATTCTGCACATTTTTTTTTTTTTTTTTTTTTAACCTTAAAAAAAATATCTAACATTGCAGAAGTGGTCACAGAATTTTTGCCATTTAAAAAAAAAAAAAAAAAAAAAACAATATCAATTAAATATGAAGATTTAAAGATTGCTCCATTGAAATGCATTGGACTTCGCCAGGGAGCGAGAGGTCATACCTGGCGCTGTGAGGGAATTTGCAGCGGCGCTGTTCGGTCCAGGCGGCTTCATGATGAATGCCGCGCTAGCTGTCGCTCTCGCCGGCGCTAGCCTCATTTAGCGTGATAAATGCGTCATTGTGACCGCCGCCGGGCGTACTTGAGTCGGTAGCCGCCGTTAGCTGGCGGTACCTGGCGCTCGTCAGACACTACCTGGTGCTATCCCTTGATAAATAAGGCCGTAAGGCCCTTATTTATGAAGGAATAGCGACTGGTGAGCGGCCGGTAATGACGGGCCCCGCCACGAGAACGCCGGCTCCCCACCGCAATCACACATTTATCAAGCCAATCCTGCTTAGCGACTGAGATAGCGCCATATAGCGACTCATTCATCATTATTCCAGCCTCAGCCCACAGCGCCAGCGTCCGACCTTGAACAGCGACAGGTATGACCTCTCGCTACCTGGTGCTCTCCAATGCATTTCAATGGGACAATCTTTAAATATTAATAATTAATTGTTATTAATTTTTTTTTTTTTGAAATGTGAAAAATTCTGTGACCACTTCTGCCATTTTAGATAATTTTTTTAAGGTAAAAAAATAATAAAAAAAAAGTGTGCAGAATTGATATTATAGGTCTGATATTAATGTATTCATATTACTAAATTATTTAAAATACTTTTTTTTTTGGTTTCCAAAAATATGGTTGTTTGGGGGTTAAAAAACTACTTTACACACATCGCCTCCAGCGCTCTGGGGTTTAAACAAGCATTTTACAGCGCAAGAATTTTTTGAGCGTGTTTTTTTAATGAATATGGTGGAAGCCAGTCGCTATCATGCGCTCCCATACAGCGCGGAACCTGTCAAATAGCGACTCCTCACCCAATATTCAACATTACTGCACACCGACAGAGGGCCTTATTTATCACGGGCTAGCGCCAGGTAGTGTCTGATGAGCGCCAGGTACCGCCAGCTAACGGCGGCTACCGACTCAAGTACGCCCGGCGGCGGTCACAATGACGCATTTATCATGCTAAATGAGGCTAGCGCCGGCGAGAGCGTCAGCTAGCGCGGGATTCATCATGTAGCCGACTGCAACGAACAGCGCCGCTGCAAATTCCTTCACAGCGCCAGGTATGAGCTGTCGCTCCCTGGCATTGTCCAATGCATTTCAATGGAGCAATCTATAATTATTCATAATTAATTGGTATTATTTTTTTTTATTTTTTTTTAATGTCAAAAATTCTGAGACCACTTCTGCAATGTTATGTATTTTTTTTTTAAGTAAAAATCTTACAGGTCTGATATTAATGTATTCATATTACAAAATGATTCAAAAAACATGTATAATGTTACAATCCAAAAATATGGTTGTTTAGGGGTTAAAAACTAGTTAATACACATCGCCGCCAGCGCTCTGGGGTTTCAACAAGGAATGGACAGCGACAGCACATTCGGAGCGTCATTTTTTAATGAATATGAAGCAAGCCGTTCGCTCTGGCCATTCGTTGTCAGGCGCTCACATACAACGCTGGACCTGTGAAACAGCGACCCCCCAGCCCGTATTCAACATTACCGCACACCGACTGAGTCGCTGTCATCAAGCAAACGCCGGCCAAGCACAGCGAATACTGGCTGGCGCTGTAAAAATCACGCTACAGTCGCTCATCTGTCGCTACCTGGCGCTATTAATGAATCGGCCTCTGAGTCGCTATCAACTACCGAACAACGGCCAAGCACAGCGACTACTAGCGGGCGCTCTGAAAAGGCCGCTACAGTCGCTCAACTGTCGCTACCTGCCGCTATTAATGAATCGGCCTCCCTGAAGAAAAATATGGCATAGAAGAAAAGTCAAACTGACAGAAAGGGGAAAGAAAGACAAGCATAAAAAAAAAAAAACGAAAGAGCGAGAAAAAATAAATGGAGAAAAATAAGGAAAGACAAGAAAGAATTAGGAGATGAAAGAAAGAAACAAACAAAGGAAAAAAAGAGTAAACTATAAATATAATGAAGGGGAAAAAATGTAACAGCATAGAAGAAAAGTTAAAAGGACAGAAAGGGGAAAGGAAGACAAGCATAAAAAAGAAAGAAAGAAGGAGAAAAAATAAATGGAGTAGGGAAAAAGTAAGGAAATACTAGAAAGAATTAGGAGAATCTAGGAGAAAGAAAGAAAGGAAAAATGGAGTAAAGCTAAGAAGGAATAAAAGAAAAAAGGGAAATGGAGGGAGGAACTATGTAAAAAAATATGGCATGTGGAAGGATGAAAAGAAAAAAAACAATGAAACAATGATGGCAGGTGGAAGAAAGCAGGAATGGAATTTAGAAGTGAGCAAATAAAAGAAGGGAGTAGATTTGAGGAACAAAAGGAAAGACTGCAAATGAGAGGAGGAAAAGGAATAAAGGAAAGGGAGGAAAAATAGCGAGGGAGGAAAGTTGGAAAGGAAAGAAAGGAAAACAAGGAGGGTCTGGAAGGAAGAAAGAAAGAAAGAAAAAAGGAAAGGAAGGAAAAATGGGCAAGTAAGGAGGAATGAAAAAGAAAAAAAGGATTGAGGCAGAAAAAAACAATGATGGCAGGTGGAAGAAAGCAGGAACAGAAAGAATGGAAGACAGACGTGAGAAAATAAAAGAAGTGGAGAGATAAGAGGAACAAAAAAGAAAGCAAAGATTGCAAATGAGAGGAGAAAGGGATGGAAGGAAAGAGGTTGAGGGCTGGGGAGGGGAGGAAAGTTGGAAAGGAAAGATAGGAAAAAATAAAGGAATGAAAAATGGGCAAGTAAAGCTAAGAAAGAATAAAAGAAAGAAGGGAAATGAAAGGAGGGACTGTGTAAAAAAATATGACATGTAGAAGGAGGAATGAAAAAAAAAACAATGAAACAATGATGGCAGGTGGAAGATAGCAGAAAAGGAAAGAATGGAACATAGAAATGAGCAAATAAAAGAAGGGGAGTGGAAAGATGAACAAAAAGGAAAGCTAAGATTGCAAATGTTAGGAGGAAAGGAATGAAGGAAGGGGGTGAAGGCTGGTGAGGGGAGGAAAAAAGCAAGGGAAGGAAGTTGGAAAGGAAAGAAAGGAAAAAAAGAAAGAAAGGAAGAAGGAAAGAAAGAAAGAAAGAAAGAAAGAAAGAAAGAAAAGAAAGAAAGATAGAGAAAAGGAAGGAAGGAAAAAAGAAAGGAAGGAAAATGGTCAAGTAAAGCTAAGAAAGAATAAAAGAAAGAAGGGAAATGGAGGGAGGAACAATGTACAAATATGGCATGTGGGAGGAGGAATGAATGGAACATAAAAGTGAGCAAAGAAGAGAGGAAAGAGGAACAAAAAGGAAAGCTAAGATTGCAAATGTGAGGAGGAAAGGAACGAAGGAAGGGGGCGAGGGCTGGGGAAGGGAGGAAAAAAGCAAGGGAAAGAAAGAAAGAAAGAAAGAAAGAAAGAAAGAAAGAAAAAAAGAAAAGGAGGGAAAATAGAATAAGGGAAGGGGATCTTGGCAGGGAAAAATATGGTTGATGTAGGAGGAGA
Organism: Gastrophryne carolinensis; assembly: GCA_027917425.1. Taxonomy (NCBI): domain Eukaryota; kingdom Metazoa; phylum Chordata; class Amphibia; order Anura; family Microhylidae; genus Gastrophryne; species Gastrophryne carolinensis. The sequence goes on along the minus strand of CM051239.1, from coordinate 16,099,811 downwards.
TTAGGGAAAGAAAGAAAGAAAGAAAGAAAGAAAGAAAGAAAAGAAGCAGGAAGGAGTGGAGAGAAGTAAAAATAAAGCAAAACATGGAAAATAAAAGTTAGGGCAGTTAGACAAAAGGGGAGAAGGACGATAGAGGATGAGGCAAAGAAGGAAAGGATGGATGGCAAGAGGTGGGAGAAAAGTAAAAACGAAGAAAAGGTGGTGGGATGGGGAAGCAGAAGAAAAAAGTGGCAGTGAAGCTAGGAAGGAAAAGTTTGAAAGGAAGGAAGAAAGAAAAATAGAAAGCAAGGAGACAGTGGAGGCAAAAAAAAGAAAGACAGGCGGCATATCAGAAAGAAAAAAGAAAATAGGAGGTGGAGGGAGAGAAAATGAATGATGGAAAAAAATGAAATAGAAAGAGAGAGGTAGAGGATTAAAAAAGATGGTAAGTGGGGGAGTTAAAAAAGAATATAAGAAAGAAGCAGGGCCGGAGAGAGGGAGGAAAAAAAAAAAAGGAAGGGAAGATGGTGGATGAGAAAGAAAGAGAGTAAAAGAAGAAAACAGGACCATTGGGCGCAGGCTTCTCGTAGAGCTGCATTTGCATTGTTATATTATTGCATTGCATCAGTTTGGGAAGGAAATGCACAGCACAGCGCACAGCGCACAGCACCTTCATCAGGTGAGGATTTCACAAGCATTCAGCACTGAGGACACTGCATAGCGCCTTATTCATGAAGCTCTAGCGCCAGATAGCGCCAGGTGAACGCTGGACACAGCACATTTATGAAGCCGAATCTATAAAGAAGCTGATTCATCATTAACACCAGGTAGCGACAGATGAGCGTCTGTAGCGGCATTTTCAGAGCGCCCGCTAGTAGTCGCAGTGCTCGGCCGTTGGTCGCTACTTTATAGCAACTCAGTCGCTGTTCAGTAATGTTGAATACATTGTGAGGAGTCGCTATTTGACCAGTACAGCGCTGTATGGGAGCGCATGGTAGCGACTGCTCATAGCGACTGACTCACACCATATTCAGTAAAAAAAACAGCCTCACAAATCTCTGGCGCTGAAAAATGCTTCTCTGCTTCTCTCTGGAAACCTGCCCCCCCCCCCCCCACCATTGGGGTTCACCATGTGTGTGGCACCCGCCCATTACCTGTAGTGCTATTGGTCACTATGGAGAGGGGGGGCACAGCAATCAGGCCGGATTATAGGCAGGGCCCGAGGGGCTCGCATCTAGGGGCCTCCACCGTGTGATATAGCCAGAGGGCCTACACCACTAGTACAAGGAATTTAGGGCCTGAGGGGCTTGTGCCCAGGGCACTCCGCAATATAATATAGCCGGAGGGCCTCCACCACTAGTACCAAGAATTTAAGGAAATTATATCCTAAAGGGGCTCATTCCCAGGGGCCTCCACCACTAGTACCAGGAATGTAGGGCCTAAGGGGCTCACATCTAGGGGCCTCCACTGTGTGATATAGCCAGAGGGCCTCCACCACTAATACCAGGAATTTAGGGGCTGAGGGGCTCGTTCCCAGGGGCCTCCACCATGTGATATAGCCAGAGGGCATCCGCCACTAGTACCAGGAATTTAAGGCCTGAGGGGCTCACATCTAGGGGCCTCTACCACGTGATAAAGCCAGAAGGCCTCCATCACTAGTACCAGGAATCTAGGGCCTGAGGGTCTCATACCCAGGGTCCTCCACCATGTGATATAGCCAGAGGACCTCCTCACTAGTACCAGGAATTTAGAGCCTGAGGGGTTCGTGCCCAGGGGCCTCCACCACATGATAAAGCCAGAGGGTCTCCACTACTAGTACCAGGAATTTAGAGCCTGAGGGGCTCGCACCCAGGGGCCTCCACCACGTGATATAGCCAGAGGGGCTCCACCACTAGTACCAGGAATTTAAGGAAATTATGTCCTAAAGGGGCTCATTCCCAGGGTCCTCCACCACGTGATATAGCCAGAGGGTCTCTGCCACTAGTAATAGAAATTTAGGGCCTGGGGGGTTGTGTCCAGAGGGCTCCACCATGTGATATAGGCAGAGGGCCTCCACCACTAGTACCAGGAATTTAGGGCCTGAGGGGTTCACCCCCAGGGGCCTCCATCACGAGATATAGCCAGAGGGTCTCCACCACTAGTACTAGGAATTTAGGGCCTGAGGGGCTCATACCCAGGGGCCTCCACCACAAGATATACCCAGGGGCCTCCACCACAAGATATAGCCAGAGGGTCTCCACCACTAGTACCAGGAATTTAGGGCCTGAGGGGCTCACCCCCAGGGGCCTCCGCCACAAGATATAGCCAAAGGGTCTCCACCACTGGGACCAGGAATGTCTGTTTTGGGGCTCTACACTTATGCGGGATCACAGGGGGCATGGCCGGCCTTTGGGGTGTGCAAGCTGTGCCCCCGTGATCTGCCTGTGATGGGGTGTCAGGTGATGCCTCTTTCTCTTCTGTTTTTCAGTACCTTTTCTTGTCCCCTGCCCCGTCCTTTCTTTTATGTGCTCCCTCTATCTTTCTCTCTTTCTTTTTCCCCTTTGTTTTCATCTCCCTTCCACATTCCCTTCATCCTTCTCTCCTCCTTCTCCTTTCTATATTTGCTCTGTCTTCCATCCTTTTTCCTTTTTATATCCTTCATGTCCCGTCCACATTCCATTCATCCTCTTCCTTTTGTCCCCTTCCTTCCATCTCCCTCTTCTTTCACCTCGTGTCCTTCATCTTCTCTTTTTCCACATTCCCTCCTTTCTCTCTCTTTTCTGAATTTCTTTATCTCCTTCTCTCTTTTTAACATCCTTCCATCTCTTGCTGTGAGCAAACAATTGGCGTGTAGCACAGCTTGTATTTAATATAGAGGAAGATAACACATATGTGTCAACATGAAAGGAAAAACTAAGGCCCTTATTCATGAAGAGATAGCGTCAGGTAGCGGCTGGTTAATGACAGGTAGCGCCAGATAGCGACTGGTGAACGCCGGACACGGTAGCAATTACACATTTATCAAGCAGAATCTGTTTAGCGACTGGGATAGCGCCATGTAGCGTCCGATTCATCATTTTCACAGCCTCAGCGAACAGCGCCGGCGTTCAGCCTTGCACAGCGCCAGGTATGACCTCTCGCTACCTGTTGCTCTCCCATACATTTCAATGGACGATCCTTTTCTTCTCTTTAAACTGTTTTTTTTTTTTTTTTCAAAAAATCACTAATAATTCTGTGACCTCTTCTAGTATTGAATAAGCTGTTTTTTTTCATAATTTTTTCATTTTTTATATATTTCCTCAGAAATGACATTACAGGTCTGGCATTAAAGTGTTCATGTTACAATGTTGCTACAATGTAATTCCATATGTTTTCGCTTTGTTACTAGTGGATAGATGCTGAAAAACAGACTTTAATCACACCGCCTCCTGCGCTCTGGGCTTCAGAGAAGCATTTTTCAGCGCCAGAGATTTGTGAAGCTGTTTTTTTGCTGAATATGGTGTGAGTCGGTCGCTATGAGCAGTCGCTAACATGCGCTCCCATACAGCGCTGTACTGGTCATATAGCGACTCATCACAATGTATTCAACATTACTGAGCAGCGACTGAGTCGCTATAAACTAGCGACTCACGGCCGAGCACTGCGACTACTAGTGGGCGCTCTGAAAACGCTGCTACAGACTCTCATCTGTCGCTACCTGGCGTTAGTGATGAATCAGCCTGCAAGGAAGGGCCGCCAGATCGGCCCAAAAAGGTCCTTACTATAAAGAGGCCGCACAACCAATAAGGTATCAAAACATATATATGCCTTTAATTTGATTAGATAGCAAAATACAATACAAAAAAATCACATCACAACTATTTACACAAACAGTTAAAATAATTTAAAAAACACAGGTAGCAGCTGCCAAGAAACGCAGGACCTAAATGTCGCTCTTAAAGTGGACCTACACCCAGAATTTTCACTATCCTGGGTTTTGGTCCACTTCCGCGGAGCACCTCGATCGCTGCGTGAAACCCCCCAGATCGCCCTAAAAAACTCACCTCACCCCGCTCCTACGTGAGCGCTCGTCCAATCAGAGCGCTCAGAGCCGCTGTGGTATGGACGGACAAGCGACGGACAACCACAGCGGCTCTGAGCACTGGAGGACGCATCTCGCGCTTCCCTCTAACAGGGAGCGTGCCCGCCGTTTGTGCGCCCTGCTAGAGAGAAGCGCGAGATGCGGATGCGCCGTTGGAACGGGGATAAGGTAAGGTTTCTGGGCGTCCTGCGGGGTTTCACACAGCGTGGCATCCCGATTTCGGATGCCCCTCAGGGAGGGAGCTGACCTTATAGATTCCCGGGCTGATCCCCCCTGGGTGTGGGTCCACTTTAAATCAATAATGCCCTCATGTTATATAGCACAATAATGGTGCATATTAACCCATACAGTAGAAAAGATATAATAAAATATAATATGAAATAACTCCCCGCTATTTGATAGATTCTAGTGCCAATTTCAATTCAATTTTAATTCCAAATCGGGCTCACTATTAAACTAAAACCCATTATAGCCTACTTGTGAATAATATATAAAGTGCTATGTGCCCAAAAGAGTAAATATGTGTTGTCATAAGACGTTTAAGTATGCAATCATACAATCGTGACTTGAGGAAAAGTAAGAGGAAGTAAAACGGGGAGGCTGATTCATTAATAGCGCCAGGTAGCGACAGATGAGCGACAGTAGCGGCATTTTCAGAGCGCCCGCTAGTAGTCGCTGTGCTTGGCCGTTGTTCGGTAGTTGATAGCGACTCAGTCGGTTTGCCGTAATGTTGAATATTGGGTGAGGAGTCGCTATTTGACAGGTTCCGCGCTGTATGGGAGCGCATTGATAGCGACTGGCCCTAGCGACCGGCTCCCACCATATTCATTAAAAAATCACGCTCCAAAAATTCTCGCGCTGTGAAATGCTTGTTTAAACCCCAGAGCGCTGGCGGCGATGGGTTAAAAGTAGTTTTTTAACCCCCAAACAACCATATTTTTTGGAAACAAAAAAAACAAGTTTTTTAAATAATTTAGTAATATGAATACATTAATATCAGACCTGTAATATCAATTCTGTACATTTTTTTTTATCTAAAATGGCAGAAGTGGTCACAGAATTTTTCACATTGTCACAAAAAAAAAAAATTAATAACAATTAATTATGAATATTTAAAGATTGTTCCATTGAAATGCATTGGAGCGAGGCAGGTAGTGAGAGGTCATACCTGTTGCTGTTCAAGGTAGGACGCTGGCGCTGTGGGCTGAGGCTGGAATAATGATGAATGAGTGGCTATATGGCGCTATCTGAGTCGCTAAGCAGGATCGGCTTGATAAATGTGTGATTGTGGTGGGGAGCCGGCGTTCTCGTGGCGGGGCCCGTCATTACCGGTCGCTCACCAGTCGCTACCTGTCGCTATTCCTTCATAAATAAGGGCCTATATCACCATAGTCTTAGTCCAGGTCCCCATCAAGGCAGGCTGATTTCACACCGACACGTTGCGTGGTCATCAGGATACTGTATGCATACATTCTGTGTTTAGCCCCGCCTCCCCCCCCCCCACGTCACCTCATTCACTTACCTTCCTGTCGGGTGAGAGCAAGCACACTGATTGGTTGAGCAGCTCACACAACCAATGGCCAGGGGATGCAGCTGTGCGCTCTCTCAGTTTACAGCAATCAGAGCCCTTTGCCAAAAGAAAACACATCAAAGGGTTCTGATTGGGTGAGAGCCCGCACATGTGCCGCTGGAGCTGGGAAAGGTGAGTTTTTACAGGCGGCCCTTGGGTGTATCACATTGCAGGGCATCCCATTTCAAGTTGCCCAAGGGAAAAGCCAGTGGCCGGCCCTGAAATCTTTTAGATTCCAAGCCGGCTGCTGGTGGGTCTTGTTCCACTTGCTTTAAAGTGCATGTTTGTGGCCACCTCCCATCCTCAGCCCTGTGCCCCAAAACAGCCTGTGCTTCTTTTTTATCTCAGCCAATATTCATAAAATCAACAGGAAGTAGTATTTTGGTGAATGGCAGCCATATGCTAATTAACTCAGGGGTTTATTCATCAAGGGATAGCGGCAGGTAGCGCTTGGTAGCGGCAGGCAGCGTCTGGTGAACGCCCGGCGCTGTACGCAAAACCACATTTATCAAAGCGAATCTGGTGAGCGCCTCTAACAGCGACACGTAGCGTCCGATTCATCATCACAGACGGCTCAGCGTATACCGCTGGCGATCTGGCTTCCAGAGAGCCTGGTATTAACTGTCGCTACCTGTCACTCTCCCATACATTTCAATGGACGTTCCTTTTTTTCTCTTTAAACAGGGTTTTATTTTTATTATTTCTGTTTTGCATCAAATCATTGTGTGACCTCTCCTGACCTATTTAAAGTCATTTTTGAAAACTTTTTTGATTTTTGATTATTTTATGCAGAATTGTCCTTACATATCTGGTATTAAAGTGTTAATGTCACAATGTAATAACAATGTCATTCCATATGTTTTCGCTTTGTTACTAGTGGATATGTGTTCAAAAACAGACTTTAATCACACAGCTTCTGGCGCTCTGGGCTACAGAGACACAATTTTGAGCACCGGCGCTGTGTGAGGCTGTTTTTTTGATGAATATGGTTTAAGTCGCTCACCCTGACCAGTCGCTATCATTTGTGCTCCCATATAGCTCTGTACTGGTGTTATAGCGACTCACACATCAAATTCATAAATGCCGGCCAGCGACTGAGGCGCTCGGTAACAGCGACCCATAGCCGCTCACAGCGACTACTAGCGGTCGCTCTGAGCTCCTCGCTACAGACGCTCATCTGCCGGTACCTGGCGCTAGTAATGAATCAGCCTGATAGTTACAATCAAACTGGCAGTTAGGTTGAAGTGCTCCCCATGGCTGAGCTGTGTGTACTTGAACTGATTGCATCATCACTGGGGGAGGGGCTGCTCAGACAGGGAACAGTATGGCCGACTGCATCCAGTTCATGTTGTTATGAATATTGGGCAAAGGCTGATTTAATAAAGGAGCACAGGCTGTTTAGGGGCACTGGGCTGGGGATAGAAGGTGACTATAGTGAGTATAAGTGCACTTTAAGGACTGCTACATCTGATTCCATTGAAGTATCACCACTGTAGGTCTGACAGCAAAAAAGAAAAAAATGGCTGCCCCCCCCCCCATAAAAGTCTTCATAGTAATTGAGATTTGGGGGCGCTAGGAGGACGTTAGGCGCTGGCATTTCTCGCTATCCATCCAACACAGGAAATTGCCAGTAATATTCATCTGGGGACTACTTTCATTAAACGTAATTCATTCGACTTTTGCAATAAATTGAGTGACATCCGCAGAGCAGCGGCTTTTTATCCTTGATGGAGTGCCTGGCGAGGCCTTGGGAATTTTTTTCTCCCCCCTCCTCTGTATTGTCGCGTTCCTTACAGCCGAATCGCCAACGTGTCAATCTGCCGCTTTAAAAACGGCTAAAGCCCCTTATTTACCAAGCGCCCAGAAGAGCTTCAGAAGGCTGACTTACAAGGCGAGCTGGTCGCAGGCTCAAATCGCTGATAAATCACACCTACAACTTCCCAGGGAAAAGAATAGAAAAAAAAACGTATATAAATATATATATTTAGCAGGTTGTTATCATGAGCGGCCACGTCCCTGCAAAATCCGATAGCAGACAGATAGCAGGAGAAAAATGTTCTCAGGCTTTCATTTTTATTTTCCTAAAGTTGTTAACTGCTGTTACCACAATTACACAACCCCAGATCACAATCTACCACACAGTGTTACACACATACATCACAGATCAGGTTTATTGCAGGAGATCCCAATAATATTCCATGCCATACAACATCAACTCATAATATGATTTATAGAATATATATATATTTATGTGGGGGGCTGGCCATAGGGAGACCTGAGCAAATGCCCAGTGGGCCGCACTGCTTTTGGGCAGTCTGGGCTGCTACTTTTACTAAGACTCCTATCCAATCCCAGCCCCCCATCCCCCTTAACGCTCTATGCCCTCACCCAAGCAACCCCAGCCTATGCCCACCCCCCTATGATATAGCCTCAGCATTGGAGCACACTGGCTGACTGGCCAGAAAGCAGCAGAGATGCCACTGGCTGGTCACGGACAGGCCGGGTGCTGGTAAAATCCCGGGCTGATTTCTAGCCCCAGTCTGCCACTATAGGCTCTGACTGGCCCACTGAACTAAAACCTTGGGATGGGCTATCTCTCCCTCCTGCTAGGACTATAAGAAACAAGATGAGTCATTCTGAAAAGCCTGTGCCAGTTCCCTGGTCGCAGGCTCAAGTTGCTGATAAATCACACCTACAACTTCCCAGGGAAAAGAATAAAAAAAAAAAAATATATATATATATATATATATCGGGTTGTTATCATGAGCGGCCACCCAGCAGCACAATGCGATAGCAGACAGATAGCAGGAGAAAAATGTTCTGGGGCTTTCATTTTTATTTTCCTAACGTTGTTAAGTGCTGTTACCACAATCACACAACCCCAGATCACAATCTACCAAAACAATGTTACACACATACATTATAGATCGAGTTTATTGCCATTCCAGGAGATTGCATTGCCTCCGGACTACCAGGGAATTCCCCAGGGGGCCACCATCTCAAATAAGCATGATGCACTGTGTGATAGTAATTACAGAGCTCAGAGAGCCATATATTGGGATGGGAGGTAAAACCTTGGGATGGGCCATCTCTCCTTCCAGCTGGGACTATAATAAACAAGATGAGTCATTCTGAAAAGCCTGCCAGTGCCCTAATGAGCTGGTCGCAGATTCAAGCCACTGATATATCACACCTACAAAAGAATAGATTAAAAATGTATATATATTATCATGAGTGGCCATCCGCAGATGGCAGGAGAAAAATGTTCTGGGTCTTTCATTTTTATTTTCCTAACGTTGTGCCGTGACCACAATCACACAACCCCAGATCACGATCTACCACAACAATGTTACACACATAAATTATACATCAGGTTTATTGCCGTTCCAGGAGATCCCCCTGGTAGGCCCCTGAACTCAGGGGCCCTACTATCTCAAATAGGCATGATGCACTGTGTGACAGTAATTACAGAGGCAACAGAGCTCAGAAAGCCATATATTGGGATGAGAGGTAAAACCTTGGGATGGGCTATAACGAACAAGATGAGTCATTACGAAAATAGATAGATAGGGGATAGATAGGGGATAGATAGATAGATAGATAGATAGATAGATAGATAGATTTTGGATAAATGGATAGATAGATAGATAGATAGATAGATAGATAGATAGATAGATAGATTTTAGATAGATAGATAGATAAATAGATAGATAGATAGATAGATAGATAGATAGATAGATAGATTAGATACTGGGGTTACAAAGAAAAAACCTTACACCATTCGCTAGGTGTTTCGGGTCCTGGGTGCCACCATTCTGTGCAGCACCAGGGGAGGGTGGCAGGGTGGGTGTTCCCCCTAACTTGGACTTCCACTTTAAAGATAGATAGATAGGTGGATAGATAGATGAGTGTCAAACTGGAGTACTTTGGCCCATCAGAGTAAAACATTCTTGGGGCCCACCCTTCAGCTATATTGAACTAATACAAGGCTAATCCTAAGCATGTCCACAATATAAAGTGTGATATATAGAATATATACTGATAAATGTAATACCAATAGTTAGATAGCTAGATAGCTAGATAGATAGATAGATAATATTGAAATACAAAAGTAAATAGAAGGTGTGTTTTATAGAAACACAGACGCAATATATATACACACACACACACACACACACACACACACACACACACACACACACACACACACTATATTTATAGCTACAATGTATCAGAAACTTGCAGGCTGTGCCAGTTAGGGGTTAACTCCATGCTCCCAGTAATATCTAATAAAGGTCATTTCGTCTGCCATGAGGTTCCTGCTAATCCACAAAATTCGAAAAAAATTAAAAAAGAGGCAGACACTTATTGTACCTAAAAGGTGATTTACCTTCCATCTAAGACCGAATAGGCTTCTTTTATTGCCGCTGTGACCTTTACAGGAATGAATGAAGAAATGCGGTCCAGAAAAAAAGGGTCTGCCTGTGCCATATTACATCACATTATAGGGGCCACTTATCGGAGATCCCTCCAACACTGCAGCCTGGTACAGTGCAGGCAAGGCACCCCGAGGGCGTGACACCACACTAACAGATCACCGCGGACCGCCTCTGCGCAGCACCTGCCGCGTAGATATATGTATATATATATATATATATATATATATATATATATATATATATATATATATATATATATATATATATATTACTGTACACATATATGGTTCTAAAAAATAATAATAATCAGTAATATATATTACATAAGCACCAGGGGTTCTAACAGAGATCTGACATTTTGGACTGACTCTTAACTGTATTGATAACTGTTTCTAGTATTATATAAAGTTATACATATATAACTCATCTCATATAACACACACACACACACACACACACACACACATATATATATATATATATATATATATAATTGGAACATACCCCTATTGCAACTGTCTGTATAAATGTGGAATAGTCGACTCGAAACAGACGATGATGAATAGGACGTTATTGTTGCAATATCTATACGGGTTTATAAGGTGCACCTTATTGGGAAGGTATATATATATATATATATATATATATATATATATATGTGTGTGTGTGTGTGTGTGTGTGTGTGTGTGTGTGTGTGTGTGTGTAAATTGCTGATGCCAGGTTCAATTGCTATGGGATGGGCTCCTTGTCTTTGTAGAATACAATTGGAGCCCAATTGTCAGACCTCGCTGCCTCTCTTATGGGGTCGGGTGTATTGAATTCCTTTGATACATAAGCATGTTATAGGGGAGCGAATACTGTATATTAGGGAAAAGTCCAGACTCAATAAACTATAGCAGCATATTAGACATCTCACGTAAAAGAAGATGCTGGTAACGCCGACTTCAGCACCTCGGCCAGCTCCATCCCACCAGCCAAATACTCATCGCAGCCCCCCAACTATACATATGTAATAGATTCCCATATATATATACAGCACACCTACACTACAGCATGTACTATCGCATTAACCCTTTGCCATTCTGAAACACGAAACACTGAAACACGAAACATCGTGACCTACTAGCAATCTAGGTTATATGTACCATATAAACTACATATATACAAATATTTAGATATATTAGATATTAGATAGATAGATAGATAGATAGATAGATAGATAGATAGATAGATAGATAGATATTTGTTTCTTGCTGTGTTTTTATTTACCTGGCTCAGCCATTCATAGCAATTTTACCTTGACCACCACACGCTACTATCTCTCATGATAATTCTGCTGAATATATATATATATATATATATATATATATATATATATATATATATTTATTATTACCGTTATTATTATCAATTATTATTATTTTATTTACTATAGTTAGGATACATATATGGGTATTGGCAAATGATAACGATGGTGATTTTTAGTAGCCATGTAACAAGCTATTAATGACGGGCCTAGTGAATCCACTATATATATATATATATATATATATATATATATATATATATATATATATATATATATAATTTATCAATTTATAAAATATATATAGTTTCACCTGGCCCAGCCATTGATAACTAGTTTACCTGGGCCAGTAAACAATCCTATATTATTCCCATATTATTATAATTCTGATGACTAATAAAAATCATTTTCGAAAGATAGACAGACAGCTGTGATGGATAGAAGAATAGATAGATTACAGTATGGTTCTTCAAAATATTGCATCTCGTCAGCTCTCTGATTATTACTGATATTATTATTACTATTTAATTATACTCATTATATTATGTACAGTAACTAATAATAATTAAATATTTCGAGTAACAAAAGGTATAATATGTGTTTACATCTATTTTACCTGGTGCAGCACAGATACTTCTTTTGGGTATTGTTTTCGACTCTTATTTACTATTTAGCATGAGCGATATTAATTTATAGTAACATAATACTACTATAAATGGTAATATTGCTGTATATATGATTGCTTTATATGTTTATGTATTTCTTTTGAACATATATATATATATATATATATATATATATATATATATATATATGTGTTCTTGTTTTTATTAAAGAATCTTAGCAAAATGTTTGGTAACTGGAAATACTGGGGAAAGGCTGAGCTGGTGGTGATGGGTTATTGGGGTAGTGATATGGCTGTAGTGAGTAATACTAGTAGGTAATTATCAAAGTTTACTTCTTATTTCTTTTTTTTCTCTTTTAGAAGTTAGTTGTTTCGGGCTGGGAAATGCCGCAGTGACTCCAGTGGAACAGAGAAATGAGCCCCCCTCCCCACAATTGCCCCCCTGTGTAGATTGGATTCAGGTAATGGAGTTTGGGAGGAAGCTGTAATTGAATCAGCATCATTTGCACACTGAATGCTTCTCAAATGCTCCCCGCTTACAATTAAAGCGGAATGAATGGCGCTGCAGCATCAGCACCCATCCAGCTACAGGAGATTGGGTGGGGAGTGGGAGGGGGGCAGTTTAGAGCCGGCAAATACTATAGGAATTGGGAGGGGGGGACATCAGTATGGGGTGTTTTGCTCGGGTACACCCTATTGCCCTATTACCCTATTGCCTAACAGTTCTGCACATGGATTTGTTCAAACTGTTTTTATTTAGGTCCTCTTTTTTTCTCCCCCTCATCCTGTTTTGAAAAACGCCGGATTTCCTACCCTTTCAGGATTCGTGGCTCTGGCTTTTAAAGCGTACTTCATGAATCTTAATCAAAAAAGAAAAAAAAAAACTTTGGGGGTGGAGGGGTAACAGCAGCTGCGACTGAGGCTTTGCTAGTCATCTGCATAGTCAGAGCGGAGCCGGGCGCCCTCTGGTGGCTGCAGAAAGGAAGAGCTCTAGGATCAGACTAACAGGGGCTGCAAAAGGTGGACTTCTCTTTGGAGGTTTATTTTAGAGCTCGGACACAGTAAAAAAGCAACATCTGCTTATATATATAATATAATATATCTATATATATTACAGCCTCCCAAACAAGCTTGCATAGCAGCTTGCAATGCATGTACACTCCTCAATGCCATCTAGAGATAAACATAATTACTGTATGGATCATTTAAGATAGATAGATACAGTAGATGCCAGCCTAAAGTCTAATTATAATAATGTAAGCATATATAGACAGGCAAATAATGTAAACATATATAGACTGTAGGTCCTTAACCCAAAAAGGGCTGAGGGCATACACTAAAGATTCAATATGTAATAGATATATAGCTGTTAGCTTAATGTCTAATTAAAATAATGTAAGCATATATAGACATGTCCCTTATAGGTCCAACCAAAAAGGGTTGAGGGCATGCACTAAAGATTAAATAGATAATCCATGGATTGATAGATAGATAGATAGATAGATAGATAGATAGATAGATACCAAATTGATGCCAGTTCAAAAGTTTAATTCAAATGATTTAGACATATATAGAGTGTTAGATCGCTTGCCCCTTATAGGTAATTGAACAGAAATGATTTGAGAGTGAATATTATTATTATTATTAATAATAACAAAAAGGGCAATTTACAAATAGATGATAGATAGATAGATAGATAGATAGATAGATAGATAGATAGATACCCCTCTGCATCCTATGCCATTCAACACAGCTCCATTTAAAAGTAATATTACTGATTTAATAACAAGCTGGCTTCAAAAGAAAAAGGTAACTGAGATATAGGGGTTGATTCAGATCCTGATGAGAATTCCCATTCCTTTTTTAGGAGAAAAACTGCCATTCACTTTCATTGTCTACAGGGTGTACATTTTCACCTGGCTCTGAATCAGCCCCAAGGTAGACAATGACAGTCATAGGCAGTTTTCTCAAAAATGAGTGGGAATTCATTTTATGGTAAATAGATAGATAGATTGCTCCCTTTTTGATCCACAGAATTTGATAACTGTACAATTTCCATAAAAAGAGGCCTTAGATGCCAAAAAGAGAAGACACAGGTTTAAGGCCTCATTATTGTAATTGTGTTTAATGATTAACAAAACATTAGGTGACATCCCATGACCACCATTTTGTTCTGCAGGGTCTAGTAGCTTAAATGTGTATTTGTAAAGTAAGATAGATAGATATCCCACTGACATCATTATTAAGGATCTACCAGAATAGTGAAATATAAAAAGAAAAGGTGAAGGGGTGTATTCAATCCGCCTGATGCCAAAAAGAAATTTGTGAAATTATTATGGCAAAGCTCATTAAAATATTGAAATGTAACAATAATTAGCTAGATAGATAGGGGGTCGATATGAGATAGATAGATAGATAGATAGATAGATAGATAGATAGATAGATAGATAGATAGACCAACACATCTGAGTCATTGATAGATTTCTTAACCCCTCAGCTGCCTAAAAGGAAACGGATTGTCAAGAAAAAGATAATGAAATTTTGCCAGTCCAGTGATTATTATTTAGACACTGCATAACCCACTTACCACTTACATGCTAGACAAATTAACCTGTCGTCTGCCAAATGGTGGTGAAATGCTTTAAGGCCTAACTAGCAAAAAACAATTCATATTTTTAAGAGTTATTTACAGTGTTAGATTTTACAGATAAATAAAAAGATAGCTAGATAAATATATTTTGGTAGTTATGTGTCCTACACAGCCCTTAGGTCTAAAATACAGTAATCCAGTCATAGGCAGGTAGCGAGAAATACTGTGTGTATATATCCCCTTTCCTATTTATAATATGAAAATATATATTTAATTGACCCTTCAGATCTGAATTAGTCCTAGAAAGACAGGATAGATAGATAGATAGATAGATAGATAGATAGATAGATAGATAGATAGATAGATATCCCACTGCCTGCTTTTCTGTCTAATTAAAATTCTTTGTTAATTCAGCAATACATAAACAGGTAGGTCCATATGCTCTTTATATGTCCTTAAATGTCCTTCAGCTCCAGAAGACTACACCACTTCAGGAAAACTGATATATAGCTTAAGGCCATTTACCAATGCATAACAAAAACATAGAAATGTAGGTAAAAAAAAAAAAAATTAAATAAATATGTATATAGACTCTTTTGTATCCCCTTTACATTTATAAAGCTATGAATCTGTCATCCATAGGGTCTGATAGAGGAAGGCCAAGTATATATATGTTAATATATATATATATATATATATATATATATATATATATATTTATAGATATATAATTTGTAATTTATAAATGACAGATAAACTTACAGATGCTTTTACCACATAGGAAAAGGGACCCTGTCCATGAAACAGATCACTTGGAAATGATACAAAGTAACAGCCCTAACACAATCGATGTGTAGGCTCAATTAAAGGGATGTGTGGGGCATGAAGATGTTTAACTTTCACTGTTAATAGTGCATGTGTGTGTGTATATATATATGTGTGTGTGTGTGTGTACGCGCTTCATGGAATTTCTAATAAAGTCATCAAGAATTCCTGAAAAGAATTCCACATCGGCTCATTCAACACAAGAGTCCCACTTTTCCGAGTTAAATGGTGAATTGATCTCCAGCAATGAAGGTCACCATCAGCGTCCTCTCGTCTTTATGTTGTGGTTTGAAAGGTTGGAACTTGTAGTTACCCAGTCATACACAATCATTGTGTGATGTTCTACAGTTTAGATCTGGTTGGCTTTGGGTTGCTGAGATTTGTAGTGAAATTCCATGCACTCACTTTCCAAAGCCCCAAGGAGCCAAGGAGGGACAATTGGGAGTCTACATGGAATAGATGACCAGAACTAACTGTCTGTTATTTGTAGTACCTACAAGCTTTCATAGTCCATCACCCATTGAGGTTTCGAAATCAGGCCTCTGATTTAGTTACACATGATCAAATTCAGTAGGGCGTGCTTCATAAAATTGCGTTTTTCTTTGGATATCCAATAATATACGAGGAACTACCAACACATTTATATATTTCAAAAGCCAACTGTATGTGTATCACAGGCACAAGAGTCATGCATTATGGGGCAGGTGGAGGGGGATAGGACAATATGTAAGGGCAGACAATAAAGGAATTTGGGTCATTCAGTAGGACTGGGTAGGATTTACAGTGAGGCCACTGGGGTAGACAGTAGGGACAAGTCAGTCCAACAGGGAATGAGAAGTCATTTATAAGAGAAGAATGAGGTAGGGCATTTAGTAGGGGCATTTAGTCATAACAAGCAATATAGACAGTAAGAACAGAGAGAGCATTCAATCAGGGTAGTTATCATAGTCAGTAAGGACATGGCATCTAGGAAGAAAAGCAGGGCTGAATGAAGGACTTGGAGGGTAACTTGGTTAGGGTAATAAGGGCATTAGGTTAGGGCAAGTAGGTTGTTTAATAAGGTTAAAACAAGTAGATAGTGCTTTTAATCAGCACAGATAGGACACTCAGTGGAGATCAGAGCATTACTCAAGGCGTAAGGGTATATAGGGTGCTAAGTTATGCAGGTGGGGCATTCAGTGAAGGCTCATGTGGCACTTATTAAGTGTGAACAGAACATTTTGGTAAGGAAAGTAAGGCCAGAAAAGGATCTGACCATGTCAAAGTAGGATAGTTTGTAAGGATAATGAGGGAATTTAGGTCTCAAAAGGTCATATGAATATAGATGAACAAGGCACTTAGTAGGAGACAGAAGGTGCAGGAAGGGAAATTGTTAGGGTTGATATGACACTAAGTAGGGAGAGACAGACCCTGCAATATGGGTAGTTAGGGCAAGTAGGTAAAGCTCAGTAGTAGCCATAGGTAAGAGGTGAATGAACACTCAGGTGAGGCCTAATGGGTAATAGGGGAATAAGTAGGGGTAGCTGCATTCCCCAGTAAGAGTAGAAAGGGCATTAGAGTAGACGGTAGGGCAAGAATGTGGTCAGGTAGGGCATTTACTGAGGCTTAGTACCTAGCAAGGGTACTCTAGATACATCACTCAGTAAGGGTAGATAGGACTCTAAGTACATTAGGGGGAGTTACGGTAAATGTAGGGCATTGAGAATGATTTAGCCAGACAGGGAATTTACTGGGGGTGTAGGGCCCTTTCATCACCTGGTGACTGTACATAGTCAACAAAGTAAGAGTACATAAGGAACTAGATAGACACAGACTTGCGATAACACTAAACAAGGGTAGATAGCGAATTAGGTATGCGTAGACACAGGCAGGGCATTTGGAAAGAAAAGATTTAATATTGGTAGGGCATTTAGTGAGGGTGTTAAGGGGAACTTAACAAGGTTATATGGATCGCTTAATAAGAGTAGATAAGAGGGCAATAAGTAGGAATCGATAAAGCGGTGATTGGACTCAGGAAAGGCATTCCTTAAGGAAAGATTTGTCTAGGTAGGGCATTTATTAAGGGTTGGTAGGGCATTGGATAACTAATGAATGGTAGTAAGGGCCCTAAGTAGGAGTACTTTAGCTAAAGGGGTCATTAAAAGCAGGTAAGGCATTCCATAGGGAAATATGGTTAGTTAGGGTATTTATTGGTGGTTAGCAGGGCACCTAGCATGGATGGATCACCCAAAATGGGTAGATATGGCAGTTCTGTTGAAAAATGGTTCAGTAGAAGCAGCTAAGGCATTCCACAGGGAAAGATTTGGTCAGGTAGGTCATTTATCAAGGGTTGGTAGGCATTTAGCAAGGGTAGATGTATTGCTAAATAAAGGTAGATGGGCATTAGGTGTAACACAGGTAGGGTATTAGGTAAGATGCAACTGGTCCAGTAGGACATTCAGGGAAGTTTGTTTGGGCATTTAGCAGGGATAGATGGATCACACCATAAGGGTAGATAAGGCACTAAGGATGAGTACTTTAGATAAGGTAGATACTAGAAACAGGTAGAACCCTAGGAAGGAAATACAGGGTCTGTTAGGGGATTTAGTAAGGTTTGGTAGGGCATTGATCAAAGGTAGATTGATGACCAAAAGAGTAGACAGGGCACTAAGTAGGTGTAGCTAAAAGAGTAGGGAATTCAGTAAGGAAGGATATTGTCCAGTAGGGCATTCATGACAATTGGTAGGGTAATTAACAGTGGTAGTTGCATTAGTAATGGTAACTGGCCCCTGCCGATATTCCCTTCTTAGGAATAAGAACGAGAAATGGATATTTTTGTTTTTTGAATTGTCCTGGAACATGCTTTTTGCTGTCCCTTTCTGTGAGCTGGCAGGCAATGACATCATTGCCACATACGACAATGGCAATGAATGGAGGAGGCCATTATCTGGGATTGGAGTGAAGCAAGAGCACTAAATATTGGCAAAAGGTGCTCTTCATGGTAGGGAGCAATTCAGGGGATGCTAGTTAAAAGTGTGGGTTTTGGTCCGCTTTAAAAAAAGAGTAGAGCAAAGATATGGAGTGGTAGGATGTTTGATAAGGTGCTCAGCAAGGGTAAATAGATCTCTGAGTAAAGGTAGATAGGGAATTAGGTAGGAATAGACACATATATGGCATTCTGTAGGGAAACATTTGGCCAATTATGGCATTTAGTGAGGTTTGGTACTGCACAGCACAAGGGTAGATGGCTCTCAGTATCTGTCGATAGGATATTAAGTAGAAGTAGGCACAGGTAGGGCTTCTAATGAGGTTTAGTAGGGCATTTAGCAAGGGTAGACGGCTTTCAGTATTTGTAGATAGGGTATTAAGTAGGAGTAGGCACAGGTAGGGCATTTAGTGAGGTTTGGTTGGGCATTTAGCAAGGGTAGATGGCTCTAAGTATCTGTAGATAGGGTATTAATTAGGAGTAGGCACAGGTAGGGCATTTAGTGAGGTTTGCTTGGGCATTTAACAAAGAATGATGGCTCTCAGTATCTAAAGATAGGTTATTATGTAGGAGTAGGCACAGGTAGGGAATTTATTGAGGTTTGGTAGGACATTTAAAAGGGTAGACGACTTTCAGTATTTGTAGATAGGGAATTAAATAGGAGTAGGCACAGGTAGGGCATTTAGTGAAATTTGGTAGGGCATTTAGCAAGGGCAGATAGTTTTCAGTGTATTAAATAGGAGTAGCTAAGGGAAAAAACGTAATATGTTCCGGTAGGGCATCTACCTAGGAAGATATTGATATGGAAATATATTGACAGGTAGGGCATTTAACCAGGGTTGGTAGGGTACTTAGGAATGGTAGAAAATATATTAAATAGCAGTGGACATGGGGCATTTGGTATGAAAAATGTAATACAGCTGGGTATGGCACTTACTGAAGGTTGGCAAGGCAAGCAGTAAGTGTAGATGGATTACTCAGTAAGGGGAGCTTGGGCAGTAACTCTGAGACTACACAGAGCACTTGATAGGCAAACATATGGTAAGGTATGGCATTTATTGAGGTTTATGGGGCAGACAGATCACTCAGTAATGATAGATGGGGCATTACACAGTTAAAGCACCTGGCAGGAAAAGGTATGATCAGGTAGGGAATTTAGTGAGGATCAATGGACACTTTGTAAGGGGAGAAGTATCACTCAGATAATGGTAGACAGGGCAATAAGTAGGAGTCTACACAGGTAGGGGAACTGAGTAGAGAAAAGTATGGTCAGGCAGGACATTTAGTGAGGGTTGGTAGGGCACTTAGCAAGGGCAGATGTATCACTCCTATTACTGGAACTGTAGTCAATAAAGTAAGATCAGCTAAAGACACAGTCATAGCATGGAGGGGAAGCCAGATATAAGCATAGGCGCAATGTGAGGGCGCAATGCTCCCCCAGCAGGGGCCTGTAGAGGACTATAAGGGCACAGGAAGGGCAGGAATTCCCCCCTCCCGCTTGCAAGTGTTTGTAGTGTACTAAGGTGGCAAAGGCAGGGCAATCGGTAAGGATCAGGGTGGGCATACCCTTACTATACACAGGTGGAGAGCCCCCAGCAGTTCCATGTAGAACACTAACAGAGCACAGGCAGGACGGATTTACAGGACAGGGTGGGTACTCACTAGGCACAGTCAGAGCATTAAATAAGGACAAATAGATAGTGTCCAGCATGTCCTTGTAGGTCACTAAAAGAGCACAGTCAGGGCAGATTGTCAGGAGAGGGTGGGCACTACCTTAGAACAGTCAAGGCATTAAGTAAGGGCAAGGTGGGCACTCACGAAACACAGGTAACGCAGGAACAGGTGCCCCTGTAATGCACTCACCAGACACAGTTAAATTACTCAGTAAGCGTCAGGATGGCCACTCGCTAGAAACAGGTAAGTAAAGAATTCCATCAAGCATGTGCCTGTAGGGCAGAATGGGGCACAGGCAGAGCTTTGGGAAAGGGTTTGGATGGGCAGTTAATAGACTCAAGTAGTAAGCGCCCAGCAGGTGCCTGAAAATCCCTATGGGAGCACAGGCACGGCAGAGGGTTAGGACAAGGTGAGCGCTCCCTAAGCACAGTCAAGGCAATCATGAAGGGTGAGCACTCAAAAGGCACAGTCAGGGTATTCAGTGAGGATCAGGGTGGCCAGTGGCTGGGCACAGTCAGATCATTCAGTGAGGGTCAGTGTGGGCATTCAGTGAGAATCAGGGCAGTGGCTGGGCACAGTGTGGGCATTCAGTGAGGATCAGGGCAGGTTGGGCAGTGTCTGGGCACAGTCATATCATACAGTGAGGGTCGGGGTGGGCACTCAGAAGGTAGATTCTGGGCATTCAGCGAGGGGCAGGTGGGCACTGGCTGGGCACAGTCAGGGCATTCAGTGAGAATCAGGGCAGTGGCTGGGCACAGAGCGGGTCAGGGTTGGCAGTGGCTGGGCATAGTGCGGGTCAGGGTTGGCAGTGTCTGGGCACAGTGAGGGTCAGGGTTGGCAGTGGCCGAGTCAGGGCATTTAGTGAGGGGCAGGTGGGTACTCAGAAGGCACAGTCAGGGCATTCAGTGAGGATCATGGCAGTGGCTGGGCACAGAGCGGGTCAGGGTTGGCAGTGGCTGGGCACAGAGCGGGTCAGGGTTGGCAGTGGCTGGGCACAGAGCGGGTAAGGGTTGGCAGTGGCTGGATAACAGAGCGGGTCAGGGTTGGCAGTGGCCGGCACAGAGCGGGTCAGGGTTGGCAGTGGCCGGGCACAGAGCGGGTAAGGGTTGGCAGTGGCCTGGCACAGTGCGGGTCAGGGTTGGCAGTGGCCGGGCACAGAGCGGGTCAGGGTTGGCAGTGGCTGGGCACAGAGCGGGTTAGGGTTGGCAGTGGACGGGTCAGGGTTGGCAGTGGCCAGGCACACAGTGGGTCAGGGTTGGCAGTGGCCGGGTCAGGGCAGGCACTCACCAGCTGCAGGGTAGGGTGGAGCAGCAGCGCTGCCAGGCAGTACAGGGCATGCATCCTCCGGGCTGCCAGTTCCTCGGGTGATCCTGCTGGGCGCTAAAATTCCTCCAGGAACATAAATCCGCTTCACAAAACCTTCAGAGCTCCGGGCAGCCTGGGCAGGAAGCAGCAGCTGGCAAACCCCATGACCACCACACTGGAGACTGGCAGAGAGACTGATGCTGGCCGAGGGTGGCAGCGAGTTAATCCGGAGCGATGGGATCGCACGAGGCTGTGGCTGGCGCTGGCTGCGGAGAGATCGCTGCTGATCAGAGGGAAGGCAGAGCCCCGGCTATTGGGGAGGGGGGAGAGTCAGGCAGAGCGATAGGCAGCAGCTGCTGGGTGGAGGATAGGCAGCCCCCTGCCCCTCACTGCTCACAGCCCGGACACAGCCAGAGCAGGGTGCCCAGCACAGGCAGCACCCAGGGGTGGGTGGGGGGGGGGGGCAATGTCAGCCTATCAGTCTCTCTGGGGATCAGGGAAGGCAAAAGCTGGCAAATGATCACCTCACACCATCAATGCCCACCAACCCAAATACTCACCCCCCTCCCCTCCTCCTGCTGCTGCCAGACACTGTGCCCCGAGGAGCCAGGCTGCAGCCCGAAGGTCACTCCGCTGCTCCCTCTATTCTGCTGCTACCTTCATTCCTTTATCTCATTTTTCCTACTTTTCTTTCTTCTCTTCTTTTTTCTCTTTAATACATTCGGATTCAATGTCTTCCTTATTCACTTTACCTCTAATTTCTTCCTGCCCTTCTCTTTCTTCAGTCTATCATTTCATCTATCTCATTTTTCCTACTTTTATTTCTTCTTTTCTTTTTCTTTTTTTTACATACATTCGAATTTACTGTCTTCCTTATTCACTTTACCTCTAATTTCTTCCTGTCCTTCTCTTTCTTCAGTCTAACATTTCATTTTTCTCCTTTTTCCTACTTGTATTTCTTCTTTTCTTTTCTTTTTTATTTTTTAAATACATTCGGATTCAATGTCTTCCTTATTCACTTTACCTCTAATTTCTTCCTGCCCTTCTCTTTCTCCAGTCAATCATTACATTATTTCTTTTTTATCACGTTTCTCACACCTTCCTTTGGTACATCATTCAGATTCCTTTTCTGCCCCCGTCCCTGTACCTCTGCTTCCTTTCTTTCTCTCTTTCTCCTGTCTATCGTTTGTTTCTGTCTTTTTTCCCTACTACTCTCCTTTATCTCTCCTCTCATGCCACCCGTCTTATTTTATTACATTCGCTTTCTGCATTCTTCACATTACTTTCTATTCTTTATTGCTTTATGACCGTTGCCTTCCTTTGGTACATCATTCAGATTCCTTTTCTGCCCCCGTCCCTGTACCTCTGCTTCCTTTCTTTCTCTCTTTCTCCTGTCTATCGTTTGTTTCTGTCTTTTTTCCCTACTACTCTCCTTTATCTCTCCTCTCATGCCTCCCGTCTTATTTTATTACATTCGCTTTCTGCATTCTTCACATTACTTTCTATTCTTTATTGCTTTATGACCGTTGCCTTCCCTTGCTCCCTTCCCTCCCTTGTTACATCATTTCTTCTTTTCTTTGCATGTATCCATTCATATTATTTTTCTATCTGCTTCATTTTACCTCTCTTTTCTCTTTCTCCCTCATTCTATCCCTTCTTTCTACTTTATTTCCTCCAGTATGGCATTCCTTCCTACTGTCCTCTCTTCTCATACCTTACTTTTTCTTTCATTGGGATTTCCTTTCTACATTCTTCACTTTTCCATCCTTTATTTCTATCTGTCTGCTTCTGTCCATCCCTTCTTCCTACTTTCCTGGATGACTTTTGTTACTCCTCCCTTTGTTAGATCATTCCCTTTGTATGCATCCATTATATTATTTGTCCCCCCATGTCCTTTCCTTCTCCATTCTTTTCCTTCTTTCTTTCTACCTTGCTGTCTTTCTCCATGCCTTCTTTCCTTTATTGCCCTTCTCATGCATTTTCTTTAGATCAGTTCTTAGTTTTTTTCATGACTTTCTTTACATCATTCCTTCTTTGATGTATTAATTCATATTTCCATTCTACCTCCCTCATTTTACTTTGTTTCCTTTCCTTTTTTCTTTCTCTATTCTATCCTTTTTTTTTCTTCCTACTTTCCTTCATTAATTCTGTCTTTCCTTTCTACTCTCCTCAATCGTCTCATACCTTGCTTCTTCTTTCATTGTCATTCACTTTCAACATTCTTCACTTATCATTTCTATCTATTCTTTCTGCTTGGCTCCATTCCTTTTTTCCTTTCTACTTCCCTATATTACTCTTCTCATACCTCAATTTCTTCTTTCCTTTTTATCCTTCTTTTCCTATTTATTAATATCAAATCATATTATTCTTCTTCATTTCACATTTCTTTCCACTCTCTCTTTCCTTCCTTCATTCTTTCCTGCTTTGATCTTCTCATACCTTTCCATTTAATCATTCATTCTGCAATTTACCCCTCCTTCCCTTCTCCATTTTATCTCTTCTTTCTTTCTACATTCCTTCCTTCCTTTCAGCATTGCTCTACTCCCTACCCTGACCATTTGTTCTTTCCTGTTTAAGTATTCATATTGTTTTTCTATCTTCTATCTTTTATCTTCTTCGCTTTACCCATCCTTTCCTTTCCTCCTGCATCAATACCTTTTTTCTAACTGCTTTCCTTCCTTCCTTCCTGCATTGCTCTCCTCATATCTTTTTCTTTAGATCATGTTTTCCTTTGTATGCATTCATTGTCAGTATTTTTCTCCCTGTTTAACTTTACCTATCCTTCCCTTTCCAATCCTGTTATATCTCCTCTTTCTACTTTCCTTCATTCCTTCTTCCTCTCTTCCCTTCCTTCATGTCTACCTCCCTTTATTGCTCATCTTATATGTTCATTTTTTCATTCGTTCCTTTTTTTCCTATTTCCTTTCCTTCCTTCTCTATTCTATCATTTCATTATTTAATCATTCATTCATTAACCATCCTCCATTTCCTCTTGTTTCCTTCCTTTCCTCCTGCCTTCCTGCTTACCATCCTATTTCCTATTTCTCTCTTCCTATACCTCCCTTCTTGGTTTCATTCCTTCATCCCTATTTTATTTTTTTCTTGCTTATCTTTTCTTTTTTTTCTTTCCTTCCTTTTTTTATCTCTTTGTGTCCGTGCCTTCCTTTCCTCCGTCATTCTTTTCTTCCTTCGTGCACTTTCCTTTCTATTTTCATTTTTATTCAATCTTTTATTTTCCTTTATATTCTATCCTTCCGTCCTTTCACCTTTTCTTCATGCATACTTTCTTTTATCTCTCTTCACCTGTTTGTCCCAGACTATGGCTCCTGGGGCAGTTTGATTCTAGCTTTTATGTATCGAGGCTGCCCTTAGCTAGACTAGGACAGTGTCAGACTAGCCCCCCAGAGGATCCTCCAGTGGTCCCCAGACACTGACCCAGGGGACATTATCAGGACAGTGCAAGAAATCTAAGACTAAAATCTTTCTTTTGGCTGCCATATTTTAGATTATTAGAATATACTGGTGTTTTAGCTGAAGTGTGGGCCCCAAAAATCATTTCCTCTGGTGGCCCCAAGAATGATTTCTAGAGATGAGCGAACTTTTGAAAAATTCGATTCCGCTGATTCGTCGAATTTTCCGAGAAAACTAGTTTCGGTCCAAATTTATTCGTGACGAATCGCTATTAAAAATGGCTATTTCTGAGCTTCCTAGAGCCTCAATAGGGTTGTAAACCATTCTGCTTTGCTGTAACACGCATAGGATGCGTGCTGGGTTAGTGAAATAATACTGTAAATAATTATGACATGCAGATCAGAGGCATCGCTATTAGAATCGCAGAGCGGCACAATTGCAGAGAGTTGAGGTGGCATCACTATGAGGGGCCGCTATAGTGCCTGAAAAAGACATCCTGGAGTTGGCAGCAGGAGCAGCAGGAGCCCAAACATAGCTTGAAAGAGACACTGGAGTTGGCAGCAGGAGCCCAAGAATTGGCTGAATGACACCCTGGAGTTGCAAGCAGCAGCAGCAGGAGCCCAAACATAGCTTGAAAGAGACACTGGAGTTGGCAGCAGGAGCCCAAAAATTGGCTGAATGACACCCTGGAGTTGCAAGCAGCAGCAGCCCAAACATAGCTTGAAAGAGACACCGGAGTTGGCAGCAGGAGGCCAAAATTGGCTGAATGACACCCTGGAGTTGCAATCAGCAGCAGCAGGAGCCCAAACCTAGCTTGAAAGACACACTGGAGTTGGCAGCAGGAGCCAAAAAATTGGCTGAATGACACCCTGGAGTTGCAAGCAGCAGCAGCAGCAGCCCAAACCTAGCTTGAAAGACACACTGGAGTTGGCAGCAGGAGCCCACCCAAAAATTGGCTGAATGACACCCTGGAGTTGCAAGCAGCAGCAGCAGCAGCCCAAACATAGCTTGAAAGACACACTGGAGTTGGCAGCAGGAGCCCAGAAATTGGCAGAATGACACTCTGGAGTTGCAAGCAGCAGCAGCAGCAGCCCAAACATAGCTTGAAAGACACACTGGAGTTGGCAGCAGGAGCCCAAGAATTGGCTGAATGACACCCTGGAGTTGCAAGCAGCAGCAGCAGCACAAACATAGCTTGAAAGACACACTGGAGTTGGCAGCAGGAGCCCAAAAATTGGCTGAATGACACCCTGGAGTTGCAAGCAGCAGCAGCCCAAACATAGCTTGAAAGACACACTGGAGTTGGCAGCAGGAGCCCACCCAAAAAGTGGCTGAATGACACCCTGGAGTTGCAAGCAGCAGCAGCAGCAGCCCAAACATAGCTTGAAAGACACACTGGAGTTGGCAGCAGGAGCCCAGAAATTGGCAGAATGACACCCTGGAGTTGCAAGCAGCAGCAGCAGCCCAAACATAGCTTGAAAGACACACTGGAGTTGGCAGCAGGAGCCCAAGAATTGGCTGAATGACACCCTGGAGTTGCAAGCAGCAGCAGCAGCCCAGACATAGCTTGAAAGACACACTGGAGTTGGCAGCAGGAGCCCAAAAATTGGCTGAATGACACCCTGGAGTTGCAAGCAGCAGCAGCAGGAGCCCAAATATTGCTTGAAAGAGACACCGGAGTTGGCAGCAGGAGGCCAAAATTGGCTGAATGACACCCTGGAGTTGCAAGCAGCAGCAGCAGCAGCCCAAACCTAGCTTGAAAGACACACTGGAGTTGGCAGCAGGAGGCAAAAATTGGCTGAATGACACCTTGGAGTTGCAAGCAGCAGCAGCAGCAGCCCAAACCTAGCTTGAAAGACACATTGGAGTTGGCAGCAGGAGCCCAAAAATTGGCTGAATGACACCCTGGAGTTGCAAGCAGCAGCAGCAGGAGCCCAAACATAGCTTGAAAGAGACACTGGAGTTGGCAGCAGGAGCCCAAAAATTGGCTGAATGACACCCTGGAGTTGGCAGCAGCAGCAGCAGGAGCCTAAACATAGCTTGAAAGAGACACTGGAGTTGGCAGCAGGAGCCCAAAAATTGGCTGAATGACACCCTGGAGTTGCAAGCAGCAGCCCAAACATAGCTTGAAAGAGACACTGGAGTTGGCAGCAGGAGCCCAAAAATTGGCTGAATGACACCCTGGAGTTGCAAGCAGCAGCCCAAACATAGCTTGAAAGACACACTGGAGTTGGCAGCAGGAGCCCAAAAACTGTCTGAATGACACCCTGGAGTTGCAAGCAGCAGCAGCAGCCCAAACCTAGCTTGAAAGACACACTGGAGTTGGCAGCAGGAGCCCAAATATTGGCTGAATGACACCCTGGAGTTGCAAGCAGCAACAGCAGGAGCCCAAACATAGCTTGAAAGAGACACTGGAGTTGGCAGCAGGAGCCCAAAAATTGGCCTAAAGACACACCCTGGAGTTGGCAGCAGCAGGAGCCCAAACATTGGCTGAAAGAGACACTGGAGTTGGCAGCAGGAGCCCAAACATTGACTGATAGACACACCCTGGAGTTGGCAGCAGCAGCAGGAACCCAAAAGACACACTGGAGTTGCCAGCAGCAGCCCAAACATTGGCTGAAAGAGACACTGGAGTTGGCAGCAGGAGCCCAAAAATTGGCCTAAAGACACACTGGAGTTGGCAGCAGCAGCAGGAGCCCAAACATTGCTTGAAGGAGACACTGGAGATGGCAGCAGGAGCCCAAAAATTGGCCTAAAGACACACTGGAGTTGGCAGCAGCTGCAGCAGCAGCCCAAATATTGCCTGAAAGACACACTCTGGACTTGGCAGCAGCATAGGGAGCCCATATATTGCCTGAAAAACACATTGGACTTGGCAGCAGCATAGAGAGCTCAGATATTGCCTGAAAGACACATCCAGGAGTTGGCAGCAGCATTAGGAGCCCATATATTGCCTGAAAGACACACTCTGGAGTTTGCAGCAGCATGAAGAGAACATATACAGATTTTGGCACATATATCTTATCCGAAGAATATTAATAAAAAGTAAGACTAACGTAAAGCATTTTCTCAATAATTACTTGTGGTCTGATGCAGAGGAATGTCTGTAACTGGAGAGCAGCGCCTTAAATCTGTTTTGCACTATCCATATTTCTTTAGTGTTGGTCTGGCCCCATGATCAATCTACTCTAATGCATCAGTCATTGGTGGGTGGAGATCTTGGCTGATCCATGCCCGATTCATTTCCACGCAGGCCAGTCTCTCAAAAAACATTTTTCAAGCGTACTGGAGCACATTGAATTGCTCTCATCCGAGCATCACATATGCACATCTAAGAGTTTCATCACTTTGTTCCTGTTAAAGTCTTCAGGGCCTAGTTACTACTTAGTGAAAGGCCATAGATAGTTACACACCTGCTGCTGTTATCGACAAATCCTGCTTTAAGTGTAGTGTAGCGTTTTGTCCTCCCCTCATATACGCACTAAGTATGTCAGGCAGAGAAGTGCCAGGATGGGCACAGAGAAGTTGCACAGGCCTAAATTCATCAAGCAGAGGTTGCAGCAGACTAGGGGTGAGTGGCAGAAGGAGTCTCAGTGAGAGGCCTGATCTCCCGGTATGTGCTAGCGGTCATGTCTTGACCAGCAACCCATCTGCCATCATCCATTGGTTAACACGATCATCCACTGCATCACAAGTGACATCTGACACCCCCAGTCAACTGTCGGTTATATCTTATGCTTTGGGTTCAGCTGCACTATTCAGTGAGGACGATCTGATGATCAGCAGTTACTGCCCAGCCAAGAAGTGGAGGAGACACTCGCCGCTTCTTCCACTAGGCGGGCAAGTAGTGATGAGGAGAGTGGCGTGGGAGGTGGTGTTGCAAGCGTTTTGGCTTCTTAAGCAGACACTGTTGAGGAAGCTGAGGAGGACATCAGTGAGTTTTGAGGGCACTTTTAAAGGCTTGGAGTGATGGAGAGTGATAGATTAGTAGCATATTAGTAACATAGTAACATATTAGTAACATATTAGTAACATATTAGTAACATAGTAACACATTAGTAACATAGTAACATATTAGTAACATAGTAAAACATCAGTAACATAGTAACACATTAGTAACATAGTAACATATTAGTAACATAGTAACATATTATTAACATATTTGTAATTAGTAACATATTTGTAATTAGTAACATAGTAACATATTAGTAACATATTAGGCCTCAATTCATCAAGCAGAGGTCTCAGCAGACTAGGGGTGAGTGGCAGCAGGAGTCTCAGTGAGAGGTCTGATCACCCGATATCAGTTAGCGGTCGTGTCTTGACCAGCAACCCATCTGCCGTCATGCATTGTTAACACGATCATCCACTTAACATGGCTATATGAAAGATGTGTAGGCAGAAGGCGAAGTGTGGCCAGGGTCCCAATGTTGGACCCACAGCCCTGCATCGACATTTGCAGCGTCACCATAAAGCGGCCTGGGAGAGTTGGCTCCAAACTGGTGGTCCAGACTGCTGCATTACCCAGTGGCACGCCGCTCTCGGTTCCAGCCAGCCAAGTCTCCACCACCTCCTGTGTGTCATACCCATCCTCTGTCGCTCCAGATGCTCCTCCTCCTCTTAATCCGAGTGAGTCATTCCGCCAGCAATCCATTGGCCAAGCCATGTCCAAGAGACAACAGTATGTGCCCACTCATCCAACGTGCAGAAGCTAAATGTGCTCCTGTATAAGTTGCTGGTGCTGCAGTCCCTCCCTTTTGAGGTGGTGAACCTTTCAGAGAACTGATGGCTTGTCCCGAGCCGAGGTTGAGAGTCCCATGCTGTCATTTCTTTGCGAAGAAGGCAGTACCAGCCCTGTACAATTTTGTTGAACAGAAGGTGGGCCAGTCCTTTAGCCTGTCAGTGTGTACCAAAGTGCACTGTAGTGCCTACATCTGGAGCTGTAACTACGGTCAGGGACAATACATATCCTTTAAGCACCACTGGGTGATTGTGGTTCCTGCACAACCACAACAGCAACTTGGACAGGTCCCTCCACTGTGGCCTCCACGCTCCTAGGCCGTTGTGCTTGTGACAGTGCACTTGCACTTAGCAAAGGTGTCACAGAAAAAAGTGCCTAATTGACAATTACATATTAATTGTTAACATTTATCTTATTTGAACACATTTATAATAATAACATATAATAACATATAACATAACAATAACATATAACATAATTACATATAACATAATAACAATAACATATAAAATGTATCCAATTTTTTTTGGGTCAATTTTGTATTTTTTTTTCATTTTCAGTTTTTTTTAATATTTTGTATTTTTTAAAAATATATATTTTTTGAATTTTTTTTGTATTTTTATATATATATATATATATATATATATATATATATATATATATATATATATTTCCCATTGTCTTTTTTTAATATTTTTTAATTTTTGTACACATTTTTTTGTTAATTTAAATTTTTTTTTTTTGTATTTTGTTTTTTCTTAATTTTTTTTTTCTGTATTTTTTTATTTTTTTCAGTGCCCTTCCAGCCTACCATGTGTGCAGGACTCACACTGTTCTTCACATGGTTTGCCTTGAGGCACAGAGTGACACAAGGGAGGAACTGCTAAAAATCATAAATCTCCACCCAAACTGCAAATGGGAAACATGGTGACTGACAATGGGAAGAACATCTTGCCTGCGCTGTGACAAGGAAGCCTGAGTATGCCACACGTGCTCATCCTAGTTGTCAAGCATTTTCTGAAGTCTTCCCCCCAGCTGCAAGACATGCTAACAACGGGAAGGAAACTTTGCATGCACTTCAGCCACTCCTACACCCCCAAGCACACCCTTCTTGAGCTACAGAGTCAGAACGGTATCCGCCCACATAGTCTGATTTGCGATGTTTCCACCCTCCATATGTTGGATCGACTATACGAACTGAGAAAAGCCATCACTGTTTTCTTGATGGTCCAAGCAGATAGGGGGACTCCCTTGTGTAACTTCAATGTTAACCAGTGACAGCTCATACACCTGTCGTTTGCTCAGGCCCTTTGAGGAAGCAAATTATTAGTCAGTCGCCAGGACTATGGGATGAACGATGTGATTCCACTGCTTCATGTACTACAACACATGTTGGAAACCATGGCTGGTCAGGGCACTGGAGACATGGCGCCTACATTTCACGGCCAAATGAAGCCTGTGGGGGCTGAAGTGGAGGAGGAGGAGGAGGGGGTGGGGCACAGCGAAGCACATTTAGGTTTGACAAAATGGCCATTTTATCTAGCCATCTGACAGGAGAGGAGGAGCAGGAGCAGCCAGAGGAGCTAGAGGGTTGTGAGGAAGGCGAGACAGAGGACCCAGACACACTGTGGCAGTTTGCAGTGGAGATGGAGACAGGTAGTCCCTCTGAGTCACTTGCACAAATGGCACAATGCATGCTCACGTGCTTGCGTAGTGACCGCAGAATTGTCTCCATTTGTCAGCGGGATGACTTCTGGCTCTCCACCTTATTGGACCCTCGCTACCGGCAACAAAATGGGGGCATTTTTTTACACCCCCTGAGAGGGAGGACAAACTGACCTACTACAGAGACATTCTACGTAGTCAGTTGGCCGATGCCTATCTGCATGGTCGATGCCATGGTCCATACTGTGATGCCCAGCGGGACACCAGCCTTCTGTAAGCAGGCAACCCCCAATCTCCACCTCCGCTTCTGCCTATAGTCAAGCCCCGGTTTGCCGGGACGCTAGGTACGCCTCACCGGACACGGTTGCCCCAGGTCTTAATTGGCACAAAGGATGGCTGCTTATGGTGAAGGCCGATGAACCACGAGGGTATCCCGAAGCCCAGGTCGTTCACAGGTAGTCAATCAGTAGGGTGCGTCAGAGTATAGGGATGAGACAGGTGTGTACTCAGGAGTAGCCAAAGGGTCAAGCCAGGAGGTCAGAGATCGCGGGGTATCCAGAGAGGCAGGTTCGTGGTCAGACAAAGCAGAGGTCGGTACGAGCAGCAGACAGGAATGGTCGATCAAGCCGGGTCGGAATCAGATAACAACTAACAGAATCACACCCTAATCACAAGCGACCTGCATAGTGAGGCTAATCATGAGCAGCAGAAAGACCTGGAGCAGGCCCTGAACCAGCAGGTAGTGTCATACCTTGACATGACCATGCCAATGCACTTTGAGGACCCGCTGGACTTCTGGGCAGCCAAACTTGACTTGTGGCCGCAACTGGCAGAGTTTGCCCTGGGAAAGCTGTCCTGCCAGCGAGTAGTGTGCCATCTGAGCGGGTGTTTAGTGCGACGAGGGCCATAGTCATGCCAAGGAGAACTTGTCTGTCCACGAAAAATGTGGAGAGACTCACCTTTGTGAAGATGAATCAGCCATGGTTCAGCCAGGATTTCCAGCCACCAATAGCTGATCCATGGTAGTAGCTGAAGCATGGTAGCTCCTTATGCTGCCGCCAACTCCAGGGTGTGTCTTTCAGGCAATATATGGGCTCCCTATGCTGCTGCCAACTCCTGGGTGTGTCTTTCAGGTAATATATGGGCTCCTAATGCTGCTGCTGCCAACTCCAATGTGAGCAGTCTTAAAAGACACATGCTAGCATATTGGGGATGCCCCCCGGTTAAAGGCAATGGCTGCTGGCAATTTGACAACGTGACTTTCTTTACAAAATGCAACCAGTTAATAGACAGGTACTCTTGAAATATTAATGCTAGTATTTGGGATGCCCCCTCTTCAAATCCAGAGGTTGGCTCCTTTGATAGTGGAAAGGTGACATTGATTACAAAATCCAACCAGCTAATAGACAGGTAGTCTTGAAATATTTATGCTAGTGTTTGGGATGCCCCCTGCTCACATACAGAGGTGGCTTCCCTAGATTGTGGATAAGTGATGTTAATTATAAAATGCAAGCAGTTATTAGACAGGTAGTCTTGAAATATTTATGCTAGTGTTTGGGATGCCCAGTGGCCAGGGGTTTTTACAGCAGACACAAAAACAATTAAAACTGTGCTCTAGTTCGATGAAATCCCCTTTAAGAGCTGCTTGTGTGTAACAGATAGGGTTAAATGTGCAAACATGGCATGCACACTGCCCAGGGGTTTTTACAGCAGACACAAAAACAATTAAAACTGTGCTCTAGTTAGATGAAATCCCCTTTTAGAGCTGCTTGTGTGTAACAGATAGGGTCAAATGTGCTAATATGGGATGCTCATTGGCCTGGGGTTTTTACAGCAGACACAAAAACAATTAAAACTGTAATCTAGTTAGAAGAAATCCCCTTTAACAGCTGCTTGTGTGTAACAGATAGGGTCAAATGTGCTAATATGGGATGCCCTGTGGGCAGGGGTTTTTACAGCAGACACAAAAACAATTAAAACTGTAATCTAGTTAGAAGAAATCCCCTTTAACAGCTGCTTGTGTGTAACAGATAGGATAAAATGTGCTAATATGGGATGCCCTGTGGACAGGGGTTTTTATAGCAGACACAAAAACAATTCAAACTGTAATCTAGTTAGAAGAAATCCCCTTTAACAGCTGCTTGTGTGTAAAAGATAGGGTCAAATGTGCTAATATGAGATGCTCATTGGCCTGGTGTTTTTACAGGACGCACAAAACCAATTCAAAATGCAATATATTAATAAAACAGAGCCTTTAGAAGCTGATTTAGTATAACAGATAGGGTGAAATGTGCTGGTTTGGGATACCCTGCGGCCTGGTGTTTTTACAGGATGCAAAAAACAATTCAAAATGCAATATATTAATAAAGCAGAGCCCGTAGAAGCTGCTTTAGTATAACAGATAGGGTGAAATGTGCCAGTTTGGGGTACCCTGCGGCCTGGTGTTTTTACAGGATGCACAAAACCAATTCAAAATGCAATATATTAATAAAACAGAGCCTTTAGAAGCTGATTTAGTATAACAGATAGGGTGAAAGTCTCTCCCTGTCTACAGCATCCTCCATTCTGTCTGCAATGCAAGGCTAAAATGCACACAAGCAAGATGGCCGCCGTTTATATAGCACTGTGCCATCACCGGGCTTCCTGGCTGCTGATAGGCTGCATGTGACCTTCCCATGATAACTTGCCCCAGGGGACATGTCCGGACATGTCCATCCACCATTTTACAATGGCTGTAATTGAAATAAATGGAGTTTAAAGGAAAACTTTGATCGATCAAATCGCTGGGAAATTTGGATTCGTTCAGAATCGAATTTTTTCTGAAATTTGGAATGAATTTGGGTTCGTCCAAATCGATTCGCTCATCTCTAATGATTTCCTCTGGTGGCCCCAAAAATCATTTCCTCTGGTGGCCCCAAGAATGATTTGCTCTGGTGGACCCAAGAATGATTTCCTTTGGTGGGCTCCAAGAATAATTTCCTCTGGTGGCCCCAAGAATGATTTCCTCTGGTGACCCCAAGAATGATTTCCTCTGGTGGCCCCAGGAATGATTTCCTCTGGTGGACCCAAGAATGATTTCCTCTGGTGGCCCCATGAATGATTTTCTCTGGTGGGACCAAGAATGATTTCCTCTGGTGGCCCCATGAATGAAATGATTTTCTCTGGTGGCTCAGAGAATGCTTTCCACTGGTGGGCCCTAAGAATGATTTCTTCTGGTGGACCCAAGTATGATTTCCTCTGGTGGGTCCAAGAATGATTTCCTCTGGTGACCCCATGAATAATTTTCTCTGGTGGCTCCGAGAATGTTTTCCACTGGTGGGCCCCAAGAATGATTTCCTATGGTGTGCTCCATGAATGATTTCCTCTGGTGGGCCCCAAGAATGGTTTTTCTCTGGTGGCTCCGAGAATGATTTCCTCTGGTGGCCCCAAGAATGATTTCCTATGGTGTGCTCCATGAATGATTTCCTCTGGTGGGCCCCAAGAATGGTTTTTCTCTGGTGGCTCCGAGAATGATTTCCTCTGGTGGCCCCAAGAATGATTCCCTCTGGTGGGCCCCAAGAATGATTTTTCTCTGGTGGCTCCGAGAATTATTTCCTCTGGTGGCCCCAAGAATGATTTCCTCTGGTGGCTCCGAGAATGCTTTCCACTGGTGGGCCCCAGGAATGATTTCCTCTGGGGGACCCAAGTATGATTTCCTCTGGTGGATCCAAGTATGATTTCCTCTGGTGGCCCCATGAATGATTTCCTCTGGTGGGCCCCATGAATGATTTTCTCTGGTGGCTCAGAGAATGCTTCCCTCTGATGGGCCCCAATAATGATTACCTTTGGTGGCCCCAAGAATAATTTCTATGGGGAGCACCTAGGATAATTTCCTCTGGTGGCTCCAATAATGATTTCCTCTTGTGGGTCCCAAGAATAATTTCCTCTGGTGGCCCCAAAAATCATTTCCTCTGGTGGGCCCCAAGGTACTCCAGTACGATCCTGAGGGTGAAATCTTTAGCCTTTGAGCAGATCCAGCCTTGGGGTCAGTTC
Source organism: Gastrophryne carolinensis (assembly GCA_027917425.1). NCBI lineage: Eukaryota > Metazoa > Chordata > Amphibia > Anura > Microhylidae > Gastrophryne > Gastrophryne carolinensis. The sequence continues at coordinate 16,064,624 of CM051239.1, read as the reverse complement.
CGCCCTACGCAAGAGCGGTTACAACATGTGTATTGGTAGACTGCCCAGGAGACTCCCCCAAAATGAAACAGTGCTTTAGGAGATTTTCAGATAAAATACAGCTGTTATATGCACCTTGCAGTTTTTTAAGAAAAACAACCCTTTACATTTGAAATACCCCCAACAAACTATATATTATCTGGAAGTACACACCTTAAGCTTTCTAGGCATACCAGGCATGTTGACATGGGCGCAGTTTTCAGGAAGTAGTCCCTCATTTAATTCTTTGGTTGCACAGGGTTTCCCTAAAAGAAGAATAAAAAAAGCAGAATCAAAGCCACATTTTCTAAAAAAAAACTATATGCAAACAAGAAAAAACAATAAATGTGACAAAGCAAGGTCTCCCAAACAGAACAATACCCAACATGCATTGGTACTGTCAAGGGAAGAGTTGCCAAACACCCCAAAGTAAAGCATGCACGTAACGGTTATTTTACTTAATATTAATTTAAGCTCTGCAGACAAAGTGCGCACCGTGAGCTTTAACATTATAGATGAAGGTCCGGGCTTTGTGCAGGCATCCAGAAGTCTATTTAAAGTGGGCCAAAACCTACGGTGATCAGCCCGGGAATCTATAAGATCGATTCCCCCCCCCCCCCAGGGCATCCAAAATCGTGATGCCCTGCTGTGTCAAACCCTCTAGGTCGCCCCATACACTTACCTTCTTTCCTGGTCCAACGGCATATGCGCAAGCGGTGGCCGCATCCCCGCTATCCCTCTAGCAGGGCGCGTGGCCGCGCCAGGCATTTGTGAATGGCCGGCGCGGCCACGATCCCTGTTAGAGGGTTCCGATCAGAGACATTTGCAGTGCATATGTAACGTTCAGCAAATGGCTCTGTGGGAATGGGGAGCGCAAGTGGAAGAATCCCCATCAGCGGGTGCGCTCCTGCCGGGGTCGGAAGGGGCGCGAGCAGCCCAGAGATGCGGACATATGTCCACCTGTGTTTTTTTTTTGGTAAGAGAGCCAGGAAAAAGATGATTGCGGCACCCCAGGAGGGTTTCACACAGCTTTAAGATGCCCCTGGCGAAGGCCAATGGCCGGTCCTGGAATCTTTTAGATCTTTTAGATTCCAGGGTCAGCCTTGTTGGGTTTTGTTCTGCTTTATGTCTGTTTTGCTGCTTATTGTATCTTGTGATCTAAATTGTGCGATACAATTGTGCTATAATATTAGCCACACTGTAATAATAATAATAATTATTATTATTATTGGTGGAGTGGGCTTCAGTGGCGCTCAGACATCTTCTTCTTGTGCGAGATTCCCAGAATCCCCATTTAGAATGGAAGCAGTTTGGTGACTGCTGAAATTAATGTCTTCAATTAACATTCACACCAAGCACAGAAAAAGAGAGAGAGAGAGAGAGCGCCGCTAATGTAAAATGAGAAATTAGCCGAAACACTGCGCGGTGACATCGCCACTGAGAGGGAGGCGGCAGACAATGGAGAGACTGGGTGCAGAGGTGTAGGTAGGCTTTCTGGCACCCTGGGTGAAGATTCCAAAGGCCCCCCCCCCCACGTGTGCCCATGCCTCATTTCGGCACCCCCTGACCTGCTGCACCCTGGGCACATGCCCCCCCTGTCCTCCCTACCTGGGCATGTGCCCCCTGTCCTCCCTAGCTACACCACTGTGTGCATGAACATAGATATGTATACCCCAGGCCAGAGGTGTAGTTAGGCTTTCGCGTACCCCAGGCCTTTGTTCCTGGTCCAACGGAGCATTCTCGAGCAGCGCCTGCTATCCCTTTAGCAGGGTGCCAGGCATTTGTGAATGGCCAGCGCGGGCACACTCCCTGTTAGAAGGTAGTGGGGGTTGCGGCCGTCCTAGTGAGCTCAGATCTGCTCGCCTTAGACGAGCATTTGGAGGAAGGGGCGGGAGTGGATCCGAGCGCACTGACTGGACGAAAGGCTGTGCATACGCCATAGAACCAAGAAAGGGTGAGTGGGATTGGGTGACCTGGGGGGTTTCACACAGCGGGGCATCTCCGATCAGGATGCCTGGGAGGCAAAGACCAAAGCCTAGGATAGTCAAAATCCTGGGTTTTTGTCCTCTTTAAACTGGACCTTAAGCATTATTTAATGAAAAGCCCAAACCCTTAAAAAACTAATCCCCAGCATTTAAAATGTAATATATGCTATATTTTTAGCCACGGTTTTGTAGCAAAGGGCAATGGTTTTAATTGATTTTGTAATAAGGACAGTTCTGTAGCAAACACCATTCTGTATCAAAAACAGTTTTGTAGCAAGGATCATTTGTAGCAAGAACAATGTTATAGTCAAAACAGTTTTGCAGCAAGCATTTAGGTGGAGAAACAACACAATCAATCACCAGCAGAGGTAATGTAACATATCCAATTTTGTTTAGACAGAGCTGTTTAATACAGATACTGCCTTTGTGCAGGTGCACCAACAAGAGAAAATAATGGACTCACTAGTAGCTGCCACGAACTAAGCTCAGTTTGTAGCAAGGATGCTTTTGTGACCAGAGCATAAAGATAGTTAGACCATACAGTAGATTGTACCCTAATAACCAGTTAACCAGAATATATAACAGTCATACTGTAAAATGTATACTGCTGTACTTATATTGGTCATCTGCCAATATTGAACTGTAAGCTGCATGTATAATTCTTGTCAGTGTCACAGATCCATTTCTTTTAACACACTATTTGGTTCAACCAAGTGGTAGAGAAAGGAACCCTCCTCTCCAAAACATACAGGTCCTGCTCTGTGTGGATATTTACTGTTTTCTTTATATCTTCAGATTCTGGGAAGAGTTAGGTCCTGACCATATGTGTCTGAGTTTATACCACTGTATTGGACAGGTGAGGTGCATCATGTTTTCCAATGGGGTAAGGATACCATATTTTTCGCCCCATTAAGACGCACCTGCCCATAAGACTCGCCTAGGATTGGGAGGGGAAAAATAAGAAAAAAAAAATATTCTGAACCAAATAGTGTTATATCGGAGAGTGGGATTACTCACTTTGACCTCACTAATCGAGATAATAACTCCCTCAACCGATTACCACATCAAGTTGTTTGAAATCAAATTGTTGATTATTCTGTATCAAAATTCTATATACAAACAATATTATTGCAAATTATCCACATAATATATTACATAGATATTAAATCTAGAACTTTAGCTGTTTTTGCTAGGTTTTAATGAATTCTTTCGTGTCAGATTCCTCTAACGTGTTTCACCTAACTGGCTTCCTCAGGAAGGACTACAATACAGCTTTTTACACTTTCCTGTAATTCTGTGCCTTTAGGGATTATATTGTTCTTCAAGTCCTTCACAATTAATGTCTTTGTGCAATATGGAGTCTTTAGGCAAGAAATGCTAAGGCTCTGTTCTGTTAAGCTGATGTACTCGCTACAGTCTCTTTGTTCTTATCCAGCGTTCCCTCCACCATATATTCGGCGGCTGGTCTCCTGCTTTCACCTCCTGTTTTGTGCTGCTCCATATTGCACAAAGACAATTATTTTGAACGACATGACAAACAATATAAATCCTAGGTGCATCTTATGGGCATGTGCGTCTTATAGGGTCAAAAATACGGTATGTATGTTTGTCCCAAAAATTCACCTGTGCCTGTGATGGGACATTTCTACAGATGAGGTATATAGAAACAGAAACATAGAAGGTTGACAGTAGACGGAGACCATACAGTCCATCTAGTCTGCCCTTATGTGTATACTGTATGTTCTCTGTATCTTATGTGTATACTGTATGTTCTCTGTATCTTATGTGTATACTGTATGTTCTCTGTATCTTAGGATAGATGTGTGCTTATCCCAGGCATGTTTAAATTAGCTTACTGTCAATTTTTCAACTACCTCTGCTGGAAGTTTGTTCCAAGCATCTACTACTCTATAAAATATTTTCTAAAGCTGCTCCTGATATTCCCTCCAACTAGCTTCATGTTTCCTCTCTCCCTTCTTTCCCCTAGACTGTACAAATTAAGTTCTGAAGTCTCGCCTGATAGGTTTTTACCATTTGTGTTGCCCACCTTTGGACCTGTTATATTTGAATAATGTGTTGTTGCAGGTAAGATCTCCAGAACTGCACACAGTATTCCAGCCATGGTCTCACCAGGGCTCTATACAGTGACATCACAACCTCCCTCTTCCTATTGGTGATGCCTCTAGCTATGCAGCTGAGCATCCTGCTTAATTTTCCTACTATTTAGCTATACTGTCCAATCACCTTGCAGCTTTCAGTAATCAGTACCCCTAAATCTCTCTCCTCTGAAATCCTGGCTAACACAGTTCTGTTTTGTTCTTGGTGGAAGGGAATATGATCTGCTTCCTCCCTTTATTCTAGGTACCACCTTGATGGTTAGCAATAGCTGATGTGGCTGCTTAGTGGCTGGGTATAGTAAATATTAGCAAACAAGAAGATGATGATCCCTTGTCCCAGATGTTCCCACCACCATGCTGTTTCATTCAAATATAAAATACATTTTATTAATTATACATTAAAATCCATTGCTGTATATGTACATAATAATTACAAATACTATTTTTTATATGCACATCTCTTTAAAGAAAGAAATACTTAAAGTGGACCAACACCCAGGATTTTGACTATCCTGGGTTTTGGTCCACTTCGGGGGGGGGCACCCCGATTGGGGGTGCCCCGCTGTGTGAAACCCTCCAGAAAGCCCCAAAAACTCACCTCACCACGCTCCCACGTGACCGCGCCGTCCAATCCCCGCCGACGGACAAGCGGGTGACAGCGACGGACAAGACAGCGCGTCCGCCACCGCCTCCAGCACGCCACTCTTACAGGGCGAGCGCCTGCACCGGCCATTCACAAACGGTCGGCGCGGGCGCGCGCACGTACGTCTAAGGTAAGGTTTTTGGGGGGTTTTGGGGGGGTTTCACCCGGCGGAATATCCCGATCTCGGATGTTCCACGGTGAGGGAGGTGATCGGTCCGGGAATCTTATAGATTCCCGGGCCGACTTTAATATGGTGCTGAAGTTTATCAGAATTCTTTAGGCTTCCAAATGGATCTGATTGGTCTATTGTCCCTACGAGATAGATATGGGGCTTTCTCAACATGCAGCGCTCTCGTGAAGCTGTAGTAGGCAAAGACTTCTAGATGAAGCTCTAGAGAATTGGGTCATAGACCACCAGGTGCAACTATTCTTGGACTCTCATTGGCTGACAGTTCCAACATTTTATGCACTCCTGAAAATGCGTAAATCAATGGACCAGCCGCCAGGCCAACCCATTGTGTCGGGTATGGGAGGCCTCACTGAGCAAGCCAGTGTCTATGTGAATTATCATCTCCAACCACTGGTAGAAAACTTAGCTATCATATCTTTAACTTACACCAAGGATACCTCACACATTCTCAGAATTTTAGATGATATGACAATGCCGTGGGTCACATTCATGGTCACCCTGGATGTGGAGGCCCTTTTCTCCACCTTCCCCCACCGTAGAAGTTTAGAAGCAGCTGCTGAATTCCTCTGGGAAATGGGTCCCGACCATCAAACCACAGTGCCTTCTTGCCATGCCTGCTGGAGTTCATCATTGCCCACAACCTCTTCTTTAAAGGTACAGGGAACGGCGATGGAAACTACATGCCCCATCTTACGCTAACCTGTACTAGGGTGGTTGAGAGAGGAGGTTGTGGGACAGGATGAACTCAACAAGTACCTGTGCCACGTGATATTGTGGCACAGATACATAGATCCTTTTCCTCTGGACTGACTCCCCAGATCTCCTTAGGGAGGTCATCACTACTCTAAACTGTAACCAGGTCTATTTAAAATTTACCCTGCACTTATACCGTCGCATTTTTAGACCTCTCAATTTAAAGGGAGAAATTACAACAAATCTATAAAGGAAATCTACAGCTGCTAATACAATTTTGAGAGCATCTAGTTTCCATCCTCGATCTTTCACCTGCAGTATTCCCTATGGTAAATACTTACAGGCAATACGTAACTGCCCATCTTAGAAAGTTTTGAACAATTAGCACGAGAAATTCGTTCCTGCCTAAGACAAAGAGGTTTTAATAAGAATGCTTAGGACTGCTTATAAAAAAAGCAGAATGGAGAGTCTAGAGCAGCAAAGCCGCCCCCAGCAACGCTACAGTGATGGGTGCGTGCAGAGCTGTTAAATGGCGGACGCTCACTGCACATAAGCCACCAAGCACAGCCGCTGGCAGCTCAATGCAGGGAACCAGCCGGGCGACTACACCACCCCCCACCCAGAATGGCAAATAAGGAGTTCCCGAGCAGCACGCACCCGCACAAGGGTGGCAAAAGGGACTCGATCTGACCTTCCAGTAAGTAGGCGGGTGCCAGACAACCACCAATCAGTTACTTGGCTGGACTATTATTTGAAAGGTAAAAAAATACTGTATTCGGGGCCTCCACCAGGTTCTGTGCCCAGGGGCCTCCACCACAATTAATCCAGCCCTGACTGACCAAGACAAAATGTTCAAGTTCTACAGATGTTCCACTGGCACAATTTAAAAACAGATCCCCTACTGGGACCATTAATATCAGGTGAACCACAACTAAAAGCACAAATTTTGAGAGATAGATCGGTGAAGATCCATTACACAAGTACAGAACAGAATGATGGGATGTATTACCTGTATCTAAAAACGGGTAGGCTGATAATCTCACCTAATGGTATAACCAAGAAATCGGAACATTATATAAAGTGTAATACCGAACACATAGGCCCTTATTTATGAAGGAATAGCGACAGGTAGCGACTGGTGAGCGGCCGGTAATGACGGGCACCACCACGAGAACGCCGGCTCCCCACCGCAATCACACATTTATCAAGCCAATCCTGCTTAGCGACTGAGATAGCGCCATATAGCGAATCATTCATCATTATTCCAGCCTCAGCCCACAGCGCCAGCGTCCGACCTTGAACAGCGACAGGTATGACCTCTCGCTACCTGGCGCTCTCCAATGCATTTCAATGGAACAATCTTTAAATATTCATAATTAATTGTTATTAATGTTTTTTTTTTTTTTTTAATGTGAAAAATTCTGTGACCTCTTCTGCCATGTTAGATAATTTACAGGTCTTATATTAATGTATTCATATTACTAAATTCTTTCAAATTTTTTTTTTTTTTGGTTTCCAAAAATATGGTGGTTTGTGGGTTAAAAAACTACGTTTAACCCATCGCCGCCAGCGCTCTGGGGTTTAAACATGCATTTCACAGCGCGAGAATTTTTTGAGCGTGATTTTTTGATGAATGTGGTGGGAGCCGGTCGCTCTGACCAGTCGCTATCATGCGCACCCATACATCGCAGAACCTGTCAAATAGCGACTCGTCACCCGGTATTCAACATTACTGCACAGCGACTCAGTTGCTATCAACAACCGAACAACGGCCAAGCACAGCGACTACTAGCGGGCGCTGTGAAAATACAGCTACAGTCGCTCAACTGTCGCTACCTGCCGCTATTAATGAATCGGCCTCATAGTGTATTTATTAACGTACCCTTGTGGCAGGTATTATGTCGGAAAGACAGATCGTAAGCTACATACCGTTGTATGTCGAGAGGTGGGTTTTGGTCCAATCTGATAACTATCCTTCAGACAGCAAAAAATCAACTAAACTATGCAGAGATCCTAACTTCGGTATCTATGAGCTCTTTATTTGGTACCGTGTCTGGCTTTGCTAAAATCCATCATATATCCAAGATTTGTTTTAAAGTTTGGAAATAACAGCACCCTATGGGCTATGCTAAACATTTCACCATTTTCCCTGCAACACCTCTAGGCTCCTGGAATTTCCCAAATTGTTTTTAAAAAAGCATCTTATAGGAAAAATGATTTACGTCACCTGTAGAGGTCATTTTGGGGAAAAAAAGATTTTTTTGCAATTTTTGGTGTTTAAACACTAAAAAGCTCACTAATTGCCCCAACTCACTGCAACTCCCATTGGCTTTACCAAATAATGAGCATGACCTCTATAGTCTTGGGGGGAAAGCACTTTCTTTACATTTCACAAATACTTGATATTTTGTGTTGCTCTATCACATGAAGTCTCAATAAAATACTGTAAAGTCTTTATTTATGAAATGCGCCGTTTAGCATAATTTTTTGTGGCTATAGCGCCAGCTTCGGAGCGTCGGCATTCCCGTCTTATCGGGTGCTATGCTGTGGACTACATTTGCGCTTGCAGCCGCCGTGCCAAAAGCTACTAATTAGCTTTGATTGTTGCACTATTGGCCGGCCTATATCAGCGCCTGTTGGACCCGTCGGCCGATTATCTCAGCGCCAGTAAGCCCCACTTTGTACCACCATTATTACTGCGCTCCCCAGTATATATAGGTTTTTTTTCCTTCTTGAAATCTGTATTTTTCTGGCGCTGGTCAACGTTTCATCATTACAGTTACAAGACATCACTGCTGCGGGCAAACTTTACAGTGCGTCCGAGGCAAGCCCAGAAAATCGCGCCCCCCCCCCCTGCAAGAAAAAAGAAAATGTTATATATATATATATATATATATCTTTTCTTTTTGTTATGTTTCTTGGCTATTAACTATTGCGATAAGTAACTGGAGCTCATGCACCAAAGCTTCATGCGCCGTTGGACTGGGAACTAAGGTAAGTGTAGAGGGCGACTTGGGGGTTTCACACAGTGGGGCATCCCGATTTTGGTTACCCCGGGGGAGGGAATCGATCGATTAGGGTTACCCGCTAACCTTAACCCTAGGACAGAAAGTACAGCTAAACATCCATAAAAACACACATATAATACATATCAATAAAAAAGAAAATACGTTTATCTGTACACAGAGCTGCCAGCACCATGCTAGAGGGACAGCAGGGATGCCGCCGCGGCCCGCACATGCGCTGTTGGACTGGGATGTAAGATAAGTGTAGAGGGTGACCTGGGGGTTTCACACAGCGGGGCATCCCGAACACCGACCAGATCCCTCCCCGTGGGGCATCCAAAATCGGGATGCCCTGCTGTGTGAAACCCCCCAAGACGCCCCATTCACCTGGTCCAACGGCTCATGCGTGGGCCGCGGCCGCATCTCACGCTTCTCTAGCAGGGTGCCACTCGTGAATGGCCAGCGCGGGCGCGCTCCCTGTTAGAAAGAAGCGCGCGATGCGGATGCCAGCGTACTCAGAGACGCTGTGTTTGTACGTCCCTTGGACGTGCATACCACAGGGGCTCCGAGCGCAGTGATTGGACGAGCAACCGCGCATGCGGGGTGAGGTGAGTTTTATCGGGCGTTCTGGGGGGTTTCAGGCAGCGGGGCATCCCCGATCGGGGTGCCCGGCAGGAGTGGACCAAAACCCAGGATAGTAAAAATCCTGGGTGTTGGTCCACTTTAAAACACTTTGAATCGGCAAATGAATCATTTATTGCTGCAGATCTGCATGTTACACCTCAAAGAGGGACAAATGGGAACAACCAGGGACAGGGGGACATGGACCCAAAAGAGGGACAGTCCCTCCAAATCAGGGACACTTGGGAGGTATGAAATACTCTCCTAACAGAAGGGCCTCTTCTCCACTGTCCACATAAAAAACCTCGCTTAAACCTAACTAATCAGTTTTACTCAGCGCCGCCGTCACTTTCCGCCAACGCCGCCTCTCAGATTCTTCCCCGCCTGGCTGTCGCAGTCTCAGTCCTTTGGCTCCGCTCTGCACTGACGCCGCTCCGGGGGGTGGCTGGGTTCGGGGGCAGAAACGAGGCTGTTGATTTGAGGAAGGGGGGGACACGTCGCGGGGGCTTGGAGAACTTGGCTGCGCGGCCTGCGCCTGTGAGCATTGGCGGTGGTGCGCACCCATGTTTTTAATGCCCGCATCGCAGGATAACAATCATGCAGGCATTAACAGGTGTGCACCACTGCCACTGTTCACAGGCGACCCAGAGGTTTTTGGTGGAGGCCCCCTGGTTCAGGCAAAGTGGTGGAGGCCCCGGGGCGCGCGCCCCTCAAGCCTCACCCATAATCCGGCCCTGGCTGCGCCCGAGGCCAGTGCCTCATTCGCCTCATGGCTGCTACGGCTCTGCTTGTTGGTGTCCAAATTACACATTGTTAAGCAAAAAAAGCCATTAAAATCAATTTTAATAACACCCCCAAAAAACTATAGGTCCTGCGTTTCCATTACTGACAAGTCACAATACAATTTCTGTACAAATAAATGTGTGTAATATTAATTATAAGCATTAAACACTACAATCCAGTTCTGACCATTGTGCTCCATGGGATCTAGACCTACAGTTTTCATCTGGCGCAGCTTTCACCTGAGCGCCTGGCGCTGTATCATTTTCAACGCGGATGCATTAGCGCCAGCCCTTTTTCAGTTGTTAAATCTGACGCTCAGTTCAGCTGAGGCCAAAAAAGTGCCGCTGCGTGACAGTGTATATATATATATATATATATATATATATATATATATATATATATATATAAAGCAAACCACCTTAGAAAAAGAACAATATGGGGGATAATAGACATTTAAAAACCCCCAAATCAAAAAGACTAGATAAAAGGCATTTATTTAAAACAAAACACATTTACATACCACATAAAACCAAGAAAACAGGATTTATGTGTGTTAGATTACAAGATTTGTTTTTTCTTTTTGTATTATAGTGCTATCATATTATATATTATTATAATGACATTAACCTATTGGAGCCCTGGGAGGGCCGTACAATGGCTTTGGGTTAGATAGATTCATTATATTTTATTTATCACAATAATCATAAAATTACTTTTCAGCAAGCATCTTTTAATTATAAAACACAACTATCATTGAACAACTTCTACTTTATTATACAGATGTCAATGTATGCATTGAAACTAAAACTAATAATAGCTAATAATAACTTAACCAAGAGGCCGATTCATTAATAGCGGCAGGTAGCGACAGTTGAGCGACTGTAGCGGCATTTTCAGAGCGCCCGCTAGTAGTCGCTGAGCTTGGCCGTTGTTCGGTTGTTGACAGCGACTCAGTCGGTTTGCCGTAATGTTGAATATTGGGTGAGGAGTCGCTATTTGACAGGTTCTGCGCTGTATGGGAGCGCATGATAGCGACTGGCCATAGCGACCGGCTCCCACCATATTCATTAACAAATCATGCTCAAAAAATTCTCGCGCTGTGAAATGCATGTTTAAACCCCAGAGCGCTGGCGGCGATAGGTTAAAAGTAGTTTTTTAACCCCCAAACAACCATATTTTTGGAAACCAAATAAAACAAGTTTTTAAAATAATTTTGTAATATGAATACATTAATATCAGACCTGTAATATCAATTCTGCACATTTTTTTTCCTTAAAAAAAATATCTAACATGGCAGAAGTGGTCACAGAATTTTTCACATTAAAAAAAAAAAAAAAACATTAATAACAATTAATTATGAATATTTAAAGATTGTCCCATTGAAATGCATTGGAGAGCGCCAGGTAGCGAGAGGTCATACCTGTCGCTGTTCAAGGTCGGACGCTGGCGCTGTGGGCTGAGGCTGGAATAATAATGAATGAGTGGCTATGTGGCGCTATCTCAGTCGCTAAGCAGGATTGGCTTGATAAATGTGTGATTGTGGTGGGGAGCCGGCGTTCTCGTGGTGGTGCCCAGCATTACCGGCCGCTCACCAGTCGCTACCTGTTGCTATTCCTTCATAAATAAGGGCCCAAGTTTCTGTGCTGGGTGCCACACCATGCTCCTCTCCACTCCCTTAGTCCTTGTCATCGACTCATTACCCTACACCCACAAGTAAACCTCCACAAGGTACCCTGGCTTCACCCACATCCTTAAATTACTCTGGACAATCCACTCTGAACATCTAATTACCCTGGCAGGAACCACCTCCCCCCTGACTGTGTGTCTCCCCCCCCTCACCTATGTGCATCATGTGACCCCTATGTCAATAAGAGTTGCGCATAGGCTGGGGAGACATACAGGGCCTGGAGTCACTCTGTAAGTGTAACAGCGCCTCCCGCTGCAGCCATTACCAACACTCCTTCCACTACAAGGGTCAATTCTATATAATGAGCCCCCCAAGAATATCTGTGGGTGGGGGGCATTTTTGTGCATAGCTCAGGGGAGATTGTCGTAAGAGGGGTTTTTTTTTGTGCCAGAGACCCCACCTTAATCAAGTTTCTGTGCTGGGTGCTCCATTCCCTAAGTTCTTATCATCCACTCATTCCCTTACACTCCCAAGTAACCTCCGCAAGGTACCCTGGCTACACCCCCATCCTCAAATTACTCTGGACAATCCACTCTGAACATCTAATTACCCGGGCAGGGACCACCTCCCCCAATTACACTGGCAGCCCCTCTGCACCCTCCAAGTACCCTGGAATCCCTAATGCATGGCAATCCCAATTATCATGGCAGGACCTCTGTACTCCAGTGTAAGGCAGCCCCCCTGTAATGCACTCCCTACACCGCCTCCCCCCGAGGACCTTGGCAGCTATCCCCTGCAAGGCACCCCAGTGCACCCCAATTACCTTGACAAGATTCAGGGTGCCCTTATGTGTGAAGCATCTGCTCAGGTCCACAATCGCATCCGTGCAGCTGAAACTTGCTCCCGCGCCCAGCTATTCAGATAGGCTAATGGGGGAAGTGTGCCACAGACTGCAGGGAAACCAGGGATGCACCCACTCAAGCTCCATAGGCCAGAGCTCTGTTCAAAACAATGCTTTATGCTATGCATTAGTATGCAATGAGAGCCCACACATGCACTGCTGGAACAGCGTAAAGGTGAGTTATGGAGGGACAAAGTGGGGCATCACAAATCAGGATGCCCCAGGTGAAGGGACCTATCACTAGGATAGTAAAAATCCTGGTGATTGGTCCACTTTAAAATAGTGGGATAGTGGGGGTGTGCATGATCAAAAAGCGCCTAGGGCAGTTCCAATTCTAAATATAACCCCACGAGTAAGGGGTCCAAGGGACCCCTTTACCAGTTCGCAGGGTATTGATGACCTACATGCCACCTGCCAGCATCGGCGAGGGGCATGTTGGATAACCTGAGCGAATCATCGAGATCCAGGTTTAATCCAGCGTCGGATCCGAAGCCCATCGCTGCTGCTGGGATTTGTAGGCAGCCAGCAGATTGCCATTATGGGGGATCAGGAGGTGATTGGCTGCGATGCGTGTGATGCCCTACTACAACAATGGCGCTTATTGGAATCAGAGAATGAGACGACCTCCAGTGAGAGGTTATCTCCTGTTCCCCGGCATGGCTCCCTCTATTTATCACCCCCGAGTATTCCAGGCGGTGTCACAGAGCGATGGCTATCTATTAAATGAGAAAGGCACCTTCCCCTATATGTCTTGTCACCGGCCGCCTCTATCTATATATCACAGCGCTTCATCTACGCAGCGCGTAAAGCCATAAGCAATTGTGGCAGCCGCAGGCGGCATCGGTAATGCTGCTGCAGGAGGGAATTTGTGGAGCTAAAGGAATGCTCCGCTTTCATGAAGAATTTGATCGTACCAATTTGATTAGTGTGTCCTGATTAAAAAAATATATATTTTAGTTTATGAGGTGTCTAGGGCCGTACGTATAGACTGAGAAGAGTAGGGGTCATAGGACGAACCCTTGCTGTACACCAACAGTGATATGTTGCATGTGCGCATGGGATCACAATTGTGTGTGTGAACACAGGGATCAGAGAGTTGGGCACCGCAACAACCAGCCACCCAACACTTAGATGCCAGCATGCACTTGGGATGCCCCAAATAAGCTATGCATTCATGCTTCCGTCCTTGATTTGGAGATACTGTCCCTCTTTTGGGTCCATGTCCTCCCATCTCCCGTTGTTCTCATTTGTCCCTCTTTGAGGTGTAACATGCAGATCTGCAGCAATAAATGATTCATTTGCCTATTCAAAGTGTTTCTATTGTTGTAACTGTTACATCCTATCTCCTATCATCCCTCAATGAGGGGGCGTGGCTTCATTTAGATATTGTCCCTCTTTGAGGTGTAACATGCAGATCTGCAGCAATAAATGATTCATTTGCCAATTCAAAAAAAAAAAAAAAAAAAATATATATATATATATATATATATATATATATATATATATATATTTATTTAAAGGAGCCCTATCATGTAAAAGCCGTCACTGTTGCCGGGTGGGCGGAAGGTGGTGAGTATAGGCAGGGATCGGAGGCGGCGACAGTGGTGCTACTAGCTCCTGCAGCTCCTGCAGTAGCCTGTTTCCCACTGACATAGATGCGCGCACAAATACACACACACACCTTACAGGCACCTGCCGCCACTGCTGCCCATCTCTGGCCTGAGGGACAGGACACACCCACCCATGGGCTGGAACCAGTGCAGCGGTGGGCAATGTAAGCTACTCAATTCACTTTTTTTAGATTAAAAAACACAATGTGGAGGAGACGGTGGTAATAGGAAGGCGCAGGGAGGATGGGGGACAGACTGTCTGTGCTGGGTCTGTGGGAAGTGGAGATTGGGACATGTTATAATCTGGTCTGTAGAGTCACACTGCCTATAATAGGGGAATGGTAGGAAAAGAATGCCGCATTGCCTATAATGGAGAACATAAGGGGGGTTGAATGCCGCACTGCCTATTATGGGGGGTGGAGAATGCCACACTGTCTATAATGGGGAATTGGGGGGGAGAATGCCACAAGGCCTTTAATGGGGGAATGGTAGGGGGAGAATGCCACATTGCCTATAATGGGAGATGGGGGGAATGCCACATTGTCTATAATGGGGAGGGGGGGGGGAATACCACACTGCCTATAATTGGGAATGGGAAGGGGGGAAATGCCAGACTGCCTATAATGGGGGGGATGCCACACAGTCTATAACAAGGAGGTGTGGAGAATGCCACACTGCCTATAACAGGTTGAATGCCACACTGCCTCTAATGGAGAATGTCAAAAGGGAAACAATACAGTGCCTATAATGGGGGGGTTGCCACACTGCCTCTATTGGGTAATGGGAGGGGGAGAATGCCACACTGCTTATGAGGATTGGGATGAGGGAAAATGCCACACTGCCTGTAATGGGGAATAGGAGGGGGAATGCAACACCACTGCCTAAAATGGGGAAGGGGTGGAGAATGCCACATGGCCTATAATGGGGCATGGGGGAATGCCACACTGTCTATAATGGGGGAAGTGTGGGATGACACACAGGGCTGTATTTACCATTAGGCAATGGCCTGTGCCTAGGGTGGCCACTTGCAGGGGGGTGCTATGGAGTGTGCTGTTACTGTCGGAGCCTCTCTCTTAACAGGGCCTGATATCCCTGCCTCTAGGCTGTGGTCGTGAGACCTCTGTGTGTCAGGAACCTGGGATGCCAGTAAAAAGGGCTCCCCCTATTCTAACCCCTTGCACCCTCTCCCCCTCCTCCGCACACACTGTCTGCATGTAACCACTTGTACCCTCACCCCCTCCCACATACCAGTTGTACCCTCTCACCCCTCAACATACACTATCTGAATATAACCCTTTGCACCCTCTCTTTCCTCCACACACTATCTGCATTTAACCTCTTGAATCCTATGCTTCCTCTACACATACTATTTGCATATAAACCCTTGTACCTTCACCCCCCCCCCCCCCCACCTACACTCACACTCTCTGCATTTAAACATCTTGGGTGCAAGCAAAAAAAAAAAAAAGTGCGTGCCTAGGGCAGCTTGGGCACCAAATACAGCCCTGATGACACACTGCCTATAATTGAGAATGGGAAGGGGAGAATGCCATACTGCCTATAATGGGGGGTAGAACGTCACACTGCCTATAACAAGGGGGTGTGGAGAATGCCACACTGCCTATAATAGTGGGGGGGGGATGCCACACTGCCTCTAATGATGAATTGCAGAGGGGAAATGCTACACTGCCCATAATGGGGGAGAATGCCACACTGCCTCTAATGGGTAATGGGAGTGTCACACTGCTTATGGGAATTGGACTGAGGGAAAATGCCACACTGTCTGTAATGGGGGAATGGGAGATGGAATGCTCCATCACTGCCTATAATGGGGAATGGGAGGGAGGGAATTCCAATCTGCCAATAATAAGGGAATGGAAAGAGGGGGAATGCCACACTGCCTATAATGAGTATATATATTTTTTTACACATGGTGCTGGATGGACATCGTTGTGTGTAGATACACTTTTCTTTCATTCGTGTCTTTTTCATTAGGACGTGTATGTTATGTTGTTGTTTTGTTGTAATGTAGCTGTCGCTTCTTTCTTGTTGTGACAACTTTATCGAGTGATAAGAGAAAGTCCCTTTAGGCTGCCATTTTGCATAATGCACACGGAAGCTTCTGCGGTTCTACTTGAGTTGGCGTAATGCAAGCTACTTAATTAACTTTAGATTAAAAAACACAATGCGACGGAGGCGGGCGCGGCGGTAATAGGAAGGCGCGGGGGGGGGATGGGGGACAGACCGTCTGTGCTGGGTCTGCAGGGAGTGGAGATTGGGACATGGTATAATCTGGTTTGTAGAGTCACATGTCAGCGGTCCACCCCTCGCTGTGCTAACCTGCTCCATGATCCCGTCCTGAAAACTGCCCGATAGAATATATCTGCTGCAATGTATGGGGGTTAACCCTGTCCTCTCCACAGCAGCCAGAATAGATCAGCTGACAGGGATCCCTATACAGTCCTATCTGACATAAAGGATACTGGGCCCTTCTGAATTCTCTTTATAGCGTGCTCTAGTGTTTAGTTGCAGTATAACATTGTGGCTTTGCCATTGCTGGGAGTTGAAGCTTCTAGCTGGCCTGTGCCGAGATAAAGCCTAGTTTGGGCATAGTCAGGTTTAGGTCAGCACATGGTGCACATAAGACAACTCATAGTAAATAGCACAAAACACTGATTTGTTGGACATTATTGTGTGTGCATATATTTTTCTTTTATTCGTGTCTTTTTCATTAGGCCACAAAATGCCACACTGCCTGTAATGGGGGAATGGGAGGGGGATTCTACACCACTGCCTATAATGAGAAATGGGAGGGGGGGGTGCCGAATTGCCTCTAAGGGGTAATGGGAGGGGGAAGAAGGCCACACTGCTTATGGGGATTGGAATGAGGGAAATGCCACACTGCCTGTAATGGGGGAATGGGAGGGGGATTCCACACCACTGCTTATAATGAGAAATAGGAGGGGGAGAATGCCGAATTGCCTTTAATGGGTAATGGAGGGGGAAGAAGGCCACACTGCTTATGGGGATTGGAATGAGGGAAAATGCCACACTGCCTGTAATGGGGGAATGGGAGGGGATTTCACACCACTGCCTATAATGAAAAATGGGAGGGGGAGAATGCCGAATTGCCTTTAATGGGTAATGGTGGGGAAAGAAGGCCACACTGCTTATGGGGATTGGAATAAGGGAAAATGCCACACTGCCTGTAATGGGGGGAATGGGAGGGGGATTCCACACCACTGCCTATAATGGTGAAAAAGATAAAGCCTAGTTTGGGCATAGTCAGGTTTAGGTCAGCACATGGTGCACATAAGACAACTCATAGTAAATAGCACAAAACACTGATTTGTTGGACATCATTGTGTGTGCATATATTTTTCTTTTATTCGTGTCTTTTTCATTAGGCCACAAAATGCCACACTGCCTGTAATGGGGGAATGGGAGGGGGATTCTACGCCACTGCCTATAATGAGGAATGGGAGGGGGAGAATGCCGAATTGCCTCTAAGGGGTAATGGGAGGGGGAAGAATGCCACGCTGCTTATAGGAATTGGAATGAGGGAAAATGCCACACTGCCTGTAATGGGGAATGGGAGGGGGAGAATGCCACACTGCTTATGGGCATTGGAATGAGGAAAATGCCACACTGCCTGTAACGGGGGAATGGGAGGGGTATTCCACACCACTGCTTATCATGAGAAATAGGAGGGGGAGAATGCCGAATTGCCTTTAATGGGTAATGGTGGGGGAAGAAGGCCACACTGCTTATGGGGATTGGAATAAGGGAAAATGCCACACTGCCTGTAATGGGGGAATGGGAGGGGTATTCCACACCACTGCCTATAATGGTGAAAAAGATAAAGCCTAGTTTGGGCATAGTCAGGTTTAGGTCAGCACATGGTGCACATAGGACAGCTCATAGTAAATAGCACAAAACACTGATTTGTTGGACATCATTGTGTGTGCATATATTTTTCTTTTATTTGTGTCTTTTTCATTAGGCCACAAAATGCCACACTGCCTGTAATGGGGGAATGGGAGGGGGATTCTACACCACTGCCTATAATGAGAAATGGGAGGGGGAGAATGCCGTACTGCCTCTAACGGGTGATGGGAGGGGGAAGAATGCCACACTGCTTATGGGGATTGGAATGAGGGAAATGCCACACTGCCTGTAATGGGGAATGGGAGGGGGATTCCACACCACTGCCTATAATGAGAAATGGGAGGGGGAGAATGCCGAACTGCCCCTAACGGGTAATGGGAGGGGGGAGAAGGCCACACTGCTTATGGGGATTGGAATGAGGGAAATGCCACACTGCCTGTAATGGGGGAATGGGAGGGGGATTCCACATCACTGCCTATAATGGTGATTAAGCCTAGTTTGGGCATAGTCAGGTTTAGGTCAGCACATGGCGCACAGAAGACGGCTCATAGTAAATAGCACAAAACACTGATCACATTACACGAGGACCTTTGTGGTTTTAAAGATATAGATAACATTTCTTGAGCTGATAACATGTTCTCTCCCTTACCTTAGTATATAAGGCTACGCTCACACATGTTGCGCTTCTGCATTTTGCTGATCTGCAGGAAAAGTTGTGTAATTTATCCTGGATTTTTCAATCTACGCACTTTACAGGGGGATGTGGTGGGTGCATCCTATGGAGCGGTGTAGTGGCCCCGGTAAAGTCCACTTACCTAATCATGCTCACACACACACACACACACACACACACACACACACACACACACACACACCAAAACATGTTTTATTTGTTGTTGTTGTTTTTTAATACTTACCTAACATATCGGAGCACTGTGTCCCACGCTGATCACTCTTAGTTCTGCTCTGCTGCTGGGAGACTTTTATACCTACTGGGCAACAGGAACATAAGGGGTTAATTAAAAAAAAATTACATAGGGTTCCCCCATTTCGGAGGGAATTTTAAGGGTTAAAAACCCTGGGGTTCCCACTATCCAGGCTTAACCAGCCATGGAGACCATCTATGGAGAGCTTGTAGAACAGGGGGCGCAAGAGCAAAAATGGCCCTGGGCTCTGCTGCCCCCCCCCGGGCTTTAGGGAGGTAGGTAATCGGGGAGCAGGGGTTAATTGCAAGTCACCCACTAGTTGAAGGTCACCTGCAAGCCCCCGAGTCTTGTGAACTGGTATAGAGGGTCTCATGGATCCCTTACCAATTCACCTTTGTGTTTACAGTGAAAAAAACCACCGACACAGAGATAAAAAATTTGGGCCAAACCAAATTGACAAGGGTCATAAGAAAGGGGCACAACTCCACAAATACCATAAAATAATAATATTTTATTAAATGTTACACTATAGCAAAAATAAAAACACACATGCAACACAAAGACACTGTTAAAATCAATTAATCCACTATCCCTGTGATGCTAAAATACTTAGCAATCCATATTAAAAAAGACCACAAGGTATCAAAAAGTACAAATAGAAATCAGTATTAAATAGCTCCACAAATAGCCCCCCAAAATTATAGAAATAATTAAAATATGTATTTTAGCATCACAGGGATAGTGGATTAATTGATTTTAACAGTGTCTTTGTGTTGCATGTGTGTTTTTATTTTTGCTATAGTGTAACATTTAATAAAATATTATTATTTTATGGTATTTGTGGAGTTGTGCCCCTTTCTTATGACCCTTGTCAATTTGGTTTGGCACATGTTCTAGTAGCTTGACGGGTCGGGCAGCACGCTCAGTTATCAATATTAAAAGCTGTGCCTGCTATCTTGTATAAGTAGAGATAAAAAATGTGTTAGTTTTTTTTTTTCTCTTTACTCACCCCCGATCCTACGCTGTCCAACGGAGCTCCATTGACAGCTGCCGGGGAATCGGTGGAGGGGGGCTGGGGGTGCCAGAGATCACAAGGGGTGTCTTCGGGGCGGGTGTGCGTCACTCCCACAAAAGGCGAGGTTAGTGGTGGGCAAAGACGGAAGTACTGGAGAGGGCAAATTTTGGCCCTTCCCTCACCACAGGAGAACCTGGGGGGGGCAATCGGAGGCCCCCCGGTGAAGAGGAAACCCAGCGGGAGGGATTGCGCACGCAGGTGAGTAAATCTCTTTTTGTTTACAGTTAGCAGCAGTGGCGGCCAAAGTGGGGGGGGGGGAGCTATTCCGGGCCCTCTCCTGAAGCCAGAAGAGCCCCAGGGGGAATCAGATGCTTCCAGCTGAAAAGAGGACCCGATTGGATTGACTGAAGGGTGAGGGGAGTTTTTGACTGTTATACTTTTTTTTAATAGATGTTTAAAGTCAGCTACATGAGACTCGCGTAGCTGGCACTAAATGGGTTAATAATGCTGATGCTGCTTGAATGAACGTTGTTATGTTGAATAAAGTTCTGTTTAACAGTTCGCAACACCCCACAATGCTCAGTCTTGTCAGTAGCGCGTGAGCAACACTGGCAGTTAAAAGTAGCTATGCATGTTGGGTAATGTTCTGCTCGGGGGACCTTGCGCTTTCAGATTTATCTTGTTTTTTCTTTTTGCATATTGATATTTTAGGAAAATTCGTTTTTATTCTGCTTCTTTTATACGTTTTTTAGGGAAACCCTGTGCAACCAAAGAATATTTCGAGGGATTACCAGAAAGATTTGGACATTACAACAAGCTTGGTACACCTAGAAAGCTTAATGTGTATATTTATAGGGAATATATGATTTGTGGGGATATTACAAATGTAAAGGGTTGTTTTGGTTGAAAAAAATGCAAGGTGCGCTCTTCGTCTGCAGAGCTGATATTTTCAAGTAAAATTGCCCTTACGTGCATTCTTTACTTTGAGGTGTGCATGTTGGGTATTCAAAATAAATAAGTGCAAAGGATAATTTCTATCCCGCAACACGTGCCCCTCCACACGATGAAAAGTCCAACCAAAACCACCACCGTGCAAATCCTTACCGACTGATAAAAATAACAGAAGCCTTCAAACACGTCCACAAGTGAGTAGTTGGTAGGTCTTATTTTCAGATGTATTGCTCACCAGCATTCAAGGGTAAATCAATCCAACCGATTACCAAGAAACAATAAAACAGAATCTAGTGTAATTCCGTTAAGCCCCACGACAATTTATTAAAAGTATGTAAAATTTGCACTCACAAACATGCAATTAAAAACAGCGTTCATTCAAAGTTAGGCGACGCTCATCTCACCGGCCCTGGAATGAAGCAGCTATGCCAGCAGAACGATCGCGTCAATCACGGACAAAAATGCAGGTACCAATGTTGTAGAAAGTTCCGCCACCACCACCGCCGACGCGTTTCGTCGCCAAGGGCAACTTTAACTAGGCCCTTGCCCTTGGCGACGAAACGCGTCGGCAGGATACAAATTATCCTTTGCACGTATTTATTTTGAAGGTTGCTCTGTGTTTCAACAAACATTTCTACACTCGGTTCTTTTGGGAATAAGGACTATTACACGTCGAGCACTTGAATGTGGACTTGAAATTATTGATTATACTGTTTTTCATTTTTAGCGCGGTGTATGTACTAATATTGCATGTTATGTAATTTTTGCACCTTTTTCACATGTTGGGCATTGTTCTGTTCGGGTGACCTTGCTTTTTCACATTTAACTTGTTTTTTCTTGTTTGCATATTGTTTGTTTTAGGAAAATGTTGCTTTGATCTTTGATCTGCTCTTTTAATCCCTGTGCGACCAAAGAATTCATCAAGGGATTGCTTTGAGAAAACTGCGCCCAAGTTAAACAAACCTGGTACGCCTAGAAAGCTTAAAAAATCTCAGTTGAACATGTATAGTAAAAAATAGTGAAAAATGGTCTGGCAATAGAGGGTGACAAAAGCTCTAGGTAGGCTGGCATTTAAAGTGTTAAAGGATGGCTGCAGGTGGTGGCCAAGCTGGAAAAACCTGGGTTTGAGTGACACACTGTCCTAAAATGTTTTTCTTAAATCTACATGAAGTCAGCAAAAACTGTGGGAAAAGGTCTTATGGTCTGCGAACCAATGTTGTGGCCATAATTCAGAATTATATGCAAAGCCGACACTGCACATCACCAAATAAACACCGTAATTAGAGGGATGCCTGGTGCTGGCAGAATAATGCTTTGGGGCTGTTTTTCTGCAGTGGGGTTCTACAGTTCCTAAACATATTGTCAATTTTGGTTCAAAACCAGCAAAAAAGCAGACTGTAGCGATAATCTTTATCACCGGAGGGCTTCCCCACCAGAGACGTCCTTTTCCCAATGGTGAGAGGTGCTGCAGGAATCCCAGAGTCATCCGTGAGGAACCAGGAACAGCCCTTACAAGGGCTAGTGAATTGTAATATAGTGTTTCCCTCAATAAGAGACAGAACTCAGTATTGAGGGTGAAGATGAACTTACTTTATTAGTGCCACCCTCTGCCCTGATATGCAAGTCTCTATGCAAGGGGACCTCCCCCGTGGACCTGATGGAGAACTGCATGACAAACACACAGACCAATGGGAGCAGGACACACAATCCCTCAACTCTGCCGGTAACACAATCAACACCACAATGGCAGTCTGTAACACAATCAACACAATGACATTGTCTGTAACACAATCAATAACACAATAGCAGTCTGTAACACAATCAATAACACAATGGCAGTCTGTAACACAATCAACAATACAATGACAGTCTGTCTGGGATATGCTCAAGAAAATGAAAGTAATGGGTCTATGCAAAAGTCCAAGGGCAGAAACAATGCCTTTAAAATCCAAAGGCAGAGTCTGTCACAATGCCCCCTTTTTGTGGAACACCCGGCAGACCCGGATTGACCCTGTTCGGGTTAACGTGGGGCTGTCCGGACTCTTGTTATGGGCAGAGTTCTGTGTAAGGACAAGTCTGCAAATAGTGAGTAACAGGACTAAACATTGACGTGGGCTGTACATAAGAATCGGTCATGGGTGGGGTCCAAACACTGGGATATTGTGACGTTGGTGAGTTAAGCACCAAAGTCCTTGGTTGGAGGTGTGCACAGGTGCTTTGCTTTCTTATAGCTGGTCCAAGTTTCAATCTCTTTCCATGGAAGCTGATCGGAGAATCCACAATCTTCTGCACATCTACATCATCGTAAAAGGAGACAAAACCATAACCCTTAGAAACGCCAGAGGCATCCCTAATAATTTTGACATTCTTTACAGCGCCATACTTTGAAAAAAAATCCTTAATTTCAGGCTGATCAATCCGACGGTCAATGCCCCCAACAAAAATAGTGTTTGGCATAAGTTTCCCTTCTGGAAGGACGTAACCTGATGGCTGATCCTCTTCTTGGGTTCATGTAACAGACATGACGTGATGCAGACGAAACCCCTGGGTCTCCCCGACCAGTGGGCTGGAGTCGGCAGCTCGGGCTGGAGACCGGGTTGTAACAGGGTTGATGCTGGCTGGCCCAGAGGTAGCGTAGGCAGAAGTCATTGGTCCTAGATAATTTCCCAATAGTACTTCTGCTGGTAAGTTGTCCATAAGTCCCATCTGTACCCTGCCGGATCCAGCGCCCCAGTCAAGATGTACTCGGGCGGTGGGGAGTTGAAACACAGCTCTTCCCGCCACCCTTACTGCAACGGTGTGTCCGGTGCGGTCTTTGTTCTTGACCAAATGAGGTTGGAGCAAGGTAAGTGTGGCTCCGGTGTCGCGTAATCCTTGCGCAGTGCGCCCATTGACTCGTACCTCCTGGCGATGGTGCTGTCGGTTGTCTTGGATGGCCGCTTGTACGGGATCAGCTTCATACAGTACCCCCAGATACTCTTCCGAACTGCTCTCAGCTTCCAAACAGTGTGCCGCAGGAGTACGGGAGGTGGAAGGTTGTTTTTGCCTCCACGTGTTTCGGGGAGGCTCTAGGGCGCAATCCCTGCGATAATGTCCCCATTGTTTGCAACGATGGCACTGAACTGTGGAGAGGTTCGGTTGCTGCGCTGGCCTATGTGGCCCAGAGTAACGAGTTGGCGCTGAAGCCACAGGTGCTTGAAATTTGATGGGAGGTGGTGGTTTTGGAGCGGACTGTTCTGTCCGGCGAGCATCGGTATCTGTGTACTCGTCGGCTAGACGAGCAGCCTCAGGTAGCGTTAGAGGCCTCCGGTCACGTACCCACTCTCTTAGCTCTGGTTGCAGGGCATTGAGAAAATGTTCTAGTAAAAACAACTGTAGTACCTCCTCAGCGGTCGTGGCTTTGCATCCCGTGACCCAGTGTGATGCTGTACGATGGAGGCGACATGCCCACTCCGTGTAAGAATCCCCTCCCTTCTTTTGGGATTCCCGAAATCGTCGCCTGTAGGCTTCCGGGGTGACAGCGTACCGGGCTAACAAAGCCTCCTTTACCAGATGGTAGTGTGGTAAGTCCGCATCAGGGATGGCCTGGAAGCATCGGAAGCTTTCCCAGATAGTTTCCCTGATAATATGGTGACCCATTCCTCCGTGGGTACCCGGTGTAAAGCGCACTGGCGTTCAAAATCGGCCAAAATCCGTCAATCTCGTCGTCACTTTCCTGGAAGGACTTAAATGCTGCAAATGGAATCTTTCTCCCCCCAGTGTAACTGAGGCTGAGAGGCTGCGGGGTGGAAAGTCGCCGATCTTCCCTTCGCTTACTGGCCTCTGCCTCCGCTGCGGCGAAGACTCGGTTGATCAGTTCCTGTGATGGATTCGGGCCATAGACCGACAATCTGTTCCGAACCGCTTGAACGAGAGCAGCGTCTTCATCGATCTCTATATTGGTTTCGGTCCTCACTGCTGTACGATCCATTTCGATCAGCTCGGCTATCAGTTCCTGACGTGGGCGGTTGCTAGCTGACCTTCCCCGGCTCTCGAGTAGATCCTTCAGGGTCAGCCTTTTCAACTTGTCCTACTGACTCTCCATCAGGGTAGCACTCTCTCTGGGTAGAAAGGACTGTCCCACCGCTTGCCACCAATTGTAGCGATAACCTTTATCGCCGGAGGGCTTCCCCGCCAGAGACGTCCTTTTCCCATTGGTGAGAGGTGCTGCAGGAATCCCAGAGTCATCCGTGAGGAACCAGGAACAGCCCTTACAAGGGCTAGTGAATTGTAATATAGCGTTTCCCTCAATAAGAGACAGAACTCAGTATTGAGGGTGAAGATGAACTTACTTTATTAGTGCCACCCTGTGCCTTATATGCAAGTCTCCATGCAAGGGGACCTCCCCCGTGGACCTGATGGAGAACTGCATGACAAACACACAGACCAATGGGAGCAGGACACACAATCCCTCAACTCTGCCGGTAACACAATCAACACCACAATGGCAGTCTGTAACACAATCAACAATACAATGACAGTCTGTCTGGGGCATGCTCAAGAAAATGAAAGTAATGGGTCTATGCAAAAGTCCAAGGGCAGAAACAATGCCTTTAAAATCCAAAAGGCAGGGAGTCTGTCACACAGACCTCTGGTCAAAAAAATCAAATTTTACTAAATTGCTCCCCTAACCCCCCTCTCGGACAATCAGGGATGTAAGCTATTTGGGTAGGCTTAACTCCATGCAGATGTGGAATAGCAGGTGGATTCTATGCTAATGAACTGCATAGGAGAGTATCTTTCCACAGTTCTGACAGGCCTCCTTCTGAAAGATAACAGTCCTACAGCCAAAATGTTCCTAAAACTCTTTGAAATAATGCTTTATTTCTAGCCAGAAGTAAAAAGCCAACAGCTGTAATGACTCAGCACTGCTCAGAAAGTTTTTCAAACATTATATCAACTATCAACACTGTAAACAACTCTGTGACAGCGGAGGCCATTGACTTACATTGATACATAGTTACAGTCATCCCCTCCGGCAGCTGGTGATTCATTGTGTGTAACATGACAGACATGCCGATCCCTTTTCTGAGTTTGGCGTTGTCTAATAGCAAAATCTGAGGCGCCAAACAGCCCATTACATCAATGCAGCCAGCTAGTGAAGTTCTGTGTGGAAACTGCTGTCAAACAGACTATAGCCAAAGCTTGGGGGTCACAACCTTACAATTCAAGGAGGTTAAAGGTAGTCTCTCGCTATATATGGTTTATACGATCTTGTCTGAGTCCCTCGCTTCACTAAGATCTGGGAGCCATGGTACGCCCAATATTACCGGAATCATCAGATCGAATCTGTCCTACTTTGGTTGTTTAAATATGTCAGGGCTCCCTTCCTCTGTCCCTGCCCCCCCTTGTCTCTATGATACTAGTTCTGTGTGAGGAATGAATGTATATGTTGTTAATTGTATGTAAGCCTGTCTCTTTGTCTTGTTAGTCTTTTAATGTTTATTTTCGTTTTTTTATTGTTTCATGTTTGGGTCCCTTATTTTATTTGTCCATAAACTACATTGACTACAATGATACCGCTGTTTTACAATATCATAGGCTAAAGAGGGTTTTCATCTCCTTGTTATAAGTTATTAGGTTGCAATAATTAATTAAGTGATTATAGTATTATTTGACTTTACCAATAACTAACTTATTCCTAACCCATGTTTAAATGATAAATGTGATATGTTAGCGCATCTCTTATGGTGATGATTTGTAATTCGATTAGGCTCACACTGTTTTGTCAGTTGTTTTTCAGCTGTTTTATTTTATGTCATGCTTGAATTATTTATTCAATAAAAATCTATTGAAATCTAAAATCTCTCCCTGGTTGGTTGGGCTGATCATTAGGAAGCTTCCAGCTCATCTGCAGTGTCTGTGCGCTAGCAATAGCTCTCCCCCAACCCCACATTCACGCTTATGTGCAAGCAAGGCTCTCAGGTGTAATCCAAGATGGCCACTTCCATGTAGTTCTAGGAGCGCAGCTAATCCACAACCTCTGCATGCGATTCAGCCATTTCGGGACAGACCGCAAGAACCACTAGTAAAATCAGACGGATTCGCGAACGGGAACTTTGGTAAGTCTGCGACCCAGTTTGCTACAGTACAAGCGCCCACTGCAGCACTGGAGCCGGGAACTTCATCGTCAGCACCGTCCGCTCCTCCCTCCATCTCCTGCCCTACCTTCCAAGCAGCAGCCGACTGTCACAAAACCAGATGGAGCTGCAGGCTTGCAATGACTACAATACCCAGTAGGCTTTCCTGCAATCTATAGTATATAGGTATTGTGGTAAAGTGTATGGGAAGGTGCTGGATGGTGTCTATTTCTCCCTTGCTTTTCTCAATCAGGCACAATCCATGCTGGGTTTACAGGACCCCAGTCCACATTTCCAGTCCTCTACGGGTTTTTCCCCTAATCCCAGTTCTCACACAGGTGATGAAAGCCTAATAAAAGGAGCCGATGAGGCTTTCAGTTTGCTGTTGGACAGCCTGGGATGAGGAGCCCAGGCCTTGCTGCTCACAAGAATGACAGTACTGAAATGCACCCGAAGGACTTTTTTGTGTCATCCGATCTTGGAAACTGTGGATTAACAGCCTGGACTTGTATGACCTTAAAGAGGACCTATTACAACAAAGACTTGCAGTATGCCGTATTATCCTACCCTGGACTTTGCTAGAGCTGGTGAGGTAACCGCTTGCTGTATTTCATTGTATGCTGCAACCTTCTATGAAGTGAAAAGAGATATTCGCTGTTGGAATTTTATTTTTAATAAAATGCTATTCATTTGAATCAGAACTGTCTGTCGAGTCTTTGCCGTTGGCCCCAGATCCTGACAGTATATATATATATATATATATATATATATATATATACTATAGATATACTATAGTAGAATGTACTTGCAGCAAAGCTTACTAGGTATTTTAGGCTGGGGAAAATGTGTACTGATTGGGTAACTGAAAAGGTGGAAGGACTGCTTATAGGAGATTTGCAAATGGAGAAGGCCGGGCCGGATTAAGTGTGGTGGAGGTGCCTTGGCACAAAATCTGGTGGAGGCCCCAGATTGAGTCCCTTGTGCCCCCCTTGTGCCCCCCTTGTGCCCCCCTTGTGCCCCCCTTGTGCGGGTGCGTGCTGCTCGGGAACTCCTGCTTTGCCATTCTGGGTGGAAAGTCGCCCGGCTGGTTCCCTGCATTGAGCTGCCAGCGGCTGTGCTTGGTGGCTTATGTGCAGTGACAGCTCTGCACCCATCACTGTAGCGTTGCTGGCGGCGGCTTTGCTGCTCTAGACTCTCTGTCCTGCCCTGTGGTGGCTTTGGCTGCGGGCTTGCAACAAAAAAAGGCTTGCCCAGACTGATAGCTTTGTTGCTGGCCCCGCGGCCCGTCAGAGCAAAGACTGAAATGCCCCCTGAACCAGACCATATCCCAAAGGTTGGTGGAGGCCCCCTTTGCAGGGCCTGGTCTGTGTCCCCTCCATGAAATGAATTCCCTCTGGGTTGATTCACTTCTTGCTTAATTCCCGCTCTCTGGGGCATCCCAACTCGGGTGCCGTGCTTTGT
Organism: Gastrophryne carolinensis; assembly: GCA_027917425.1. Taxonomy (NCBI): domain Eukaryota; kingdom Metazoa; phylum Chordata; class Amphibia; order Anura; family Microhylidae; genus Gastrophryne; species Gastrophryne carolinensis. The sequence goes on along the minus strand of CM051239.1, from coordinate 16,036,071 downwards.
GAAACCCCCCTGGATCCCCAGTAAAATGTACCTATTGGCAATCCAACAGCGCATGCCCGGGCCATCCTCCGCTATACATTTTGCCATTTTTGAATGGCCAGCACGAGCACACCCCCATTTAGAGAGGCTAGCGGGAATGCAGCCACAGGCATGCTTGACTCCAGTTGACCCTTAGCTGACGAGAGGTTATAGATTCCCGGGCTGATCGCGCTGGGTTTTGGTCCACTTTGAAGCAAGACAAAGTCACACCTCCACATCAACAAAAAAAATGGCTTCATCAGAAAAAGATCAAAGTTTTGGAGAGACTCAGACCTGAACTTAATCGAAAATCTGGACACAGGAATCGGAGCTTTTGCAAGAAGTGGGCAAAGATTGCCAAGTCTAGATGTGCCAAGCTGATAGACTCCTAACCACACACACACTGAATACCACCATCAATTTAACTACGTATTAGTGTAACAGGGTCAAGATTATTTTACTTCTTTATATACTGTAGTTTTCGCCGTATAAGACGGACCCAGGATCTGGAGGAGGAATCTGGCAACCGGATAGACGTGGCTTGTGACTCGTGCTAGCACAAGGTGCGAGTCACAGGCCACGTTCACCCGAAAGCCGGAACTGGCGACCGGCAAACTTGTGTGGAGGCGCCGGACGGCAGCGGAGCCAATCGGCGGAGGCAGCGGTGGAGGTGGGGACAGGCGACGGGTGGAGGCGACTGGCGGATTCTGCGGTAGACCCAGGTAATGGATGTTTGTGTGTCTGTGTCTCTGTCTGTATGTATGCAGGGCCAGTGTCAGCCCCTGGGCAGCTGACAGGCAGTGACGGCGCTTGATTGGTGGCGGACTGGGAGGGCACCTCTACAGCTGGTGCCCACGTCTCCTCGAATGGTGGGGTTCCACACAACGGGGCATCTGGATTTAGATTCCAGGGGAGGAAGTGCTGGGTTCTGTTCTGTGATACCCTACTGTGTGAAACCCCCCGGGATCCCTGGCATACCCACTATGCAAGCAATTCCACTCCTGAGTTTTGGTCCACTTTACAGGGACATCTCAAATTTCCCTTGCTTGTGAAAGAACCCCCCTGGTTTGACCGTTAACTCAAACTGGCGATCCCACAGTGTATTCACCAGTTCCAGGAAAGTAATGGGGGGTCACACACAGGGGCATCCAAAATCAGGAGAATCTAGATTCATTTGGACTCCAAGGTCAGGTTTAAAGGGGTTTGGTGCGCTTCAAAGTAGACCAAAAATAGAGTTTTGGTCCAAATAGCATGATCCTTAGGGGGCATTAAGATTTGGGACATCCCTCTGTGATGTTACCCAACTCTTCACCACAAAGAGGGCCCACTGAGACCATGCCGCCCAAGGAGCCGGCCCTGTATGTATGTATGTGTTTACAGTATGTGGGCGTGAGACAGCTGCTGCAGCGTGGAAGCGCGAGGATGTACTTTTTCGTGTTTTTTTTTTTTTTTACATTCGCTCGATAAGACGCACTGACACTTTCCCCCTACTTTTGGGAGGAAAAAGTGCAACTTATAGGGCAAAAAATACAGTATATTTTTCCACTTTAAACTATTTCAGCTTGTTTTTCAGTGAAATTGAACAGATTATAGAGGCTATAAAAGGTGGAAAAGTGTCAGTTTCTTAGATGCATGCATTTAATTTCCATTCTTCTCGATAGTCACCCTTGCAAAAACATACAATAGTGTCTATAACATTAACATAAGAATCAGCGGTAAGATCCCGAGCCTCGTAGTCTTGGCCTGACACCTAGTGGTCCAACCTGGAAGCAACATTTCCATCTTATCAAATCGGTTATTCAGTGATTGACAGCTGATGCACTTAATAAATCGAACACTATATATAACACTATATACTATATATTGTGCTGCTCTCTTTCTGAAGTGTGATTTTTTTTAATCAGAGAAAAGAAGGAAGAAAAAGAGCTGGAAAGTATCTCTTGTCTTACGGATGTCAGGGCAGGTCTGACATGTGGCCTATTTCTCTATTGCCTGATCTGATCTATGGCTGTCTTGTTACTTTTCTTTATCTAATAATAGGCTTTGGGGTTTTTTTGAAGAGGGGGGGTTATGGTGTCCTCCAGGTATTACTACTGTGCATTGACTAAACACAGCAGACACGATGGGGGTTTATCAGAGTAACTTTGTGGTGTTTAGAACGAGACAGGAAGCAGATGCACCATAAGGCAACTTAGGGGTCTATTCATCAAGAGAATAGCGGCAGGTAGCGCCTCGTAGCGGCAGGCAGCGTCTGATGAAAGCCGGGCGCTGTACGCAATACCACATTTATGAAGGGCGATTCTGGTGAGCGACTCTAACAGCGCCATGTAGCGTCCAATTAATCATTACAGATGGCTCAGCGTATAGCGCCAGCGCTGTGGCTTTCACAGCATCAGGTATTGCCTGTCGCTACCTGTCACTCTCCCATACATTTCAATGGACGTTCATTTTCTTTTGTTTAAACAGGGTTTTTTTTTAATTATTATTATTTTCATTTTAGAAATTGTATTTGTCATTCCATGTGTTTTCACTTTGTTACTGGTGGATATCTGTTCAAAAACACTTTAATCACACAGTGCCAGTGCTATAGCGCCAAACTTTAGAGCGCTGACACTCTATGAGTCTGTTTTTTTGTTGACTATGGTGTGGAGTCGCTGATAAAGTCGGTCGCACTGAGCTGGCGCTACCTTTCGCTCCCTGCAACACTGTACTGGTGTTAGAGTGCCCAACATACATCACATTCATCAATGCGGGCCAGGTTACTACAGCGACTGAGGCGCTCTGTTACAGCGCCCGATACATGTTTACAGGGTCTACTAGCGGTCGCTCTAAGCGACGCTATACAGATGCTCATCTGCCGATACCTGGCGTTGGTAATGAATAAGCCTCTTATAAAATAAAATAAATATTAAATAAATTAGTTTGGATACAACTCAGGGAGCACTTCTGCCAGTCAATGCCTTTATACAGAAAGCAGCATAGGCCCCAATGTATCAAGCAGTTCTGCCAGTCAATGTCTTTATACAGAAAGCAGCATAGGCCCCAATGGATCAAGCACTTCTGCCAGTCAATGTCTTTATACAGAAAGCAGCATAGGCCCCAATGTATCAAGCACTTCTGCCAGTCAATGCCTATATACAGAAAGCAGCATAGGCCCCAATGTATGAAGCACTTCTGCCAGTCAATACCTTTATACAGAAAGCAGCATAGGCCCCAATGTATCAAGCACTTCTGCCAGTCAATGCCTTTATACAGAAAGCAGCATAGGCCCCAATGTATCAAGCACTTCTGCCAGCCAATGCCTTTATACAGAAAGCAACATAGGCCTCAATGTATCAAGCACTTCTGCCAGTCAATGCCTTTATACAGAAAGCAGCATAGGCCCCAATGTATCAAGCACTTCTGCCAGTCAATGCCTTTATACAGAAAGCAGCATAGGCCCCAATGTACCAAGCACTTCTGCCAGTCAATGTCTTTATACAGAAAGCAGCATAGGCCCCAATGTATCAAGCACTTCTGGCAGTCAATGCCTTTATACAGAAAGCAGCATAGGCCCCAATGTATCAAGCACTTCTGCCAGTCAATGCCTTTATACAGAAAGCAGCATAGGCCCCAATGTATCAAGCACTTCTGCCAGTCAATGCCTTTATACAGAAAGCAGCATAGGCCCCAATGTATCAAGCACTTCTGCCAGTCAATGTCTTTATACAGAAAGCAGCATAGGCCCCAATGTATCAAGCACTTCTGCCAGTCAATGTCTTTATACAGAAAGCAGCATAGGCCCCAATGTATCAAGCCCTTCTGCCAGTCAATGCCTTTATACAGAAAGCAGCATAGGCCCCAATGTATCAAGCACTTCTGCCAGTCAATGCCTTTATACAGAAAGCAACATAGGCCCCAATGTATCAAGCCCTTCTGCCAGTCAATGCCTTTATACAGAAAGCAGCATAGGCCCCAATGTATCAAGCACTTCTGCCAGTCAATGCCTTTATACAGAAAGCAGCATAGGCCCCAATGTATCAAGCCCTTCTGCCAGTCAATGCCTTTATACAGAAAGCAGCATAGGCCCCAATGTATCAAGCACTTCTGCAAGACAGCTGCCATTTCAGTGCAAATTAAAGTAGTGCAAAATATGATCTATACATTTGCAATGTTTACAATGTTGCTGCACTGCTAATGTTTTAGTAAGTGTGAAAGAAAATATTTTATTATGCTTTTTACTATTTTAGTTTGCACCGATACAGCACTGTCTGGCGGAGGTGCTTGATACATCAGGTCCCTTGGTGGCCTATGGAAATGCCCCAAGGCCTTCACCGAGTGTCACCAACTGGTAAAATCTTTGGAGTTTACTGGTCATTGTGGGCCAAACCCAAACCAACAGATCCTTGCAAGTCCCCTAACAGATGCTGGGTCTCCTATGGGCACATGTTGCCATTGTAGGTGCCACTTAAAGATAGAGGGACAACAATGACTAGGATCACCTAGAAGTACCAAATCTCAAGATAGGACCAACCCTCTTTCTCACATTTCCTCTATATTTCTCTCTTTCCCACATTCCCTCCTTCATTCTTTCTTTTTTCTATTACATCTATCTTTCTCTCATTCTCAGATTCCCTCCTTCATTCTCTCTTTTTCACATTATCTCCTCCATTCTCTCTTGTTTTATATTCTATCTTTCTCACAGTCCCTCTATCTTTTTTTCTTTCTCACTTTTTCTCCTAATTTTTCCCTTTCTCACATTTCCTCCATCTCCTCTTTCTTACATTCTCTCTGTCTTTAATTTCTTTTTAACATTCCCTCCAACTTTCTCTTTTTCTCACATTTTCATCTTCATAGAATATACCAATGAGAGATCCTAGACTGATCTCCAAAACCCTTAAAAAAGGCCGCACACTAAATATAAAAATTGTTGTAATTTTAATAGATATTATGTACATAGGAAAGACACTAATCTAGACACATACAAAGTTAAAAAACACAGAAACACAAGCAAAGGGATCACTACTGTTTTATTGGGTATAAATTAACCATTTAATTGTCTTTTTATCTGGGCTCATCAATAGTATTTATATTCTGTGTTTTATATTACATATACATGGCGGCATTATGTAAACTTTATATATATTAGTCACCACTGACTGGGATCCCTTTGCTTGTGTTTCTGTGTTTTTTAACTTTGTATGTGTCTAGATTAGTGTCTTTCCTATGTACATAATATCTATTAAAATTACAACAATTTTTATATTTAGTGTGCGGCCTTTTTTAAGGGTTTTGGAGAACAGTCTAGGATCTCTCATTGGTATATTCTAGGTTCTATGTTTCACTTACGGCTGGCACCTATTCATAAATTGTGTTGCGGTGCACTTTCCAAACACATTTGTACATTTTCATCTTCCTCTCCATCCTTTTTTTTCTCACATTTCCTCCATCTTTCTTTCTTTCTCAATTTTCCTACACCTTCTTTCTTTTTTATATTTCCCCCTCTATCTCACAATACCTCCCTCATTCTCTCTTGTTTCCGTTCCCTCCTTCTCTGTTTCTCACATTTCCTCCTTCATTTTCTCCTTTTCACATTCCCTATTTTCCACCCCCCCCTGTTGCTCTTTTGCGCATTACCTTCTCCCTCTCTGTTCATCTCTCTCTCCTTCACATTATTTCCATCTCTCCCTCACGTTCCCTCAATCCTTCTCACACTTTCTATTCATCTCGTGTGTTCCTGTAATGAGGCCAGGTGAGGCGGTCAGCTCAGGCAGCAGTTTAGTGGACACAGCCTTGGTCTTTGGAGTGGCTTCTACAATCAGGATAGGTTTCTGTGATTGGGGTGTGCAGGGGCCCCTGGGCCGGGTCACGCTGTTAAAGGGGTCTCTCCAGGGTAGGGAGTATGTAGGTGCTCATGGGGAATATGTAGGTACTTACTCAATCTGGTTTGTAGGTCCACAAGCAGGTTCCTAGATGAATTTAGGTCAGCTTGAAAAAAGAAAAGACTCTATAGAGAAGTAAGGTTTAAGGAGGCTTCCCCCTTTATCTGGGATGCTTTTCCCAAGGGGCCCCTGACAACATAGGCTTCTCCCGGCGCCCACATCCACTGATTGGCCTCTACTGGGTCCAACTTCCAGGGGTCCATCCAAGTGGGTTTTCCTCTCCCATGGTCACCACTGGTCGACAACCTTCACACCACAAGCACTCTCTGGGTCTGGCTTATATATCGCCTTAAAGTGGACCAAAACCCACGGCGATCGGCCCAGGAATCCTATAGTTTGATTCCGATCGATTCCCTCCCCCCAGGGCATCCAAAATTGGGATACCCCGCTGGGTGGAAACCCCCCCCCCAGGTCGCCCCCATACACTTACATTCTTCCCAGGTCCAACGGCACATGCGCGAGACGCAGCTGTATCCCCGCTATCCCTCTAGGGGTGCGTACCCACGCCAGGCATTTGTGAAGTGTGGAGTGTGCTGATTGGACGAGCGGCCGCAAATGCGCCGTTGGACCGGGAAGAGGTGAGTTGATTTCGGCGATCTGGGGGGTTTCACACAGCCGAGCACTGTCATGATTCACTCACTTGCCCGATCCCGCAGTGTCCTCTGCCGACATGCCCGGGTCCCTGTTAGCCGCAAGCTGCATCTGCGTCCGGAGCCGGCTCGAGCAGCTTGAGTGGCACCTTCTGCCTGTGGCCTGATCTCCAGCCTGTGCGCACAAGCACGTTTTCCTTATGCCCTCCGGCGGTGCTGCAGACAGCGCGCCCGCTGGAGGATTAGTTAAAGGGCCAATGAGCCCTAATATTACTGGTGGACGAAATGCCCTAATGATAAATTGGGCATTCCGCCTACAGGTTATTAGCTGGGCCAATGAGGCCGAATGTCCGCCCCCCCCCCGGCCAATCCTGTTAGCAGGGCCGGCACCAGCACAGGGCAAACCTGGGCAATTGCCAGGGCTCCTGGCATCTTCAGGGGCCCACTCAGGCTCACACTTGGCGATGGTATCTTTTTTCCAGTGGACCCGAACCATCGAGTGCCAGGTGTTGTGTGCAGACCTGCTCTGGGCTGGCCTCAGCAACAGGGGATGATCAGCAACAATGGAGAAGGTGGCCTGGAATGGAGGGCAATTGATGGAAGCTCAGAAGGTGGCGAGAACCAGGTGACAACTGACAGCAATGATGGAGTCTTTAGTGGCAGCGGAGCAAGCAGTAAGAGCTGAAGGGTGCTTGGTGGCAGTAGAGAATGCAACAAGGACTAGAGGATGATTGGTGGCTATAGGGAAGGCAATAAGGACTGGAGGATGATTGGTGGCTATAGGGAAGGCAATAAGGACTGGAGGATGATTGGTGGCTATAGGGAAGGCAATAAGGACTGGAGGGCAATCAGCAGCAGAAGATGATCCATTTGTGGCAGGGGAGCTAAAAGGTTACATGTGACACACTACTTTGGGGCCCACTAAGACTCTCCTGCCCAAGGGCCTCCACAAACCTGGAGCCGGCCCTGCCTGTTAGTTCCCATCCATTAAAGGTTTTCCCTCCACACTGTCTCGTCTCTTGTTGATTGTCACCATTGCCGACCATTTCGTGACCGTCGCCTGAACCGACCTTTGCCTGGATTCTGACTGTGTCCCTGTCTCATCTCTTGTACCGCGAATTCTCTGCTTACCTGGTTTGACCTTGGGCTTGACCTTACTTGTGTTTTCTCCCTTGGCACTGTGCATCGAGAGGACTGATTGATCTGTGTATGACCCCCAGCTTGTTCGATAACCCCCAGTCCTGGGGGAAACCATGTCCGGTGAGGCGTTTAAAGAGTCCCGGCGAATGGGAGCTCATCTATAGGTGAAGCTAATTGGGGGTTGTGAACTCACTAAGATGGTGGGTGTCCTCGGGGTTTGACAGGCACCTTTCTATACAGTAGTTAGCCTCAGGCAGCAGAGAGGCGAGCTTCACCCATATATCCCTCCTCCCAATCCAAATATACCTATTTTATGGCTTGGGAATGGGTCATGTTTAGGCTTAGGAGGTCTATTCTAGGTTCTCATAGAGAGATGGTAAACCCTTGTCTCTCTCTGTCCAGTGGCTATGATCAGCGGTGGTCCTCCGCCATGAACACCACTGAAAGACTTACAAGAGACAACCTCACCTCAAGGTCCGAGAGGGGCGGGTGGGTGACTTCTATTATTCAGTGAAACAAATGGAATAGGACACGGTGCAGGATAAACATTCCCGGGACATCAGTCATACAGGAAAATATCATTTGTTGTGTTAGCAGGATGATGGAACAAATGGGATTTCCAAGATCTTAATTATAAGAGGAAAATGTCAAACTGCTGGAGAAATAAATGATCGCACATGTGACCCAATATTTCATTTCAGATGGTGTCACGCGCTGTAATGAGCGCCACCGCCGCGCACTCGCTCGCTGGGTATATTGTTATTGTTATTATTGTGATTGCTACTTTAGCTATATCTCTCCACAATGCGGGTAAGGTCAGAGATCAAGTTTTCCAGAAAAATTATTAATTGATAAAGGCCGTTGCACTACTCTGACCTCATGGTGTTAAAATAAAAATAACTGTTGTTACGGATTATTTATATGGTGCCATCTTCTTCCATAGTGCTGTGCAAAGTAGTGATTGCGGACACGAGATGCTAAGAAAATAATGTTCAAATAAGAAATGACACTGCACCACCACAATAATATGAAATGGGTGTGATGTGCCGACAAAGTGTCCCCACACAAATAGTCAAATCTCAAGATATTGTGGCCCCAGCTACCACAAATTGGACAAAATTCAAAGTCATCACCAATCACCCCAATAAATCACATAATTAACCAATTACTGTACATAATTGCCATGCATTTATAAAATTAAAATCAAGACAAACAAAATCACATCTACAGCAGGGAAATCACAGCCAAAATAATGCAACACCTGATTATATAATCCATTTCAAGAATAAATTCAATATCATGTGCTAACCCTACCCAATTAGTAAATGCATATATATATAAGTGCTCTGAATAGTGCAAATACATGCAAATGAGCTAAGCAATACAGAAAGAGAAAACACAACAATACACAAACAAAAACTACAAGAAACAAATTCACCTATGTGAATGCTGAATGGTGTCTCCGCCGTCACTGGTAACCTTTACCCACGCGTACCCACTTTCTCAAGGTGCCAGACCACCTAGTGAATTATGAATGAATGATGCTAAGAAAACAAGATACTATAGGAGAGATCACTGCCCTTCATGATTTACCTAAAGGGATAATGCAGGCAAAGGTAATTGTTACACCATTGTGTCGGGCTACATTTGGTGCTGTCCTAAACTGTTTTTCGTTTTAAAATTGAAGATGAAATGGCTGAGATTTGGAGGTTTACAGGTTCAGCCAATGACGGTCTCTTTTTCATCCCGCTCAGCAGAGCGGGACAGGATTGCTGGTCCCTCCCTTCTCTGGCCTCTCCCTCTGCCTCCTCCTCCAGATTCATTACATTGCTGTCAGCGCTGATTATTATGCAGCATCATAGATCCAAGGGCTACGCCCACTTTTTTCAGAAGAAAAATCATAAATTGAACCCGTAAACCTCGATATCTCGGCCATTTCTGCTTAAATTTAAAAATGGAAAACAGTTTAGGACAGAGGCAAATGTAGCCTGATGCAATGGTGTAACAACTACCTTTGCCTGCAGAAGCACTTCAAAGTAGACCAAAACCCAGGTGTCCCCAGGGCATCATGATTCGAGTTGCTCCGCTGTGTGAAATCCCCAAGGCACATGCACCGGTTCTTGTCCAATCAGCAATGAGCAATGAATGTCGGGCATAGTAATGCTTGGAAACATAACGCAGGCATGGAGGAAAGGGAATGGCCACATCCCTGCCCTGCAATCTGTGGCTCTCTCCCGCCATCATCTGAATAGCTGGTTCACTGGAGCACCCTCTAGCTGCAGGGGCAGCAGAGATGCATCCACGGGCCCACAATCACTGTGAGAGAGCCCAGAAAAAGGGAGTATAGGGCGATCGCAAGGGGTTCACACAGCAGGGCATACTAAATTGGGCATCCAATTTGCCACTGGGCTTAACTAAACAAGTGCCAGGGCCCCTGAACATTGGGAGGGTCCACCTAAAATGGTGATCACGTGACATGCCTGTTTCCAGAGGGGGGGTGGGGTGGTGGTAATTTCCTCTCCCCTGGGTAGCCCCTGTGTATGACATAGGGCCAACCAGGGCTGGGGATCTTATCTTTCTATCATTCTCTTTTCTCGTTTTTACTGTCATTCCTTCTTTCTCTCCATCTACAGTATTTCTTTCATTCCTTCTATTCTTTCTTTCTTCTGTCATTCCTACTATTTCTTTTTTTTCTATCATTCTTTCAATTCTTACTTTCTTTTTACTGTCATTCATTCTATTCTTTCTTTCATTCTTTCTGCCATTCTACTTATTCTCGTTCTTTCTCATTCATGATCAAGCTGGTCACTCTTGTTTGGGCCACAGAGTTGTAGCCTCAGCAAGACTGAGCATATTAAAATCTGGGCTGGAATAGCTGAGAGCCTCAATAGCATTGGTGCACAGTGGACCACTGCAGCAACTAAAAAAATATTCAACACCCTATGCAGGGCCCTACCAAAAAAGTGGAGTATGATCTGCTCATAGAGCAAGGCGAACAAGAAGGACCCATGAATAGCTACCATGTATATAAGGTCATGTTGAAGCACAAGATACCCTTATGTTGAGTGCAGGGTGTGGATGTACAGGATGACACTACAGACTTGGTGGAAGGTGATTGTTTATTGATTTTTTTTACATGATTAATATCCCTTTTTAAAGTGGACCCAAACCTTGCTCGATCGATTCCCTCCCCCCCAGGTCGACCCATTCACTTTCCTTGCTTCCTGGTTCAACGGTGCATGCACAAGCTGCGGACGCATCCCCCGATATCCCTCTAGCAAGGCACGTGCTTGTGCCAGGCATTTGTGAATGGTCGGCGCAGGCACGCTCCCTGTTAAAGGGAAGTGGGGGATGCGGCCACCAGCTTGCTCGGAGTCGCTGGCCTTAGACGAAGCCTTAAACGTGTCAGCGGCTCCGAGCGAGCTGATTGGACGAGCAGCTGCGGATGCACCGTAGGATTGGGAAGAGGTGAGTTGCACTCGGCGATCTCCAGGGATTCATACAGCGGAGCATCCGCTTTCCCCAAGGGGAAAGGACCAAAACCCAGGATAGTCAAAATTCTGAGTTTTGGTCCACTTTAAATGTTGTAGCTCAAACTTTGTCTTTGTGATCCGGCCCAGCTGCATGGGCTCCTTTCACGCTGGTGCGAGGTGATTGCGATTTCAATCGCCCTTCAATTGTAAAAATTGAGTTTTTACAGCGATGAAGATTGCGATAACTGTATAGTAATCAGCAATTGCAAACATCATCGCTGCTAAAACACCAGTGCACAGGAGCCTTAGGGACAGGTCCGGAGTAAGGTGGTGGAGGCCCCTGGGCATAAAATCTGGTGGAGGCCCCAGATACAGTATTTTTTTCTTTTAAAATAATAGTCCAGCCAAGTAACTGATTGGTGGTTGTCTGGCACCCGCCTACTTACTGGAACGTCAGATCGAGTCCCTTGTGCCACCCTTGTGCGGGTGCGTGCTGCTCGGGAACTCCTGCTTTGCCATTCTGGGTGGAGGGTAGTGTAGTCGCCCGGCTGGTTCCCTGCATTGAGCTGCCAGCGGCTGTGCTTGGTGGCTTATGTGCAGTGACAGCTCTGCACCCATCACTGTAGCATTGCTGGTGGCGGCTTTGCTGCTCTAGACTCTCCTTCCTGCCCTGTGGTGGTTGCAGGTTTGCAAAAACAAAAAAAAGGCTTGCCCAGGCGTCCCCACTGCCGCCGATAGCTTTGTTGCCAGCCCCACGGCCGTCAGACCAAAGACTGATTCAGATTCCCAGCCACAAGCTGGAAGTAAATGTGGGAGCAAGCACTAGTCAACAAGAACACATGTCCACTAAAAGCAGATACTCCAGGCAACAGGAGCATGTCTGTAAGTGGAGAAGTCAATCATTGTATCTTTAAGGGCACTGCTAACTTGCTATTTATTAGTTGTTATCTGTTGCTATGTATTTGGTTAACCCTTGGTCTCCTTTAATACGCTTGTAAGGTCTCCTTTAATACGCTTGTAAGGTCTCCTTTAATACGCTTGTAAGCCAAAAGTGTCCAACCAGCAACCCCCACAGCCAGCTGCAAACCAACCTGAGGTTGTCTGTATGTCTACACTTTATTTTCTATTCCCAAATTGCCTGTTCATGTTTGCTGCTAACATGGCTGCTGACTACTTCATTTTAGTTTATGGTTCTAAACTTTTTGGCATAGTGAGGGAAGGACACAATGGGCCACACTAAACCAATGGCTGAACCTTCAATTTTGGTCTGCCTGTCCATGTTTGTATATTGGTTATTGTATACTTTTGAGCTAGTTTAAATATTGATTTAGACATTTTCCTAAAATCTTCAGAATAGTCCTTGTTGGCCAATTTGGAATGTGTATATTTATACACAGCATAGATGAATACGCCTATTGTTGTTGTTACATGACCATAATAAGCTCCTTTAATACACGTGTGTGATTCTTTGGCCATTGAATACTATTGTCAATAGTCACATAAATCCATATTTGAGGAATGAACTTGTGGTTAGCCAAATAGTAAGGCATACCCTTGTGAATACTAGTACTGCCACAATTATTATATTATATTGTTACTTGAGTCCACCCAGCTGTCTACGACATGAGTGACATGTAGTTTGGCAAAACATTGTTGCTGTTGTCTTCTCTATGTTGCAACCACAACCTAATATATTACATCAGACTGTCATTGTAGTTGTTTTTTGTGTGGGTTATGTAATATTTGGCTGTTTTTACAATGTCTAATTAATTATATTTCCGTTTCTTTGTCCCAGTTTTGTTTTTGTGTATCTCATTCAGCTGTCCACACCACCACAGGGGATGAGGCAACACAGGTATGTGAACCATGAATGTATAATTGTACAACAAATATTGTTAGAATTCCAATGTGTGCATGTTGTTGAAATAAATATTTGACTAGTACCTTCAAATTGGATCTGTGTTGCTTTCCAGGATGATTCATTGTTTCAAGCCATTACACAAACACCATCTGTAAGGGAGACATCCGAGGATTCAGGTGTCCCAGCAACCCAGCAATCTGGATCTGCTTTGGTACATGATTTGAGTATGACTCAATATAACACTTACAAGACACTTTGTGGCCGCTCATGTACCATGTATCATGTATCACAAAGGCCACTTGCCATAACTAACATACATCAATGGTATGGTCCTAGATACATATATAGAACATATATAGAACTGCTCCCCTCACGTGCATCATGAGCCAACCTAAAAAGACACACCAAAATACATGCATGTGTATATAAAGTGTTCACATAAGGCTAAATTAGATTATTTATATAGTAAGGCATACTATTGTGAATACTAGTACTGCCACAATATTTATTATATTGTTTTTTTAATCTAAATTAGATTATTTATATTTGTACAACTGTCCTTTCTTGTTTATTTGTTAGTCCCCATTGGTGGTATCTGCGGAGGCAGAAAGGAGATCCAGGAGCTGGGTACACAAATGCTGCATGCATACAATAGGCACCAACATCACGACCAAATAGCCCAAAGAGTGGAAGGCATTGAGCATCAATTCAAGGTGAAAATAATCCTTTGGCACCACAGACAGCACTGGCACAGGAGCAATGGTCACAGCTACAACAGCAGGCAGCATATGCATAGGACCAACATGTGGCTATACTAGCAGCAATCTAAGAGAGTTGAAGAGAAATGGCAGAATTTCTGCAGGTACTCAACCAGCAGGTGCACCAGCAAAACATATTTTTCCAGGCATTTTTGTATCGGGTGCCGGCCCTGGCCACAACCCACAAGCCCACCATGGCCAAACAACAACCACAACTACTTCCTCCAGGCTTCCAATCCATGGATGTTGTAAACCATGATGGTCCGACTACACATGGGGGTGATAGTAAATGGTAATGTTGTAAGTTGATCAATGTAACCTTTGTGGCCTTATGTTTGCCAATACATTTTTTTGTTCACAAGCAAAACAGTTTATTATGTTAATGGGAATATGAAAGCATTGTATTTTTTTGGGCCAAACACTAACACAAGTGCATAAAGTGAAGTCACATAATGAAACATAAGTCCAAATAGTTGGAAATATAAAAAAACTAAAGCAAACATTGGCAAAACTGCACAGCAGCAAAATTATGGCTTGGCCCCACCAAGCATCATCTCACGAAGGTCCAGCAACATAGCACGTGATTTGAGCACGTATTGCCAGAGTCTGTGATGCTCCCTTATGCATGCTGTTGGGAAAAATGAGAAAAAAAGATTCAATACACCAGTTCCACATTTACATAACCATTAAATCACAATTTTTGGAGATAACATGACCCTACCAATATATATAGTAACAAGCTAACATTAGGTTAACATGGGAAAGTGGGTCACTTTAAACATATGAAAAACATAACACAATACCAAAAAAATCATACACTGAACAAAGGCTTGTCAGCAGATAAAAAAAACTAAACAAGCATGTTTTTGCACACAATGTTGCTGTGGGCAAATATTAAATCAAGAAAGTCTTAATTTATTTGGCCAGTGTTGTGTGGACCACATGCACCCTGCTTGAAAGCCAAGATTGTTGTAATAATTTAGATCTACACTATTGATTAGTCTGACTTTTAGTCACTAAGACAATAACGTGTACGTGTTGATCCGGATAGGTTTAAAAAATGTTGCATTCCTGTAAGTAGAAACTTAACTTAAATAATATTATTGTAAAAACTAGATGTGGCCAAAAATGTAAGGTACATACACTATAGTGTAACATTAATTGCTGCAGTCAAACACATGACCTACATGAATTTAATAGTTTAATCACTCCCAAAAGTTGGGCTTTTAACATCAAGAAATCTTTGTTGGTGTGTTTTAAAGAAACTTCAGTTCAAAGTTTGAACTCCACAGTTTTAGGATCCATCAACTCTGGATGCTTGTTTGAAACCTCCAGACATTGTTTGAAACCTCCAGACATAGAACACTGCTACTAACAGGGCCACCCACAACTATTCAGTAGATATGTAAATGTTTGTGAAACCAAAATACCAGATGCCAGCTGGGCAAACACATGGTAATGGTTATGTATCTCAAAACATCTGAAACATTACAACCAAATGTTGTTACCTTACAACTAAAACAATATGTCAGGGACTCTACACAGGTGCAAGTGGCAATTTGGTGCATTGGATTTGGCGTAAATTTTCCAATTAAGGGTAAGGATTGACGTCTAAATTAGTTTAGAAACATTTAGCACTCCTACCTGAATACATGAGAAAATGTAGGACTGAGACAAGCCTTAAACAATCAACAAAAGGGTGACAAACAACAACATAATTGTTAATGGAACTAAATGAATCCTCAGTTGGATATCAAGATCAACAAGCCAACTACAGTTAAAATAGGGGGTATATGTTACCATCACAGTTCTGGCTTTGGCCCATGCTGCTGGACCCAACTTCATGCTGGTGGGGACAAGGCAGGTTTTGGGGCCCAATGGATGTGCCAGCGGGAATATAAAGACAAAAACAATAACAAGAACTTTAAAAAGTTATATGTGGAGTATGTTTTCTATCAACACATTAAAATTATAGACTGGCATCTGGGTGTATGTGGATGGCAATATTACCTGGCATAGGCTCGGCAAAAAATCCAGGAAGGGTGTGATGGAAATCACAGGCCTATGATGTCCTGAAACAATAGGAATAAAGAAAAACAAAAGAATTATACATACACTTGTCAAAATAGATCAACACAATTATATTATATATATTGTATAACATCACAAGGGGGCGAGGTCCTGGCCTCAAACCAGGCGGCAAGGGGAGGAAGTGTGGGCTTCGCTCCCCCAATTTGGTCCGCCAGAGCCGAAGTCAGAGGGGCCAGACTACTCCTCTCCCACTCCTACACCCTCATGGAGAGGTGAGGAGTCCCTCACCTCCTTTACCTTGGGACTCCCTACCTGAGACTGCCCCAAAGCCAGACTCGGCGTTTCCTCATTGGAGGAGCCCCCACCTCAACGACTCCTCTTGGATGTCCGTATCCTCATCCCCTTTCCCCCCTGGATCCTCCACCTTGCAGTGACAAGAAGGACCCTGCCCCGCAGCTGTATTGGGATCGTGGTTAGGAGGGCCAGAGCTTGTTGTTAAAGCAATGGGACATGGTGGCCCTAATCTTCACCACAATGATTCCCTTCCTGGACGATGGTCGGGCATAGTCATATTCCTGCTGGCACATGTCCTATATGAAACAATACAAAGACAGAAAAAAAAATTATAGAATATCACATTAATCTCACTTCTGTGCCAAATCACACCCCCTCCAGCAGTCACAGGGGGGGTGCGGCCATGCACCCAATAGCGCAGCGGCTCTGAGCACCTTGATGGCTGCATCCTCCGCTTCCCTCTAACAGGGATTGTGCCCGCGCTGGCCATTCACAAATGCCTGGCACAGGCAGGCGTCCTGCTAGATGGATAGCAGGATGCACCCACGGTTCGCACATGCGCCGTTGGACCAGAAAATGAGGTATGTGAATGGGGCGACCTGGGGGTTTCACACAGCGGGGCATCCCGAATTTTAGATGCCCAGGGGGAATTCGAGCGGCCCATGAATCTTATAGATTCCCGGGCCATCAGCGTGGGTTTTGGTCCACTAAACTCTAGTTTCCACAGTTTCGACCATTTATTTTTGACCGAGGAGTCCTGCTGGGCCAGTTTTCGCAGAGGGAGCAGGTAAGTGCTTGAGGAGGATGGTGGGCTGGGAATTCCAGGCCTGCTCTTATTAGGCTTGTAGGAAAACAAAATGACGGAGCATAATAGGGAGTTGCGTCTCATTAGCAAAGTAACAGATGTCCAGAGAAGGTGATACTTGCACCTCCGAGCAATGGTGTATCAATGTAATAACGGGGCACCTGATTGGCTGCATCCGGCAAAGGCGCTATTCCATAAACGCGTCCCCACCTGAGCCTTATTATATTTTTAGAATGGAAGTTCAGCCACCCCACTGTGCCTGGAAGAATTTCAGCCGCTCGAGGCTGCGTGAAGCAGCACTTACCAGCACCACTTAAAGACTAAATAGCTGTAACCCTCGTGAAGCCGGACTCGCATCAGAAAATCAGCCGCTAATTTCTAAATAACCGCAATCGTCGGCGGCGCGGTGCAGCTCTGCTTTGGCGCCTTTCCGTGGAAATCGCTATACAGCAGATCTTTTGTTATACTATAGTCATACCTCCCAACTATCCAGAGTGGGAAAGAGGGACATTTGCTAAATTAGGCCACAATCCCTCATTGAGGGATGGATGAAGCCACGCCCCTAATTCATACCCCCCAACCGGCTCGATTTTTCCGGAAAAATCCAGATTTTTTCCAGTGGTCCTCGCTCTCTCCTGTGCCGTCCTCACTCTGTCCTGCACTTTCGCCTGTTGCTGGACGGAGGTTGCCTCAGGCCTCTCTGACGCCCACCTCCGCCGTCCCTGGCAGGGGGCGTCAGAGAGGCAGGTTTTTTTTCTCTAAATCTCATTGGTAGTTCAGTGGGTGGGGGCGGGGCATTGAAGATCGTGAGGGGCTGAACTGGTGAGTGTGTGTGTTGTGTGCGTGCTGGGTTATGTGTGCTGTGTTGTGTGTGGTGTGGGCTTTGTGTGCTGTGTGTGTTTGCGTGTGCTGTGTTGTTGTGTGTGTGTGTGTGCTGTGTTGTGTGTGCTGTGTTGTTGTGTGTGCTGTGTGTGTGTGCTGTGTGTGTGTGCGTGCTGTGTGTGCGTGCTGTGTGGGTGTGTGTGTGTGCTGTGTGCTGTGTTGTGTGTGTGCGTGCTGTGTGTGTGTGTGTGTGCTGTGTGCTGTGTGCTGTGTGCTGTGTTGTGTGTGTGCGTGCTGTGTGTGTGTGTGTGCTGTGTTGTGTGTGCTGTGTTGTTGTGTGTGCTGTGTGTGTGTGCTGTGTGGGTGTGTGTGTGTGCTGTGTGCTGTGTGTGTGTGTGCTGTGTGCTGTGTGCTGTGTGCTGTGTTGTGTTGTGTGTGTGCGTGCTGTGTGTGTGTGTGTGTGCTGTGTTGTGTGTGCTGTGTTGTTGTGTGTGTGTGTGTGCGTGCTGTGTGTGTGTGTGTGTGTGTGTGTGTGTGCTGTGTGCTGTGTGCTGTGTTGTGTGTGTGCGTGCTGTGTGTGTGTGTGTGTGCTGTGTGCTGTGTGCTGTGTTGTGTGTGTGCGTGCTGTGTGTGTGTGTGTGCTGTGTGTGTACTGTGTTACACCTAACTGGCTGTAACAAGGGATGCCCCTAACTGGTTTTATTGGAGAGATGCCCCTCACTGTATTATTATTTATATATGTATGCATTTATTATTTATTTTTATTTAATTCTTAGGTGCTGTTTCCCTTTAAGGGTGTGGCTGGGGGCGTGGTCAGGGTGTGGCCAGGTGTGGCTTAAATGTGTCCCTCTTTACGGCTTTGAAAAGTTGGGAGGTATGCTAATTGAGGGATGATGAAGCCACGCCCCCTCATTGAGGGATGGATAGGAGGGAGATAGGTTATAACAGTTACAACAATAGAAACACTTTGAATAGGCAAATGAATCATTTTATTGCTGCAGATCTGCATGTTACACCTCAAAGAGGGACAAATGAGAACAACGAGGGACAGGGGGACATGGACTCAAAAGAGGGACAGTCCCTCCAAATCAGGGACACTTGGGAGGTATGCAGATAGGTTGGGAAGGGGAGCGAGCTTGCTGCTGGGGATGCGGCTGCTAGTGCTCCTGATTGGCAAGCATTACATATGCAAGGAAAATGGCTCTAAGTGGACGAGTGCCCGCGTAATTCACAGAGGAATGGTGAATTATTATGGGTGATCTGTGGGGTTTTACACAGCGCGGTATCCCAAATCGAGGGGCAGGGAACAAAACCCTGGATAGTCAAAATCTTGAGTTTTGTTCCTCCTTAAAGGGGCTCAAAATCCAGCTAGATCGGCCCGGGAATCTATAAGATTCCCAGTCCGATCGATTTGCACAGCGGGGTATCCCGATTTTGGAAGCTCCGCTGTGTGAAACCCCCCAGGTCGCCACGTTTACTTACCTTTCTCTCCGGTCCAACAGCGCATGTGCGGGCTGCCTGTTAGAGGGAAGCAGGGGATGCAGCCGCCAGCGCACTCGGAGCCGCTGGCTTTAGACGCTGACTTAAATGGTGTGACGTCAGCGGCTCCAGGCTCGCTGATTGGACGAGCAGCCACGCATGCAGCGCAGAACCGGGATGAGGTGAGTTTCTTTGGGGCATCTGGGGGGTTTAACACAGCAGGGCATCCCTGATCGGGGTGCCATGGAGGAAAGGACCAAAACCCAGGATAGTCAAAATCCTGGGTTTTGGTCCACTTTAAGGGAAGTCTGAATGGTGTCTCTTGGCGCAATCAGGATGTCGCACACTCCAAAGGCCGATCATGTGAATGAGCTCCCTCACCTCAGCAGCTGCCATAGCAACGATGTTCTGTGTTTACAGGCCTCGCTTCTCTCTTCTTGGTGTACGGTTGCCCATAGCAACAGATCGCAGGTAGTAAAACTGTTTCCATAACAACACACATTTGCCAAAATAAAAAAAAAATAAAACAAATACTAGATCAGCTCAGCACCTTGAAGGGACAGTCCAGGGGCAGACTGGCCAAAGGGCGTACCGGGCAATATCCCAGTAGTCCGGCACCAGGGAAGGCCGCGACCCTGTAAAAAACATATGCTGGAGGGTGAGGGGCGGACGGTGCGGTGCCTGCCCGTCCCTGCTGTACCTGCCGCTGCCTCCGCCGCTCTCATACACACAAACACACACATTCAGGCTTACCGCCACTTCCTGGCTGTTGCACGCTGGTCGGTGGGCGTGAATGGGCGGCGTCCATTGTTTTCATTGGACGCCGGCCATATGCGGCACACCCACCGGCCAGCACGCAACAGCCAGGGCAAGTGGCGGTAAGCCTGAATATGTGTGTGTTTGCGTGTGTATAAGAGCGGCGGAGGAAGCAGGAATAGCAGCGACAGGAAGACGGGCCCTCCGACCATCGGGAATCAGCGGTAAGTGTGTGGATGTGTGAGTGTCGCAGCGGGGCGGGTGGAGGAGGGAGTGGGGGGATGCCCAACAATGACTGTACTGAGGGATGCCCCCATGACTGTACTGAGGGATGCCCCCATGACTGTACTGAGGGATGCCCCCATGACTGTATTAGTAATGGGGGTTGCCCCCGCTGGCTGTACTGAGGGATGCTCCCACTGGCTGTATTGAGGGATGCTCCCATTGGCAGTAATGGGGGATGCCCCCACTGAATGTGTGTTTGCGTGTGTATGAGAGCGGCGGCGGCGGCGGAGGAGGCGGCAGGAACAGCAACGACAGGAAGACGGCCCTCCGACCATCGGGAACCAGCAGTAAGTGTGTGGATTTGTGAGTGTCGCGGCGGGGCAGGTGGCGGAGGACGTGGGGGATGCCCCCTTGACTGTATTGAGGGATGCTCCCTTGACTGTATTGAGGGATGCCCCCACTGGCAGTAATGGGGGATGCCCCCACTGGCAGTAATGGGGGATGCCCCCACTGGCTGTATTTGGGGGATGCCCCCACTGGCTGTATTTGGGGGATGCACCCACTGGCTGTATTTGGGGGATGCCCCCACTGGCTATATTTGGGGGATGCCCTCACTGGCTGTATTTGCGGGATGCCCCCACTGGCTGTATTTGGGGGATGCCCCCACTGGCTGTATTTGGGGGATGCCCCCACTGGCTGTATTTGGGGGATGCCCCCACTGGCTGTATTTGGGGGATGCCCCCACTGGCTGTATTTGGGGGATGCCCCCACTGGCTATATTTGGGGGATGCCCTCACTGGCTGTATTTGGGGGATGCCCCCACTGGCTGTATTTGGGGGATGCCCCCACTGGCTGTATTTGGGGGATGCCCCCACTGGCTGTATTTGGGGGATGCCCCCACTGGCTGTATTGAGGGATGCCGCCACTGGCTGTATTGAGGGATGCTGCCACTGCCTGTATTGAGGGATGCTGCCACTGCCATTTATGAGGGATGCCCCTCAGTAACTGTAATGTAGGGATGCCAGTCATTGGCTATAAAGAGGGATCCCCCTCATTGCCCATAATGGAAGGCGCAACGCGCCTGTTTGGGATGCCCCTCACTCTCTGTAATGAGGGATGCTACTTACTGGATATAATGAGGGATACCAATCACTGCCTGTAATGGGGGATTCTGCACACTGCGTCTGTAATGGGTTTAAGCGAACCATTTGGTTCAGAATATTTTCTTTCTTGTTATTTAAACCCTGGGTGCGTGTTATGGAACAAAAAGTGACATTAAATAATATACCGGAACAGTGCAGCAGAGTCGGTGTGACCCAGAAAGTCCCGGGTCATTTTTAGCCCCAGTCCGCCCCTGGTCCAGTCTATATAAATCTTGTGGTTCATGGGAGCAGCCGTGATGGGATTACCTACGGCTGCCACCCCATTGTCTTCTATTGAGATGCATGAGAGCACTTCCCCCTCCCTTCTCCTGGCAAAGGTCTGTAATGTGTCATGTGAGCGATGTTTCCGGTCCCTGCACATTGGTTTAATAAGCATCTCTGGGCGAGTGTTGCCGACCCTGTTACAGGGGAGCGTCAGCCAGCTTTAATGAATCCCCTAGCAGCTGCGGCAGAGGTGCGCGGCTCCCGCCCGCGGGTCACCGGGAAGGACGCGTCCTGCTTGTATGACTCGGTGAGCTGATGTGGGCGCTGGACCGAACATGAGGGCACCTCGGGCTCACATCTGACCACCAGCTTGAGGCTCATTGCAACCTGTCACTGACTAATTAATGGCTAATTAATCATGCTGAAGCCGAATTAGGCCTCAACGTTATTATTTATTTCTTAGTTAAAGTGGACTAAAACTCCGATGGGCCGGCCAATCGATTCCCTCCCCCCGGGCATCCAAAATTGGGACGCCCCGCTGTGTGAAACCCCCCAGGTCGCCCCATACACTTACCTTGTTTCCTGGTCCAATGGTGCATGCGTGAGCCGCGGCCACATCAAGTGATTGGTTGGGGGCCCAGGTAAGTATTTTTTTTATGTACCCTCCATCCTGCCTCAGCGCCAGGAGAGGGTGACAGGGCGAGGGGGAATTTAAAAACAGGCCATCTGTATTATTTTCGGGGGTGCCGCAGAGCCCCCTGACACTACCTACAAACTTTTTTTTTCTGTTTAATCTCTCACCGTCACCTCCACCCATTCCCCCACAGCCTGCTGCCCCTCCCTCTTCTGTCATGCAAGGCAGCCACCTCACCTTGCCTCATTAGAGGTGCACCCCTGGCAATATCGGGTGGTGCAACTGCAACAGGTCCAAAGGGATAGGAGAACCAGCTGTTTTGGACTGGCCCTGATTGGGTGAGGGTGGCTTTGTGCCAAAAAAAAGTACCCCATACTATGGACACCCGTAATCTGGCACTGGACCCTTCAGAAATGTTCAACTGCGAATTATATAAAAAAAAAGTAAAATCCTACTGGAATGCAAACAGTGATCAGGAGCAGAAGATTAAAGTGGATGGAAACTCACCACTCATCCTTCGGGGGCCCCCCACCCTGCCCGAGAAGCCGAGAGCTGCTGTTGGCACGAGTTTTTCCACCGCCGAAGCCACGTCCAGCCGATTGGCTGATCTCAAAGGTGCAGCAGTGATGAGGTGCAGCGGGCTCGCCCAGGGGCTGGCTAGGGGCGGGAGCGCGCAGGGAAGCCGGGGATGCGGCAGCCAGCGGAGAAGGCGTTTCGGGACCTGCTGTGATCAGGTAAGATTTCCGGCTCCCTGGGGGTTTCACACAGCAGGGCGTCCGAAGTAAGATGCCCCAGGGTCAGGCCCGGCCACGAGGGTTTTGACTCGCTTTAACTCATGTTATACATATCTCCCAAGTGTCCCTGATTTGGAGGGACTGTCCCTCTTTTGAGGTGTAACATGTCCCTCGTTGTTCTCCTTTGTCCCTCTTTGAGGTGTAACATGCAGATCTGCATCAATAAATGATACGTTTTCCTATTCAAAGTGTTTCTATTGTTGTAACTGTTACAATGTATCTCCTATCCATCCCTCACTGAGGGGGCGTGGCTTCATCCATTCCTCAATGAGGGGCGTGGCTTTATTTACATATTGTCTCCCTTTGAGGTGTAACATGTAGATCTGCAGCAATAAATGATACATTTTTCTATTCAAAGTGTTTCTATTGTAACTGTTACAATGTATCTCCTATCCATCCCTCACTGAGGGGGCGTGGCTTCATCCATTCCTCAATGAGGGGCGTGGCTTCATTTACATATTGTCTCCCTTTGAGGTGTAACATGTAGATCTGCAGCAATAAATGATACATTTTTCTATTCAAAGTGTTTCTATTGTTGTAACTGTTAAACCCTATCTCCTAGCCATCAATCAATGAGGGGGTGTGGCTTAAATTAACAATTGTCCCACTTTCCCAACCTGAAAAGTTGGATGGTATGGTGCTATAGTATACCTGCCAACTTTTCAGGGTGGGAAAGGGGGACATTTGTTAAATTAGGCCACGCCCCTCATTGATGGATGGACAGGAGATAGGATGTAACAGTTACAATATAAACACTTTGAATAGGCAAATAAATCATTTATTGCTGCAGATCTACATGTTACACCTCAAAAAGGGGCAATATGTAAATGAAGCCACAAACCCCCATTGAGGGATGGATAGGAGATAGGATGTAACAGTTACAACAATAGAAACACTTGAAATTGGAAAATGTATCATTTATTGATGTAGATCTGTATGTTACACCTCAAAGAGAGACAATATGTAAATTAAGCCACATTCCCTCGTTAAGGAAAAATAGGGGATAGGGTGTAACAGTTACAACACTATAAACACTTTAAAGCGGGCCAAAACCCACCAAACTTGTGAAATACATTTGTCCATAGCCCTTGCCAATACTTCTTAGGGTGTAGAACTAGAAATAGATATTTTCGTTTTTTGAATAGTCCTGAAACACTCTTTTTGCTGTTCCTCTCTGTAAGATGACAGGTGATCAGTCATTGCATAGGTGTGACAATGACATCATCACCACACACAACAATGGCAATGAATGGAGGAGGCGGAGCTTTACAGCTAAAACAGGCGCCATTATCTGGGATTAGAGTGAAGCAGGAGCACTTAAATTAGGTAAAAGGTGCTCTTCATTGGGAGGACCAATTCAAGGGATGCTAGTTAAAAATGTGGGTTTTGGTCCGCTTTAAATAGGAAAATGAATCATTTATTGATGCAGATCTGCATGTTACAACTCAGAGAGGGACAAATGAGAACAACGACGGACGGGGGGACATGGACTCAAAAGAGGGACAGTCCCCCCAAATCAGGGGCAGTTTGGAGGTATGATTATAGAGGGCCCAGCATCGCAACCTGGAAGCATATGGAGCACCACTAGCCAGGAAATGAGCTGGTAACTCTCCCTGGTAAGAGCTGAAATTCCCGAGAACGCGTTTTCTCCTGCGTAGCTCAGCACAACGGGCGATTATTAGCGCACGGACGCCCCGCAGAGCCCAGAACCTCGCCGCTTATTCAGTGAAGCCGGCAGTTAACGCCGAGCACACGCCAGAGCTGCACTTTTCTTCATGTCGGGTCTCAAGGACCGCCATTACAGGGCAAAACAAATGGTCATCAAGAGGTAATTGGCATTTATTGAAGAACGCAAAAGTGTGACATCATCTTGTTGGAAAAACACCATAATAAGGGCTCGCAAACTGTAAACAGGCTGTAGAACTGCATTTGGATTACGTCACATTCCACCTCCTGTTATGACTTTCGTTTAGAATGGGTCAGGATGGGAGTTATTTAACAAGAAGGAACTGGTCGGGGGGAAGATCAGGAGCAATATTAGAAAATATTATTTTACAGAAAGAGTAGTAGAACTTCCAGCAGAGGTAGTTGAAAAATCAACAGTCACTGAATTTAAACATGCCTGGGATAAGCCTCCATCTATCCTAAGATAAAGAGAACATACAGTATACACATAAGATACAGAGAACATACAGTATATACATAAGATACAGAGAACATACAGTATATACATAAGATACAGAGAACATACAGTATACACATAAGATAAAGAGAATATACAGTATACACATAAGATACAGAGAACATACAGTATACACATAAGATACAGAGAACATACAGTATATACATAAGATACAGAGAATATACAGTATACACATAAGATAAAGAGAATATACAGTATACACATAAGATACAGAGAACATACAGTATACACATAAGATACAGAGAACATACAGTATATACATAAGATACAGAGAACATACAGTATATACATAAGATACAGAGAACATACAGTATATACATAAGATAAAGAGAATATACAGTATACACATAAGATAAAGAGAACATACAGTATACACATAAGATAAAGAGAACATGCAGTATACACATTAGATAAAGAGAATATACAGTATATACATAAGATAAAGAGAACATACAGAATACACATAAGATAAAGAGAACATACAATATACACAAAAGATACAGAGAACATACAGTATACACATAAGATAAAGAGAACATACAGTATATACATAAGATAAAGAGAACATACAGAAAACACATAAGATAAAGAGAACATACAATATACACAAAAGATACAGAGAACATACAGTATACACATAAGATAAAGAGAACATACAATATACACAAAAGATACAGAGAACATACAGTATATACATAAGATAAAGAGAACATACAGTATATACATAAGATAAAGAGAACATACAGAATACACATAAGATAAAGAGAATATACAGTATACACATAAGATAAAGAGAACATACAGTATACACATAAGATAAAGAGAACATACAATATACACAAAAGATAAAGAGAACATACAGTATACACATAAGATAAAGAGAACATACAATATACACAAAAGATACAGAGAACATACAATATACACAAAAGATAAAGAGAACATACAGTATACACATAAGATAAAGAGAACATACAATATACACAAAAGATAAAGAGAACATACAGTATACACATAAGATAAAGAGAACATACAGTATACACATAAGATAAAGAGAACATACAGTATACACATTAGATAAAGAGAACATACAGTATACACATAAGATAAAGAGAATATACAGTATACACATAAGATAAAGAGAACATACAGTATACACATAAGATAAAGAGAACATACAATATATACAAAAGATAAAGAGAACATACAGTATACACATAAGATAAAGAGAACATACAATATACACAAAAGATAAAGAGAACATACAGTATACACATAAGATAAAGAGAACATACAGTATACACATTAGATAAAGACAATATACAGTATACACATAAGATATAGAGAATATACAGAATACACATAAGATAAAGAGAACATACAGTATATACATAAGATAAAGAGAACATACAGTATACACATAAGATAAAGAGAATATACAGTATACACATAAGATAAAGAGAACATACAATATACACAAAAGATAAAGAGAACATACAGTATACACAAAAGATAAAGAGAACATACAGTATACACATAAGATAAAGAGAACATACAGTATACACATAAGATAAAGAGAATATACAGTATACACATAAGATAAAGAGAATATACAGTATACACATAAGATAAAGAGAACATACAGTATACACATAAGATAAAGAGAACATACAATATACACAAAAGATAAAGAGAACATACAGTATACACATAAGATAAAGAGAACATACAGTATACACATTAGATAAAGAGAATATACAGTATACACATAAGATATAGAGAATATACAGAATACACATAAGATAAAGAGAACATACAGTATACACATTAGATAAAGAGAATATACAGTATACACATAAGATATAGAGAATATACAGAATACACATAAGATAAAGAGAACATACAGTATATACATAAGATAAAGAGAACATACAGTATATACATAAGATAAAGAGAACATACAGAATACACATAAGATATAGAGAATATACAGAATACACATAAGATAAAGAGAACATACAGTATACACATAAGATACAGAGAACATACAGTATACACATAAGATACAGAGAACATACAGTATACACATAAGATAAAGAGAATATACAGTATACACATAAGATAAAGAGAACATACAGTATACACATAAGATACAGAGAATATACAGAATACACATAAGATAAAGAGAACATACAGTATATACATAAGATAAAGAGAACATACAGTATACATATAAGATACAGAGAACATACAGTATACACATAAGATACAGAGAATATACAGTATAAACATAAGATAAAGAGAACATACAGTATATACATAAGATAAAGAGAGCATACAGTATACATATAAGGGCAGACTAGATAGACCGTATGCTCTCCTTCTACTCCCCTCATTGAGGGATGGATGAAGCCACACCTCCTCATTGAGGGATGGATAAGAGATAGAGTGTAACAGTAACAGCAATAGAAACACTTTGAATAGACAAATGAATCATTTAATGATGCAGATCTGCATGTTACACCTCAAAGAGGGACCTCTCTCTCTCTTGTTTTTTCTTTCTCTCTTTTTCTCTTGTTCACTCCATCTCCTTCTCCCTAAATCTTTTTGTGTTCTCTCTCTCCCGTTCTCTCCATCTCCTCCCTTTCTCTTATATCTTCTATATACCTTTTTCTCTTGTACTCATTGGGCCTTATTCATGAAGGGATAGCGCCATGTAGTGCCTTGTAAGCGCCAGGTAGCGTCAGGTGAACGCCGGACACGGCAGCAATTACACATTTATGAAGCCGAATCTGGTGAGCGACTGGGATAACGCCATGTAGCGTCCGATTCATCATTATCCCAGGCTCAGAGTACAGCACCAGCGTTCAGCCTTGCAGAGCGCTACGTCTTACCTCTCGCTACCTGGCGCTCTCCCATACATTTCTATGGACGATCCTTAAATCCCTTTCCTGATCCCAATTTTTTTTATTTTTTTTTTTTATAAAATCTCAAATCTTTCTGACATGTATCCTGGCCTAGAAAATGACATTTTTGAAAACGTTTTTGATTTTTTATATTTTTATGCAGAATTGTCCTTACATGACTGGTATTAAAGTGTTCATGTAACAATGTAATAACAATGTAATTCCATATGTTATCGCTTTGTTACTAGTGGATACATGTTCAAAAACAGACGTTAATCACACAGCCTCTGGCGCTCTGGGCTACAACGACCCGATTTTGAGCGCTGGCGAGGTTTGAGGCTGTTTTTTTGATGAATGTGGTGTGAGTCAGTTGCACTGAGGTGGCGCTACCGTTCGCTCCCATACAGCGTAGTACTGCGACTCACACATCATATTCATCAATGCCGGACTGAGGCGCTCTGAAACAAAGATCCATGGCGGAGCACAGCTACTACTAGTGGTCGCTCTTTAGAAGCCTCCCTTTAGAACACTTCACAGGGAGAGATCCATGGTGGCTGAATCCCTCCCTGTGTGTATTCATGGCAATTCAAACTGAGCAAAGGGATTATTTTGTATAAATGATAGTGATGGAGCTGCTCCCACCCCCTTTGCTGCTCATTAATACTTTAATACCAGACCTGTAATAACAATTCTGCATAAAAATATTAAAAAACAAAAAAAGTTTTCAAAAATGACTTTTTCTAGACCAGGAGAGGTCACACAATGATTTCATAAAAAAATAAATAAATAAATAAATAAAATAAAACCCTGTTTAAAGTGAAGAAAAAGAACGTCCATTGAAATGTATGGGAGAGCGACAGGTAGCGACAGGTAATACCTGGTGCTCCTAAGCCTAGAACGCCGGCGCTATACACTGATCGCTTTGATACTTGCGGTATTGCGTACTGTGCCCGGTGGTCTCCGTTCTCTACCTTGCGCTACCTGTCGCTGCCAGTCGTAACCTGTCGCTATGGCTTGATGAATAAACCCCTAAACTGGGCGCTGTAGCACCGAGCGCCAGACGCTGTGTGATTACAGTCTGTTTCTGAACACATATCCACCAGTAACAAAGCGAAAACACATGGAATGACATTGTTTTAACACTGTGACATTAACACTTTAGTGCCAGATCTGTAATGACAATTCCGCATAAAAATATAAAAAAGTCAAAAAAGTTTCTCTGGGAGGCCGATTCATTAATAGTGGCAGGTAGCGACAGTTGAGCGACTGTAGCGACATTTTCAGAGCGCCCGCTAGTAGTCGCTGTGCTTGGCCGTTGTTTGGTAGTTGATAGCGACTCAGTCGGTTTGCCGTAATGTTGAATATTGGGTGACGAGTCGCTATTTGACAGGTTCCGCACTGTATGGGAGCGCATGATAGCGACTGGCCCTAGCGACCGGCTCCCACCATATTCATTAAAAAATCGCGCTCAATAAATTCTCGCGCTGTGAAATGCATGTTTAAATCCCAGAGCGCTGGCGGCGATGTGTTAAAAGTAGTTTTTTAACCCCCAAACAACCATATTTTTGGAAACCAAAAAAAAGTTTTTTAAATAATTTTGTAATATTTAGTAATATGAATACATTAATATCAGACCTGTAATATCAATTCTGTACAATTTTTTTTTTCCCTTAAAAAATTATCTAAAATGGCAGAAGTGGTCACAGAATTTTTCACATAAAAAAAAAAAATAACAATTTATTATGAATATTTAAAGATTGTTCCATTGAAATGCATTGGAGAGCGCCAGGTAGCGAGAGGTCATACCTGTCGCTGTTCAAGGTCAGACGCTGGCGCTGTGGGCTGAGGCTGGAATAATGATGAATGAGTCGCTATATGGCGCTATCTCAGTCGCTAAGCAGGATTGGCTTGATAAATGTGTGATTGTGGTGGGGAGCCGGCGTTCTCGTGGCGGGGCCCGTCATTACCGGCCGCTCACCATTCGCTACCTGTCGCTATTCCATCATAAATAAGGGCCAAAGTGTTTGTTTGCAGCCAGGAGAAGGTCACACAATGATTGGAGCAAAAAAAATAATAATAATTGCCAAACACGCTATTTAAACACAAGCAAATGAAATGTATAGGAGAGCGACAGGTAGCGACAGGTAATACCTGGCGCTCTGGAAGCTAGAGCTCTGGCGCTATACGCTGAGCCGCCTGTAATAATACATGTGACGCTACATGGCGCTGTTAGAGGCGCTCACCAGATTCGCTTTGATAAATGTGGTTTTGCGTACAGCGCCCGGCGTTCACCAGACGCTGCCTGCCGCTACCTTGCGCTATCCCTTCCTAAATAACCCCCTTTGTCTTGTTGGTGCTGTGACGCTGTGGCGCTGTGGCGCTATGGCGTCTTTTATTACAAAGCTGTGTTATCTTTTAGGATGAGTAGTGATGGATTGCCGGAGAACAGACTGAGGAACTATTGTAGCCTTTGCCGGAGACATTTCCAGCACAAAAAGCCAAGTTGTGCCCTTTTCCGTGTGATATTCATCACAACAACTTCCAGGAACATAAAGCGCCAGATAACGAGCGCCATTACCGCTGTGCCAAGCTGCTGCAAAACATAAGGAACGGGGGAGGGGTAATTATAGGATGCCATTTATATACTTTAAGTCCCAAGAATAAAAAAGGTAAGCGCTGCTTAAAGTGGACCCACACCCAGGATTTTCACTATTCTGGGTTTTGGTCCACTTCTGCGGGGCACCCCGATCGGGAGTGTGAAACCCCCCAGAACGCCCCAAAAAACTGACCTCACCCCGCTCCTACGCGAGCGCTCGTCCAATCAGAGCGCTCAGAGCCGCTGTGGTATGGACGGACAAGCGACGGACAACCACAGCGGCTCTGAGCGCTGGAGGCCGCATCTCGCGCTTCCTTCTAACAGGGAGCGCACCCGCGCCGGCCATTCACAAACGCCGCCCTGCTAGAGAGAGGCGGCCGTGGCCTGCGCATGCGCCGTTGGAACGGGGAGAAGGTAAGGTTTGTGGGCGTCCTGGGAGGTTTCATACAGCGATTTCGGATGCCCTGCGGGGAGGGAGCTGATCGGCCCGGGAATCCTATAGATTCCCGGGCCGATCAGCCATGGGTGTTGGTCCACTTTAAAGTGGACCAAAACCCACGGCGATCAGCCCGGGAATCTATACGATTTCAGGGCCGCTGGATTTCCACCCACCCCCTGTGTAACACCCCGCAGGCCGCAGGTCGCCCCATACACTTGCCTTGTTTCC
Source organism: Gastrophryne carolinensis (assembly GCA_027917425.1). Classification (NCBI taxonomy): domain Eukaryota; kingdom Metazoa; phylum Chordata; class Amphibia; order Anura; family Microhylidae; genus Gastrophryne; species Gastrophryne carolinensis. The sequence continues at coordinate 16,004,731 of CM051239.1, read as the reverse complement.
CGGTCCAATGGTGCATGAGCGAGCCGCATCCCCGCTATCCCTCTGGCAGAGCACGCGCCAGGCATTTGTGAATGGCCGACACGGGAACGCTCCCTGTTAGAGGGAAGCGGGGGATGCGACCGCCAGGGGGCTCGGAGACGCTGGCCTTAGACGACGTGACGTCAGCAGCTCCGATCGCTCTGATTGGACGAGAGGCTGTAGGACCGGGAAGAGGTGAGATGCGGTCGGCCATCTGGGGGGAAGGTCCAAAACCCGGGATAGTCCAAATCCCTGGTTTTGTTTTGCTTTAAGGATAAATGTGACCCTGTGTAGGGTTTCAGGACGCACAAACATTCAAGGGATGATTCAGCACCTTGCAAATTTATTTTTTTTTTGTGAGAAAAAAACATTTATAAAGATTTTTTTTCCTTAGTTCAGTTCAGCACCTGATGGATTTTTTGCCCAATACTCATCTCAATCCAGGAATCCCACGGGATTAAAGTAATAGAGACATTCAGCAGCCCCCAGACCTGCACCCACAGGACATCTTCAGGACCCACTTCCTGCTTAAAGCGGACCTTCACCCTGAATAAGAGCCTATCTTATATGTGTCCCACACCCTGTACATACAGATTGCCCACATTAATCCAGACCCTCACCCTGAATAAGAGCCTATCTTATGTTTCCCACACCCTGTACATACACATTGCTCACATTAATCCGGACCTTCACCCTGAATAAGAGCCTATCTTATATGTGTCCCACACCCTGTACATACAGATTGCTCACATTAATCCGGACCTTCACCCTGAATAAGAGCCTATCTTATATGTTTCCCACACCCTGTACATACAGATTGCCCACATTAATCCAGATCTTCACCCTGAATAAGAGCCTATCATATATGTTTCCCACACCCTGTACATACACGTAGCCCACATTAATCCGGACCTTCACCCTGAATAAGAGCCTATCTTATATGTTTCCCCCACCCTGTACATACAGATTGCCCACATTAATCCGGACCCTCACCCTGAATAAGAGCCTATCTTATATGTTTCCACCACCCTGTACATACAGATTGCCCACATTAATCCGGACCTTCAGTCTAAATAAGAGTCTATCTTATATGTTTCCCACACCTGTACATACAGATTGCCCACATTAATCCGGACCTTCAGTCTAAATAAGAGTCTATCTTATATGTTTCCCACACCAGTACATACAGATTGCTCACATTAATCCTGACCTTCAGTCTAAATAAGAGTCTATCTTATATGTTTCCCACACCTGTACATACAGATTGCCCACATTAATCCGGACCTTCAGTCTAAATAAGAGTCTATCTTATATGTTTCCCACACCCTGTACATACAGATTGCTCACATTAAAAATCATCCTACCTGCATCTACTGCATGTTATCAGCCTTTAAACATCCAAGATGGCGGCTCATGGAACAGCAGGCAGCCTGCAAACAGGAAGTGCCTTCTGACTGTGTTGCTCTGCATTCTGGGATTGCTGACCTTTTTCTGACCCCAGCTCTGCTCTGTCTGTGCAAAGCACAGCTATAACCCGCCCCCTGCACTTTATCCTGCTCTCCTCTCCTCAGTATGTGATGCTTCTGAGTCAAGATGGCGGTGCCCGTATCCTGAAGTCCTGAACAGAGTTGCAGCCCAGTGGGAGGAAGAATAATAAGTAAGTGACTAAAAACTTTAAATATATCAGTTTTAGATGCTGGGGAATCGTTTTATAAGGGTTTGAGCTTTTCAATAAATCATGGTGAAGGTCTGGTTTAAGCTGGTGATACCCTCAAGTGCATGTGTGCAACCAGGGCCGGCGCCAGGACTGGGCGTGCCTGAGCAGGTGCCGGGGCCCCTGGAGCTTGGGAGGGCCCATATCATTCCTTCTACCCTGGACAACTGCTATGCACAACCATACAGTAACTAAAATACAATTTTGGGAAATACTCACCTGTAAACTGGTATTATACGTATACAGTACGCCCTGCTCCAGATATAATACTTACACTTGGGTAATCCTCCGCCAGATGGCGCTGTGCACTGCAGACATGTAGAAAACAGGCTCCTCCCGGCCCTTCATATACCCAGGGACCTCCCACAAATCCCCAGCATTGAAAAGCAGTGAACCAGAAGTCGGGAGAAAGCAACCACAAAAACAACTGGTAATGATAACAATAACAACATTCACCATACAGGGGATCCAGAATAATGCAAAAACCAGGGTGGGGTGGAGCAGGACGTACTGTATGCGTATAATACCAATTCTACAGGTGAGTATTTCACAGAATTGTATTATTCTAAGTATACAGTACGTCCTGCTACAGATATAATACTTACACTTGGGACATCCAATAGCAGTGTCCATAAAGCAGGGTGGGATCCCCAACAAAAAAGGCACAGCAGTTAAAAGCACTGTCACCTGCAACCTTGCTACCAAGCACGACATGAGCAGAGCTCTAATGTCAACCTCATAAAAACCTTTGAAAAGGTATGAACAGAAAACAAGCAGCGGTCTAGCAGACTTGTTCAACAGAAACCTGGTGCCTAAAGGCCCAAAGATACCAAAGCACAAGTAGAATCAGAAGTAAGGCGAGAAGAAGATTCTTCCCCTTGAAAGAATGGGCCTGAGTAACCACCTGACAAGTCCAAAAGCTAACAGTAGCTTTGGCAGAAGCCAAAACTTTACCTAGGACCAGAAGGGACAACCCATCCAAGTAAAGACCAGGCCAAAGGCCGCATAACCCATGGATTCAGACGAAATCCGTCACATACAGGATGGAGACGCCCACAAGCCCCAAGGGGCATTAGTCTACCTAAGGGACGAGAGACAATCCAGGAAAAAACTTCCAAAAACTTGCTGAGGGAATGTAGACCCCCCTTTTTCCTTTTTTTTTTTTTTTTTTTGCGTTACTAGGAATAAGGCACAGAAAAAAGACAATATGTCTTGAATACATGAGAATAAGACACCACCTTAGGCAGAAGGTCCGGCATAAAGCGGAACACCACCCTATCTTGGCGTATCTCAAGGAACGAGGGCCAGCCAAACAGAGCCGCCCGCTCAGGCACACGCCGGACTGAAGCAACAGCCCCCAGAAAGACACCCTGGAGGGTAAAACAGTCAGACAGCATCCGGAATAGGTCCAAAGGGAGCACCCCGCAAGGCAAACAGAATAAAACTCAATCCCAACGAGGACCATAGAATTACGTGGGGAAAGCACATGAGTCATCCCCGAAGAATGCTTAACCAAGGAAAAAGAGAGCAAAGGACTTCAAGAGGAAGGCGTACAGGGCAGAACCTGAACCTTCAGAGTACAGAGATGGAGAGCCAACTCCAACCCATGCTGTAATAACTCTATAACCCTGGGAACAGAGAACGCCCGACAGGGAAGAGACCTATACTCACACCAATCAATATGGGTACGCCATACCCTATAATGGACGGAAGAAAAAGAAGAAGCTTGCTCCTAGACTTCCAAGTCACAGTCACCGAGAAGGTAAGCCTGTCTCCATCAAGATGGATGAATCAGCCGTCAGGCCGTCTAGACCAGATCCTGTAGATTGGTGACATAAAAGGGGCCCTGAGTGAGCAGATCAGCACTCCTGACAGCACGTACAGGTCCGCTGTCCTCAGTACCACGTCTGCAAACCACACTCCATTAGGCCACCCAGGGGCCACCAGTATCACTGGTCCCCCCTTCCAGAGTAATCTTGCGCAGATCCCCGCCTAGCAGGGTGAATGAAGATAAGACATAAGCATAGAATGTCCAGTCACAACGTAACTAAGCCTCATGACCACAGTCAGGAATTCTAGGACAGGGAAAAGAAGGCCGAGAACTAGAGATAGTGACGGGGCCCAAACAGATCCACACTAGTTGGATCTCATAGAGACAAAAGGATTAGCACATGCTGTCTCAGAAGGACATCCACCGGAGCGAATACCACTGACATGCAGGGAACGTTATCCTCCACCCAGAGCAGGATCAGATACCTTCCAGGAGGATCATCCTGCTCCGAGTCCCACACAGATAATTAATACAGGTCACTGTCGTCAGACAGACCAAGAGCCCCCAAATAGACAGGTCCGGAAGAGGAATAGGCCAACAAGATAGAGCCAACCCGAAAGTTCACTGTGTCAAAAATCGATAGATGTATGGACCCCCTAAGGGCCCTACCTCGGAACCACAGGGGATTTTAGAAGAAAGTCCCCCCCCCCCCCCTGTCAACCTGATATAAGATATAGATAAGGCATCCATCTACAGGAAGCTGCAAGGAAGGGGTGCCCCCTGACTGGTTCCTTGAGTACAACAGTCTCAAGAGGAACCACCGTACCAAGGGGGAAGGTACACAGACCCAGATCCAGGGAAGCTGGAAATCTGTCCAGCATTAACCATATAAGTTGCAGAAGAGCCCAAGGGCACTGAGTATAAGGGATATCCTCTGAGCAGCCACCAACAGGCCCACCAGCTGCAATTCTGCCTGGTGAAGAGAAGGGGACAGCAATGAGGGACAGAGCCCATATAACCAGATTGTCCACTTTATCGCCAAGGAAGAAGGTTCTCGCCTGAACCGAATCCAAATTCAACCCTAGAAATGTAGATACCAAATAAGGGGGCAATGAGGAATTGAGGTGATAGAGCACCCATCCAAAGGACCCCCGAAGGACACCACCAGCCGAGTAACCAACTCAGCCTGACATAGAGATTGGGAAGCAAAGAAGGACGACCGGGTAGTTCTTCGCGCGGACGTCCCTTGGTCTCATCAGAGACATCACCCCCGTCAGCGCCTTGGCAAGCACTCTGGGAGCAGAAGAGAGGCCAGGTAACAAGGCCACAATCAGCAGTGTTGGACCTCCAACACTAACCTGTAAGAACCTCAGTGTCCATGAAGACACAGTGGTAATGAAATCTTAGATCTCCACAGACGGCAAGAGGCCCCTGGGCGCAGGACGCTGGCGACCCAACTCAGAGAAACCATGCAGAAAACTGCCTGTGAATGTAAAATTGCCGAACCTATGGAAGGCCAGAATGGGCCAGACTGCCTCATCCTTTTGGGGGAATGTGGAAAGGTAGGTGTAGAGGCCCCCGCCTCTGCCTGTTAAGGGCAACCTGCAAGTGGCCCCAGACCCTGCAGGCCGTGCATGGCCTGCACCAACACCTGAAGAGAGACAGGGACCAAAAGCACCCTGACAATCACGGGAAGGGACCCCCCCGCAAACTCTATCCTGTATCCAGAGGAAACTACCTCCTGAATCCACCAGAAGGAGGCATAACGCCTCCTGATAGGAGCAAGGTGCTGCGGCCATCCCCTCACCCAGAAGGGCAAGGGTGTCCCATCATGCTTGGGTGGTTTTGGTGAAAGATTTGGACTTAGTCCGGCCGGAGGGGCCAGGGCGTTGTCTGCCACTCCTGGGGCAGGAATCTACACCAAATAGCTGGAAGGACACCCCTGGTTCGTGTTTGACACTAACATAGGGGGGGGGAGGGGTGCCCCTGCCCCGAGGAGGCCGAGACAGCCTTCTGCGTAGGGGTGTTTTAATGTTTTTTCCAAAAAGGTCCAGACGGGCCCCAAGTAGGCGTCGCCCTCTAAAGGGAAGTCCAGTAAGAGTCTTTTTTGTAGCATCGTCAACACCCCACTGTTGCAGCCAGACTAAGCGACGTATAGCAACCACAAGGGCAGAAGTTCTTGCACACATCCTAATGGTGTCATCCAGCGCTAAAAGGATAAACCTTACAAATACATCACAACTGGAGAGTGCATGAAACACCTCCCAGGGGAGATTCTCAGGTTGATGATCAATCATCTTTCTGATGAGGGTTCTAGCGGCCACTGCAGTGATGGCCGCGGCACAGACCGTGCGCAGCGCCATCCCTGCACAAGAAAAGGCGTGGGAAACCAGCCTATCAATGCGCCGGTCCTCAGCATCCCGAAGGATACGATAAGTAGGGGCTGCAATAAAGGGGGGGTTAAGAACCCCTATGATCGGTGCATCCACCACAGGAGGTGATGACCAACAGTTAACCACATCAGGGGGAAAAGGGTATTTCCAATCCCAGTCCCCTGGAACCCCTGGAAGTTTACTAGGGGACTCCCATTCTTTGAGTACAAGAGCCTGGAAATGATCCTGCTCCAGAAATTCCAAGCGCGGTGTCGCTGTGTGGAAACTCTCCCCTCTAGGCTTGGGAGCCTCACCAGGGAGAGAGATAGACAAGACCTCAAATATCTTTATAAGTAATTTATCAGTGTCACACAGGCCCCAGGAACCAGGGCCAGAATCATCATGACTCCTCGGCCTCTCGTCAGAGGAGCCCGAGTCGGAGAACAGCTCGCCTTCATCAGAAAGAGCAAAACCCCGCGGAGCAGCGAACTCCTCAGTTTCAGTAGGAAAGGGTGAAACCGGAGGCGTCAGGGACCGCTTCTTATCAGGGCCCAAGCGCTCTGCCAACCTTGAAATGACCTGATCAGCCGTAGGCAGTCTGCGCGGCATGACTTGCTGGTCATCCCCGCTCGAGTGCGACTCATCAGGCATGAGATTTAAGCACGGGGAAACAGGTGTATTGAACTGAGGTGCAGCCACTGGTAACCCTGATTGCAGGGCCAGTACTTGTTCAGCACAGGGTCCGCAGACCCGTGCTCTGTCAGCATCAGCATGGGGCTGTCCACACGCTGTACACAGCCGGTCTTGTCCCCGAGGGACCCCGGTCACATAATTCTGAGATGTCTCCATATGGTGATTATCTAAGCAATATGCCAGCAGGGATGTATGCAATAGGCAACCCTGGATGCCCCAAAGACCCGCTGATTAATGTGGGAGAATTGTTTGTAAACCCGCTGAATTTATATGAGGCCGGGAGAAGCCACCGGAGACTTGACGTCTGAAAGACATAAGGAGAACAAGGGGTGTCAGAGTCATGCGCAGCAGAAAAAATATTTAATAAAGAATCACCCGCGAGGGCACTTACAGACCAAAGGAGGAGGGGGACCTCAAACACACGCGCGCGGGAAGATCATCAAAATGGCGCCCAATCATTCGGCCGTGACGCGTAGCGCGCCAAGCCAAGTCCCCGCCCACCCCAAAGAGAGCGAAGCTCTGAGGTAACAGCCAAACACGCAAAGGATAAGATCAACTTAGTATAAGCCTTTGCTAAAGGAGACGCCGCAGCGTCTGCACGCCGCCGCCGCCCGGCGCAGCACACTATTCAGTAAAAGAAAAGACACACGCACGGCGGCAGCCAAACAATAATAAAGAGCAAGCAGCGCGGCTCTGACACCCAGTTGCAAATCAAGGGCAATACTATGGCCATAAGCGTGACACTACAAGTACACTAAGACCGCCACACCCCCCCCCCCCTTTCTTTTCCCCCTAACTACTGGGGGAAACGAGGGAGGATGGCGACCCTTTACACAGGGTCCACCGCTACACGGGGCACGGGGCAATAATGCGGGAGGGGCATCCACTAGAGGCTCACCATCAGCCTAAACCGCCTACCCTTTGGTGGGGGACTGCAGTGGAGCGTGGCTCCATAAGCACACATGGTGCTGCCTACCTTCACCCGACCAGCGCAGCCCAGGCTGGGAGGCACATCACACGAGGAACGGGTGGAAATAGTCCAACAGGGCCGCAGGCTTTGATAGCCCCGCTCACCTGCGAGAGAGTGATACTTCATGTCTTCACAGTCAGCACTGCAGAGAAATCTGGGGATTTGTGGGAGGTCCCTGGGTATATTAAGGGCCGGGAGGAGCCTGTTTTTTGCATGTCTGCAGTGCACAGCGCCATCTGGCGGAGGATTACCCAAGTGTAAGTATTATATCTGGAGCAGGACATACTGTATACTTAGGCCATTATTTAACAAGGGATAGCGACAGGTAGCAACTGGTGAGCGGCCGGTAATGACGGGCCCCGCCACGAGAACGCCGGCTCCCCACCACAATCACACATTTATCAAGGCAATCCTGCTTAGCGACTGAGATAGCGCCATATAGCGACTCAATCATCATTATTCCAGCCTCAGCCCACAGCGCCAGCATCCGACCTTGAACAGCGACAGGTGTGACCTCTCGCTACCTGGCGCTCTCCAATGCATTTCAATGGAACAATCTTTAAATATTCATAATTAATTGTTATTAATTGTTTTTTTTTTTTTTTTTTTTTAAATGTGAAAAATTCTGTGACCACTTCTGCCATTTTAAATAATTTTTTTAAGTTAAAAAAAATAAAAATAAAAAAATGTACAGAATTGATATTACAGGTCTGATATTAATGTATTCATATTACTATATTATTTTAAAAAACTCGTTTTTCTTTTGGTTTCCAAAAATATGGTTGTTTGGGGGTTAAAAAACTACTTTTAACCCATCGCCGCCAGCGCTCTGGGGTTTAAACAAGCATTTCACAGCGCGAGAATTTTTTGAGCGTGATTTGTTAATGAATATGGTGGGAGCCGGTCGCTATGGCCAGTCGCTATCATGCGCTCCCATACAGCGCGGAACCTGTCAAATAGCGAATCATCACCCAATATTCAACATTACGGCACACCGAGTCGCTATCAACTACCAAACAACGGCCAAGCACAGCGACTACTAGCGGGCGCTCTGAAAATGCCGCTACAGTCGCTCAACTGTCGCTACCTGGCGCTATTAATGAATCGGCCTCTTAGAATAACTAAGGACTGTCAGGGGCAGATCAGCTATTGATAGATCCCGACTTTCCACCAGTCCGTCTATTTTTTGTCTCTTTCCTGCTATTCGTTTCTATTTTTTCTTTCTATTCTTTTCCATCTATTCTTAGCTTCTTTAATCTGTTCTTTCTGCCATTTGATTTCTTTCTTTCTTTTTCTTTCTTTCTTTCTTTTCTTCTATTGTGTCTGACAGTCCTTCTATTCGGGCAGGCTGATTCATTACTAGCGCCAGGTAACGGCAGACGAGGGTCTGTACAGCGGCGCTAAGAGCTAGTGGTCGCTCTGATCGGGCGTGAGTCACTTTTACAGAGCGCCACAGTCGCTGGCTGGCATTGATGAATTTGATGTGTGAGTACAGAGCTATATGGGAGCAAACAGTAGCGACTGATCAGTGAGAGGGACTCAAACCATATTCATCAAAAAAACAGCCTCACACAGCTCCGGTGCTCAAAATTGTGTCGCTGTAGCCCAGAGCGCCAGACGCTGTGTGATTAAAGTCTGTTTTTGAACACATATCCACCAGTAACAGAACATTGTTATAACATTGTGACATTAACACTTTAATTACCAGACCTGTAATGACAATTCTACATAAAAATATAAAAAATCAAATAAGTTTTCATAAATTACATTAAATAGGCCAGGAGATGTGACACAATGATTTGATACAAAACAAAATTAAACTCTGTTTAAAGAGAAGAAAAGTAACGTCCATTTTAATGTATGGGAGAGCGACAGGTAGCGACAGGCAATACCAGGCTCTGAAAGCCAGAGCGCCGCCGGGATCCGCTGAGCCGTCTGTGATGATGAATCGGTCGCTAAGTGGTGCTGTAAAAGGCGCTCACCAGAATCACCTTCATAAATGTGGTATTGCGTGTCGCGGCCGGCGTTCACCTGTCGCTACCTGTCACTATCACTTGATGAATAAAGCCCTTTGGCCCTTATTTAAGAAAGGATAGCGTCAGGTAGCGCCTGGTTAATGAGAGGTAGCGACAGGTAGAGACTGGTGAATGCCGGACACGGCACGCAATTCCACTTTTATCAAGCAGAATCTGTTTAGCGACTGGGATAACGCCATGTAGCGTCTGATTCATCATTTTCACAGCCTCAGCGAACAGCGCCGGCGTTCAGCCTTGCACAGCGCCAGGTATGACCTCTCGCTACCTGACGCTCTCCCATACATTTCAATGGACGAACCTTTTCTTCTCTTTAAACCGGGTTTTTTTTTCGCCAAAAAAATCACAAATAATTCTGTGACCTCTCCTGGCATTGTATAAGCAGTTTTTTTCACATTTTTTTCATTTTTTATATATTTCCTCAGAAATGACATTACAGCTCTGCCATTAAAGTGTTCATGTTACAATGTTGCTACAATGTAATTCCATATGTTTTCGCTTTGTTACTGGTGGATAGATGCTGAAAAACAGACTTTAATCACACCGCCTCCTGCGCTCTGGGCTTCAGAGAAGCATTTTTCAGCGCCAGAGATTTGTGAGGCTGTTTTTTTGCTGAATATGGTGTGAGTCGGTCGCTATGAGCAGTCGCTACCATGCGCTCCCATACAGCGCTGTACTGGCCAAATAGCGACTCCTCACAATGTATTCAACATTACTGAACAGCGACTGAGTCGCTATAAAGTAGCGACTCACAGCCGAGCACAGCGACTACTAGCGGGCGCTCTGAAAATGCCTGCTACAGACGCTCATCTGTCGCTACCTGCCGCTATTAATGAATCAGCTTCCCCGTTTCTTTCCTTCTATTCTTTTCTTTTTTCTTTCTTTCCATCTATTCTTTGTTTCTTTCTTTCATCTGTTCATTCTGCCATTCATTCTCTTTCTATCTTTCTTTCTTTTCTTCTATTGTGTCTGACAGTCCTTCTATTCGGGCAGGCTGATTCATTACTAGCGCCAGGTAACGGCAGACGAGGGTCTGTACAGCGGCGCTAAGAGCTAGTGGTCGCTCTGCTCGGGCGTGAGTCACTATTACAGAGCGCCACAGTCGCTCTGTAATAGGCTCAGCATATAGCGCCGGCGCTCTAGCTTTCAGAGCGCCAGGTATTACCTTTTGCTCAGTGTTGCTCTCTAATACAATGGCCGTTCATTTGCTTGTGTTTAAACAGCGTGTTTGACTCTTTTTTTTTTTTGCTCCAATCATTGTGTGACGTCTTCTGGCTGCAAACAAACACTTTTAGAAACTTTTTTGACTTTTTATATTTTTATGCAGAATTGTCATTACAGGTCTGGCACTAAAGTGTTATTGTCACAGTGTTATAACAATGTCATTCCATGTGTTTTCGCTTTGTTACTAGTGGATGTGTCCAAAAACTGACTTTAATCACACAGCGTCTGGCGCTCTATGCTATAACGCCCAGCTTTAGAGCGCCGACTGAGGCTCTCTGACACAACGAACCATGGCCGAGCACAGCAGCTACTAGCGGTCGCTCTGAAATCCTCACTACAGACTCTCATCTGTCGCTACCTGGCGCTAGTAATGAATCAGCCTGCCCCCTTAATCTATCTCTCAGCCCCCTGTACCCACAAGCCAGGGGACCCCGCCCCTAATGCTATAGCCCTGGCATCATTGGTGGGGGGCCTCAACATGTATGTCTCGGCCGGCCAGGGGTGGTAAAATCCAGGGCTGATTTTTGGCCCGAGTCCGCCACTGCCTGGAGCCATCTATGCAGTGTCACCAGACCCGGCCCCACTGACACCAATGACTGCTATCTAACAGGCTGATTCATTTCTAGCGCCAGGTAGCGACAGATGAGCGTCTGTAGCTGGCATTTCAAAGCGCCCGCTAGTGGTGGCTGTGCTCGGCCATGGTTTGCTAGTTCAGAGCGCCTCAGACGCTGTGCAGCATTGATGAATACGTTGTGGGGAATCGCTATATGAGCAGTACAGCGCTGTATGGGAGCGAATGGTAGCGACTTGTCAGTGTGACCGACTCACAGCATATTCATCATAAAAACAGCCTAATACACTGCCGGAGCTCAAAATTGTGTCGCTGTGGCCCAGAGTGTGATTAAAGGCTGTTTTTGAACATGTATCCACCAGTAACAAAGCGAAAACATATGGAATGACATTGTTATTACATTGTAACATGAACACTTTAATACCAGACCTGTAATGACAATTCTGCATAAATATATAAAAAATTCAAAAAGTTCGAAAATGGCTTTTTCTAGGCCAGAAGAGGTCACAACATTATTTGAGAATAAAAAATAAATAAATAAAAAACCTCCTGTTTAAAGAGAAGTAAAAGAACGTCCATTGAAATGTATGGGAGAGCGTCAGATAGCGACAGGTAAGACGTGGCGCTCTAAAAGTTGGAACGCCGGCGCTGTACGCTGAGCCTGGGATAATGATGAATCGGACGCTACATGGCGTTATCCCAGTCGCTCAACAGAATCGGCTTCATAAATGTGTAATTGCGTGCCGTGGCCGCTACCTGGCGCTTACAAGGCGCTACCTGGCGCTAGAGCTTCATGAATAAGGCCCTAAACTTATAAGAAAGCCAGCAAAGCAGGCGGCATGGAGATGTTAATTGAAGCTTTCATCTGGACGACGATGAGCTTTGTTTCATAAAACAGTTTGATTTTACGCGACAAACGAACGATAAGAAGAACGCAAACGCAAATTTCTACTCTTTATAAAGGGTTTACTCGCCAGACATGGCGGCAGCGGCGGAGGCAACGGCGCGTCGGCGGTCTCGTCCCTTGAACGCCCTGAAAGCTCATTCCCCAGATTAATCAAAACGTTAGCACATCACCAGACGTTTTTTTTTTTTTTTTTGCGAGTGGTGCAGCGGCGCTGTGAAGTTAATAATGGCAAGGTATTTGTCTTGTCATCTTTCATTATTTAATTTACAACCTACAGAGAGCAATTATTTTCTGCCTAATACTTGTAATTTTAGACTTCAAACATAAATCAGTTTAAATGGCGGCACATCCAGCGCGAACAAGGCCTCAATCTGTTTTCTTCGCTCACGCTGACTTTCCTTTATAAGGCAACATATGCCTGAGTGGTGGCAATGGCATACAAAGGAGGCGGGGGAGGCGGCTGATACGGGGCCTGTGCGACAGCGCCCGCTTCAGGTTTATGTGGGCCCTGGGGCGGCATGGTCTCATTGGGCCCCTTTGTTGTGAAGACTCAGGTCACATCACCGAGGGGCGTCCCAAATCTGGATGCCCCCTAAGGATCAGGCTATTTGTACCAAAACTCTAGTTTTGGGCCCTTATTTAACAAGGGATAGCGAATGGTGAGCGAACGGTAATGACGCTCACCGCCACAAGTACACCGGCTCCCCTCCGCAATCACACATTTATCAAGCCGATCCTGCTTAGCGACTGACAGAGCGCCAGATAGCGAATCATTCATCATTATTCCAGCCTCACCCCACAGCGCCAGCGAGCGACCTTGAACAGCGACAGGTATGACCTCTCGCTACCTGGCGCTCTCCAATGCATTTCAATGGAGCAATCTTTAAATATTCATAATTAATTGTTATTAATGTTTTTTTTTTTTTATAAATGTCAAAAATTCTGTGACCACGTCTGCCATGTTAGATATTTTTTTTAAGGTAAAAAAAAAAAAAAATTGTGCAGAATTGATATTACAGGTCTGATATTAATGTATTCATATTACTAAATATTTTGAAAAACATGTTTTTTTTTTTTTTTTAAATATGGTTGTTTGGGGGTTAAAAAACTACTTTTAACCCATCGGCCGCCAGCGCTCTGGGGTTTAAACATGCATTTTACAGCGCGATAATTTTTTGAGCGTGATTTGTTAATGAATATGCTGGGAGCCGTTCGCTGTCATGCGCTCCCATACAGCGCGGAACCTGTCAAACAGCGACTCCTAACCCCATATTCCACATTACCGCACACTGTCAACAGCCGAACAACGGCCAAGCACAGCGAATACTAGCGTGCGCTGTGAAAATACCGCTACTGTCGCTCATCTGTCGCTACCTGGCGCTATTAATGAATCGGCCTCTTGGTCTACTTTGAAGCTCACCAAACCACTTTAAACCTGACCTCGGAGTCGAAGGCCCTTATTTAAGAAGGGATAGCGCCAGGTAGCGCCTGGTTAATGAGAGGTAGCGTCAGGTAGCGCCTGGTTAATGAGAGGTAGCGTCAGGTAGCGCCTGGTTAATGAGAGGTAGCGTCAGGTAGCGCCTGGTTAATGAGAGGTAGCGTCAGGTAGCGCCTGGTTAACGAGAGGTAGCGTCAGGTAGCGCCTGGTTAATGAGAGGTAGCGCCAGGTAGCGCCTGGTTAATGAGAGGTAGCGCCAGGTAGCGCCTGGTTAATGAGAGGTAGCGCCAGGTAGCGCCTGGTTAATGAGAGGTAGCGTCAGGTAGCGCCTGGTTAATGAGAGGTAGCGTCAGGTAGCGCCTGGTTAATGAGAGGTAGCGTCAGGTAGCGCCTGGTTAATGAGAGGTAGCGTCAGGTAACGCCTGGTTAATGAGAGGTAGCGTCAGGTAGCGCCTGGTTAATGAGAGGTAGCGTCAGGTAGCGACTGGTCAACGCCGGACACGGCACGCAATTACACATTTATCAAGCAGAATCTGTTGAGCGACTGGGATAGCGCCATGTAGCGTCTGATTCATCATTTTCACAGCCTCAGTGAACAGCGCCAGCGTACAGCTTTGCGTCAGGTAGCGCCTGGTTAATGAGAGGTAGCGTCAGGTAGCGCCTGGTTAATGAGAGGTAGCGTCAGGTAGCGCCTGGTTAATGAGAGGTAGCGTCAGGTAGCGCCTGGTTAATGAGAGGTAGCGTCAGGTAGCGCCTGGTTAATGAGAGGTAGCGTCAGGTAGCGCCTGGTCAACGCCGGACACGGCACGCAATTACACATTTATCAAGCAGAATCTGTTTAGCGACTGGAATAGCGCCATGTAGCGTCTGATTCATCATTTTCACAGCCTCAGTGAACAGCGCCAGCGTACAGCTTTGCACAGCGCCAGGTATGACCTCTCGCTACCTGGCGCTCTCCCATACATTTCAATGGACGATCCTTTTCTTCTCTTTAAACGGGTTTTTTTTTTTTTTCAAAAAAATCACAAATAATTCTGTGACCTCTCCTGACATTGAAAAGGCAGTTTTTTCATACTTTTTTCATTTTTTAAATATTTCCTCAGAAATGACATTACAGGTCTGGCATTACAGTGTTCATGTTACAATGTTGTTACAATGTAATTCCATATGTTTTCACTTTGTTACTAGTGGATAGATGCTGAAAAACAGACTTTAAACACACAGCCTCCTGCGCTCTGGGCTTCAAACAAATATTTTTCAGCGCCAGAGATTTGTGAGGCTGTTTTTTTGCTGAATATGGTGTGAGTCGGTAGCTATGAGCAGTCGCTACCATGCGCTCCCATACAGCGCTGTACTGGTCAAATAGCGACTCCTCACAATGTATTCACCATTACTGAACAGCGACTACTAGCGGGCGCTCTGAAAATGCCGCTACAGACGCTCATCTGTCGCTACCTGCCGCTAATGATGAATCAGCCTGCCCATGAATGTAGATCCTCCTGATTTTGAATAACATCCCTATCCCGTGATTCCAGGCCTCTATTAATGCATGATAATATCTTGGTGGCCTTGGAAGCAGCTGCTTGGCATTGTATGCTGTTATTTAGCCTGTGGTCTACCAGTACCCCCAGATCAAGTGACTCTCCCAATTTTACTCCCCCGAGGATGTATTTAGGTTGTTACACCCCAAGTGCATGACTTAGGCCCTTATTTAAGAAAGGATAGCGTCAGGTAGTGGCTGGTTAATGACAGGTAGCGACTGGTGAACGCCGGACACGGCACGCAATTACACATTTATCAAGCAGAATCTGTTTAGCGACTGGGATAGCGCCATGTAGCGTCTGATTCATCATTTCCACAGCCTCAGCGAACAGCGCCGGCGTTCAGCCTTGCACAGCGCCAGGTATGACCTTTCGCTACCTGTCGCTCTCCCATACATTTCAATGGACGATCATTTTCTTCTCTTTAAACGGGGTTTTTGTTTTTTTGTCTTTTTCCCAAAAATCTCAAATAATTCTGTGACCTCTTCTGGCATTGAATAAGCTGTTTTTTCATAATTTTTTCATTTTTTAAATATTTCCTCAAAAATGACATTACAGGCCTGTCATTAAAGTGTTCATGTTACAATGTTGCTACAATGTAATTCCATATGTTTTCTCTTTGTTACTAGTGGATAGATGCTGGAAAACAGACTTTAATCACACAGCCTCCTGCGCTCTGGGCTTCAGAGAAGTGAGGGTGTATCTGAGAAGTTCTCCAAATGAGGTACATGAGGGCTATAAATGTTTTAGGAAGATCATCCAAGAGAGGTAGAAACGTTTTCAAAGTGAGCTACAGAAGTCTTCTAACTGTGGTAGAAAAGTTCTCCATGTGATGTAGAGAAGTTCTTGAAGTGAGAGGAGTAAGTTGTCCAAGTAAGAACGAGGTTATCAAAGTATTTTCCAAATAAGATGAACAAGTTCTACACATGAGTTGGAAAATGTCTTTGTATGAGTAAGAGAGGCTATCGGGGAGGCTGATTTATTAATAGCGACATGTAGCGACAGTTGAGCGACTGTAGCGGTATTTTCACAGCGCCCGCTAGTAGTCGCTGTGCTTGGCCGTTGTTCGGTTGTTGACAGCGACTCAGTCGGTTTGCCGTAATGTTGAATACAAGGTTACGAGTCGCTATTTGACAGGTTCCGCGCTGTATGGGTGCGCATGATAGCGACTGGTCAGAGCGACCGGCTTACACCACATTCATCAAAAAATCACGCTCAAAAAATTATCGCGCTGTGAAATGCATGTTTAAGCCCCAGAGCGCTGGAGGCGATGGGTTAAAAGTAGTTTTTTAACCCCCAAACCACCATATTTTTGGAAACCAAAAAAAAAAAGTATTTTAAATAAGTTTGTAATATGAACACATTAATATCAGACCTGTAATATCAATTCTGTACAATTTTTTTTAAATTTTTTTTCCCTTAAAAAAATTATCTAAAATGGCAGAAGTGGTCACAATTTTTCACATTTAAAAAAAAAAAACCATTAATAACAATTAATTATGAATATTTAAAGATTGTTCCATTGAAATGCATTAGAGAGCGCCAGGTAGCGAGAGGTCATACCTGTCGCTGTTCAAGGTCGGATGCTGGCGCTGTGGGCTGAGGCTGGAATAATGATGAATGAGTCGCTATATGGCGCTATCTCAGTCGCTAAGCAGGATTGGCTTGATAAATGTGTGATTGTGGTGGGGAGCCGGCGTTCTCGTGGCGGAGCCCGTCATTACTGGCCGCTCACCAGTCGCTACCTGTCGCTATTCCTTCATAAATAAGGGCCTAAGTGTGCTAGAAAGTTTCAGTATACAAGGCAAGACATTTTAAAAGAAAGGTGAAAAAGTTCTATAAATAATTCTCATGTTGTACGAACAAGCTGGAGATATACTTCCAATTGAGGTAAGGATGTGGAGAAGCTCTGCAAGTTAGCGCAAGTTAGTTGGAAGTTCTCAACATTGGGTAAAGAAGTTCTTCAAATGAGGTGAGGGAGTTTTCCAAGTGAGGTACATAAGGACTATAAATGTTTTAGGAAGGTCATCCAGGGGAGCTAGAAAAGTTTTCAAAGTGAGCTACGGAAGTCTTTGAACTGTGGTAGAAAATTTCTCCATGTGATGTAGAGAAGTTCTCCAAGTGAGAGGAGGAAGTTGTCCAAGTAAGAACGAGGTTATCAAAGTCTTTTCCAAATAAGAAGTTCTACGCGTGAGCTGGAAAATGTCTTCAAGGTTCAGTATGTAAGCTAAGATATTTTAAAAGAAGAAAGGTGAAAAAGTTCTATAAATAATTCTAAGAAGTTCTACAAGTAAGCTGGATATATACTTCCAAGGGAGGTAAGGATATGGAGAAGCTCTGAAAGTTAGCGGGAGTTAGTTCTCAACATTGGGTAAAGAAGTTCTCCAAGTGCGGTGAAAATGTTTTACCAAATAGTGAAGTTGTATAACTAAATTTGAGAAGTTTTCTAAATGAGCTACGTAATGCTCCAAACTGGGCAGATTCTAGGCTATAAAACACTCATGCAGCCCTGCACCACCCTGTTGTCTCCTGTCCCCCGACACTGGCACGGGTAGAAAGCGGGGGTGGCAGCTAGTGGAGGTGAAGTCAGCAGCTCATGTAGGTAGAGGCAGGAGCTCATGGCAAGTGCTGGCAGACCTGAAAACAGCAGGATGTGGCAGGACCGGCATCTCCGGTCAGGCACTGCTGCAGCCACCTCTTGGAGGCCTTCCACTAGTCCTTGCTGGAGCAAAGGACTAAAGGCCCCCAAGAAGCTGTCTGTAGCAGTGCCTGACCGAAGGACTGAGGCTGGGACAGCAGTGGAGGAACAGCGGCATGAATCGGAAGGTAAGGGGGAGTATGGGCCTTGCACCACAATGCACCACAGGTAAAGCGCAATACATGTGCTTTACCTGCGGTGCCCATAGACTTCTATAGAGGCGCTTTGTGGTTGCGCTGCGGGCAAAACGTTGCATGCAGTGTTTTGCAAACTGCAGCGGACTGATCTGAAAGGGCCCAATTATTTTTCTGGCCGTTTGTGACACTTGGAGTATTTATATTCTAACGCAAAGTACAGTGCTCACAAGGAATATGAAGAATAATCATTTGCCTTTAACACAAAGGCCTTGATTCACAAAGAGTTGAAAAAAACTCTCATGGTAGTAAAAAATTCAATTCATGAGAAAAAAGCCTGAGAATGTCACTGTTAGTGAATCACCAGATAGGAACACAATGCAAATCAATGGCAGCTTTTTACTACAGGTAAAAAGTTCAATACCTTTTTAAAGAGTAAAAAAGTGCCATTGACTTTCATTGTCTTCCTGTCTGATGATTCAGTAACAGTGACATTCTCAGGCTTTTTTCTCATGAATTTAATTTTTTACTACCATGAAAGTTTTTTTCAACTCTTAGTGAATCAAGGCCAAAGTCCTCGATTCAATAAAGGTAGAAAAAAATTCTCATGGTAGTAAAAAATTCAATTCATGAGAAAAAAGCCTGAGAATTTCACTGTTAGTGAATCATCAGACAGGAAGACAATGAAAGTCAATGGCAGCTTTTACTACAGTGTAGAAAGGAGGAAACAGTTCTCTACTTTTCTTAGGAGTAAAAAAAGTGCCATTGACTTTCATTGTTTTCTTATCTGTTGATTCAGCAACAGTGACATTCTCAGGCTTTTTTCTTATGAATTGAATCTTTTACTACCATGAGAATTATTTTCTACCTTTATTGAATCGAGGCAATAGTCACAATATGAAACTAGCAGAGTGTCATCTGATGGGGGACAAAAAACAGCTACACACATATGGAGCAGCCCCAACTCCTCCAAAATTAGTGTTTCCTGTCCCCCATAATACAGACCACCATTCCTGATTTGTGGTTCTGTTAAAGAAGAGCAAACTGCACATTTTGTGTAAGTGGCAGGAGCTAAGAAAAGTAGCCTTTCTATTTTAAAGAGGAACAAAACCCAGAACGGGTGAAAAGACTCCAGGGCGGGTCACTGCCCCACTGTTTGAAACCCCATTGGGTTGCCGGTAAACCCGCCTTTCCCGGTATCACCCACAGCACCTGGGGGCAAGAATCAACCCTGGCTCCAAATGTGGTAAACAGCAGCCAATCAGCGATCTCAAACATGCCGCTGCACGTGGCTTCGGCAGTGGAAAAAACGTTTTTAAACCAGGCTACTGCTGAGGGATCACTCCAGGTACTCATGTGGGGTGGGTGGGGAGCTATGGGGGAAAAAATTAGTCTTGACCTGCTTTAAATGAAAGTCAGGGACCACGCTCACACAGGGAACAGCAATTTATAACTAACCTGGGAGGTGCACGTGAGCAGGGCAATTAGAATACCCAAGTCTAAAAGGGGCCACAGCACTCAACCCTTTTAGCTTGCAAGCAAAATTATAATCTGTCTCTAAATCTGGTTAAAAACAGAGGTCTGGGATGGCACACATCTGCAGAAGTATGCTTAAGCTGCACCACCAAGCACCAAGGTGCCAATTTTGTATGTAAAAAAAATCGTTTTTATTTTTAGTATGCGAGTGAAAGCAATTTTCGTCCTCTCCACTCGTCCCGAAAAATGATCATTTGCCTTTAAAACTTTATCTTCGTATTGTAACAGCAACTAAAAAAAAAAAAAAAAAAAAAAGTTGTTGAGCAATATATTTGTCAATTTGATTTGCCGGAGACCTTTTCGGTTTGCCATGCCGGTAGCTGAGTGCCCCGATGAGCCGCCTGTGTTGACAAAGATGGAACGGCATGACAAGCATGGCGGCGGGAAGATGCTGGGGTCAGCACCATTTTACAACTGACAGTTTAAATCACTCTAGTGTAGAATTGTTCTTTTGAAAAAAAAACACACACACACGTTCGTTGTAATAGATTTAGAGACATAGAGGCGTTTTTTTCTCTCTGCAGAACAGCTGAAAATGGTTCACTAGGCGCTGAAACGCGTCCCCGCATCCTCCACTGATACGGTTCCACATGGCGGCTCTGAGCGGGCCTCCTGGGTCATCTCATCTGATAACGTATCTTTCCTCTGCTCGCCTAAAAACAATGTTAGACATTCTCTGACGCACTGAACTATCTCATACATTCGTCCTGACATCGCTATCTTAAAGTGGACCAACACCCACTGCTGATCGGCCAGGGAATCTTATAGATCAGCTCCCTGCCCGCGGGGCATCCCGACCAGGGGTGCCCCGCTGTGTGAAACCCCCCAGGACCCCCGAAAACCCTACCTTTTCCTCGTTCCAATGGCGCATGCACAGGCTGCCGCCGCCTCTCGCGCTTCCCTCTAGCAGGGCGCGCACCCCCGCCGGCCGTTTGTGAATGGCCGGCGCGGGTGCGCTCCCTGTTAGCGGGAAGCGCGAGAGGCGGCGGCGGGCGAGCTCTTCTTGTCCGTTCCATATTCCAGCTTGTCCGTCCGCGCTGATTGGCGGAGCGCTCACGCATGCGCCGTAGGAGCGGGGTGAGGTGAGTTTTTTTGGGCTTTCTGGGGGGTTTCACACACACACACCGATCGGGGTGCCTCGCGGAAGTGGACCAACACCCAGGATAGTGAAAATCCTGGTTGTTGGTCCACTTTAACATTAGACAAACTTCGACCTTAGGGGGGAGAAACAAAATTTAGGCTGTAGCACAGGGGCAGATTGGCCACAGGGAGGGGCCATAAAAAATACCGATAGGCCATGCTGCTTCAGGGATGGACGATTTGGGTGTTACCCCCAGCACATAGCCCTCCTTAAAGAAGACTATCATGAAATTGTGTAATATTAAAAAAAGCATATAAACATGTGGGCTAATGAGAGGAGGGGTCACTGATACACCCAAACTAAAAAAAACTCCCTCCAAACTGGTGGTTTATTCTCTCATGGTAGGAATAAAATCCAGTGGTGACAGGTCTAGTCTATCTGGGGTGACAGAGCCTGTCACCCCACATGTCCTATTCCTTCTATTGAAAGAATAAAAAACAAGACTGTCTGAATATATCTTGATGCTGGGAGTACAGGTGACCCCTCCCATAGCCATCCAGCATATTTATATGGATTTTTATCATTGGACCATTTTTTCATGATAGTGCTTCTTTAAAGTCAATTTCCTGTCTCCCTCAGATTTTTGGCCCCAGTCTGCCACTGCCCCCACCAGCAGTCACGTGAGCAACCACGCCCCCCTCCATTGCAGTAAATGGAAGGGTGTGGCAGCTCACCTTGACTGATGGTGGGGGCAGTGGCAGACTGGGGCCAAAAATCTGAATTTTACCAGCCCTGGCCTGCCCATGACCAGCCAGTGGCACCTCTGCTGCTTCCTGGCCAGTCAGCCAGTGTGCTCCAAGACTGAGGCTATATCATTGGGGTGAGGACATGGGCTGGGGGTTGCTTGGCTCCAAGACTGAGGCTCTATCATTAGGGGGAGGACATGGGCTGGGGTTGCTTGGCTTCAAGACTGAGGCTATATCATTAGGGGGAGGACATGGGCTGGGGTTGCTTGGCTCCAAGACTGAGGCTATATCATTAGGGGGAGGACATGGGCCGGGGTTGCTTGGCTCCAAGACTGAGGCTCTATCATTAGGGTGAGGACATGGGCTGGGAGTTGCCTGACTACAAGACTGAGGCTATATCATTAGGGGGAGGACATGGGCTGGGGGTTGCTTGGCTCCAAGGCTAAGGCTCTATCATTAGGGTGAGGACATGGGCTGGGGGTTGCTTGGCTCCAAGACTGAGGCTATATCATTAGGGTGAGGACATGGGCTGGGGGTTGCTTGGCTCCAAGACTGAGGCTATATCATTAGGGTGAGGACATGGGCTGGGGGTTGCTTGGCTCCAAGACTGAGGCTATATCATTAGGGTGAGGACATGGGCTGGTGGTTGCCTGGCTCCAAGACTGAGGCTATATCATTAGGGTGAGGACATGGGCTGGGGGTTGCTTGGCTCCAAGGCTAAGACTCTATCATTAGGGGGAGGACATGGGCTGGGGGTTGCTTGGCTCCAAGACTGAGGCTATATCATTAGGGTGAGGACATGGGCTGGGGTTGCTTGGCTCCAAGACTGAGGCTATATCATTAGGGTGAGGACATGGGCTGGGGGTTGCTTGGCTCCAAGACTGAGGCTATATCATTAGGGTGAGGACATGGGCTGGTGGTTGCCTGGCTCCAAGACTGAGGCTATATCATTAGGGTGAGGACATGGGCTGGGGGTTGCTTGGCTCCAAGGCTAAGACTCTATCATTAGGGGGAGGACATGGGCTGGGGGTTGCTTGGCTCCAAGACTGAGGCTATATCATTAGGGTGAGGACATGGGCTGGGGTTGCTTGGCTCCAAGACTGAGGCTATATCATTAGGGGGAGGACATGGGCTGGGGTTGCTTGGGTGATTGGATAGAGTGGTGGGGATGGGGGGGCTGAGATTGGATGGGAGTGTTAGTAAAGGTAGCAGGCCAACTGGCCCCAAAGCAGTGCGGCCCAACAGGCATTTGCCCGGTTCTCCCTATGGCCAGTCCGCCCCTGGGTGGGCGCGTCACCACGTTGGATGGAGAGAGGAAGGGAAGCCCGACAAGAAAACAGTGCTGCACATGGTGCCCTTGCAGCAAGGGACCTGGATGAAGCCTTTCAGGTAAGCACTGCAGCCCCAAACTAGGAGCGACAGTCTGCGTGGGAGAAAAGGTGAGTATAGCTTTTTTTTTTTTGGACTGAAAATGTATTTTAAGGTGCTAGCGCAGGCAAAGTCATTGTGTCGGGCTACCTTTGGCACTGTCCTAAACTGTTTTCCCTATTTAAATTGAAGAAATTGCCAAGATATCAGGGTTTACACTTTCTCCTCTGAAAAAATAATTTCTCTTCTGAAAAAAGTTGGAGTGGCTCTTGTATCTGTAATGCTGCATAATAATCAGCAATGTGATGAATCTGAAAGTGAAGGAGGAGGTGGAGGGAGGGGCAGGAGGAGGGAGGGACCAGCAATCCTGTCCCACTCTGCTGAGCTGATTGGAGGACAGGATGAAAAAAAGAATGTCATTGGCTGAACCTGTAAACCTCAATATCTCGTCCATTTCTGCTTCTATTTAAAAATTCAAAACAGTTTAGGACAGTGCCAAACGTAGCACAATGGTGTAACAATTACCTTTGCCTGCTGTATCACTTTAAGTTGAGTTATTTAGGGGTTTATAAAGTCTTTTAGGCTTCAGGACCACATTTGGTCCACTTTAATATGGTGCTGTATTGTACCGAGAAAAAAAATCAGGAGATAAAATGTTTACTCACAAAAGAATGTGAGTAACAAAAAATACTCATGATGCTGAATCAAACCATCCAGAATGCTGGAGCCCCCCCCCGCACATGGTCCCCCAGGATGCCCGTAATTTCATAATTTTTACCTTATCCATGCTCCCCCGCCGGGAATCTAATGCTGCAATTGGCTGCCCGGCGCTCAGGTGGCCAGAACATTCGGCGCCTGAAACATCACTGCCCATGTGAGCGCCGGGCAGCCAATCACAGCGCTGGATTCCTAGCAAGAGAGCCTGTTTAAGGATGGATTTCAGGCATCCTGGGGGGGTTATGTGCGGAGGGCTCCAGCATTCTAGATGCCTGTCATATAGGGGCGGCGCCTGCAGCCACCAACACCCGTGCCATGAAGGGTGTTGTTCTGCTTTAAATATGTAAACTGGTTGAAGCAGGACACTTTGGACTACTGTGCTTTTGCAGGGACCAGCCCCAGTCTCCTCCATGCTCCTGGATACACCTGGGAAAGTTGAGCTGAACAAATTTCCTTCTGGCACATACTCAGGGAGGTTTCTGAGAGATGGACCAGCTGAGAGCTTCTGCGGGGGAGAGAAGGTAAGTACCTTTTTGATTTCTTATTTGAGTTACATTTCCTTTAAAGCTGGAAGTTTTGACTCTCATAAAAAAACTTCTTTCAACAAGGAAGCCCTGAAAAGAGTATGTCTGGCCCAGCATTCCTCATGGGACTCCGGGGCAGACTGGCCATAGGGACAATGCCCGATGGGTCGCACTCTTTTGGGGCCAGGTGGGCTGCTGCTTTTTACACCCACATTAAATCCCTGCTCCCTTAGTCTCCCCCTCAGCCCCACACTATACCCAAAAGCCAAAACTTCCAGCTTTAAAGGCATCACCAGTAGGAAGAGGGAGGTTGTGATGCCGCTGTATAGAGCCCTGGTGAGGCCACAGCTAGAATACTGTGTGCAATTCTGGAGACCTTACCTGCAAAAAGACATTATTCAAATAGAACGTGTCCAAAGGCCGGCAACAAAAATGGTGGAAGGACTTAAACTTAAAACTTATCAGGAGAGACTTAAAGAACTTAATTTGTACAGTCTGGAGGAAAGAAGGGAGAGGGGGGACATGATGGAGACCTTTATATATGTGAAAGGATTGAATAAGGTTCAGGAGGGAAGTGTTTTTAAGAAGAAGCTTAATGATAGAACAAGGGGGCACAACCTGAAGCTAGTCGGGGGGAAGATCAGGAGCAATGTTAGAAAATATTATTTTACAGAAAGAGTATTAGATGCTTGGAACAAACTTCCAGCAGAGGTAGTTGAAAAATCAACAGTCACTGAATTTAACCCTTTAACCGCCAGCCTACCTGGAGTTTTTGTCACCCTTTGTTGCCAGATTAATTTGCACTATTTTGCGCTCCCCATGTTCAACTGTGATTTTTGAAGGGATTTCCAGGGATTTCCCAGGAAAGTGATATATTGTTTTTTTCAGCAGAGCCTGGGGTTTAACATGACATTTCATAACATTTCATAACATAACATGACATGTCATTTTCTAAGTGAATCAAAACCACATTTTCCTAAAAAAAACTATATGCAAACCAGAAAATCTGAAAAAGCAACATGCCCCGAACAGAACAATACCCAACATACATAGGTTCTGTCAAGGAAAGAGTTGCCAAACACACCAAACTAAAGCATGCGCATAACGGTAATTTTACTTCAAAATTTCAGCTCTGCAGACAAAGTGCTTTTTCTACCAAAACGACCCTTTACATTTGGAATATCCCTGATAAACCATATATTCCCTGAAAGTACACATGTTAAGCTTTCTAAGCGTACCCAGCTTGTTGTAGTGGGCTCATCTTTCTGGAAGTAATATCTCAAAGAATTCTTAGGTTGCACAGGGTTTCACAAAAAATGTATAAAAAAGCAGAATAAAAAACACATTTTCCTAAAATATCAATATGCAAATAAGAAAAAACAAGCTAAATCTGAAAGCGCAAGGTCCCCCGAGCAGAACAATACCCAACATGCATAGGTACCTGTAACCTTTTAACTGCCAGTCTACTTGAGATTTTGTCACCCTCTGCTGACAGGATATTTTTCACCATTTTGCGTGATGTTTAACTGTGATTTTTGCAGAAATTTCCAAAAAAATGGCATATTTTAGGCTTTAACATGAAATGTCTTGTTTGTATTTTTCCTACTTTTTTTTATATATTGTTAAGTAAATAAGTAAAAAAAAATAAAAATATATATATATTTTTAAATTGTCTCCTTTATTTTAACAAAAACATTTATTTTATTAAAGAAAACCATATTGCATGTGAAAGCCCCATTTCTCCCGATTACAATGATACCACATATGTATTGGTAGCCCCCCGTTCCTGTCCAGGTGATCCCCTAAACTGAAAAGAGCACTTTATAACATTTGCAAAATAAAATACAACTACTATCCACATAATAAAGGGTTAAATAAAACAAAATTGGTGTGGGGTCCCCCTGCACAGGGGGGGGGGGGACACCATTTCTTGGGGGAATTTTAAGGTTTTTTTGGGGAGGCAGGTAATGGGGGGTCTCGGGGTTAATGACAAGTCACCCACTAGCCGCAGGTGACTTGCCAGACCCAGAGCCTTGTGAACTGGTATAGGGATCCCTTACCAGTTCACAAAGGATAAAAAAGTAAAAAGTTAAAAGTAAAAAAAAACACACAGACAAAAAAAAGAAAAAAAAACACGATCTCGGATGCCCAGCGGGGAGGGAGGTGATCGGCCCGGGAATCTTATAGATTCCCGGGCCGATCACGGGAGGGTGATGGTCCACTTTAATAAAGTTTATTTTAAAACCCTTAAAAATCCCCCAAAAAATGGCGTGAGGTCCCCGCTACCCAGCGTAACCAGCCTGTGACCAGCTATGGGGGCTTGTAGAACAGGGCGCAGGGGCCAGCTTCAGTGGCCCCTGGCCCTGCGGCTACAAGCCGTCATAGCCTAGGGCCACGGCTCTTCTGCCCCCCCCCCCCGGGCTTTGGGGAGGCAGGTAATTTGGGGGGCCAGGGGTTATGGCAAGTCACCCGCTAGTTGCAGGTGACTTGCCAGACCACCGAGCCCTGTGAACTGGTATAGGGGTCACATGGACCCCTTACCAGTTCACAAAGGGTTAAAAGTAAAAAAAAAAAAACAGACACTTTTTTTAAAACACTTTATTAAAAAAAGAAATTTTTTTTTTTTACTTTACTCACCTCCGATCTTCATCTCCTGTGTCCCGCGGCGATCATATGTCAGTGACGGCTGGGCAGAGGAGGGGGGAGGCAGGCGATCGAAGGATCGCCTACCTACCTCCCTCCTTCCCTGTCCAGCCGTCACCGGCATCTGAGAGCTGAACTGCCGGGTGCCCCGATGACACCTGGCGGTGACGTCATTGGCCCTGCCATCGGAAGAAACAAAGGGAGGAGGGCTGTTATGCCCCCTCCAGAAGACAGAAGAGCGGGGGGGGTGATCGGAGCCCCCCCCCCCCATGAAGAGGAGAGGCGGCGGGAGCCAGCGGGAGTGGAGGTGAGTAACTGTCATTTTTTTTTTTTTTTACAGGCAAATCTCGGCGGCTGCTGAAACGGGGGGGGCACCCTATTCCGGGCCCTCCCCTGCAGCCGGAGGAGCCCCAATCAGCGATCGGAGCCCCTCTGGCTGAAGAGGAGACCCGGCCGGATCAAACAAAGGGTCAGGTAAGTGACTTTTTTTTATACTTTTTATTTTATTAATGGGGAAAGTCAGGCACGTAAATTTTACGTGGCTGGCGTTTAACGGTTGGAGAGGCAGCCACGTAAAATTTACGTAGCTGGTAATAGAAGGGTTAAACATGCCTGGGATAAGCACACATCTATCCTAAGATAAAGAGTACATACAGTATACACATAAGGGCAGACTAGATGGACCGTATGGTCTCCTTCTGCCGTCAACCTTCTATGGCCCTTATTTAACAAGGTATAGCGCCAGGTAGCGAATGGTGAGCGAACGGTAATGACGGGCCCCGCCACGAGAACGCCGGCTCCCCTCCGCAATCACACATTTATCAAGCCGATCCTGCTTAGCGACTGGCAGAGCGCCAGATAGCGAATCATTCATCATTATTCCAGCCTCACCCCACAGCGCCAGCGAGCGACCTTGAACAGCGACAGGAATGACCTCTCGCTACCTGGCGCTCTCCAATGCATTTCAATGGAGCAATCTTTAAATATTCATAATTAATTGCTATTAATGTTTTTTTTTTTTTTTTAAATGTCAAAAATTCTGTGACCACTTCTGCAATGTTAGATTTTTAAGGTAAAAAAAAAAAAAAATTTGTGCAGAATTGATATTACAGGTCTGATATTAATGTATTCATATTGCAAAATGTTTTGAAAAACTTGTTTTTTTTTTTTTTTTTCAAAAAATATGGTTGTTTGGGGGTTAAAAAACTACTTTTAACCCATCGCCGCCAGCGCTCTGGGGTTTAAACAAGCATTTCACAGCGCGAGAATTATTTGAGCGTGATTTGTTAATGAATATGCTGGGAGCCGTTCGCTATGGCCATTCGCTGTCATGCGCTCCCATACAGCACGGAACCTGTCAAACAGCGACTCCTAACCCCGTATTCAACATTACCGCACACCGACTGAGTCGCTGTCAACAACCGAACAACGGGCAAGCACAGCGAATACTAGTGGGCGCTGTGAAAATACCGCTACTGTCGCTCATCTGTCGC
Organism: Gastrophryne carolinensis; assembly: GCA_027917425.1. Classification (NCBI taxonomy): domain Eukaryota; kingdom Metazoa; phylum Chordata; class Amphibia; order Anura; family Microhylidae; genus Gastrophryne; species Gastrophryne carolinensis. The sequence goes on along the minus strand of CM051239.1, from coordinate 15,976,539 downwards.
TACCTGGCGCTATTAATGAATCAGCCTCCCTGTTTCTATGTTAAATGTTTTTTTGTGATGCGCTTCTGTGGTCCTGCACTTATTATGCTGGAATTGGAAGCTATATGTCTCGAGTGAAACGGCGCTGCATTTGCATTGTTTAAAGCAATATTCCCAATTAACTCCGGTAAGAGTGGATTGGTGTGGTGGTGGTGGTGTCACATCTGTCACAGACCGGGTGGAGCGGACTTGGATGTGGATCCGCTGTGACTGTGGAACTGATGGCGAGTGGCGTGTCAGGGGAGCGGAGTCTAAGAGGTCACCGGTATTCACCAGAGCCCGCCGCAAGGCAGGATGGTCTTGTAGCGGCGAGTGACCCCCAGGTCGCTACCCCCCAACAGCAGCCCAGTCCCACAGTTAGCCGAGGTTCAGCGTAGTGCACAGGGGCAGGCAAAAGACGTAGTGAGTACAGGCAGAGGTCAGGGCTGGCAGCACGGGTTCGTGGTAAAGGTGAGTAGCCAAGGTCGGGGCAGGCAGCAAAGGTTCAGAGTCAGGGACAGGCAGAGGTCGGTAAACAGGTGAGCAATCCAAAAGCAACTGATTTACAACTGGCATGGAAAGACCAAGATCCGGCACTGATGGAAAGGAAGTGCCCCTTTAAATAGGGGAAGTGGATGCAGGATTGGATGACCAGACACCAATCAGTGGGGTACAGGCCCTTTAAATCTCAGGAATCCGGCACTCCCTCTAGTGGACGGGGACGTGCACGCACCTGACCATGCGAGGAGGAAGCATAAGGGGAAGGGAGACGGCTGGGAGCAGCCATGGAGGTGAGGGAAGTTCTGTGAGATGGGCGCGCAGCGCTCTCCCTAACAACATCACATGAAATCTGTATTGTTCATACACCGTGGGATTTTCATGTGAATGTGATCGTTGTTTTGATCTGCGTCAAGCATTGTACATTGTGCATGCGCCGCAGGATCTCGGACATTTTCATCCTTTCTAATATTAAGAACTTTATTGAATGTATTGCTCTGTGCCTTAATATAGGCCCTTATTTATGAAGGAATAGCGACAGGTAGCGACTGGTGAGCGGCCGGTAATGACGGGCCCCGCCACGAGAACGCCGGCTCCCCACCACAATCACACATTTATCAAGCCAATCCTGCTTAGCGACTGAGATAGCGCCATATAGCGACTCATTCATCATTATTCCAGCCTCAGCCCACAGCGCCAGCGTCCGACCTTGAACAGCGACAGGTATGACCTCTCGCTACCTGGCGCGCTCCAATGCATTTCAATGGAACAATCTTTAAATATTAAATGTGAAAATTTCTGTGACCACTTTAGATTTTAGATCATTTTTTTAAGGGAAAAAAAAAAGAAAAATAAAAATTGTACAGAATTGATATTACAGGTCTGATATTAATGTATTCATATTACTAAATTATTTAAAATATTTTTTTTTTTTTGGTTTCCAAAAATATGGTGGTTTGGGGGTTAAAAAACTACTTTTAACACATCGCCTCCAGCGCTCTGGGGTTTAAACATGCATTTCACAGCGCGAGAATTTTTTAAGCGTGATTTTTTGATGAATATGGTGGAAGCCGGTCGCTCTGACCAGTCGCTATCATGCGCACCCATACAGCGTGGAACCTGTCAAATAGCGACTCGTAACCTTGTATTCAACATTACGCCACACCTACTGAGACGCTGTCAACAACCGAACAACGGCCAAGCACAGCGACTACTAGCGGGCACTGTGAATATACCGCTACAGTCGCTCAACTGTCGCTACATGTCGCTATTAATAAATCAGCCTCTTATATATATCGGCTTTGGTGGACTTTTGGTGGAATAAAAGGGACCGGCACGTCGAGCATTAATATATAACATATTTTAATTGTGAAAAAAGTTTTTTTATGCGCTGTGTTTTTCTCTCTGTTTTTATCTGCAATATTTATTATAACTTTTATGCATAACAGAAAGCCAAACAGAAGACGCGACTCCGATTGTATTCATTATACTTTTATTCTTCCTGTACTTTATCATTGTACAAATATAATCAGGTCTGATTTATAACTCTGTTTCCAAGGTATGGATTGGTAACTAGTTTACGCCTCCCCTGTGTGGGATGGCTGCTCCGACGGTGCCGCTGATTGTGCCTCTATTACTGTTTTACAAAATAAAAAAATATAAAAAGCGAAATCTGGAAGTTTCACTTTATTTGGCCCGTCAGCAGTTCCTAGCTGGCACGCTCCATTGGCATCGATAAGGCTGCATAATTATTCTTAAATACTTATAGCCAAGTATGGATCCAGCCACGGTCTGCTCTTTGTTCTCGACCAGATGTTTCCGTTGGCTGTGCCCGGTAAGCGCCGGCATCGTGGAACCTTATTAAAGAGCGCCTTATGCTAATGATGCCAAGGCAACTTCAAATGAAGCCAAGAGAGCGGCTGAGTCAATGAGACAGCTGGTGCCTCCCGGGAGATCCCCCGACCGAACCTTCGTGATTCATGCCGCTCCTACAAGCGCGAATTGACGATTGCACGCGCAATTTTTCTTTCAGAGAGGAGAGCGCCGTAGCCGGGAGCACGTTGTAAACCTGCGCGCTGCCAGCCTGCGGGCTTTCCGATCTCCTAGATCTGATTGTTTATGGTTGTTTCTGATTGTTTTTGATGGTCTTTTTTGAAGCTGTTTATTACTAGTTGGTGGATGGACTGTTTGGAGCTACTAATTTAATATGGTTTAATATGATCAAGGTTGATCGTCATTGTTCACATTAGCACTTTATATCCATTTTTTTGCATCTGCATTATTTGTTTTATTGAGATTCAGGGTTTATTGATGTATGAATTTACCTATGATGTTTTTATTGTATTATTATTAATGGAGTATTAAAGCTGACCTTCACCCTGAATAAGAGCCTATCCTAATCAGAACTTTATTTAAAGGAGCAGTATCGCAAAATTTGCATTAAAAAAGAAAAATAATTAAATAGCCACACAATAGCTTCTAACATGTGTATAAATAATCTGGCGATAGAAAACGGAAAAAATATCTGCCTTTCTTTTAAATTATATAATGACAATCGCTCAGTCCATTTGCTGAATAGGGGGATCTGCTGGGTTGTATTTAGTGAGCTGCTTCATTTAGCCCACTGGTCTCCTAGCAACACTTTACCTCAGAGGCTGACACTGTAATCAGTGGTAACGGCTGTGTGTGTGTGAGGTGCTGCTTTTGTTATGAGACCAGGTGACTGAAATGTGTAAAATCTATACAAAATAAACTAAACTGACTGAAAATAACTGAAATTCTTCTTTGAATAACTGTGCAGGAAAATCTAAAGGTAATAAAGTGGAACAAAACCCTGAGTGGCCGACCCTGAAGTCTATAAGACCCGGCCATTGACCTTACCCCTTGGGCATTCTAAATCAGGATGCCCCACTATGTGAAACGACCCCTGGATAACCACAGATCCCCCCATTTTTCTGGCGCGCTCACGCAGATAGTCATTTAGACAGGCCGGGCGGCCAGGAAGGTTACTGCTCAGGCTCCCCATCTGCGTGCAAACAGAGCTGATTGGATGAGAGCCCGCGCATGCGCTGTGGGACAGGGAAAGGTACGTTTTCACAGGCGAACTTGGGGATTTCACATATCAGGGCATCCCAAGTCAGGATGCCCCTAGGGGCACAAAACAAAACTCCAGATAGTGAAAATCCTGGGTTGGGCTTTGCTCAAAACACACAAAGCTGAAAGAAAGATCATATGGAAAACTGTCAAAATCAGCTAAATAACTTCTAGAGCTTTTCTCTCTGTTTTAGATATATAAGTTCTGGCCAGGCAATGTTGCAATGTTGTTATCTTATGCTGGACAGCTGATACTTTGATACATTGTTTCACCCCTCTCCTCAGCGTGGAACAGGCCAGAGTGTCAGGCTCCGACACTCAGCAGACATAAACATGAGCTATTAGTCTCCAGCTGCACAACACAGACATCATTTTTTTCTAAATTTGCAATTCTTACTCCAACACTTACCTACATTCAAAGTACCATTTAAATATGTCACCAAGAAAAATTTGCGATACTGCTCCTTTAATGAAAATATCCACAACGCCATACAATAGACATATTAAAAACATTTAATAAAACATATAACAAATAACATACGGGACAAACATACATGAAAGGATGTCTACGCAGTGGGGAGAAGACTAACAGGCTGATTCATCACTAACGCCAGGTAGCGACAGATGAGCATCTGTAGCAGGCATTTTCAGAGCGCCCGCTAGCAGTCGCAGTGCTTGGCCGTGAGTCGCTAGTTTATAGCGACTCAGTCACTGTGCAGTAATGTTGAATACATTGTGAGGAGTCGCTATTTGACCAGTACAGCGCTGTATGGGAGCTCATGGTAGCGACTGCTCATAGCGACCGACTCTTACACAACTCTGGCGCAGAAAAATGCTTCTCTGAAGCCCAGAGCGCAGGAGGCGGTGTGTTTAAAGTCTGTTTTTCAGCATCTATCCACTAGTAACAAAGTGAAAACATATGGAATTTCATTGTAGCAACATTGTAACATGAACACTTTAATGGCAGACCAGTAATGTCATTTCTGAAGAAATATATAAAAAATGAAAAAATTGTGAAAAAAACTGCTTATTCAATGCCAGAAGAGGTCACAGAATTATTTGTGATTTTTTGGAAAAAAAAAACCCGTTAAAAGAGAAGAAAAGGTTCGTCCATTGAAATGTATGGGAGAGCGACAGGTAGCGAGAGGTCATACCTGGCGCTGTGCAAGGCTGAACGCCGGCGCTGTTTGTTGAGGCTGTAAAAATGATGAATCAGACGCTACATGGCGCTATCCCAGTCGCTAAACAGATTCTACATTATAAATGTGTAATTGCTGCCGTGTCCGGCGTTCACCAGTCGCTACCTGTCGCTACCTCTCGTTAACCAGGCGCTACCTGACGCTATCCCTTCTTAAATAAGGGCCTTAAACCAGACCTTCAACATGATTTAATGAAAAGCCCAAACCCTTAAAAAAAACTTCCCCAGCATCTAAAATTAATATATTTTAAGTTTTTAGTTACTTATTATTCTTTCCCCCACTGGGCTGCAACTCTGTTCAGGACTTTAGGTTAAGGGTGCCGCCATCTTGACTCAGAAGCATCACACATACTGAGGAGAGCGGGATAAAGTACAGGGGGTGGGGTTATAGCTGTGCTTTGCACAGACAGAGCAGAGCTGGGGTCAGAAAAAGCACAGCAATGAAGAGTGACACAGTCAGAAGACACTCCCTGCTTGCAGGTTGCCTGATGCTCAATGAGCCGCCATCTTGGATATTTAAAGGCTCAGAAAAGGCAGTAGATGCAGGTAGGATGATTTTTAATGTGAGCAATCTGTAGGTACAGGGTGTGGGAAACATATAAGATTATAAGCTTATTCAGGGTGAAGGTCCGCTTTAAAGTCCATACCTTTGCTGCCTCCCAAATTGGGCTGTATGAAACCCCACAGGATGCATGACATGCAGGGCCAGACTGGGAGGCCGATTCATCAATAGCGCCAGGTAGCGACAGATGAGCGACTGTAGCGTGATTTTTTCAGCGCCAGCCAGTATTCGCTGTGCTTGGCCGGCATTAGCTTGATGACAGCGACTCAGTCGGTGTGCGGTAATGTTGAATACGGGCTGGGGGGTCGCTGTTTCACAGGTCCAGCGTTGTATGTGAGCGCCTGACAACGAATGGCCAGAGTGAACGGCTAGCTTCATATTCATCAACAAATCACGCTCCGAATGTGCTGTCGCTGTCCATTCCTTGTTTAAACCCCAGAGCGCTGGCGGCGATGTGTATTAACTAGTTTTTAACCCCTAAACAACCATATTTTTTGAATGTAACATTATACATGTTTTTAGAATCATTTTGTTATATGAATACATTAATCTCAGACCTGTTAGATCAATTCTGCACATATTTTTTTTAATTTTTTTTTTTACTTAAAAATAAATCCTAACATTGCAGAAGTGTTCTCCGATTTTTTGACATTAAAAAAATTAAAAAAAAAATTATTACCAATTAATCATGAATTATTATAGATTGCTCCATTGAAATGCATTGGACATCGCCAGGGAGCGACAGCTCATACCTGGCGCTGTGAGGGAATTTGCAGCGGCGCTGTTCGGTCCAGGCGGCTTCATGATGAATGCCGCGCTAGCCGTCGCTCTCGCCGGCGCTAGCCTCATTTTGCTTGATAAATGCGTCATTGTGACCGCCGCCGGGCGTACTTCAGTCGGTAGTCGCCGTTAGCTGCCGCTACCTGGCGCTCGTCAGACACTACCTGGCGCTATCGCTTGATGAATAAGGGCCTAAGTGTGCTGGAGGCCCCAGATACAGTATAAAATAATAGTCCAGCCAAGTAACTGATTGGTGGTTGTCTGACACCCGCCTACTTACTGGAAGGTCATGTGCTGGTGCGTGCTGCTCGGGAACTCCTGCTTTGCCATTCTGGGTGGGGGGTAGTGTAGTCGCCCGGCTGGTTCCCTGCATTGAGCTGCCAGCGGCTGTGCTTGGTGGCTTATGTGCAGTGACAGCTCTGCACCCATCATTGTAGCGTTGCTGGCGGCAGCTTTGCTGCTCTAGACTCTCCATCCTGCTTGTCCAGGCACGGCCCCACTGCCGCCAATGGCTTTGTTGCCGGCCCCGCGGCCCTTCAGAACAAAGACTGAAAAGCCTCCTGGACCCGAATATAACCCAAAGGTTGGTGGAGGACCCCCTTTGCAGGGCAAGTGGTGGAGGACACGGGGCATGCGCCCCTTGCGCACCCCTCATAATCCAGCCCTGACAGCATGCATACCTCCCAATGCTCCCATGGCGCATCAGTAGTTCTGCAGCTTATTTGGCCTTGCAGATTAATGTGCACTTAAAGAACGGGAGCTTAGCCACACCCACAAATGGTGCACAGCGCCCCCTGCATTCCTCTATGGCTGTGCACGACCACGCCAGCCATTCACTTACAGCAGGCATGTACAGACCTAGGCCCTTATTTAAGAAGAGATAGCGTCAGGTAGCGACTGGTCAACGCCGGACACGGCAGCAATTACACATTTATCAAACAGAATTTGTTTAGCGACTGGGATAACGCCATGTAGCGTCCGATTCATCATTTTCACAGCGAACAGCGCCAGCGTTCAACCTTGCACAGCGCCAGGTATGACCTCTCGCTACCTGGCGCTCTCCTATACATTTCAATGGACGATCCTTTCCTTCTCTTTTAACTGGTTTTTTTTTTCCAAAAAATCACAAATAATTCTGTGACCTCTTCTGACATTGAAAAAGCAGTTTTTTCATAATTTTTTCATTTTTTAAATATTTCCTCAGAAATGACATTACAGGTCTGCCATTAAAGTGTTCATGTTACAATGTTGCTACAATGTAATTCCATATGTTTTCGCTTTGTTACTAGTGGATAGATGCTGAAAAACAGACTTTAAACACACCGCCTCCTGCGCTCTGGGCTTCAAGCAAGTATTTTTCAGCGCCAGAGATTTGTGAGGCTGTTTTTATCCTGAATATGGTGACTCCTCACAATGTATTCAACATTACTGAACAGCGACTGAGTTGCTATAAAGTAGCGACCCACAGCCGAGCACAGCGACTACTAGCGGGCGCTCTGAAAATGCCTGCTACAGACGCTCATCTGTCGCTACCTGGCGTTAGTGATGAATCAGCCTGCTAGAAAGATGCGAGAGATTCCACAGAATATTGAGCGATTGATGGGGTTTCACACGACGGGCATCCTAATTTGGGATGGGGTGGGTATTTACCCGGACCTAAAGTCTTGTAGATTGTGTCGATGGGGGGGCAGATGGTGAAAATTAGGCTTTTCAGGGAACTAGTTATCATATGCAGTTACTAACTGCACACAGGCTTGATCTCCTTTAAAGTGGACCAAAACCCAGGATTTTGACTATCCTGGGTTTTGGTCCTTTCCGCCGGGGCACCCCGCTGTGTGAAACCCAGATCGCCGAGCGCAACCCACCTCTTCCTGGTCCTACGACGCATGAGCGTCCGCTTGTCCAATCAGTCGTGTCACGCCGTCTAAGCCAGCATCTAAGGCCAGCCTCCGAGTGCGCTGGCGGCTGCATCCCCTGCTTCCCTCTTACAGGGAGTTTGCCCAGCTATTCACAAATGCCTGGCGCGGGTCACGCGTCCTGCTAGAGGGATAGCGGGGATGCGGGCGTAGCTTGTGCATGCGCCATTGGACCGGGAAGCAAGTGTATGGGGTGACCTGGGGGGGGTTTCACACAGCGATTCCGGATGCCCCGGGGGTAAGGGAATCGATCGGCCTGGGAATCTTATAGATGGTCACACCCCTGTGGCTGATGGCGGTAGGCATGGCCCGGCACAAAAGTGTGGGCGAATGGAGTTTGAGGCCCCAGACAGCAACACAGCAAAGTAAATCAACTGCATGGCAGGTAAGGAAAAAAAGCTTTAAACCTGACCTTCAGCATGATTTAATGAAAAGCCCAAAGACTTAAACTATTCCCCAGCATCTAAAATTATTATATTTTATACTTTTAGTCACTTATTATTCTTCCCCCCCCCCCCCCCCCCACTGGGCTATAACACTGTTCAGAACTCTAGGATACGGGCGCCGCCATCTTGACTCATCAGCATCACATACTGAGGAGAAGAGAGCGGGGAAAAGTGCAGGGGGGGCGGGTTATAGCTGTGCTTTGCACAGACAAAGCAGAGCTGGGGTCTGGAAAAGGTCAGCAATCCCAGAATGCAGAGCAACACAGTCAGAAGTCCTGTTTGCAGGCTGCCTGATGCTCCATGAGCTGCCATCTTGGATTTTTAAAGGCTAAAAACATGCAGTAGATGCAGGTAGGATGATTTTTTAATGTGAGCAATCTGTATGTACAGGGTGTGGGAAACATATAAGATAGGCTCTTATTCAGGGTGAAGGTCCGGATTAATGTGGGTAATCTGTATGTACAGGGTGTGGGAAACATATAAAATAGGCTCTTATTCAGGGTGAAGGTCTGGTTTAATGTTAGCAATCTATATGTACAGGGGGGAAACATACAAGATAGGCTCTTATTCAGGGTGAAGGTCCAAATTAATGTGGGTAATCTGTTGGGTCGATTCAAAGAAACATGTAACAGCTTGGATTTTGGTGCCGATCATCCTATTTTTCCCGTACGCTCGTGCGTTCGTATGAACTTGCGAGTGATTCTATAAGCAAATACGTTTCTATCCTAAAATGTACGTCCGTTCGTATGGCAGTTCGGGAATCAGACCTATGTCAGTTTCCATCCTGAATTTTCCGTTTCATTTCTCAGGTTGCAACATTGGTTTTGCCCTTTTTCCTTTTTTGTCTGGACGTAAATCCTTCTGATCTTGCGGCTGCGCACTACAAACTTTCCTCATTAAAGTGCATTCTAAATATTTGGTCTTTTATTTTTCTTTATTTCTTTCATTTTGTAGTAACCAACCATTAATGAATGCATTTGCATAAGTAAATCTTACTTTGTTTAATTTTTAGTTAACTCGCATTTTTTACTTGTAGATTTAATTTTAATATTTTGGCTTCAAATGGTACAACTTAAAATTTTGTGTGTGGTTACCCACACCCTCTCCATACAGATTGCTCTCAAATATAAAAAAAACACCCAGCAACTTCTGCATGTTATGAGTCTAGAAACAGCCAAGATGGCGGGTCAGGTATTATCGGGCAGCCTGCAAACAGAAAGGGCCTTGTGACTGTGTTGCTCTGGATTCTTTGATTTCTGACCTTTCCGTGCCCCCAGCTCTGCTGTGTCTGTGCAAAATACAGCAGTAACCCACATCCTGCACTTTATCCCGCTCTCCTCTCCTCAGTAAGTGTGATGCATCTGACCAAAGATGAGCTTAAATAATTAAACAAAGCAAAGGTAAACAACTACACCAATAAATTCAATCTAAAAATATTATTCTAGTACATCAATTTAAAAATAATAACAAAGGACATAAGTTTCTTTAATTAACGCAAATATATAGATGTATTGCAAAATAAAGGTTTACATGCAAAGGACTAATTAAGGTCCACATTAAAATGCTTTTATAAGGCATACATGAATCAGGTATGCATTGCAATACAATTTATGGCCTCGGCCATGCTGATACATGCAGTTCATTGGAGCTCAAGACGCGCAGACTCCTCCACATAGCCAAAAAACCTGTTCAAGAACAGCAATACGACTGCTAAAAGGTGTCGCCAGTGGCTTTCTTTTAAAACGTATTTAGAGGTTGGAAAACTGTTCTCTGAATCACACCGAAACACATCCAATTATCCTAAGTTTTACGTTTTGATCCTAAGTTTTAGGATTTGATCCTAAGTTTTACGTTTTGATCCTAAAATTTAGGAACGAACTTCCGATGATCGCAAGAGCATATACGCATTCGTACGTAGGCTCGTGCGAGTCGGAAATGGCCAAAAAAACAGGAAAAAATGACTAACACCCACCCAAACTTACGATTCTCGATCCGAAATCAATTAACTTTTGCTCTTTGAATCGAGGGGTGTATGTATAGTGTGGGGAAAATATATAAGAAAGGCTCTTATTCAGAGTGAAGGTCCGTATTAATTTGAGCAATCTGTATGTACAGGGTGGGGGAAACATATAAGATAGGCTCTTATTCAGAGTGAATGTCCGGATTAATGTGGGCAATCTGTATGTACAGGGTGGGGGAAACATATAAGATAGGCTCTTATTCAGGGTGAAATTCCGCTTTAATTGTATACTTAGCTTTTGATTAAAAACAAACTACCCTGAGTAAGACACACTGCGACCCAAAGCTTTATGACAATAAAACACACAGCTTCGGGGGGGGGGGGGGGGGGGGGTGATTATTACATGCAGCACTTACTATACTCTGGTGAGTCTTACTTTTGGCATTTTTCTGTTTGATGCAAAGTGGAAGCGAGAAATCTAGAAGACGAGCCTTTTTCTGAGCCGACATCAGACACATTTTCTGTGTGAAGGATGACAGGCATGCAGCGCACGTCTCCGGGGGATGAAACGATATCTTATTAAGCCGGGCACATGGCTTGTACATGATCCCCGGCAGCCTCCCGCTCATAGGAGAGATATTTGTAAAAAGAGAATTTCAGTGAGGCTTATCATAGGCTCGAATGGTGTAACACTATGGGGGGGAGGGGGCTCGCCATCTCAAATGGTCATTGTTATAGTTCATTCGCATAATGCTCGGCCAGGCACCATTAGGGTGTTTATTAATGTTTTACTTTATTTTATATGTTTTTTTTTGTTTTAAAGTACCGTATTTAGAGATGAGCGAACTTCTCAAAAATTCGATTCGGGCGATTCGTTGAATTTCTCAAAGAAATTCGGGTTCGTCCGAATCGAACTTTAGCGAATCGCTCATCTCTGGTGGGAGCGGAGAGGCCGGCTGCGCTGTCAGCGGGCGGCGGAGGCCAGCTTCCGCCACCCACTGACAGCGCAGCCGGTCTCCCTGCTCCCACCATGCCGGCATTTATTTTTTTTTTATTTCAGGGAAAATTCGGTCAGCACGAACCACTAAAAATTCGGGTTCGTGCTGAATCGAATTTTCCCTGAAATTCGGAGCGAATTCAGGTTCGTTAGAACCGATTCGCTCATCCCTAACCGTATTTGCCGGCGTATAAGATGACTAGGCATATAGGGCGGCCGCCCAACATTTCCACTCAAAATATAGGCCCTTATTTAACAAGGGATAGCGCCAGGTAGCGAATGGTGAGCGAACGGTAATGACGGTCACCGCCACGAGTACGCTGGCTTCCCTCCGCAATCACACATTTATCAAGCCGATCCTGCTTAGCGACTGACAGAGCGCCATATAGCCACTCATTCATCATTATTCCAGCCTCACCCCACAGCGCCAGCGAGCGACCTTGAACAGCGACAGGTATGACCTCTCGCTACCTGGCGCTCTCCAATGCATTTCAATGGAGCTATCTTTAAATATTCTTAATTAATTGCTATTAATGTTTTTTTTTTTTTTGTAAATGTGAAAAATTCTGTGACCACTTCTGCAATGTTAGATATTTTTTTTAAGGTAAAAAAAAAAAATAAAAAAAATTCGGCAGAATTGATATTACAGGTCTGATATTTTGGGTTATTTGGGGGTTAAAAAAACTACTTTTAACCCATCGCCGCCAGCGCTCTGGGGTTTAAACATGCATTTTACAGCGCAAGAATTTTTTGAGCGTGATTTGTTAATGAATATGCTGGGAGCCGTTCGCTATGGCCATTCGCTGTCATGCGCTCCCATACAGCGCGGAACCTGTCAAATAGCGACTCCTCACCCAATATTCAACATTACGGCAAACCGACTGAGTCGCTATCAACTACAGAACAACGGCCAAGCACAGCGACTACTAGCGGGCGCTCTGAAAATGCCGCTACTGTCGCTCATCTGTCGCTACCTGGCGCTATTACTGAATCGGCCTCCCCGACTACTCCCTCTTCCGCTCACCTTTCACGCACCAAATAAACAACAACCAAAAAAACAACCTGAGCATGTTAGCAGGGTTCACCTGAGTAAAGTGTCATGGCGACATCCATTCCTCTCCTCTGTGCTGGAAGCAGAAAGCCATTTAGCTGTCCTTGGGTCACCTCCACTCAAATCCCATCTACCAATAGGAAGAGGCAACAGCCCGGCCGCGCTGTCTGCTGGGATAGGGAGTGGGGGCGGTGAGAGCAACCCCTGCGGAGGATGCATAGCTGCACCACCTGCAAACAACCCCCTGACCAGTGGTCTACAGCATCATGGCGGACGCTTCCCTCTGGACATGCCAGAGCCGAGTCACAAGAAAATGGCCGCCACTCATTAATAATAAACGGGCACAATAAGAGGCGGCCACGCCCTCAACCCACAAACCATACCCACATGTTGCTGCGACAATGCGCGGATGGCAGGAACCGATGCGCGGGGGAGCAGGCGCGGGTGCGCACCTTAGAGGGAACAGTGCCGTGCACCCGGCGTATAAGACGACCTCCCCCCACTTGGAAGCATGTTTTTCGGGGGCAGAAAGTCGTGTTATACGCCAGCAAACAAGCAAATAAGAAAAAATGGACAGCACTAAAACTCACACCATAAAGGAATCAACCCGAAGATCACACGGTGTGCACAATATCCCTGGCAAAAAAGCCGTAGCAACTATAAAATATGGAATGGGGGTCCCCACCCACCCCCAAAGGGTTGCCAGAGAGATAGCACTACCTTCCAAAATATTAATAAAAAATTATAATTTTATTGAAAACACACATAGCTAAAAAATACCAATTACATTACAATTACACAAGACTAAATAACATATACACACTAGACATCGAGGGGCGCCAGAGATCCATCATAATAATTCATCATATTGCATATAAATAAATAACCTAATGTCACAATTAGAAAATACTACAAAAGTTCAAATAATCCCTACACAAATACACGCAATACAGTTCCTCATGTTGCCGTGACCCCGAACCAAAAAATTATTTTGGTGGCTACTTCAAAATTGTAATTTTGCTAGTTATGATTGGGAATGTAAATACCTGATATGCATTATGTATTCTCATTGCTACAAATCAAACATAATTTAAACATAGCGATTAATCATAAAAACAATATTTAATTATATGTTGAGAAATATTTATTACTAATTCCAATAAATAACATTTCACCATGGCATAGCATGGGTCGGAAACTGTCATTTCTCTGCCTCTTATTGAAATGAATAGGAGGCTGCGGCGGATTGTGTGGTAACTCGAGATTCTCATTAATTTGACCACTATAGATGTTAAACTAACTGGCCTGTAATTACTGGCTTCTTCTCTACTCCCCTTTTTATGGATTGGTACGACATTGGCCATTCTCCAATCATCTGGAACCTCACCAGTTGAAAGGGAATGGTTAAGTAAATCAGTCAGAGGGGCTGCAATCACAAACCTAAGTTCCCTTAGAACTCTGGGGTGGATTCCATCTGGACCCATCACCTTACTCACCTTTAGATGTGCCAGCTCGGATAGGACATCAGCCTCCAGAAACTCTGGAGCTGTGCCCTCCCAGCTGGATGCTGTGCTATGGCCATACCTGCTACTATCTGAAAATACCGAACAAAAGTAGCTATTCAGATGGTCAGCCACAGCCTTATCTCCGTCAATATATTTATTTTCCCTATTTCTAATTTTTGAGACTGCATTGTTTTTCTTCTTTCTGTCACCAATATATCGGAAAAAGGTTTTATCTCCCCTCTTCATAGATTTGGCCATTTCTTCCTCTTTTTGCCCTTTAGCAGTCCTTATAATTAGTTTTGCTTCCCTCTGTTTAATTTTATACGCCTCTCTGTCAGCTGCACTTCCACTTACTTTATACTTCTTATAGGCAGACTTCTTATCTTTTATGATAGTGCTGACTTCCCTAGTAAACCATAATGGTTTCTTCTTCCTTTTATTCTTGCTAGTTTGTTTCACATATTGCTTAGTTGCCTTTAAGATGGCCATTTTTAATAGTGACCACTGGGCACTCACTTCTGCTACTCTGTTCCACTCACCTAATTTTCTTTCTACATACTCCGCCATTTTCTTGAAGTTTGTCTTCCTAAAGTCTAGCACTTTGGTTCTGGTGTCGGCCCCGCGCATGGACGCTGGCTTGTTTGGGCAGGGCTATCTCCGCCTTCTGTCTGGACTTCCACTAGCCCCAATGCGCTGATTGGCTGAATGGTTTGGTTGGGGGAGGGGCTATCTCCCCCTCCTGCCCCATGCCGTCAGTGTCAGCGGACAGCGGTGAATGCGGAGGTTACACTGACAGCCTGTAAGAGAGGAAGCCTGTCAGCAAGGTGACTTTAGTTCAGTTTAGATTTAGATGATTTTGATTATTTTCTGCATCTGTAAGTGCAACCTTTCTTTTTACCCGCCTTAGAAAGCATTCAGTTTTTGGTGGATAAGCTGAATGTTTTCTAAGGTGGATAAGATGATTAAAGTGGACCAAAACCAGACTTTCTCCCTCTCCATGGGGCATCCCAAACAGGGATGTGTGAAAGTCTAATAAAACCCATATGGTCTGGCCCTAAGAGATTCCAGGACTGGCTGCAGACTTTCCCCTGGGGCATCTAGAATCGGGATGCCCCACTGTGTTAAACCCCCCAGAAAGTGCCTTTTCAGCCACCTTTCCTCGTTTCAATGGTGCATGCATGGGCTCTTGTCCGATGAGACCCATGTGCCGAATGACGTAGTCACAGCAGACGGCTCTCATTGGATGAGAGCCCGCACATGTGCTGTTGGAACAAGGAAGAGGTGAGTGAATAGCGGCGTTCTGGGGGGTTTCACACAGTGGGGCATCCTGGTTTGGGATGCCGCGGGGAGAAACAAGCGGCTTTTGAATCTTTTAGATCCGGTGGCCAGATGTTTAAGCTGGATGTGGAAGCGCATCAGGTAGCAAGGTATGCGGTTCACTCGATAAGCCAGACCTACAAACAGAGCATTAAAGCGACATGACAAAGGAGGTCCACTGAGACACTGTCGCCCAAGGGCCCACAAAACCCTGGAGCCGGCCCTGACTCCTCCAATGCTAATTTAATTGCTAGCAACTCTCCCACATCATAATTTCTTTGTGAAGGGGTGAGTTTCTTCGAAAAGAAGGCTACTGGATGTAAAGTAATCTTTTTACCTGTTTCTTACAGACAAGATGCCTGTGATGCCCAGCAGGACACCAGCCTTCTGTAAGCAGACAACCCCAACCTCCACCGCCACTTCTGCCTATAGTCAAGCCCACGTTTGCCGGGACGCTAGGATCGCCTCGCCGGACACGGTTGCCCCCAGGTCTTAAAGTGGACCAACACTCAGGGGAGATCGGCCCGGGAATCTATAAGATTCCCGGGACGATCAGATCCCTCCCCGCGGGGCATCCGAATCGGGAAACCCCCCAGGAAGCCCACAATCCTACCTTTTCCACGTTCCAGCGGCGCATGCGCATCTGCCGCTGCCGCTGCCTCCCGCGCGTCCCTCTAGCAGGGCGCGCTCCCGCGCCGGCCGTTTGTGAATGGCCAGATCGGGTGTGCTCCCTGTAAAAGGGACGCGCGGGAGGCAGCGGGGAAGCCATCTCAGACCAAAACCTAGACCAGGATGATTGGGAGGAGATACTGGACAACTTGCACTCGTCGGTGGTTGAGGCAAGAGAGAGACTAATTCAGACTAAATGGATCCACCAGGCGTATGTCACCCCGCTCCATCTGCACAGGATGGGCTTACTGGATAGGCATATGCGCCCTAGGTGTGAGAGAGGTAGCGGCACGTGGGTGCATGTGACTTGGTCATGTGAAATCTTGGCATACTTTTGGGAGGGGGGTAATGGATCTGGTCAGTAAAGTAGTGGGAATTCGGATCAGGGGATCTGTCTCACTATGTCTACTGAGAGTGGTTGAGCCGCTCTCGGAGCTTAGAGCATTGAAATCACTGCTTCAGCTGCTGCTCTTTTACGCCCCGAAGAGCATATTGTTAAATTGGAGACACCCTGCTAAACCTTCAGTGCAAGCATGAAAAAGATTAGTCAATCAGAAACTCACTATGTATAAATTGACATACGCTACTAGGGGTGTTCCTGATATGTTCGTGAAGGTCTGGGATCCCTGGCTACAATGTCAGGAGTCGGCATCCGAAGATGAGTGAGCTATGGAGGGGGGGAATACCATTGTTGCTGTGGTTTATTGCTGACTTATAATTTGGCTGGATAAGACCGAGAGTTGGTACCTGGCCGGTGAGGAGAGGGAAGGGATTTAGAATTAGAATATAATAATATAGGCCCCGATGAATAGCCAATAGTCATCATCCTTTCTGGTACTCCACCTGAGACTTGCTTGTATTTCCGATGACCTGGGTCCGGTGTGGAAGCTGTGTGAATGATTGTCGATGTTGTCGGTTAGAATGCCATTTTGAAGTTGGGAGCCTGCGGCACCTTAAATGCAGTATAATGGTATGATAATGACATGTCTCTGTATGTTGTGTTAAATGCCAAATAAAAACTTTAAAAAAGTCTTTACCTTCTAGAAAAACTTCTGAACTTGACATGGAGAACCCAATTAGGCATAAGATTGGAAACACTGATGCATGCAGGTTGGTGTAGAGCTCTGAGACGGACTGTTTTCCCACAAGAGGGGGACAGCTAGACACATTTTAAGCAATAACCAACATAATGGAAAGTTTCTCCACCCGGCTTGGCTGGTATTTACCAAAACTTTCTCCACGTCAACACACAAGTGGCAATTTTTTTAATTATCTTAAATCCAATTCGGTGGATGGAGATGCATCCCCATAAGATGCCACTTAACACCACCAAGTGGTGAAGGCCTTGGTGCTTTGGCCCCATGTGACCCCATGTGACCAAGGATCCGATTCCCCCCTCATCAGCCCCTACTTACCTTTTGGATGTCGTTGCTGCCTGCTGCGGCGAGATCCGGCTGCTTCAGGGCCCCGATCCTCTGCCCCCCAACAGCTTAGCCGGCTGTAGATGACAGTACAGCCTTAGCCATGCTCTTGAGTGAAGTCTTGCGGGATTTCAGGCGGCTCCATTGCATCCCATTCATGGGCACTGCACAGGCACGAGATTGCGGGTCCTACGCACTGCCTGTTGGAATGCAAGATGACACCGCCCGTCGGAGAGTCACCCGGAATCCGAGGAACCCAGAAGATGGATCCCCCGGCGAGGTGAATAAACATTGCCCAAAGGTAAAAAGGGAGTGGGGGGCAGCAGATCGGTGAGGTTTGAGGGAGGTTTTAACCTCCGCCGATGTTCCTCTTTAATCAGGCACTACACTACAGCCAACCCATTATTTTTTCTGAACCCAAACCATATGTCATAGAACCAGGACTGTTCCTCTTGTTTCCCAGCAGAGGGTGCCAAGGTCTCCCGTGCGCTTGAATTTGTGCACTAGATAGAGTAGTGGCAGTAGCAGCACAATCTATTGTTGTGGCGCGATTATGCGCGGGCATATGTGTGGCGTAGGATCCAACAGATTGCATGCATGTGCGATTATGCGCGTGTACGCGCATTGCAAACGCGCAAAACTGTGTGCGATTGTGCGCATGTGCAGGGGCCTTTAAATACTGCCGAGCCCTGACCTGCATTGCCAGTTGGTCTTCTCTCCTGCCTGCTCCTGTGTTCCAGTCCTCCATTCCTGTGTATCGACCCGGCTTGATTCTGACAACGCTCCTGTTCTCCTGACGAGTTTGGTTTGTTTTTGACCTCGATCCAGTTCTGCCTGTCCATGACCTCGGCTTGTTACATCTTTGATCCAGTTCTGCCTGCCCATGACCTCGGCTTGTTACATCTTCGATCCAGTTCTGCCTGCCCATGACCTCGGCTTGTTTACAACCTCGATCCAGTCCTGCCTGCCCACGACCTTGGCTTGTTACAACCTCGATCCAGTTCTGCCTGCCCATGACCTTGACTTGTTTACAGCCTCGATCCAGTTCTGCCTGCCCATGACCTCGGCTTGTTACATCTTCGATCCAGTTCTGCCTGCCCATGACCTCGGCTTGTTACAACCTCGATCCAGTTCTGCCTGCCCACAACCTTGGCTTCTTACGACTTCGATCCAGTTCTGCCCGCCACGACTTCAGCTCGTCCCACGTCTCCAGTCCAGCTCTGGTCTGTCCTCTACCCAGAACTTGGCAATACCCACTCCTAGGTTGCCTGACCTGGGGTCTTCCTGCAGCCTGGCCTATCCTCACCTTTAGGGGCTCTAGTGAAAACCAGGTTGCTTCCAGGCTCGAGAGATGAGTCGGTTCTTAGTCTCTGCAAACAGGGGTCATACCCGGTAGTCTAATAACATGTCGTTTAACCAAAAGGACGACCAACCAGTATGCAGGTAAGCTGGTGCTCTACTTGAATCTGTACCACTGAGGGACCACGGGCTTGGGTATATGATCAGCCATGCAGCCCTGGTCTCTGCTTAGTAGATAAGTCTCCCGATACGTGCCGCAGCACTGGCTAGATATTTTCATTGCTAATACAGTGACTGATGAGATCTGACTTAAAGCGGGAGAGAAATGTGCAGCCTAAGCAGCACACAAGTGGCAATTTTTTAAATTATCTTAAATCCAATTCGGTGGATGGAGATGCATCCCCATAAGATGGCACTTAACACCACCAAGTGGAGAAGGCCTTGGTGCTTTGGCCCCATGTGACCCCATGTGACCAAGGATCCGATTCCCCCCTCATCGGCCCCTACTTACCTTTTGGATGTCGTTGCTGCCTGCTGCGGCGAGATCCGGCTGCTTCAGGGCCCTGATCCTCTGCCCCCCATCAGCTTAGCCGGCTGTAGATGACAGTACAGCCTTAGCCATGCTCTTGAGTGAAGTCTTGCGGGATTTCAGGCGGCTCCATTGCATCCCATTCATGGGCACTGCACAGGCACGAGATTGCGGGTCCTACGCACTGCCTGTTGGAATGCAAGATGACGCCGCCCGTCGGAGAGTCGCCCGGAATCCGAGGAACCCAGAAGATGGATCCCCCGGCGAGGTGAATAAACATTGCCCAAAGGTAAAAAAGGAGTGGGGGGCAGCAGATCGGTGAGGTTTGAGGGAGGTTTTAACCTCCGCCGATGTTCCTCTTTAATCAGGCACTACACTACAGCCAACCCATTATTTTTTCTGAACCCAAACCATATGTCATAGAACCAGGACTGTTCCTCTTGTTTCCCAGCAGAGGGTGCCAAGGTTTCCCGTGCGCTTGAATTTGTGTACTAGATAGAGTAGTGGCAGTAGCAGCACAATCTATTGTTGTGGCGCGATTATGCGCGGGCATATGTGTGGCGTAGGATCCAACAGATTGCATGCATGTGCAATTATGCGCGTGTACGCGCATTGCAAATGCGCAAAACTGTGTGCGATTGTGCGCATGTGCAGGGGCCTTTAAATACCACCGAGCCCTGACCTGCATTGCCAGTTGGTCTTCTCTCCTGCCTGCTCCTGTGTTCCAGTCCTCCATTCCTGTGTATCGAACCGGCTTGATTCTGACTACGCTCCTGTTCTCCTGACGAGTTTGGTTTGTTTTTGACCTCGATCCAGTTCTGCCTGTCCATGACCTCGGCTTGTTACATCTTTGATCCAGTTCTGCCTGCCCATGACCTCGGCTTGTTACATCTTCAATTCAGTTCTGCCTGCCCATGACCTCGGCTTGTTACATCTTTGATCCAGTTCTGCCTGCCCATGACCTCGGCTTGTTACATCTTCGATCCAGTTCTGCCTGCCCATGACCTCGGCTTGTTTACAACCTCGATCCAGTCCTGCCTGCCCACGACCTTGGCTTGTTACAACCTCGATCCAGTTCTGCCTGCCCATGACCTCGACTTGTTTACAACCTCGATCTAGTTCTGCCTGCCCATGACCTCGGCTTGTTACATCTTCGATCCAGTTCTGCCTGCCCACGACCTCGGCTTGTTACAACCTCGATCCAGTTCTGCCTGCCCACAACCTCGGCTTCTTACGACTTCGATCCAGTTCTGCCCGCCACGACTTCAGCTCGTCCCACGTCTCCAGTCCAGCTCTGGTCTGTCCTCTACTCAGAACTTGGCAATACCCACTCCTAGGTTGCCTGACCTGGGGTCTTCCTGCAGCCTGGCCTATCCTCACCTTTAGGGGCTCTAGTGAAAACCAGGTTGCTTCCAGGCTCGAGAGATGAGTCGGTTCTTAGTCTCTGCAAACAGGGGTCATACCCGGTAGTCTAATAACATGTCGTTTAACCAAAAGGACGACCAACCAGTATGCAGGTAAGCTGGTGCTCTACTCGAATCTGTACCACTGAGGGACCACGGGCTTGGGTATATGATCAGCCATGCAGCCCTGGTCTCTGCTTAGTAGATAAGTCTCCCGATACGTGCCGCAGCACTGGCTAGATATTTTCATTGCTAATACAGTGACTGATGAGATCTGACTTAAAGCGGGAGAGAAATGTGCAGCCTAAGCAGCGGCCTGGCATTTGGCACAGCAGTATTTTCCCTGTGATAGCATTTATGTGAATTCCTTTCATTTAATCACAGATTCTATTGCATTGGAATACAAGATGGTGATTGATGCGCTCCGTGCACTCGGGTGGCCGCTTCCTCTAAAACGCTTCGAGATTTATTGCCAACTATGAGGCTGGTTGTTAAGTACTGCTTTAGAATACTGTGAAAAATAGTCTGTGGCCCAACCAGTCCCATCCATGGATAGCTCAATCCTGCCTCTGATGACAACTTAAAGGAGATTTTCACCTTCGGATTACTATTGAAATATATCATGAGCAACTCTGCCAGTCACTCAGCGGTCTCTTTTTTAAAGTGGACCAAAACCCAGGATTTTGACTATGCTGGGTTTTGGTCCTTTTTCCCAGGGCACCCCAATCGGAGATGCCCCGCTGTGTGAAACCCCCCAGGTCACCCGAACAAACTCACCTCTTCCCGATCCTATGACGCATGGGAGGCCGCTCATCCAATCAGCGCACTCGGATCCACCCGAACCCCTTCATCCAGGAGCTCGTCTAATACGAGCGGATAGGAGCGCATTGATGGCAGCATCCCTTGCTACCCTATAACAGGCAGCGCGCCCTGCCGGTCATTCACAAATGCCTGTTGCTGGCGCGCACCCTGCTAGAGGAATGGGGGGATGCGGTCGCTGCTCGCAAATGCGCCATTGGACCGGAAAAGAAGGTGAGTTTATGGGCGACCTGGGGGATTTCACACAACGGGGCATCCACATTCGGGCTGGGAGGGGGGGGGGGACTCAATCAGAATATATAGATTCCCGGGCTAATCTCTGTGAGTTTTGGTCCACTTTAAACCTGGGATTTTTTGGGGGGGAAACTCTATTTTGGGTTTCCCACTGTGGGAAACCTCCAAGACCGCCCAGTAAAACTCAGCTGTTCTGAGTCCTAGGACGAATGTTACATAGTTACATAGTTAATACGGTTAAAATAAGACATATGTCCATCAAGTTCAACCAAGGGTGTCGGGGTAGCAACTGCTACACAGACCCAAGTGTTTGTGTCAGCGAGTGCCGACCCGAGAGGCAGTGGCGACTCTGGAAGTCAGAGTGGGGACAGCGGACAGGGTTCATTTACCTTGCCCATCCGCCTGCCAATCCTCCATCAGCTGGTCCCCCGGTGGCCACAGTGCGGATGCAAGACTCATGTAAGTTCTTCACTTTTTTTTTTTTTTTTTTTTTTTTACATTCATTCGATAAAATGCATTGACACTTCCCCCCACTTTTAGGAAATAGTGCGTCTTATAGGGTGAAAGGTGTGTGTGTGTATATATATATATCCCACAGTGCATCCCCACTTTACCTTTAGCTGAGCACTTACTTGCACCGTTTAATATATGGTTCTTTGGGAAAATGTGTTTAGTTTAGTTATTTTTGGTAGTGATCTGGATCAATAAGCATTTAGATGTCAGTTGGATAATTGGGCCCCCTGTGAGCTGTTTTTTTGAGATAGGAAAGCATTGCACTTAATTTTATTATTTTGGCCCTTTGTCTGAATGTTAATGTTTTTTGTTTATTTTTAACCTTGTATGTATTGTCTTATTACGATTCTTCTAATGAAATAAAAACATTTTTACATTTGTATCATAATAAACAGTTGTGCAGCATTCTATGTGGGGCATCCCACGTTTGTTTTGGTTGGTATATTACTGTTTGCCAGCACACACTGTTTCATGTTTAAGGCTGTGCACTGTAGACCTATCAAGTACCCTTGATGTTTCTGAATGGCTGGCCTGGGTATGCAGAGAGGCGGGGGTGCGGCCAGTAGCCCAAGCACAATTCAGTTCTCCTAGCCGATCTGACATCAGGTCAGGAGCATGAGCGATGATGCTGCACTAAAGAGGAACAACAACGGAAGAGTGAAAATCTTGGGTGCTGTTCCTTTTTAAACTAAGCATCCAGTTGAATGCGACCTCAACTAGTTAAATGGGAGGGGGGAGCTCTGCATACTGGTGCTAAAGGCATGAGCTCCCACTCCAGGACATGCCTACCTATGGCCACCAGAACACAGTCCTACATGACCACACCTGCCTGACAGGAACCCCATGAGCATCACTGGCCACAGAGTTCACAAGTGGTGAGAAACTGCAGGGAACATGGAAGTTGTAAGAAGGTTCCAGAGGAATAAAATATTTATGATCTCAATAATGAAATATTAAATCACTAATATTACTGATAAATAGGTAACTTGGATGAATGTGGAATCCGTGGATGTTTACCTGCCATGTATCGTGATTCTGATCTGGGCCTGGCTGATTCAAAGAGAATCATACACATATAACATGTATACATGTCCATATAATATAAAGGTTATTTCTGTCAATTGAATTCGTTTTCAGACCTCATGGAAGCAGTTCATATACAGACCTAAAGAATGTCTGGGTATATCTGAGTTCCTCTCAGTAATAACTTGATGTATGGGTTTTTTAAATCATTTAACTTGAACCATCTGTTTTGTGTAGGCATGGTGTTACATGACTGCTTCTTGTAACAGGAAGACTAAGGGGCAGTTGGGGGAGGAGAAATTAAGGTCTGACCAGAGAATTATATTTAAGCAGGAAACGTGGGGGAAGGGCCTCTCTTCTCTCTGCTTCCGTCTGACAGGAGACATAAAGGACTGCCATGCAGGCAGTATGGCGGGGGCTGGGCAGAGAACAAAAGGCCCTGGTTGAATTAGCTTGAGAGAGATTGCTGCCTTTTTGTATGGACACTCTGTTTACATCCTGGACATTGCAACTTACATCATTTTTACACCGTTCATATTAGTACTTTTTCTGTAATGTAACCGGCTTTATTTTAATTAAATCCACTCATCGATTTTTGGTTTCGGCCCAATACTTCTTCCTTGAATCACCATAGCTGAGATTATATCTGGATGGCCCAATAGTTCTTGTTAAAGTTAAAACAAGGAACTAACTTCTTACAGAAGTACTGTAGAATTGGGGGCCAGTATGCAGATGCCCCCCTCCTCCCTCTGCTTATTGTAGGGACCTTCCAGTCCTATTCAGATGGCTGCAAAGGCAAACCCCCAACCCTCTCCCAGTCCTATTGGAAAGATTAAATTGACTGTACACGCCTCTGGAATTCCTTCCACCTTTAGGTGATTGAGCACAGTGATTGGGGGGGACTTACAAGCTCTAAACGTTGGCAGAAGACTAAACATTGACTTGAAGTCACAGGAGAGGGACAGCTTCTGCTTTGGGATTGGGCTAAATATTGCGCATTCTTCTTCTAGAGCAAGGTGAGTATACAAGGTTTCTCAGCTTTGGTTTCTGGACCCCATTCTTGGACCGCTTCTACAGCTCTGACTTGGCTTGTTCTTCTGCCTGTTACCCATTTATGAGCCTGAGCTGCCCAAGGTGTTTCCATAGCCCAGTCCATCCCCGCCATCAGGGGCTCTGGGGAAAATCAGGACTTCTAGTGGCAGGAATGTACCTGCTATCAGGAAGCTGCCGGTTTGTCTTCTGACTTGACTTCCATGAACTTTGTCCCTGAGAGCTCTTTTTACAAGTTCATTTCTCATCCTTGGCTTCTGGAGCCTCTTTCGGACTGTGGACTCATTTGTATCTGTGCTGCCTGCCGCCAACTTCTGTCTGTTACTCGTCTGTCTAGTTTTCCTAGAACATAAACTGCCTACTCTAAAATTGTGCTGTGTTTTCCATGGTCCCATACCCAAGACCCAGGCATTTAGTTCTCCAAGGTGGACAGCTAATCTTCTTGTCCAACAACCTGAACTGTCCACCCTGAACTTTGGTTTGGCTGAGCTTTCTGTGGTTTCACACCCAAGACCCTGATATCTAGTTCTCCCAGCTGATGGTGGTTCTACAAACTAGTCTAACATCATTATGGGCTATGGAGAAACCCAAGACTCCTTGTAATGCCCAGTGTGTCAGGTGGTTCTTCATAAATTGGGCTCTACAGGTTCCTGAACCTGATACGTACATATCATCATAAATGTGTAAAGCCCTTGCTAAGCCTCAATAGTTATTCTCTGCTGTATCAGACTTTGTTTAAAGTGGACCTTACATTGCTACCCCTTAAAAGAGTACCTTTTGCCAATTTTCACTGATTCTACTCTAATTCCAGAAAATGCCGCCTGTTTTAGTTGTAAAGCTTTGCCTCCTCCATTTATTGCCTCTGCTATGTGTGGCAATGTTGTCATTGCCACATCCATGCAATGACTGATCACTTGCCATCTCACAGAGAGGGACAGCAAAAATATCAGTGTTCTAGGACAATTTGCAAATCAAAAATATCCATTTCTAGTTCTACCCCCTAAGGAAGGGAGTGTCGACAGGGGCTTTGGACAAATGTATTTCACTAGTTCAGTGGGTTTTGGGATGCTTTAAAGTGTACCAAAACCCACATTTTTAACTAGCATTCCCTGAATTACTCCCCCCATGAGAAGTACCTTTTGCCAATTTGCACTGCTCCTACTTCACTCTAATCCCTTATAATGGCATCTGTTTTAGCTGTCAAGCTCTGCCTCCTCCATTTATTTCTACTGTTGTGTGTGGCAATGATGTCATTGCCACACCGATGTAATGACTGATTGCCTGCCAACTTACAGAGAGGGACATAAAAAAAAATCAGTGTTCCAGGATAATTCAAAAAGTGACAATATCCATTTCTATTTCTACACCCTAAGAGGGGAGTATTGGCAGGGGCCAAATTTATTTTACAAGCTCAATGGGTTTTGGTCCACTTTAAGACCTTTTGAATGGTTGTCTGATCAGAACGGCATGTCGCACCACACGCGCACCATTAACAACATTTGGCATTGTGTAATCAGCGACACATGTGAACTGCTGCCACAAGATACAAAATGATATCGCAGCGTATCGCTGATACTACTATTGCAACACAATGAGGTTGAACAAATCTGTGTCTCTGACTGCCACTGTGGGGCAGGGATGGGACATAGCGTTTAACCAAGCTTTATGAGTAACAAGACAATTTGGGCAACCGGACAAGGTTTCCAAATTCTAAATTCAGAGCTCTAGAGCATCAGTTATTATTTTTAGATTTAATTAGAAAAACATAATAGTTGGAAAAATAGAGAACACCCGTGCGGTATGAATTAAAATAGAAATTTACAAAAGATATTATAAAGAGAAAATACTATAAATAGTCAAATGAAAATGTAAAACAAGTGGGAAAGGGTATACTTATGTCTGGGGTGATTTGCGAGACAAAGTTCTGATTTAAAGAGTTGGATCCTTGTGGGTTTAAAGTCTGATGGACAAGATGAAGGTCTCTGGATGCAATGTGCAGGACACGCTATGAAATTAATAACTGCTTTGTTGTGGAATAAGCCCTAGATCAGTAATGAAAGCCTCTGGCCATCTACCTCATTTATACCCAGGAGATATCCCTGGCCCCCTGCATTAGGGCTGTAGGGAGGTGGCTAGCTAGGTGCTGTGTCTTGAGCCTATAAGCTGGCTATGGGCCTTATGGATACGCTGATTCTGATAACCAGGTCAGAGATATGATTTTGAGGACCAAGAGGTGTGCGGGAGGAGAAAGGACACAAACAAAACATCATTAAAGTGGACCAACACCCAGGATTTTGACTATCCTGGGTTTTGGTCCACTTCGGCTGTGTGAAACCCCCCAGAAACCCCCAAAAACTCACCTCTCAACGCTCCCACGTGAACGCCGCAGCCAATC
Source organism: Gastrophryne carolinensis (assembly GCA_027917425.1). Classification (NCBI taxonomy): domain Eukaryota; kingdom Metazoa; phylum Chordata; class Amphibia; order Anura; family Microhylidae; genus Gastrophryne; species Gastrophryne carolinensis. Next base: position 15,949,843 of record CM051239.1, on the reverse strand, counting down.
CCCGCCAACGTCCAGGCGGGGATCAGGAACGTCCAACTCTCGGCGCGCGCGCGCCCCCGCCGGCCATCCACAGAGGGCCGGCGCGGGCGCGCGGGAGGCGGCGGCGGCGGATCAGGTAAGATGTTTTTGGGGTTTCTGGGGGGTTTCACCCCGCGGGACATCCCGATCTCGGATGTCCCGCGGGGTGGGAGGTGATCGGCCCGGGAATCTTATAGATTTCCGGGCCGATCACCCCTGGGTGTTGGTCCTCTTTAATGTACCTAGAATTCCTTGAGTCACTTATTTGAATTTTAGCCGCCTCTAGAGAAATCACGTGGGCAGATTTCATATCATTGGGTAGCTTATGGTCTAGGCCTTAAAATAAGTTTATGGGGGAGTACTGTACGATTTATATTTTTAAAGGTATTAGATAAAATATAGTACTTTAGGCAGAAAACTGCATGGTAAACATTAATTTGCCTGCCTGCTGTGTGAGAAGAAATATGCCTGCCAGGGGGCCTTCCCTGTGTTTGCCACAGTTTTCTTCCAGGTTTGTTAGCACCTACAAGTAAATGAGCAGTCCACTTTTAAGTGCAGATTACCTGTTGCAGGACAGATGCAATCTTTTAATAATGCACAGTGCAGTTTCTAAGCAAAATGGTATTCAGCGCTTCTCGTCACCCATCCTATGATGCTGCTGTCCCATACTGGTATGTGCCATGCTGTGCCTCTAACCTGGCAACAGTGTCCCCTCCCTCTGACTGAGCCCAATATTGGGAGGATGAGGGCACTGCCTTCACCACTGACAGGGATCCTGATTCATCTGCAGAAAACAGGATGGCTGGTATAAAGTTGCCCCCAATGGCCTTGGTGCCAAGGGTGATCGCCCTGCTTGCCCTCCCTCCCTGATAGTGCTAATAGTGGTCATTGTATTTTACCTCCGCATTTTTCCATCAGTGAACAACATGCTTTCAAGAACACACCAGTGAATAAACCTTATTTTAGTTAAAACACACAATTGAGGGGCAGTGAAGTGCACATGTGTCAACTTAGCACCCAGGGAGCAATTAGGGGTTAGGTGACTTGCACGTCGGGTATGAACCATGGCCAGGAATCAAACCTACTGTGGGGACAGGACTATATGGGGCAAAGACAAATATGTGTACCCTGCAATGCTGATTCTGGCACGCGCATTACTTTATATTGCACTGCTAGGTGCCAGGGAGCACAGTTATGACACTGGCAGGGAGACTAAGCAATACAGGGCAGTGGTCTGAAAATCTTGCGTCGAGGTCCGCAGTTGGACCTCGGTCTGCCAGTTGAGCACCGCTGCTCTAGGTCATGACTAGGTCTTTTGATGGGGCATATTGATGGACTTGATGGACTTGATGGACTTGATGGACTTGATGGACTTGTATCAAAGCTCCCTGCAGAGGAAATTAATCTTGTGGGCTCGCAAGAGCAATTTATGCTGAGGCTTAGCAAAAGTAAAAAAACACAAAAGTAACATACTGAATAAATAACAAACTCATAGAACTGATGCAATTCAAACCAAAAACAATGTGTTAGTCTTGGATATCCTGTACTGGGAAGGAATAAGCAATTATATAGGGGAAGTTAGGAAAGAAAGTGACAGTGGGTGTAGACATGAAAATGGGGGTGCAGGGGGGCACATCTAGCAGGAATAAGGGCAATATACAAAATTACCATAAGCATTTGAATGCATGCTTTCAAATGCTAAAAGCTTGACATATAAAATGGATGAACTAAAACTGATAATAACAGAAGAACAATATGACATAGTTGGGGTAACCAAGACATGGCTGGATGAAAGCTATGACTGGGCAGTAAACCTACAGGGTTACTGTGTGTTTAGGAGGGACTGTAAAAACTGCAAAGGGGATGGAGTCTGCTTAATTGTAAAATCCTATCTACAGCGCGCTCTGCGGGAGGATATATGTGAGGGGAATGACCATCCAAAATCAGTTATTATAGGGGGGGCTTTAAATACCCAGATAAAGACTGGGACGCAGAAACCTGTGGATCTCATAAAGGTAAACTTTTTTTTGTCTAAAACAAAAGATGGCTACCTTTCCCAACAAGCCCAAGCTCAAAAGAGGGGGAGGGCCATATTGGACTTAATACAAACCAATGTACCAAAGTAACAAAGGTACAGGTTGCGGGACACCTTGGAAACAGTGATCATAATATCATTATTTTCAACTTACCTTTCACTAGGGTGCCTTATAATGGAGCCACAATAATGCGGAACTTCAGAAAGGCAAAGTTTGACCGGCTTAGAGATTCCCTAAATTGCACTGACTGTGAAAATGTTACAAAACTATAAAGAAGAAAATAAACTGTAATGTAAACAACAGACAAAGACAGCAAAGCTGGAGAAGGAAAGACAGATCACCAGGGAGAGTAAAACTAACCCCAAAATGTTCTTTAGCTATATAAACAGTAAAAGATACAAAGCTGAGGATATGGCCCCCCTGAAAATCAAGAAGCCTATAGATGGGAATAAGGAGAAAGCTAATTTACTAAACATCTTCTTTGCTTCCACATACACAAAAGTATGTGAAATGCCGAGTGAAATGCAGAGCAATAACCCAAACTTCCCATTAAATGTCACTTGTCTAACCAAGGAAAAAGTGCAGCGCTATTTCAAGCAGATAAACATCGATAAATCCCTGGGACTAGATGGCATACATCCCCGTGTTATAACCCTTTCGCTGCCAGCCTACCTGGAGTTTTTGTCACACTCTGTTGCCAGACCATTTTGCACTATTTTGCGCTCCCCATGTTCAAATGTGATTTTTGAAGGGATTTCCCAGGAAAATGATATATTGTTTTTTTCAGCACAGTCTGGGCTTTAACATGAAATGTTCACACACCAGAACCAAAGTGCTAGAGTTTAGGAAGACAAACTTCAAGGAAATGGCGGAGTATGTAGAAAGAAAATTAGGTGAGTGGAACAGAGTAGCAGAAGCGAGGGCCCAGTGGTCACTATTAAAAATGGCCATCTTAAAGGCAACTAAGCAATATGTGAAACAAACTAGTAAGAATAAAAGGAAGAAGAAACCATTATGGTTTACTAGGGAAGTCAGCACTATCATAAAAGATAAGAAGTCTGCCTATAAGAAGTATAAAGTAAGTGGAAGTGTAGCTGACAGAGAGGCGTATAAAATTAAACAGAAGGAAGCAAAACTGATTATAAGGACTGCTAAAGGGCAAAAAGAGGAAGAAATGGGCAAATCTATGAGGGGAGATAAAACCTGTTTCCGATATATTGGTGACAGAAAGAAGAAAAACAATGCAGTCTCAAAAATTAGAAATAGGGAAAATAAATATATTGATGGAGATAAGGCTGTGGCTGACCATCTGAATAGCTACTTTTGTTCGGTATTTTCAGATAGTAGCAGGCATGGCCATAGCACAGCATCCAGCTGGGAGGGCACAGCTCCGGAGTTTCTGGAGGCTGATGTCCTATCCGAGCTGGCACATCTAAAGGTAAGTAAGGCGATGGGTCCAGATGGAATTCACCCCAGAGTTCTAAGGGAACTTAGGTTTGTGATTGCAGCCCCTCTTACTGATTTACTTAACCATTCCCTTTCAACTGGTGAGGTTCCAGATGATCGGAGAATGGCCAATGTCGTACCAATCCATAAAAAGGGGAGTAGAGAAGAAGCCAGTAATTACAGGCCAGTTAGTTTAACATCTATAGTGGTCAAATTAATGGAAACACTCTTAAAAAAACAGATAATTTCCCATCTAAAAATTAATGACTTATTGGACCCAAAACAGCTCGGCTTTACTGAGGGCAGATCATGTCAGACTAATCTTCTTGATTTCTTTGACAATGCCACTAAAGTGTTAGATGAAGGTGGTGCTGTGGATATCGCCTATCTGGATTTTAGCAAAGCCTTTGACACTGTACCACATAAGGAGCTCATAGATAAGTTATTGAAGGTAGGACTCAATCCCTGGATAGTTCAGTGGATTTCCAGTTGGCTGAGGGATCGGTATCAGAGTGTTGTTGTAAATGGCGTGCAATCTGAACAAAGGCGAGTTACAAGTGGTGTGCCGCAAGGCTCTGTCCTGGGCCCCATTCTTTTTAATATATTTGTAAGTGACATAGAAGAAGGCCTGGTAGGAAAAGTTTGTCTGTTTGCTGATGATACAAAGGTTAGTAATAGGGTGGATATTCCTGGAGGTGTCTGCAACATGGAAAATGATTTAGCTTTACTGGATAGATGGTCAAAACTGTGGAAACTAGAGTTTAATGTCTCTAAATGTAAAATCCTGCACTTGGGTAGAAGGAATCCCTGCTCTGAGCACCGTATGGGAAGCACTGTGTTAGCCAGGACCTCGGAGGAGAGAGATTTAGGGGTACTGATTACTGATAGCTGCAAGATGAGTGGACAGTGTAGCCAGGCAGTGGGAAAAGCAAGCAGGATGCTCAGCTGCATAGCCCGAGGCATCACCAGTAGGAAGAGGGAGGTTGTGATGCCGCTGTATAGAGCCCTGGTGAGGCCACAGCTAGAATACTGTGTGCAGTTCTGGAGACCTTACCTGCAAAAAGACATTATTCAAATAGAACGTGTCCAAAGGCGGGCAACGAAAATGGTGGAAGGACTTAAACTTAAAACTTATCAGGAGAGACTTAAAGAACTTAATTTGTACAGTCTGGAGGAAATAAGGGAGAGGGGGGACATGATTGAGACCTTTAAATATGTGAAAGGATTGAATAAGGTTCAGGAGGGAAGTGTTTTTAAGAAGAAGCTTAATGATAGAACAAGGGGGCACAACCTGAAGCTAGTCGGGGGGAAGATCAGGAGCAATGTTAGAAAATATTATTTTACAGAAAGAGTAGTAGATGCCGGGTACAAACTTCCAGCAGAGGTAGTTGAAAAATCAACAGTCACTAAATTTAAACATGTCTGGGATAAGCACACATCTATCCTAAGATAAAGAGAACATACAGTATACACATAAGGGCAGACTAGATGGACCGTATGGTCTCCTTCTGCCGTCAACCTTCTATGTTTCTGTGAAATGTGTTGTTTGTCATTTTTAGGTGTATTCTCAATATGTAAAAAAAAAATGTAAAAAAATCTATTTTTTACTATTTGTAGTTTTTTTTGTAATAAAAAATGTAAGTTTGTCAAAAAAATCTTATTGCGTGTGAAATCCCAATTTCTCCCAGTTACAGCGGTACCACATATGTATAGGTAAGACACCCTTTCCTGCCCAGGAGACTCCCCCAAACTGAAACAGCGCTTTAGGGGATTTTCAGATAAAATACAACTATGCTATGCGCTATGCGCACCTTGAAGTTTTTCCAGAAAAACAACCCGTTACATTTGAAATACCCCCAACAAACTGTATATTCTATGGAAGTACACACCTCAAGCTTTCTAGGTGTACCAGGCTTGTTAATGTGGCCACAGTTTTCTGGAAGTAATCCCTCAATGTAATCTTTGGTTGCAAAGAGTTTCCCTAAAAAAAGGATAAAAAAGCAGAATCAAAGCCACGTTTTCCTAAAAAAAACTATATACAAACAAGAAAAATCAAGTAAAATCTGAAAAAGCAACATCGCCCAAACAGAACGATACCCAACATGCATAGCTACTGTCAAGGGAAGAGTTGCCAAACACCCCAAAGTAAAGCATGTGCGTAACAGTAATTTTACTTGAAAATTGCAAGACAAAGTGCGCACCTTGCGTTATTTCAACCAAAACAACCCTTTACATTTGGAATATCCCCCATAAACCCTATATTCCCTGAAAGTACACATGTTAAGCTTTCTAAGCGTACCCAGCTTGTTGTAGTGGGCTCATCTTTCTGGAACTATTCCCTCAAAGAATTCTTTGGTTGCGCAGGGTTTCCTTAAAAAATGTATAAAAAAGCTGAATAAAAAACACATTTTCCTAAAATATAAATATACAAACAAGAAAAAACAAGCTAAATCTGAAAGCGCAAGGTCCAATCAGCGCAAACAGAACAATACCCAACATGCATAGCTACTTTTAACCCTTTTAATTGACAGCCTACTTGAGATTTTGTCACCCAAAGGGGCGGGGCTTAGTGGCAAGATGGCGGCGCCCGTCGAGGAGGACAGGGAGAGGGCCTTTCAGGCCCTCTCCTGAAGCTGGAGAGCTGGGGGGGGGGGGGCAATCGGAGGCCCCCCTGGTGAAGAAGAGACCCTGTGGGAGCGATCAAGCATTGAGGTAAGTAAATGTCATTTTTATTTATTCTTTTTTTACATGTATTTCGGCAGCTGCTGAAGGGGGGGGCTATTCTGGGTGCTCCCCTGCACCCAGGGGGGCCTGGGTGGGGGATCAAAGCCCCCCAGATGAAGAGGAGACCCGGCCGGATCAAACAAGGTCAGGTGAGTGTCTCTGTTATTTTACTTTTACTGTAGCAGGGGGAGAAGTCACGTGCTTGGCACTTAAGTGGAATGGAAGCGAGCACGTAGAATCTACGTGCTTCGCACTGAAAGGGTTAAGTGAATTATATACAGTAACAGACAAGCTATTATTTCTAATATTTGTAGATTCAATAATTACGGGGGCTGTTCTGAGGGATTGGCGCTTAGCAAATGTGGTGCCAATAGTCAAAAAGGGGTCCAAGGTGGAACCTGGGAACTACAGACTGGTAAGTTTAACATCTGTGGTGGGCAAGCTGTTTGAAGGTTTTTTAAGGGAGTATCTCCGTGAAAACGACCTTATTACTCCATATCAGCAGACAAACCTTATCAACTTTTATGAGGAGGTAAGTTTAAGATTCGATTGGGGAGGACATTGGATATTGGATAGCTTGACTTTTCTGATGCATTTGATACTGTGCCACATAAAAGAATGGTACAAAAGATGAGAATGTGTGGACTGGGGGAAAACGTGTGCACATGGGTGAGAAATTGGCTTAATGATGGATGGTTATCAATGGTACACACTCAGATTGGGTCACCGTTACTAGCAGAGTATATATATATTAATGACATAGGGTACGGATTCAACAGTAAAGTCTCAATCTTTGCAAATATTACTTATCATGGACAACTCACCTTCAAGCCGGTCCCGCTGAGTCTGCAGGCGGCGCGGGCTCTGGCGGCTGTCCGCCTCCCTCCCCGCCCGGCGGCCGCGTCTCCGTTTGGCGGTGTCGGAGCGAGCGGGGCCAAGCGGACACGCCCCCTCACCACGTCAACACCTCTCCTCACTGACAGTCCATGCTCGCGCATGCGTGCAAGCATGGCTGTCTTACGACCTCCGGCGGCTTCATTAAAGGGCCAATGAGCCCTGAGTTTAGTACGCCAATTGGCCAGTAGGTTGGGCGAAAAACGCCCTTTAGAGTGTTATTGGGCAATAAGCCCTAGGATCCAGAGTGCACCAATCACCATACTCCTTCCCAGCCAATCCCATCAGTTCCCTTCTAATAATGCTTGGTTCCCCACAGTTGTTCCTTGCCCGTGATAGCGTGCTGCTGGGTGTGATTAACTATATCTGTACTTTCCCGTTATTGATCTTGCTGTGTATTGACCATCCCGTGATTGCCGCCTGGACTGACCATTGCCTGTTTCCGACTACGATTTTGCCTGCTCCCTTGTACTGCGTACCCGTGACCTCCTGGATTGACCCTTGGGTTTGACTACTCTTCCATCTCATTCTCTGGTGCCGCGCTTGATTGGACTGATCTCCCGTGTATGACCCCTGCTTGCCCGACTTCGCCCAGTCTCGTTCCTGGTTCATCCGCCTTCCTCCCCGTAAGTCCGCATCCTTTGTGCTACCAAGTCCTGGGGGCAACCGTGCCCGGTGAGGCATGTAAAGCGTCCCGGCAGACGGGGGCTTGACTATAGGTGAAGCTAGCAGCGGAGATTGGGGCTTGCGGACTTACTCAGAAAGCGGGTGTTCCACGGTACCTGACTTTACTAAGCTGTGTAAAGTAATTAACACAAAAGAGGACAACAGGCAGCTACAGACAGATTTTGATAAATTGGAATCATGGGCATTTAAATGGCAAATAAAGTTTAACACAGATAGATGTAAGGCTATACACATGATAAGGAGAAATATGTGCCATGATTACACACTAAAGAAATGCTTAGTAAAACAACAATGGAAATGGACCTAGGGGTTTTAGTTAACAATAAATTTAACTGTAGTAATCAATGCCAGGCAGCAGCTGCCAAAGCAAACAGGATAATGGGGTGCATCAAGAGCATGACCTGAGCTTCATTTTACCCCTGTACAAGTCACTGGTCAGACTCCATATGGAATATAAATACGCATTCAAAGGAGGGTAACTAAGGTAATAAATGGAGTGTGGGAACTAGAGGACCCTAAAAGATTAGGCTTATTTAGTTTGGAAAAAAGATGCCTGAGGGGTGATCTAAAACTATGTATAAATATATTCAGGGTCAATTCAAAGATCTGTCCTACAATCTATTTATACTCCAGTGTGTAACCATAACTCAAGGGCATCCACTAAGGTTAGAGGAAACGTGTTTTCGCCACTGACATAGGCGGGGATTCTTCTCTGTAAGAGCAGTGAGACTATGGAACTCGCTGCCAGATGAGGTAGTTATGATGGATACACTAAAAGAGTTAAAGAGTGGCCCAGATGTCTTCCTGGCATGTAATAACATTTCTAGCTATGGCTGATAGTCCACTGGAAGGAGATAAACAGGCTGAACTGGATGGACTAAAGTCTTTATTTAGCCTTATCAATATAAACAACAACGGTCCCATTAAACCAAAAAAAAAAAATCTCACCACCCGCGCGTTCCGTGGGAACAAAGTTCACTTTCTCAAGGCACCAGATGGTTTTGGCATGTTCATTTGAGATTAAGTAGATATGTTTTGCAAATGTAATATTTATAACTTTGCTCTGCATTACTGCACTTTTTTGCACTAGCACTTCAGATTAGACACAGGATATTTTTTGGTAGCAATAAAATTATTTGATCATGTATATATGGTATGAACTTTGGAAATTGTTATGAGAGTTCCTTGCTGTGGTCGGGTTTGTGTATAAATGTTTTTAAGATTGTGATTGTATTGAGTTTATGTATATGTCAGTGAGTTTATGTATATGTTTGTAGTTTTTTTTAATATACTAATGAATTAAAAATGGCTTCCGCCGCCCACTGACAGCGCAGCCGGCCTCCCCGCTCCCACCAAGCCCTGAAATGGAAAAAAAAATGCCAGCATGGTGGGAGCGGGGAGGCCGGCTGCGCTGCCAGCGGGCAGCGGAAGCTCGCTGACAGCGCAGCCGGCCTCCCCGCTCCCACTATACAGCAAACACTTACCGGCATGGTGGGAGCGGGTAGGCCGGCTGCGCTGTCAGCTGTCATCAGAGGACGCGTCATCAGAGGAAGCCGGCTTCCTCTGATGACGCGTCCTCTGATGACAGCTGACAGCGCAGCCGGCCTCCCTGCTCCCACCATGCCGGTAAGTGTTTGCTGAAAAAAAAAATGCCGGCATGGTGGGAGCGGGGAGGCCGGCTGCGCTGTCAGCGGGCGGTGGAAGCCGGCTTCCGCCACCCGCTGACAGCGCAGCCGGTCTTCCCGCTCCCACCAAGCCGGCATTTTTTTTTTTACATTTCAGGGAAAATTCGGTCAGCATGAACCACTAAAAATTCAGGTTCGTGCTGAATCGAATTTTCCCTGAAATTCGGAGCGAATTCAGGTTCGTTACAACCGATTCGCTCATCCCTAGGTCCAGGGATTGGCACATTTGTTTTTCCTCAGGTTGATGATAATTGGGAGTGGTGCTAGACATTGCACATTGTGCAAAAGGTTTCTTTACTCTTTATTCAGCTTTACATACTATGTTACTGTCGTAATGGTGGCCTTGGGTCAATGCCTGGGGCTCAGAGGAGACTCCTCTGCTGCTCTGGTCGGCCAGTCTGACACTGATTGTATGTGCAGATTGGCTCACTCATGACAGCTCTGTGCTGGCAAAGTGTCGCTGTGATAATGAATTGCCATTTTCACCTAAGGAATCTAATTATCATTATGAGTTCTTCCAGCGAGTTGATAGCAAAATAGAGAGATAAAGAAATGAAGGGGAAATGGCAGATCCATGTTGCAAGGCAGTAAGTAATGATACACAAAGGTCCCTTCATTAGACACTCATAATGCTCTTCCAGACAGTGTAATGAGCCACAAGACCACCGGCTGGGTTGGCTCAGCCCCTCGGCAAACCATCAGGAAGACAGATACTAAATGTTCCTTTATCATCAAGCCGAATCAATGTTTGCTTGCAAAATACCCATCCGAGTCCGATCACCAGGAAGAGATTATTATAACTTACCAATCGGGATTCTTTAAAATAACTGACTTCACAGGTATCGGTGGCAGCTGATGACATTCTTATTGAAAATTGAGGATAATAATATTGTGAACATGTGCCACGTTTCTTTAATGTCTCGCACATGATCCTTTTCATGCTTCTATTTAGTCAGAGCAGTGTAACACATAGGTAATCATGGGTGTCAACCAGCTAACATCATGACAAACAAACCTTTAAAGACTCCCGGCGTGATCCTACACAAGGCTGTATTTTATGTCAGGTAAACATGTCGCAATTATTTAATTATCTGCAGGGCAGGAATTTCACCACTTGTGGGCCTCGCCCACTGATGTGCAATCCTATTAGGCAAATCTGATAGGCCGCTGGTAGTCAGGTGTGGTAGCATGAAATAGCAGGTGCTTTTATGCTTTCCAGATGGGGTAAGCCGCAGCAGGTTATCTCAAAATTTAGGTTTGGCCCCAGAGTCAGTTTTTCTGGCTAGCCCATGATGCCCTAGTCTAACATTGGCCTACACCACAAGTTACCACAGGGCATCTATCAGCAGCACACAAGCAATAGCTTGCAGGGGTGCACCTAGCCTATCTGCTAGGTAAACTATAGAAAGATCCCCCCCCTCCCTCCCTCCACGAGGACATGCAGCAACATAGAGGGCTTGCTTTGAGTGAGTTAAAAAAAAAAGCAGGCACAGTGGTGGTAAGTAAATATATATACGTTTTTTTTGTGGTTCAGTGTGGTTATAACTACTGACACAAAGTAAAACTAGCGTTTATTAAAACAATGGACACAGGCCATGCCCGCCTGTGTGCTGGAAACAGGTTGCTGGAGAATGATCAGCACTGCAGGAGTGCCAGTAAGATGAGAGAATGTGTGTCTGTCTGTGTGTGGCGGCACAGCAGCTCTGTTATGACAGTGGAGGATGACACGACAGGTGGCCAGCCAGCACACTGCCTGTTATGGGGTGATTAGGGTGGATTTTGCACACTGCCTGTTATGGGGTTCTTGGGGGGGGGGGGGGGATTCTGCAAGCTGCCTGTTATGTTGTTCTTAGGGGGGATTCTGCACACTGCCTGTTATAGGGTTCTTGGGGAGATTCTGCAAGCTACCTATTAAGGTGTTCTTGGTGTTTGATTCTGAACACTGCTTGTTATGGGGTTCTTCGGGGGATACTTCATGCTGCCTGCTATGGGGTGACTGGGGAAGATTCTGCACACTGCCTGTTCTGAGGTTCTTGTGGGATTCTAGACATTGCCTATTATTGGGTATTTTTTGAGGGGGGGTTCTACCACTCTGCCTGCTATTGGGTTCTGGGGGAGGGGTATTTTAGCACGCCAGTTGTGTCAGATTTTTATAGCTTTTTTTCCGCCTCTAAACGCTAGGTGTGAAAAACACATTACACTGTTTTGGCTTTTGAATTCACTGTTTATTTGACTGCTTTGCCTTTTTCAACTGTCTGCTGCTTGTATATTCTTCTGCTTATAAAAGGAACTTGTGTTCCCAAAATTAGGAATACTGTGCTCCATGCTTAGCAATGCTGTCCAGTGTACATCTTGTGCCCTGTAAGCACGGCTTGAACAGCCGTTTGAGGGACATACTGCTGTGCACGATGTGTGCACATTGTACATTGGAAGCCCAGATTCTGGATCTAAATGAGCAACTGGCAACACATAAATTCATTGATAACCTGGAAAGGAGTGGTAACATGGGGGGGCAGGATAAACAAGAAAAGGAGGTAGCTAGCTGGGTAACAGTTAGAAATTGTTGCGGAGTGTGAGTGTAGTGGAACCGTAATCCAGATAGACATTTGAGGTATAACAGGAGCTGGCTTTACTCATAAGAGAAGGTCACCTTACATGGTGGCTAACACAGACAGGATAAATAAGGTCCAAAAGTACCAGTCATAAAGCAACTGAACACAGGAAATACAATGCAGCAAAAAAAGCATAGAAGCCACAGTCAAGCATTGGTCACAGCGCTATCTAGTGTCATAAGCAATGTCAATAGCTGTAAATGGCAGTAAATCTAGCAAACATGTAAAGACAAGATGTAAGCTGTTGCAAAGTATTGTATCTCCAACATAAAGTAGGGATAAATGTTGCCGGGGTGCTAGCCCTGAACTCACACCTCCAACAAGTTTGCGGGGTTTGCAGATGAAGAGGATTTTAACCGTTTTCAGCACCCCTGTACCAGCCCTTCTGTACCCTCAAATTCAAAAAACCCAGCCCAGGTTATATCCCCATGCTATAGCCTCTAGATTTATGGATGTTGGGAGACCATATCTACCCATGTTATCTGGCCCCACAATACTAAAGCTTCATTACTCTTTTCCTGTGTGTTGTTCCTCCGAATTGGGATGCCCACTGTGTGCTCGATCAACTCACCTTCCAGTCGCTCCCAAAAACACAGTCTCGAGCTGAAAGCAAGCGTGTTGATTGGCTGAGCTGTCACACAGCTCCCTTCAGCGCCGATGGCAGCTAAGCCGCCTGGACGGCTAAGCACCTGAGCGGCACAGAAGGAAGCCGAGTGCAACCGCCAACTGCATCCCCCGCTCACCCTGCAACCCAGACATGCCCACGCAGTTATTGAGAAAGGACGGGTGGCACGCACATGGCTAGAGGTGTAGGGGGACGCGGGCTTGGGAGGAGGTGAGTGGATCTGGGCATCTAAGGGGTTTCACACTGTGGGGTATCCCAAATCAGGAAGTCCCAAGGATAGGAACTCGGACAGCCCACTGCATCCCCCGCTCACCCTGCAACCCAGACATGCCCACGCAGTTATTGAGAAAGGACGGGTGGCATGCACATGGCTAGAGGTGTAGGGGGACGCGGGCTTGGGAGGAGGTGAGTGGATCTGGGCATCTGAGGGGTTTCACACTGTGGGGTATCCCAAATCAGGAAGCCCCAAGGATAGGAACTCGGACAGCCCAGGTGTCTTTTAGACTCCAGGGCCTCCGAAGTTCCTCTTTAAGTTGACCATATCCGCCCCTGTTCATGTAGGGCACAGGCTCAGCTAATGTTTTTTGGGGAATTCATGGGCTAGCAGGCCTACAAAATCCCAGGCTGATACTTGGCCCCAGTCCACCACTGCTATAGCCTATCATATGATAGCATTTAATTTTCACAGATGTTTAATGATAGTTGTCCTTTAAACCGGACCTTCAGCATGATTTAATGAAAAGCCCAAACCCTTAAAAAAACTATTCCCCAGCATCTAAAATAAGCATATTTCAAGTTTTTAGTCACTTACGTATTATTCTTTCCCCAGCTGGCCTGCAACTCTGTTCAGGACTCTAGGATACGGGTGCCGCCATCTTTACTTAGAAGCATTACATACTGAGGAGAGCGGGATAAAGTGCAGGGGGGCAGGGTTATAGCTGTTCTTTGCACAGACAGAGCAGAGCTGGGGTCAAGGAAAAAATGGCAATCCCAGAATGCACAGCGACAGTCAGAAAACAGTTCCCATTTGCAGGCTGCCTGTTGCTCCATGAGCCGCCATCCTGGATGTTTAAAGGCTCATAACATGCAGTAGATGCAGGTAGGATGATTTTTAATGTGGGCAATCTGTATGTACAGGGTGTGGGAAACATATAAGATAGACTCTTATTCAGAGTGAAGGTCTGGATTAATGTGTGCAATCTGTATGTACAGGGTGGGGGGAACATATAAGATAGGCTCTTATTCAGGGTGAAGGTCCGGATTAATGTGGGCAATCTGTATGTACAGGGTGGGGGAAACATATAAGATAGACTCTTATTCAGGGTGAAGGTCTGGATTAATGTGTGCAATCTGTATGTACAGGGTGGGGGGAACATATAAGATAGACTCTTATTCAGGGTGAAGGTCCGCTTTAAGGATGATTCATGTCTGCCAATAAAGGCTTTTTCTAGGTCTGTATGATAGAAGGGGAATGTGGCAGGCAGCATACAAACTAAAGTATCCAATCTAGATTTCCATGTGATTTCCCGCACTCTCCTTTTTTTTTTTTCCTTCCACGGCCAAAGGAGTCTGCGAGCTGTAGCTGCTCCTTAATCTCTTTCTGCACTACTTACCCTCATCATTCCAATCCACATAAATTAACTTTATCAGTAGCAGTAAATATATGATTCTCAAGCATGGAAAAGGAAGAGAAAAAAAAAAAAGTGAAAAGCCCGACGGGTGCCATCCTGCGCTTTGCCGCGCACAGCCGCTGATATAGTCTGGAATTAATATAGCTTATATCCATTAACCCCTTTGCTGGAGGCTGTCTGTGGCATTCCGGAAAAAACACATTTACAGTCCCTGCAGCAGGAAAAAGATTTAAGTAGAAACGCGGCTGGACTCATTGAAGTAAAGTGATGGAGCCTCACTCCGCGTCCCCTGCGCTGGGCGGCCGGGCGCCATGACAATTTTATTTTTATAAAAGTGTTTTTTTTTTTTTATTGCTTACGTATTTCTTATCTGATTGTATTTCAGCGGCATCTAACATTTCATTTTATGTCACTTAAAGTGGACCAACACATTCCCCTGATCGGCCCGGGAATCTATAAGATTCCCGGACCGATCAGACCCCTGACTGCGGGGCACCCCGATCTGTTCTCGGCATATTAAACCGGACCAACAGCCTGGCACAGTTGGAAAAGAAAGGTAGCTGCCATTTTGGAGCATCTCAGCCATGCTGCTGCCTAGATTCAACTGACATAACTGACAATGCACAGTAACAGGAAGCCCCGCAGCACTTCCTGTTTGCTGGTGGCCTGCAAAAGCATGAGCCGGCATTTTGTTTCGAAAATTTACTACAGCAGGAGTTAGAAAAAGGTAAATATATTTTGATGTGTAAATTGCCCTGGGGATGGATGTATATGAGCACTGTTTGTTGTGTTGGTCTGGTTGAAGTCATTTTTGACTGTTGGTCCGCTTTAAGGTCCATGTCAGGGGACAGGATCTGCTGATGCTCTGCATATAAATGTTTGTGTCAAGGGACAGGATCTGCTGATGCTCTGCATATAAATGTTTGTGTCAGGGGACAGGATCTGCTGGTGCTCTGCATATTAATGTTTGCGTCAGGGACAGGATCTGCTGGTGCTCTGCATATTAATGTTTGTGTCAGGGACAGGATCTGCTGGTGTTCTGCATATTAATGTTTGTGTCAGGGACAGGATCTGCTGGTGCTCTGCATATTAATGTTTGTGTCAAGGGACAGGATCTGCTGGTGCTCTGCATATTAATGTTTGTGTCAGGGACAGGATCTGCTGGTGCTCTGCATATTAATGTTTGTGTCAGGGACAGGATCTGCTGGTGCTCTGCATATTAATGTTTGTGTCAGGGACAGGATCTGCTGGTGCTCTGCATATTAATGTTTGTGTCAGGGGACAGGATCTGCTGGTGCTCTGCATATTAATATTTGTGTCAAGAGACGGGATCTGCTGGTGCTCTGCATATTAATGTTTGTGTCAAGGGACAGGATCTGCTGGTGCTCTGCATATTAATGTTTGTGTCAGGGACAGGATCTGCTGGTGCTCTGCATATTAATGTTTGTGTCAGGGACAGGATCTGCTGGTGCTCTGCATATTAATGTTTGTGTCAGGGACAGGATCTGCTGGTGCTCTGCATATTAATGTTTGTGTCAGGGGACAGGATCTGCTGGTGCTCTGCATATTAATATTTGTGTCAAGAGACGGGATCTGCTGGTGCTCTGCATATTAATGTTTGTGTCAAGAGACAGGATCTGCTGGTGCTCTGCATATTAATGTTTGTGTCAAGAGACAGGATCTGCTGGTGCTCTGCATATTAATGTTTGTGTCAAGAGACAGGATCTGCTGGGGCGTGTTTTACTCTTGCCCAAGCCAGACCAAAGCAAATGTTTTGCTAATGCCCAAGACAGGGTTACTAACAAATACAGGTTCATCTATTGTTTTAAAGAGATCAGAGCATAACAATAAAGAGGTACATTTATTGTAAAGAAAATATAAAAAGAATATATAATCTACTTGTGAACAAGGTATTAATATACCCTAAAGTATTAATATAAAAAGGCAACTAACATTACCACTGAGTAAAAGAAAAGTCTTAAAATATAGATAATTGTGTCAGGGGACAGGATGTGCTGATGCTCTGCAAATTAATGTTTGTGTCAAGGGACAGGATCTGCTGATGCTCTGCATATTTATGTTTGTGTCAAGGGACAAGATGTGCTGATGCTCTGCAAATTAATGTTTGTGTCAAGGGACAGGATCTGCGGATGCTCTGCAAATTAATGTTTGTGTCAAGGAACAGGATCTGCTGATGCTCTGCAAATTAATGTTTGTGTCAAGGGACAGGATCTGCTGATGCTCTGTATATTAATGTTTGTGTCAAGGGACAGGATCTGCTGATGCTCTGTATATTAATGTTTGTGTCAAGGGACAGGATCTGCTGATGCTCTGCAAATTAATGTTTGTGTAAGGAGCATAAAAAGGGTCAGTCCAGGCAGATGTCCCTGTTTGTAAAGTGCAGTAAGGGGTTACTTAAAAAAATCAACTTACCTCGCTGCCGCACGGATCGAGTTCCCTTCTCTGAGTGCATTCATGTCTGCCGTTTCAAGTATAAGGGTGGACATTGCCGTGCACGGAGCAGGGTATGCACTACATGTGGCAGCAAGAAAGATGGTGGCGCTGAATGGCGGGGGGAGTAAGTTGTTTTATGTAAGTTGTTTTTAAGTTGTTTTATGTAGTTGTTTTATGTAAATTTCACACCTGGTCTCAAGACTGATGGTACTACAGGACTGGGGGGTGGGGGAGAATGTTTTAGTCACTGTCCCATGGTGTCCCTTAGCCTATGACTCCTGTCAAGTGTTCCGTCGCTGTTTTATGTTCTTTCGGTACCTTTGCGCATTTCACTTGCCCAATCCCCCTTCCCTTTGGCTCACAGCCCTGTCTGTGCGGCTCTCCCACATTAAAGTCAAAATAGAAAGAGACGATCCAGCTGCACCTTCTGTCTTACGTGGAGGCTGATTCATTACTAACGGCAGGTATCGGCAGATGGGAGTCTGTATAGAGAGCGACCGCTAGTAGACACTGTAAGCGGGAATCGTGCGCTGTAACAGAGCACCTCAGTCGCTGTAGTAACCTGCCCGGCATTGATGAATGTGATATATGCTGGGCGCTGTAACACCAGTACAGCACTGCAGGAGCAAAAGGTAGCACCAGCTCAGTGCGACCGACTCTCAGCGCTCCACACCATACTTATCAAAAAAGGACACACACACAGCGTCGGCGCTCTAAAGCTGGGCGCTGTAGCATAGAGCGCCAGACGCTGTGTGAAAAAAGTCAGTTTTTGAACACATAAGGGTCGATTCAAAGAAACATGTAACAGCTTGGATTTTGGTGCCGATCATCCTATTTTTCCCGTCCGCTCGTGCGTTCGTATGAACTTGCGAGTGATTCTATAAGCAAATACGTTTCTATCCTAAAATGTCCGTCCGTTCGTATGGCAGTTCGGGAATCAGACCTATGTCAGTTTCCATCCTGAATTTTCCGTTTCATTTCTCAGGTTGCAACATTGGTTTTGCCCTTTTTCCTTTTTTGTCTGGACGTAAATCCTTCTGATCTTGCGGCTGCGCACTACAAACTTACCTCATTAAAGTGCATTCTAAATATTTGGTTTTATATTTTTCTTTATTTCATTCATTTTGTAGTAACCAACCATTAATGAATGCATTTGCATAAGTAAATCTTACTTTGTTTAATTTTTAGTTAACTTGCATTTTTTACTTGTGGATTTAATTTTAATATTTTGGCTTCAAATGGTACAACTTAAAATGTTGTGTGTGGTTACCCACACCCTCTACATACAGATTGCTCTCAAATATTAAAAAACACCCAGCAACTTCTGCATGTTATGAGCCTAGAAACAGCCAAGATGGCGGCTCAGGTATTATCGGGCAGCCTGCAAACAGAAAGGGCCTTGTGACTGTGTTGCTCTGGATTCTTTGATTTCTGACCTTTCCGTGCCCCCAGCTCTGCTGTGTCTGTGCAAAATACAGCAGTAACCCACATCCTGCACTTTATCCCGCTCTCCTCTCCTCAGTAAGTGTGATGCATCTGACCAAAGATGTGCTTAAATAATTAAACAAAGCAAAGGTAAACAACTACCCCAATAAATGCAATCTAAAAATATTATTCTAGTACATCAATTTAAAAATAAATACCAAAGGACATAAGTTTCTTTAATTAACGCAAATATATTGCCAAATAAAGGTTTCCATGCAAAGGACTAATTAAGGTCCACATTAAAATGCTTTTATAAGGCATACATGAATCAGGTATGCATTGCCATACAATTTATGGCCTCGGCCATGCTGATACATGCAGTTCATTGGAGCTCAAGACGCGCAGACTCCTCCACATAGCCAAAAAACCTGTTCAAGAACAGCAATACGACTGCTAAAAGGTGTCGGCAGTGGCTTTCTTTTAAAACGTATTTAGAGGTTGGGAAACTGTTCTCTGAATCACACCGAAACACATCCAATTATCCTAAGTTTTACGTTTTCATCCTAAGTTTTAGGATTTGATCCTAAGTTTTACGTTTTGATCCTAAAATTTACGAACGAACTTGCGATGATCGTAAGAGCATATACGCATTCGTACGTAGGCTCGTGCGAGTCGGAAATGGCCAAAAAAACAGGAAAAAATGACTAACACCCACCCAAACTTACCATTCTCCATCCGAAATCAATTAACTTTTGCTCTTTGAATCGAGGGGATTGTTATAACACTGTGACATTAACACTTTAGTGCCAGACCTGTAATGACAATTCTGCAAGTCAAAAAAGTTTTTAAAAGTGTTTGTTTGCAGCCAGGAGACGTCACACAATGATTGGAGCAAAAAAAATGTAATTGTCAAACACGCTGTTTATACACCAGCAAATGAACGGCCATTGAAATGTATGGGAGAGCGACACTGAGCGAAAGGTAATACCCAAGAGCGCCGGCGCTATACGCTGATCCGCCTGTAATAATACATGTGACGCTACATGGCGCTGTTAGTGGCGATCACCAGATTGGCTTTCATTAATGTGGTTTTGCGTACAGTGCCTGGCGTCCACCAGACGCTGCCTGCCGCTACGAGGCGCTACCTGGCGCTATCCCTTCATGAATAACCCCCATAGCTGACTGTGATATGTAAGTTATGTCTCCATCATGCTGGTGTATGAGAACATTCTAAAGAATTCTTTATTTCTATTTTTACGCTTTATTTATTTCTGCCTGAACCAGATCTACCAAAACAAATAAGGCAGGTATACCATTATTACAACATTATTACCATGTATTATGTCACTAAGAGGCTGATTCATTAATAGCGACAGATAGCGACTGTTGAGCGACTGTAGCGGTATTTTGACAGCGACCGCTAGTAGTCGCTGTGCTTGGCCATTGTTCGGTGGATGATAGCGACTCAGTCGGTGTGCCGTAATGTTGAATACAAGATGCTGAGTCGCTATTTGACAGGTTCGCTGTTGTATGGGAGCGCATGATAGCGACTGGACATAGCGACCGGCACCCACCATATTCATTAAAAAATCAGCCTTAAAAATTCCTAGCGCTGTGAAATGCATGTTTAAATCCCAGAGCGCAATAGGCGATGTGTTAAAAGTAGTTTTTTAACCCCCTAACCACCCAAAAAAAAAAAAATGGAATGATTTTGAAATAATATTCAAACCTGAATAGTTTAAAATCAGACCTGTAATATCAATTCTGCAAAAAAAAAATTTTTTTTAAAAATCCCCAAAAAATACATTTTCAAAGGAAGAAGTGTTCACAGATTTTTTTGGGGAAATGTAAAAAAAAATATATATATTAAAAAATAATTATTAATTCAAATACATTCTGCCATTGAAATGCATTGGAGAGCGCCAGGTAGCGAGAGGTCATACCTGTCGCTGTTCAAGGATGTTTGCTGGCGCTGTGGGATGAGGCTGGGATAATGATGAATGAGTTGCTAGGTGGCGCTATCTCAGTCGCTAAGCAGTATCTGCTTGATAAATGTGTGATTGTGGAGGGGAGCCGGCGTTCTAGTTGCGGTACCTGGCTTTACTGGCCGGCTCCCCAGTCGCTATCTGTCGCTATCTGTCGCTATTCCTTGATAAATAAGGCCCTAACTGTAACGCTGTCTGGATTTGCGCCTACCTTTTCTCAGAAGTACTAAATAAAACAAGCCCTTTGTTTTTTCCAAGTGAAAATCACACAGGAGGATATGTTCAGTTTTAGTGCCGGGGAAGAGGCAATATAGATTGTAGGTGATTACAAACAGCAGCACTTGAACAATGTGCTTGATATATACAATCACACTGTCCATTGAGGCATGGAAGTACAATAGAAAGGCAATCACGGCGGCGAGCACCACCGCAACAATACAATTTGAAATCCATTTGAAAGGCAAACTGTACTGGCTGCAGGTTCTAAGGGTGAATGGCTTTCAAACTCATTATCAATATTGTGCTGTATCCCAAGACACTGACATGTTTATCCAGACGGGATTTCTTTTTTTTTTTTTTTCTTTTTTTTTTTAGATCATTAAAAGAAAATCGTCGGGAAAAATCTATTTACTTAAGTCGGTGTACCTCGCTTGTTCTTTTTTTTTTGTAGAGTTTTGGATTCATCAATGTTCCATTTAAAAATAACTGGCCACCACATTTATCTTCTTACATGGTCAGTGAGCACATTTGCTGTTACTTCCAAGCTCCTGCACCAACCAGCAAATCATTATCATGATGTGTCAATGAAATCAGTGGGGATCTGAACTTTGGGGGGTGGCGGGGGGCGCAGAGTGTACAGCAGGAAGTGCTGCACTTTTGAACTCACCTGAGCCCCTCGATCCTCTTCCAGAAAGCGCCGTCCCTTTAAGAGGGGCAGCCCACATGACTGGCCTGCGTTCCGTCCGGAGGCAGACCAGCCATGGGGGAAGTGGTCACTGGGGGAAGTGACCTCAAAGGGGAGGGGGAGTATAAAAGGGACGTTTGTCCCTCTCCCCTTCCTCTTTGACCCCCGGCATGGATGACGAGCAATCCCACCCTCCCGCCCTGTTTTTTGGTTATGTTTGGGTTTTCGGCTACAGTTAAGGTTTTGTATGGTTGTTATTTATTGTACATAAATAATATATGTAAAAAAAAAAATTATTAAAATTGAAATAATAAAAAAAAAAAAATATGTTTGTAATATGTCTGTGGGCAACTGTTGTGGGTGCCGCAGTATTCTGTTATTTATTTTGGGAAGTTTGTTGTACCTATATATATAAAAAAAAAAAAAAAAAAAAAAAGTGAATCTGTCATACTTTGTACATCGTTAATGTATTGTTATTTATCTTTGTTAAAGTTTGTTTTTTCTTTTCTGTGGAAATTTGGATTGTATTTGTCACAGCCGTTGGGCGGGTCTACTCTCGGGTTTCGGGTCTGAGGTAGCATTTCCATGGGTAGGGTATGCGGCTGTTTCCGTGGAAACCGGCCAGGACGAGTTGGTTAATGATTTTTGGATGGTTGGCGTTCTGGTAGGGAAGGGGATGTTTTGGTCACTGGCGGTTAGCCCGATTAAGCTCCCTGGCCTAGGAGGTTTTGCGGCCGAGTTTATGTTGGCTTCCGCTTGGTGTGGGTCAGGATGTTAAATTTGTTCCCTCCCCTTCACATCCAACGACATGGTGGTCTGGACTTATTTTGGTGGGTGAGAGGTATGACGCAGGGCATATGGAACGCTAGCCCAGTCATGTGAGTGGTGGCTTCCTTTGAAACTGGCCTTAGTAGGGGCTACAGAAGAATGGCCACCGGCTCCCATAAGTGAGGACAGTTTTAATGCCAGCTGGCAGCCAACGGGCCATCTTTCTGCAACCACTGCTGACAGGAAGAAGATTGTGGGGCTAATTTAAGTTACAGCAGCGCTTCCTGCTGCTGCACCCTTAGGTGAAGTGGGTTTGAGGGGTGCTCAGTAGCCTCTCAACCAGCTTTTCCGTGTCCGGATGCCAAACTCGAACATGGACTTCTGGCTGAAGTTCACATTGGGGTTTGGGAACCTGAACTCACAAATTTCGATACAAACTGGAACCGGACTTTGCATTTTGGGTGCAGCCTTGAGAAAGGGGCCAGAGGCCTCGAAACGTGGGCTCTCTATGCGATCACTGTGCTGATATTTCTGGTAATCTGTTTACATGTTATGCATGTCATGATTATATCATGCATATGTATATACACTGTTATCGCCTATCTGGAATGATGCTATCTTGTCCTCATGCACTCTGACCAGATGCTTTTTTGTATCTTATTGATGATTTTGGTTCATATATTCATTGACTATGCTGGTCAGAGCTCATTGCTACCTGTTGTACTATAGAGAACACTCTTCAGGATCACCTTTGTGACCCCTCATATACTGGTAATTACATTGCTTTATATAGTCCATGGTGTACATGATATATATGGTTACTGGTTAAATCTACTTTTTCTACTTGAGGAGGCCAACGTTCCTGGAGACTGAGAATATTACTGCATGTGGAATACTTACCTTGTATCCTTTGTCTACTACATTACTGTATCTAGACTAAAAACTGTTTATTGTTATTTCTAATACATTTTATTTGCAAATTAATAGTGTTTTGTGTGCATTTATCCACTTTTTGAATATATGGTTTTATAGGGTATTCATAGGAGAGATAACTTAGGATTACACTGCACCCGATTCCTTCATAGTCCGCACTTGTTTCTTATACTAATGCATTTTGGGATAACCCATTATTACTCGTGGCAACCTCTGTTAATGGCAATGACTCACAGATTTATCACAAACATTAGAACAGTTCACAACAAAAAATAATTGCTATGGGTTCCAGACACCTTGTACATTAGGCTTATTTGGAAATAACCTTGTAGAGTTGCATAGACTAGAGGTCGTATCATATATTGTGGCAACAGATCTCAGAGTGCCATATATTGGGACGGGGGTTTATATAATCGGAATCCATTTTCTCTCCCTCCTGCTGTGACTATTACAAGCAAGATGAGTAATTCTGAAAAGCCTGCCAGCTCCCTGGTGAGAGTTACATTATGTTGCATTGTTACAGCAAAGGAGCAGCTGCTGTACCACAATTGTTACTATTGTAATCAGATGTAATACATTGTAAAGCAGCCATTAGTCTGCTACTGCATTTTAAATAGCTCACAGATAGCTTACAGCTTTTTGTGATGTGTGTATTGTGCTTCTGCGATGGAGAGAACACTGTGAAGATTGTCTCCCCTGTAATTCACAGAACATTACAATAAACAATCTTTTGGCTTTAGCAAGGTAAGATATTAAACTGAACAGTGTATATGACATTACTATAGAATAAAGTCCTGCTAATTAATAGTATATAATAATAGAAATGTAATACAGCCCACAAACTTGGTGTTTTCATCTAAACCACCCTCCTGCTGCCATCTGCTCCACAGTCAGCTCTACTTATTGTGAAAGACTTTAAACCGGACCTTCACCATAATTTATTGAAAAGGCCAAACCGTTAAAAAACGATTCCCCAGCATCTAAAATTAATATATTTTAAGTTTTTAGTCACTTACTTATTATTCTTTCCCCCACTGGGCTGCAACTCTGTTCAGGACTTTTGGATACGGGTGCTGCCATCTTGATTCAGAAGCATCACACTTACTGAGGAGAGGAGAGTGAGATAAAGTACAGGGGGGGCGGGTTATAGCTGTGCTTTGCACAGACAGAGCAGAGCTGGGGTCAGGAAAAGGTCAGCAATCCCAGAATGCAGAGCAGCGAAGTCAGAAGGCACGTCCTGTTTGCAGGCAGCCTGATGCTCCATGAACCGCCATCTTGGATGTTTAAAGGCTCATAACATGCAGTCGATGCAGGTAGGATGATTTTTAATGTGAGCAATCTGTATGTACAGGGTGGGGAGAACATATAAGATAGACTCTTATTCAGAGTGAAGGACCGCTTTAAGTGGACCAAAACTCATATAAATGACTTGGCCCCTTTCACAGTTTTCCCTAGGAACATCCAAAACTAGGGTGCCCCACAGAGCGAAACCTCCTGGTTTCCCCAATTTTTTCTCTAAAAGATGCACAAAGGCGCATGAAAGTTGGATGAAAGTGTTAGAGAATAATATAGAGCAGGTGTCAAACTCATTTTCAAAGATGGCCACATAGGAATTCTGGTTGCCTCCAAAGGGACAGTTAATAACAGACCAACTCTCCTAAATCAAAGCATAAGCACACGACTCCAAACACCAGTATATAAAATGACATATATTTATTGAGAAAAAAACTATTACAGATAGACTGTTAAAAACATATATTCCAGCTGAGCATATAATCAGGGCTGGCGTCAGCATCCGGCAAGGGGGTCCATTGAGAGGGCCGGCCTTTGGTGTGTGCGACTGTGCTAGACCTGCGGCAGACTGGGAGGACACCGCCACAGCTGGTGCCCACATCTCCTCGAATGGCCGGGTTCCACACAACGAGGCATCTTGTTTTAGATTCCTGGGAGGACGTGCTGGGTTTTGTTCTGCTTTTAACTTGCCCACCCCAGCTGATTTCCTATCCCTGGAGCATCCCATCTGTGATACCCTACTGATAGGATCGCTGGCATACCCACTGTGCAAGCAATTCCACCGCTGATTTTTGGTCCGCTTTACAGGGGCATCTCAATTTGGTCGTTAACTCAAACAATGGGGGGGGGGGGAGTCACACACAGGGGCATCCAAAATCAGGAGAATCTAAATTTGTTTAGACTCCGAGGTCAGGTTTAAAGGGGTTTGGTGAGCTTTAAAGTAGGCCAAAACTAAAGTTGTGGTTCAAATAGCATGATCCTTAGGGGGCATCCAGATTTGAGATGCCCCTCGGTGATGCAATGCGACCCTTCACCACAAAGGGGCCCCCTGAGACCATGCCGCCCAAGGGCCAACATAAACCTGGAGCCGGCCCTGCATAAAATACATCATTCTGTGGCATCCCAAATGTGTACGCACACACCTTTTTTGTTCCAGCACTGCATTGGGTCACCAGCAATAACAGGGCAGTATATATATTTTCTGTTATTTAACTTACTATTGATTGGTTGATACATGTTTTATATTGGCTTTATATTGCAATTTAGTGGGATATTCCCACTACGCACAACTTTGTTTTGGATTATTGAAGTATTTTTTCATGGGTATTACATTGCACAGGTCATTCACTTCAGTTTTTACATTTGTAATTATATTATTATTATATTTTCCTGATAAAAATAAATCAAAATGTCCTATAGCCATGGGATCCAGACCTCATATAATCATTAATTTAAATTCAAGCTCAGGGATGAATGTTCCAGAATGTAGGTCCCCACTTTTAACATTTTGTCTGGACCACATTTTGTTGAAAACTCTTGGTCATGGGTCTGCTTTTAGCATCCCAACTGCAAAGTGTCAAAATATCCACACCTAATTATAAATTGTGGCCACCGGGGATTACCAGCTCTGCGAGCCACATTCGGAAGCCTGTGGCCATTTTTAGTCACGTTAGAACTTGCTTTCTTCCAAAGTTGTCAAACCTTGAGGGTGAAGTATGTGAAACATGGGTTATATGGGCCAGTCACGTCTGATATCTGGGTTGAGAGTCAGATCCTCAGAACCAACATGCTTTCCTGGTGAAAATAAATTTCCTATAGCTATGTGATCTGCAACTTATATAATAATTTATTTGAATTCTAGCTCAGGGGTGAATCGTTAATATTCCAAAACGTACATTAGAACCCTGCTTTAAAAATGTTGTCAGGACCATAATTTGTCAAAAACTCTAGGCCCTGGGCCTGCTTTTACATCCCAACCACAATAGTGTCAAACTATCGACACCTGATCATGGATTGTGGCCACCAGGGAATAACAGCTCAGTGGGCTGCCATTGGATTCATGCGCCACATTTAGTCACATTAGAACTTGTCAACTTCTTCCAAAGTTTTGAAAACTTGGTGGAGCTGTCAAGTTCTGTCAAGCCTCCTGGCTACAACCAAGGAGAGGTAGACTTCTGGCAAGTAGATAGGGCAGAGCGGAGCTCCAGGTGTGGGGGCACAGCGATGAAAATAAGTCCAAATGAACAAATCAGAATTCAGGGGCTGGCAGCAAAGTCCAGTGAATAAATCGAACCATGTAATCCGCCCGAGTGTTAATCCAAGAGCAGGCCAGGTCAATCCAGGAAATCAGTCAGGAAACACAGGAAACAGGGAAACAGAATCCAGGAACTTAGCTGATAACACAGCAATGGAAACATGTCAGTTGGGAATTTAAATACTGCTGTCAATAAAGCTGGGAGGGACTTCTCAAAGCATGAGTGATGTCACTTCCTGTCCACTGAGAGCAAGGGAAACCCGAAAGTGAAACCAAGCCCAAGAGCTTACGCTCTAGGCCTTATGCACTTGCAGTGTGCTGAACAGGTGGCGCTGCTGAGCAGTGCAATGGATGAAGAGCCAGATCGTGTACAAAAACCCAAGAGTGCACGTCTGCAACTGCGCACAGACAGCAAAGGAGAAAGGCGAGAGCGACACTTTCTTACAAAGTTTTCAAACCTTGAGAGTGGAAATAAACTGAACCATGGGTTACATGATCAGCCACTTCTGAAACTGGTTTGAGAGTCAGATCCTCAGAACCAACATGTTTTCCTGGTAAAAATAAATTTTCTATAGCTATGTGATCTGCAACTCATATAATAATTTATTTGAATTCTTGCTCAGGGGTGAATCGTTAATGTTCCAAAACAAACAGTAGAACCCCACTGTGAAAATTTTGCCAGGACCATATTTTGTCGAAAACTCTTGGCTCTGGGTCTGTTTTTACATCCCAACCACAAAGTGTCAAACTATGGATGTCTGATCATGGATTGTGGTCACTAGGGAATAACAGCTCAGTGGGCTGCCATCGCATTCCTGTGGCCGCCATCGGTCACATTAGAAATTGCCAACTTCTTTCAAAGTTTTGAAAACTTGAGTTTGTGTATTTAATTGTGTTCTGTATTTGTTCGAGTCACAGAGCATCTCCATCTACCCGAGCGGAGAACAATGGTCGGCCCCGTAAGGTTGCTGTCCTCTGAGGTGGAATAATGAGGCACAATTGGATTCATGTTGAGCTATTTCCATTTTTTTGTTTCCCCGATGTGACCTCCGACACGGGAATGAGGTTTCGGGATGGAGATAACCCGCTATTGTGTGATTCTCTGACCTTCCCCATCAGCTCTCATTTCATTGCTGCCTGGAGTCTCCATAGATCTGGATATAAACACTATTTAAAAACAGAAGTGAAGAATAGGAGATGATCCTGTAATAAGTGGGGCATTCAAATTCATTGTTAGGAATGAAAAAAAAAGAAAAAATAATAATTTGAAGAGCAGGACAAGCCATCTTGTGGCCGATTGTTTATTGCTTAGCTAAAACTTTTAAATCCAAATAGAGTTAAAGTGAAAGTAAACTTGTCCTAAAGGTGATAAGATTATATAGCAATGTTTTTATTTTTTCTTATGTTAGCAAATGAGCGTTTTATGGAAGCAGTCTTCACTACCTGTTCTGCTTCGGTTAGTGGCTGTTCACCAAGTTCTACAAGAAGAGAGAATTGAGGACTGCAGACAAAGAACGCTTCTGCTGGGTATAATACGCAAGTGTGAATAAACTTCCTCACCTCAGCAGCAGCCATGTTGTAATTCTTTACTATGTTTACCTCAGCAGCCACAGCGGGCGCTCTGTTGCTATCGTTTGCCTTGTTTACCTCAGCAGCACCCATAATGGCCACTCTGTTGCTGTTGTTTACCTCAGCAGCTATAACAGTCGCTCTGTTGCTATTGTTTACCTCAGCAGCAACCATAGTGGTCACTCTGTTGTATTTCTTTACTATGATTAACTTAGTAGCAGTCATAATGGCCGCTCTGCTGCTATTGTTTACTATGTTTACCTCAGCAGCAGCCATAACAGCTGCTCTGTTGCTATTGGTTACTATGTTTAACTTAGGAGTAGCCATAACAGCCACTCTGTTGCTATAGTTTACTATGTTTAGCACAGCAGCAGCCATAGTGGTCGCTCTGTTGCTATAGTTTACTATGTTTAGCGCAGCAGCAGCCATAGTGGTCGCTCTGTTGCTATAGTTTACTATGTTTAGCGCAGCAGCAGCCATAGTGGTCGCTCTGTTGCTATAGTTTACTATGTTTAGCGCAGCAGCAGCCATAGTGGCTGCTCTGTTGCTGTTGCTTACTATGTTTACCTCGGCAGCATCCATAACAGCCACTCTGTTGCTGTTTCCTACTATGTTTACCTCGGCAGCAGCCATAACAGCCACTCTGTTGCTGTTGCTTACTATGTTTACCTCGGCAGGCGCCATAACAGCCACTCTGTTGCTGTTGCTTACTATGGTTACCTCGGCAACAGCCATAACAGCCACTCTGTTGCTTACTATGTTTACCTCGGCAGCTAACAGCCACTCTGTTGCTGTTGCTTACTATGTTTACCTCGGCAGCAGCCATAACAGCCGCTCTGTTGCTATTGTTTACTATGTTTACCTCGGCAGCAGCCATAACAGCCGCTCTGTTGCTATTGTTTACTATGTTTACCTCGGCAGCAGCCATAACAGCCACTCTGTTGCTATTGTTTACTATGTTTACCTCGGCAGCAGCCATAACAGCCACTCTGTTGCTGTTGCTTACTATGAGGCCGATTCATTAATAGAGCCAGGTAGCGACAGATGAGCGCCAGTAGCGTGATTTTCACAGCGCCAGCTAGTATTCGCTGTGCTTGGCCGGGGTTTGCTTGTTGACAGCGACTCAGTCGGTGTGCGGTAATGTTGAATACGGGGTTAGGGGTCGATGTTTCACAGGTTCTGTGTTGTATGGGTGCGCCTGACAGGGAATGGCCAGAGAGAACGGCTTGCTGCAGATTCATTAACAAATCACGCTCAAAAATTTCTCGCGCTGTGAATTCCTTGTTTAAACCCCAGAGCGCTGGCGGCGATGTGTGTAAAGTAGTTTTTAACCCCCAAACAACCTTTTTTTTTAATGTAAAAATTATACAAGTTTTTCTAAACATTATGTAATATGAATACATTAATATCAGACCTGTAATATCAATTCTGCACAATATTTATTTTATTTTTTTTTTACTTAAAAAATTTCCTAACATTGCAGAAGTGGTCACAGAATTTTTGACATTAAAAAAAAATAAATAAATAAAAAAAACAATTAATTATGATTATTTAAAGATTGCTCCATTGAAATGCATTGGACAACGCCAGGGAGCGCCAGGTCATACCTGTCGCTGTGATGGGATTATCAGTGGCGCTGTTCGTTGCAGTCGGCTACATGATGAATCCCGCGCTAGCTGTCGCTCTCGCCGGCGCTAGCCTCATTTAGCGTGATAAATGCGTCATTGTGACCGCCGCCGGGCGTACTTGAGTCGGTAGCCGCCGTTAGCTGGCGGTACCTGGCGCTCGTCAGACACTACCTGGCGCTAGCCCTTGATAAATAAACCCCTATGTTTACCTCGGCAGCAGCCATAACAGCCACTCTGTTGCTGTTGCTTACTATGTTTACCTTGACAGCAGCCATAACAGCCACTCTGTTGCTATTGTTTACTATGTTTACCTCGGCAGCAGCCTTAACAGCCACTCTGTTGCTATTGCTTACTATGTTTACCTCAGCAGCAGCCATAACAGCCGCTCTGTTGCTATTGTTTACTATGTTTACTTCAGCAGCAGCAATATCAGCCACTCTATCGCTATTGTGTACCTCAGAAGCAGCCATAGCGATCACTCTGTTGTTTACCTTATTTAACTCAGAAGCATCCATAGTGGCCACTCTGTTGCAATTCTTTACTATGTTTGCCCCAGAAGCAGCCATAGTGGTCACTCTGTTGCTATTTTTTACCTTGCTTACCTCGGCAGAAGTTATATTGGCTGCTGTGTTGCTATTGTTTATCTTGTCACTATGGCCACTCTGCTCTCACACATGCCGAGCATCAGTGTTTTGTGTGTACAGGCCTTGTTTCTCTCCTCTTGTAGATCTCGGTGTACAGACTTGTACATCTGCCGATAGCAACAGATTACAGGTGTTGGAACTGCTTCCATAAAACACACATTTGCTGACATAAGAAAAAAAAAATATTAGATAAGCTCAGCGCCTTGAGGACATCTTACTTTTGGCACACAATAATATACACTTTCAAAAATGCCATCGAAAGTAGACTCATCCTCTAACCAAAACTGCTCTGGTTTCTCATAAAGATGCTGTGGGTGAAAGTGGTGTGGCCTGGGATCAGGTGGAGGCAGAGATGCCAAGTCACCCTGTTTTCCAGGGAGTCACCTGGTTTCGACCCCCCCTCACCCGGCTGCCCTGTAAAACTATGAAATCACCCTGCAAAACATGAATTTCTTCCTGGCTGTTTGGCTGACTGCCATCTCCAACCCATGCCCTACTGGCTATCAGACACCACTAAATGATTAGCTGTCCACCCCTCTTCCTTTGGCTGCCGCTGACTTCTTCTAAGTGCCTGGTTGGCTAGATGTATCAGGGTTGTGGGCCTCGGTACAGAGAGCTCCTGTTGATTTCAATGGACATCTCCATACACAAGGATCTTTTGAGGATGGAGGCTCCAATTAAAAACAAAATCAAAATCAGTTACTGTAATAGTGAAGAGTATGACTAGCATTAATATGGCCCTTATTTATCAAGGGCTAACGCCAGGTAGTGTCTGACGAGCGCCAGGTACCGACAGCTAACGGCGGCTACCGACTCAAGTACGCCCGGCAGCGGTCACAATGACGCATTTATCACGCTAAATGAGGCTAGCGCCGGCGAGAGCGTCAGCTGCGAACAGCGCCGCTACTAATCCCATCACAGCGCCAGGTATGACCTGTCGCTCCCTTGCGCTCTCCAATGCATTTCAATGGAGCAATCTTTAAATATTCAAAATTAATTGAGTTTATGTTTTTTTTTTTTTTTTTTACCGGCAAAAATTCTGTGACCACTACGGCAATGTTAGATATTTTTTTTAAGGTAAAAAAAAAAAAAACAAGTATGTGCAGAATTGATATTACAGGTCTGATATGAATGTATTCATATTACTAAATGTTTAGAAAAACTTGTATAATTTTTACATTAAAAAAAAAGGTTGTTTGGGGGTTAAAAACTACTTTACACACATCGCCGCCAGCGCTCTGGGGTTTAAACAAGGAATTCACAGCGCGAGAAATTTTTGAGCGTGATTTGTTAATGAATCTGCAGCAAGCCGTTCGCTCTGGCCATTCGCTGTCAGGCGCACCCATACAACGCAGAACCTGTGAAACATCGACCCCTAACCCCGTATTCAACATTACCGCACCCCGACTGAGTCGCTGTCAACAAGCAAACCCCGGCCAAGCACAGCGAATACTAGCTGGCGCTGTGAAAATCACGCTACTGGCGCTCATCTGTCGCTACCTGGCGCTATTAATGAATCGGCCTCTATGTAAGCATTATGAATTTGAAGCGTACCAACAGTTAAAAATTACTTAAACCAGAACTCCCCGGGGCAATTTAGATTGTTGCACATAAACATTCATTTATCTTTTTTTAACTCCTGCTGGGGTCAATTTTAAAAAGAAGATGGCGGCTCATGGACTTGCAGGCCACTGGCAAACAGGAAGTGCTGCTGGGCTTCCTGTTACTGTGCATTGTCAGTTATGTCAGTTGGGAGAGGAAGTTCCAAAATGTACGCTACCTTTTTTTTTCAACTGTGCCAGGCTGTTGATCCAGTTTAAGACCCTTATATACCTGCAAACTGTCAAGGTGGTGATAAACACTTGACTTTCAAAAGTCTGTGAACAAACCTAAACCACATCCCCACCACTCCAATCCCCCTGTAAACTGGTCTCCAAGGTTGGCCTCTCTGTGGATGGTGAATGAGTTGTCTCAAGCCGGAGGACTCCCCTGATCAGAAGCCTGAAGGAAAAGTCCACTTGGGAGCTTCAGGTTGGCCGCTCAAACCAACTACAGGTACAGCTATTTAGATAAGCCTGGTGGGGTGCGCGCAACAAATGGATGGGGTGCTGGGTCTGCAACCACTCCTGGAAAAGCTCAAACTGATGAAGGCAGCATTGTAATCTTAGGAATGTTCTTCATGGCTTTCTCTGGGCAATTCATTCACGTATAAGCCATTCTCAACCCAATTTGGGTATGAATTCATCCTTGCTGACCACAGACATCCATACATGCTGATTGCCTGCCTAGTTCCTTGGAATGGTTGGGATCTCCCACTGATGCAATGTGATATACACCTAGAAATGTTCCACATTGGTTGGAAGAGCAGGAACAAGACTTCAAAGTACAACCCTGACCCCCCAGGCTTGAACCCAACTGAGCATCTGTGGGAGCTCCTCAATGGTTGTGTTGGCTTTATGGCTCCTCCCCAAAGCACTCCCAGCAGCTATGGGGTGCATTGCAGCCAGAATGGCTCCAGATATCTGGGACAACTTACCAGCACCGTATTAGGCTCGATTCAGCACCATTAGTAAAGTCAGTTGCTCAGTTTTCATGAGTTTGGCCGATCCATTCCCTCGCCGCGGGGCATCCAAAATCCATTTACTAACGTTTTTCCCCTTACTCCAGATTCAGCATGTGACAGACTCTCTGCCTTTTGGATTTCACCACTATTCAATTGCCCACCGGGTCATTCATTGGATGCCCACTGTTCCTATTTCTATACGGCCCATGGGACCCTACTTGGGCATATTGGATTTTAAAGGCACTGTTTCTGCCCCTTGGACTTTACATAGATTCATTACTTTCATTTTCTTAATCATGTTCCAGACAATGTCATTGTGTTGTTGATTGTGTTACAGACTGTCATTGTGTTGTTGATTGTGTTACAGACTGTCATTGTGTTGTTGATTGTGTTACCGGCAGAGTTGAGGGATTGTGTGGCCTGCTCCCATTGGTCTGTGCGTTTGTCATGCAGTTCTCCATCAGGTCCACAGGGGAGGTCCCCTTGCATGGAGACTTGCATATAAGGCCCAGGGTGGCACTAATAAAACAAGGTCATCTTCACCCTCAATACTGAGTTCTGTCTCTTTTTTTGGGAAACGCTATATCGCAATTCACTAGCCCTTGTAAGAGCTGTTCCTGTTTTCCTCACGGATGACTCTGGAATTCCTGCAGCACCCCTCACCATTGGGAAAAGGACGTCTCTGGCGGGGAAGCCCTCCGGCGATAAAGGTTATCGCTACACAGCAAACCATTTCTTTTTTTTTGGCGAGTAATTTTTGGGAGTAAATGTACGCATTGAGCCAGATCTCACACATACATTTACTCCAAAAGTATCATTGCTTTTGATTCATGGAGTGTTCTGTAGGAGGTAAATTGTGTGGAAATGGGTTTGATGAATCATTTGCTCCTGCTAATGGGTAATAATTGGTTTGGAGGGTTCGGAGGCTTTTTTAAAAAGGATGGGAGAGGCTACATTTTATAAAATATTCCCATCCAAAAAATGCTAAGGATCGCTGGGCTTATCTGTACCTCCATGCCCATTAGTGTTGTGGGTAATAGTAATTGAACTGGTAAAGAGGTCCGTGGGACCCCTTACCAGTTCAAATGTAAAGTGAAAGAGTAAAAAAAATCACATATTTTGAAGATATAATGTATTACTCCTAATTACCTTAAAGTGGAATAACACCATCCGCGGCAAGGGTGTTGGTGGCTGCCAGGATGGCCAGTAAATGACAGTCTGGGGGACAATCAGAATGCTGGAACGCCCCGCACATAACCCCCCGCAACCTGGAAGATTATGTGCGCAGGGCTCCAGCATACTGAATGCCACCCTTCCCAAGTCATATAGCTGCGGCTCCGCTGGCCACCAACACCCGTGCTGCAGGAGGCGTTAGTCCACTTTACTTTCCCGTTCCATTGTCCAGCGCTGCATCACTGCAAATCATGCTGGCAGGGCATCTATTGATGTTCCTGGGGATGTATGTAGTCATGTGCGGGATATCCCAGGCTCCGCCTGGTCCCTGGTTGGACCTGGTTGGACCAGCCAGAATGTGAGAAGGGGGACCTGGCGGACCGGAGGAAGATAGCGCCTGGTGGGGGAAAAAAGTACAGTGACCAGTAAGTAGTGAAATTCAGAACAATAAATGTATTTTGTATGTTGTCTTCTTTTTAACTACTTCAGGTGAAATGGTATGGGCCACCATCAGCACCCCAAACCCCCCAAACACTAACTGGCCAGGGGCAAGCAATGCGTGGTTGGTGGTGAGGGAGGATGCGTAACACTCACACTGGCAATGGAGACGGCGGCGGCACCCGCAGGGGGCGTGTAGTGCTCAGCAGCAGAAAACGCAGCGGGCGGCCCATGTACGGATGCACGCACACAGAGTCGATAAGGAAGAAGGCGTCATGGAAGGCTAGATAAGTATGCTGGCAACTGCATACATTATGTAGGTGGTGTAGGTAGCTTGTGCCGGACCCCTGTTCCACAGGCCCTGGGGCAAGTGTCTACACTGCCTCTATGGTATATATTCCCCTGGCTGTACCCCGTCCAATTACCCGCACCTCCATTTGGGATGCTGGCGTTGTGGCCCCAGAGTCTGGTGCCAAACACTATGGGCATGGGGTTCTTCATGGGGTATGGGTATGAGCCCCCCTCCCATACCAAAAGGCACAAGGGCTGGTAAACCATTGATAAAAACCATGTCAGCTGTTGCGGTGTGGCTTTTATCAATGACATAATATACAGTTTGCTGACAGTAATTCAGTTAACTGTCATGCAAGCTGCAAATTGAACCATGAAGAGCAAATGTACTCAAGGCTTGGGTGCACATACGTTTTTGTGGCGCATGTGTCCCTGAATCAAGCGACAAGCATGCGCCTATTAGTGCATTTCCTCATGCGACAGCGATAGCGCACGGCTCCAGGAACAGCAGACTGTACTGAATGGAGCTTATTTAGTCACTTCCAGCTCATCTAGCTGCCCTCCATGCATACAAATTACTGGCGCTGTACACAGGGGCAAAATTATCACACAGCTGACCAAGTGCAATGCTCAACAGGCGGAGTGGCGAGCTTTTAGCACCATGTCAACCAAGGAAAGGACACCTTTGAGGATAGGACAGCCCCAAAGTTGCCCCTGAATTGTGGGTCAGTCCAAGCCTGAGTAGTGTGTTTATAAATTGTAGATTATAAGGCGGGGAGCAGACAATTTGGCTCTATGAGGTCCTGTAACTCCTGGTGCCCAACCTTAACTAAGTGGAGGAGTCCTCCTTCAGCTAACACACTCCCACAACATGGGCATAGTGACCCCTATTTCTATACCATAAAGTTAGAGACCCCAACTTGGTCATCTCTTTTTTAACCATTGGTCATCTTACATAGACTGAGTTTATTTTGCTCTATGTTATTGTCCTTTCGGAACTATCAGCAGGTTTCTTCTCCAATTTATCTATATACTCCTCCCTCGCTCTTTGATTCCATCCTCAGAGTGCTCCATCTTCACATGTCCTGCACACTCCGGTTGATACAGAGTTTGATATTTTACTTTTACTGTTTCCAGCCTGCGCGGCAAGGTTGACATTTCATTATTGCTGTACGCAAGGTGCGGCGAGAGCAAGATTTATGATATGAAAAGAACACGGAAAGGAGACGAGCATGAGAGTTGCTTTCCTTGAATTGCGTCCAAGTTAGAGAGTCGAAACTTTCTTCAGCATTGATACCGCAGGAATCGCTATCAGCTCGTAGAAAAGCATTACATGGCTTTCCGCACAGAGAGCTCCGCCGCTGATGCGGGGTCTGTCTGCTGCGATTACAGACTCTTCGTGGAAAAGTGTTTAAAGCTCAACTCCAGCCCAACAGGAACTTAAAGGATATTGAATATCCTAGGTTTTGGTCTTTGCCCCCAGGGAACCCAAATCTGGGATGCCCCCCTGTGTTAAACCTCTGAAGTTGCCAAGTACACCTCAGTTTTCCCCAGTTCTATGTGCATGCCCAGGCTCTCATCCAATCAGCACGTTCGGCTGCACTTGTCAGCTAAGTTTCGGCTAAGGGCCGAGTCTAGCCAAAAGGAGCCCAGCAGAGCTGACAGGTGTAACCCCACTTTCCGTAATCACAGAGACACAGGGGTGGTAGCCAAGAGTGGATTGAATGCAAGTATGGGGTGATAGTAAAACAGTACCTTAGCAGATACATACTCAAAGACAACCTGCAGCAGTGAAGGAGTCAGCTTGCCTTATTGTTGCAGCAAAAAGAAGAGTTAATGCTTTAATCCACTTCAGGGTCAAATGTACAGTTCACAATTCACAGGACAGATAAACTTGCATCACTTTCTGGCAGCAGACACAGGTACACTTGCTTTATAAGGATGTTTCAGCATAAGGGTTAATCAGTCTTGTATTGTTCAGGGAGAAGACACAGGTACACTTGCTTATCAGAACGTTTCAGCATGGTGGCTAAGCAGTATTGTATTTCTCAATCAACAATATGCCTTTGTCCATAGGGGTGCTACGGGTGGCAGCCATATGACACTGAGCATCCCCTATTTCCAACGTTCAGGGTGTAGGCCATCCAGGGGTATTCCAAACTGGGACGCTGAGTTCCCCAGCGTCAACAGAGGGGCCATAGGGATGCCAGGGGGGAAGACACAGGGAACCTTTCCATCTTAGCCTATGGGCCCCTACTGCTCCCTTCTGGAGATTTAGATTTTCTGCAGTTTACAGCTATGACTAGTTATGACACTAGATGGCGCTGTGACCAATGCTCAACTGTAGGGTCCATGCATTTTACTGCTGTGTTGTTATTTCCTGCACTTCCAGTTGCTCTATGATACTTCCTTCTTTTTCTTGTCTATGTTTTCTACCATGTAAGGTGACCTTCTCTTACCGCATTCATGTTCCAGTAAAGCCAGTTCCTGTTATACCACACATGTCTATCTGGACACTATGCAACAGGTCATGGGTCCAGTGACCGAATGAAGTCCCAGTGACAGAATGAAGCCAAAGCGAACAGATACAGCCCAGTGACCAGACGCGGTCCAGGCCGAGAAAAGCCCAAAACAAGAGACAGTGGGGCCAGTGTGGAGATCGACATAAGGAAGATTTCCAGAGACATCTTCTGTATACAAGTAAGGACTGTTCTTATATATAAAGGAGTGAGAATGGCCAACAGCTCGGAGCTTAAACTCTCAGTGATCCAGCTAAACAATGACAATTATCAGCTATGGAAGTTTAAAGTGGAAATGCTATTATCCAGAGATGACTTGTGGGAGGTTATCACTACAGAGAGGCCACAGGATAATTACTAGGACTGGGACAGGAACAGGACAGGAAAGGCATGTGGAATGTACTGAAAAGACTGCACGAGAGATCCAGTTTAAACAGCAAGTTGTTTCTGCTCAGGAAACTTTACAAAATGAGGCTTAGCAGAGAGCAGGACATGCAGGAACATAGAAATGTCATGCTGGAAGGGATCGCACAACTCAGATCAGTCGGTGAGAATATAACAGGCAGTCACGCAGCAGCCATTCTGTTGTGCAGCTTTCCTGAAACATACATTGCACTGATTAATGCGCTGGAGACAAGGCCTGAGACAGATCTGACGTTAGTATTTGTAAACATCAGGCTCATAAATCAGCGAAGAAAGGAGTTTGCTCATGCCTCCACAGAGACTGACACCAGAACTTCTCTTAAAGGCACAGACACAAAGATATGCAGTAAGGAAACCAGGGCTATACCAGTAAAGGATATGCTTTATGTTCCTGATCCTGAAGGAGGACTCTTATCTGTGAATCATCTGACAGCCAAAGCAATCACTGTAAAAGGTGACAAGTGTTCTATCCTGAACAGCAAGCAGACCATAGCGAGTGCCAAGCTGGGTGACCTTCTATATCACCTCAAAACAGTAAAGAAGTTTAGGTCACAGACACCCAGAATGCATACAAGAAACAAGAACCTGAGAAAGGATCTCACAGTATCCCCTTGTCCAGTTACTGTATGAATGCTACAAGAGCGACACTTCCTAAAGTCAGTCAAAATAGAGCTTCAAGACCACCTGACCTAGTTAACAGTGATGTATGTGGTCCCCTGAACCAACCTACACCTGGAGGCATCAGTTACATTGTGACTTTTATAGATGACAGCCACTTATTTGCAGAATAGATTTTTTTCTAGAATAGTGGAGAAAACTCCTTCTGAGCTATGGCACAATGAGAAGCCAAGTGTAAAACACCTGAAAACAGAGCATTAGAAGGAATGTTTGTTGGATACAACGATAATGTTAAGGGTTACAGAATCCTAAATCCCAAAAAAGACAAGTGTAAGCGGGCAAACAATCAGCAGTGACGACAACGGATTTGAACGGCAAAACGGCTTTTATTCAGCAAAGTTCAGTAGATAGTCCAAAGATTGCAGCATAAATGCAGTAAGCAAAAAGGGTTACTTCACCAGCCAAAATAGTCCTGGGCTGGGTACTCCAGCAAGCTGATCAATTCCAGTCCACTTTACAGGGTGTATCAGCCCTCTGCTCAATGTCCAGTGCTATCCTTCACCACGGTGCAGCTCAGTTTGGGCTCACTCCAACAGGCTGGTCATCAACCAAGGAAAGGCCGTGTGCTCTCTTCTTATAAAGGCTTCCCCTGTAATCAGCGTGCACACTTGTGGAGGGCCTTAGAACATGTAACAACCGTAAGGGAATTGGGGAAGTGACCCGGGTCCTGAAAACCCGGCTCGGATTGTGCTTTATACAGCCAAGCAGGAGAGAAATAGACATTTTGATACAGTTTACCACACAAGGTTACCATTAGTAACAACATAGCTTTTGTTGAAGATCTGAAAGAAAATGTGATGACAACTGAAGAAGTAAGAACAGAAGAGAAAACTGACACTGATCAGCCATCATCTGTAACTTCTGAACAAACAGTTGAAGTGAGCACAGAACCTACTAGTACTGAAGAGCGACACAATCAACCTCAGACACAGAACCAAGATGCTCAATGAGAGAAAACAGACCAATGAACCTGCAACTTGGGAAGACATAGCTCAGCTTTCAGAAGGGGAAGCCAGTAAATGGAAAAGGCTGCAAAGGAAGAGATAAAAGCCATGCATGACACTAAAACATTAACACTCACAAAGCTACCAGCTGGAAGGAAAACCATGGACTTTTCAAGTGAAGTACAATGCAGATGGCACAGTGGAGTAATACAAAGCAAGATTTGTAGCCAAGGGATATTAACAAAAATATGGAGAGGACCATAATTGCAAGCAAGCTACAATAGGGACTTTGCTGACAGCCGCCACAAGGAAAATGCAATTGAAACACTTTGATGTGAAAACAGCGTTTCCACATGGCGAGTTATCAGAAGACATCTACATGGAACAACCACCAGGGTTCAAAGATGAACAAAATGCCAGACCTAGTATGCAAACTTCAAAGTAGTATATAGGGGCTAAAGCAAGCTGCCAGGGCATGGAATATGAAAATAAATAAAGTGCTTACACATAAGGACTTTCAGAGGAGTAAAGTAGAGCCCTGCTTATACACTAGGAAATTGGCAGATGGATCTATGTGCTTATTTATGTAGATGATATCCTGGTTTGCTTTGAGCAAGAAGTAGATTATTATTATTGTTTATTTATATAGCGCCATCATCTTCCAGATCTCTTTATGAAGCAGAAATACTGAAAACCCTGAATCAGCACTTTGAGACCAAACATAAATAATAATCTCGGTATTCAGATTAAGAGAGAGGAGGATGGCAGCTTTCTTCTGAACCAAAAACACAAAAAATTATTGAAACACTTGGAATGAAAGATGCCAAACCATTAAAATCTCCTATGTAAACCAACTACCTGAAGGCGATAAACCGCCAAGATACACCACTACCAACTCACACTCAATGTAGGAAAGCAATACATTCAAGCTACAGTTACCAGCAAGTGAAGAAAGCATCCTAACAGGATTTGTGGATGCAGACTGGGCCGGAGACACCAATCTAGTGGCTACTTGTTTCTTCTATTAGCTGGACTAGCAGAAAGCAGCTCTCTGTCACACGATCATCTACTAAAGCAGAGTATGTTGCACCAGCTCAGGCAAGCCACGAAGTTATATGGCTGAGACAGCTGTTAACGGACTTGGGTCAGCCACAGTTGGAACCATTGAGAATCTTTGAGGGCAATCAAGGATACCTTGCACTTGCGCAGATGGGAAGGATTAGCTCAAGAACCACGCATTTCCAACTTTCTGAGGGGTCTTCAAGAGCAGGGAGTCTTAAGTTACTTTACTGCTCTATTGAGAATATGACAGCAGATATCCTTACTATGCCCCTGACCGCTGAAAGACCCTTACAAAGGCTTACAAAGAAAATGGGTTTAAAAGACTAAGCCTCAGCTGTTGAGAAGGGGTGTTGGTGATTCAATACTTTGCAACAGCTTCTGCTTGCCTCTGAATGTTATTTGGGGAATTTTTCCAGATTGACTGCAGTTTAAAATTATGACAGGTTATGACAGTAGATGAAGCTTTTACCAATGCCTAACTGTAGTCTCTATATACATTTTTATGATGTGTTGTATTTTCTGTATATTCAGCTTCGATTTATCACTTTTTCCTTTGTTAGCCATCATGTAAGGTGACAATTCTCTTACTGCATTCTTGTTCAAGTAAAGCCGGTTCCTGTTATACCACTAATGTCTATCTGGATTTGCTGCACCCAGCCCTTACACTCTGCGACATCTGGGACGCCCTACAGTGTGAAACACCCTGGTTTCCCCATATACTCGTCTTGCTCCTCCATTCCACAGCACATGCGGGGGCCTCTGGTGGCATCTTTGCTCTGCACACTTGGCACCCTCAGCAGACTTGAATCGCTGTCTGAGGGGCCGTGCAGGCCGGAGGGAATGGGGTTGTTGCCAGGGTGCGGCCTTGCTGCCACCATGGGATTGAGGATCTAGTGGTGTATATGAGGAAACCAGAGGGTTTCACACTGTGGGGCATCCCAAATTAAGATTACCTTAGTGAAATCTCTTGAAGAGGGCTAACTCATTTATTTGCGTTTGGTCCACTTAAAATGACAGCTGTTTATTTTGTGTGGCTATGAGAAAAAGGAGGTCTTGGTTTATTTTGCTTGTTCAGATTTCAAGGCTTAGTTGTTTTGTTTACTCAAGTAGCTAAATAGTGATCTCGATCACAGCTAGATTTGACCCAGTCTAGTTTGCACCAGTTTTAAAATAAAAAATGAACTCACAATTGAGTCGCATCTTCCTGAGGAGGAGCCTCTGTGGTATTCCAGGGGAATCTCCCTACATGCCCCTTCCCTTCAGTGATGTCATTAGTCACATGAGAGTAGAAGGGGAGACTTGTGGACCCCTATACCAGTTCATAGATTGTGGTCACCGGAGCTATTGTATACGGCATTCGGTACTCCCAAATGACAGATACTGGGGGCTATCCATCCAGAAGGCCTCCGAAACGCAATTTCCCTGCTCCCAGTGGTGTTGTTTGCCACCAAGCAACCTTGTAATTGTATGGGGCCCCCAACTCGAAGGGGCCCTCAAGAACTCTGCTGAGTGACCACTGGAAGCTGCTACAGTGACTGTAATACTGGTGTAATACTGGTGATGCTGTCAGTGCCAAGGCTACATGAGACAGAAAGCTGTTTCTCTCCGTCATTTGTTCCTCTTTAATATTGTATTTTGTTACACAAAAATACCTTTGATTAGGACCCCCAGACACAACTTTTCATGGTGCCCCTGTCCACTCTGGCTCATCACTAGTTATAATAAGCCAACAGCAGGGGCGGACATTGACATAGGGGGACCTGGGACAATGCCCAGCGGGCTGCACAGTTTTAGGACCAGTTGGGCTGCTGCTTTTTCACCCACACTCAATCCCTGCCCCCTTAGTCTTTCTCTCAGCCCCCTGTACCCAGCCCCACTGTACACACAAGCCAAAGAACCCCTGCCCCAAAATATGCCCCCAGCATTATGGTTGGGGGGCCTCAGCAGCGATGTCTTGGGCCAGCCATGGGCTGGTAAAATCCAAGGCTGATTTTTGTCCCTAGTCTGCCACTAGCCAACAGTATATTTGCATCTTTACACATTATAAAGCATGGAACCCTTGGTTAGCCAGCTGAAGCTTTATTTCCAGAGGGACACATTGCACAGAAACTTTTTCCCAGTTTACAAACCTAGCTTTCGCTAAACAGGGCTTCCCAACTCATGCTATAAGCTGGGATATAGCTTGTAATTATAACTACTAATGTATGATCCCAAGGGTACGTCTCACCTGGCTGATGTCTCCCGAGCAAGAGATGGTCTGTGTAGCGAGAATGTTGACGAAATTAAACTGTGAACTATGATGACGTCTGCTGTATAAATGTATACTGCTTTGATTAGTCATGTACTGATACAAGCAGTGCAGCAGTTTTACTGCACAATCTGGGGAGTTTC
Source organism: Gastrophryne carolinensis (assembly GCA_027917425.1). Lineage (NCBI taxonomy): Eukaryota > Metazoa > Chordata > Amphibia > Anura > Microhylidae > Gastrophryne > Gastrophryne carolinensis. Next base: position 15,907,146 of record CM051239.1, on the reverse strand, counting down.
ACACAACAGGGCATCCCAAAATAGAATTTTCCCAGGGCATGGAACAAAACCCGAAATAGTCAAAATCCCAGGTTTTATTCCACTTTAAAGTGGACCAAAACCTTGAATTTTGACCATTCCCGATGTTGGTCCATTTCCCTGGGGCATACCAGTTTGGGGTGCCCATTTCCATGCTATGTGAACACCACAGATCACCCACAAAACTTGCCTTTCCTGTGGTCTCACGGAGAATACACAGGCTTGTTCCCAATCAGAGCTGTATGCAAATAGAGATCCGGCATAGCCAAAAGGGTAGCAGCCGCATCTCTGGTCCTCCTGCGGTCTGCGCCGTCCACAACTTACCAGAATGGCTGGATGTTGGAGCGGGCCATGAATGCATCCTGGACCCCTGGGGAGCAGAGTTTTTTGGAGGGTGATTCCTGAGTTTTTACACAGCCAACCAATTTGGGATGCCCCAGGTATAGGCAGAGCACAGAAACAGTAATCCCCCAGCCCCACATGCCTGTTAACTCTGTGAAAAGCTTACCTTTTTCATTTGTGGTTCAAACGGCAGGGACATTGGGAGCAATGTGAGATTACTTTCTTTTGTGTTTTTTTTTACATTCGACTGATAAGACGCACTAACCTCCTTCTCCCACTATTCGGGAAAAATAAGTGCGTCTTATAGGGCGGAAAATACGGTAAATTTAAATGGATATAGTGTATTAGTTGCTTCAGTAAATCAAATGTTGGGGGTGCAACTACTTAGTCTGATTACCTATTCAGGCCACACATATCATTTTAAAACTAATGCACATAAAAAGTAAATTTGAATGCAAGAGGAGAAGTGTAGTGACTTATACAGAATATACAAGTGAACAAAGGGGGGGTGGGAGCAGCTCAATCACTATTTATACAAAATTATCAACATTATTATTCAGGGCCTGGGAACTAATTTACCGCCCAGTTTAACCCTCTCATCAACTCAACCCCCCTTTGTTTATACAGAATATATACACTGTGAATCAGTTATACAGTAACCATAATTTTAGCTAATTCCTAAGGACCAAATATGGAGAAGAGTCCGCCATATATCAGTAAATTCACATCAAAGAAATTCTAATATAAGCAGCTTGTTTCTATGTAGCACAAGTGCAGACTTCTATCCAATCTGATGCTCATTATTAAAACACATATGTACAAAATAGAATACAGGCGCCACCTTGTGGCCAAAGAAGGTCATGGCAGTGCACATGCAGATATACCAGGGGTAAATGCGGAGTCAGTAATAGTGGCGACAGATCCATAAACTTCTGAATCAGAGAGTTGTAGTATTTGAACAAGTTAGTTTTGTCCTTTTACCCCTGCTGCCTGTATTGTAGCCTGCCATGCAGCATCAGGTATTAATGTGGAAAACATGCAAACAGATACATTTGATAGACACAGTAAAAGATGGTATACAAGACATAAATAGAGTTCAAGGCTCAGTTTAACCAGTTTGTAGCAAGTGGGTGATCGCTCAAGGAACGTTTCGGGGTGGTAAAACCCCTTCCTCAGCAGAGCGATATCAATGGCTCACAAAATCACTTACCTGCACAATCCCCCTATTCACAGAACAACCATGATAATGGTAAAACAGCAATAAATACCAAACATTAATCATAGCAATGCCATTCAATATGGAGGTCTCCCAACCGCCTGCCACTTCACAATGAGCTATGCATTCCGTGGGTCATAGGGCCCTCTTCATCAGGCTTTTGATGTGGTATTTATAATGATGGCTTTGCACTTGCACTTTTAAATTAGATTGTGTATTTAGGATTAGCATTATTAGAAGTGTTTTTGATTATTTGTTGATTTATGATTGGTTATATTGTTGCGATATATTTATTCAGCTTTTCCTGCACACTTAGGATCATAGGTAGGTATGGTCATAGTAATCATGGTATGGTAATTAATATTAGATGAATTTTTGATATTTGTTGATTCATTGCTCTCGTCTGCACCTCACTGTAGTATAGAGATAGGGGCACAATTGATGTAGCTGTGACATGGATGAAGATGTAGTATAGAGAAAGGGGCACAACGTCTATAGCTGTGGCATGGATGGAGATGTAGTATAGAGATAGGGGCACAATGGATGTAGCTGTGGCATGGATGGAGATGTAGTATAGAGATAGGGGCACAATGGATGTAGCTGTGGCATGGATGGAGATGTAGTATAGAGATAGGGGCACAATGGATGTAGCTGTGACATGGATGGAGATGTAGTATAGAGATAGGGGCACAATGGATGTAGCTGTGGCATGGATGGAGACGTGGTATAGAGATAGGGGCACAATGGATGTAGCTGTGGCATGGATGGAGATGTAGTATAGAGATAGGGGCACAATGGATGTAGCTGTGGCATGGTTGGAGATGTAGTATAGAGATAGGGGCACAATGTCTATAGCTGTGGCATGGATGGAGATGTAGTATAGAGATAGGGGCACAATGGATGTAGCTGTGACATGGTTGGAGATGTAGTATAGAGATAGGGGCACAATGGATGTAGCTGTGGCATGGATGGAGATGTAGTATAGAGATAGGGGCACAATGGATGTAGCTGTGGCATGGATGGAGATGTAGTATAGAGATAGGGGCACAATGGATGTAGCTGTGGCATGGATGGAGATGTAGTATAGAGATAGGGGCACGATGGATGTAGCTGTGGCATGGTTGGAGATGTAGTATAGAGATAGGGGCACAATGGATGTAGCTGTGGCATGGATGGAGATGTAGTATAGAGATAGGGGCACAATGGATGTAGCTGTGGCATGGATGGAGACGTGGTATAGAGATAGGGGCACAATGGATGTAGCTGTGGCAGGATGGAGATGTAGTATAGAGATAGGGACACAATGGATGTAGCTTTGGCAGGATGGAGATGTAGTATAGAGATAGGGGCACAATGGCTATAGCTGTGGCATGGATGGAGATGTAGTATAGAGATAGGGGCACAATGGATGTAGCTGTGACATGGATGGAGATGTAGTATAGAGATAGGAGCACAATGGATGTAGCTGTGACATGGTTGGAGATGTAGTATAGAGATAGGGACACAATGTATGTAGCTGTGACATGGATGGAGATGTAGTATAGAGATAGGGGCACAATGGATGTAGCTGTGACATGGATGGGGATGTAGTATAAAGATAGGGGCACAATGGATGTAGCTGTGACATGGATGGAGATGTAGTATAGAGATAGGGACACAATGGATGCAGCTGTGGCATGGATGGAGATGTAGTATAGAGATAGGGACACAATGTATGTAGCTGTGACATGGATGGAGATGTAGTATAGAGATAGGGGCACAATGGATGTAGCTGTGACATGGATGGAGATGTAGTATAGAGATAGGGACACAATGGATGCAGCTGTGGCATGGATGGAGATGTAGTATAGAGATAGGGACACAATGGATGTAGCTGTGGCATGGATGGAGATGTAGTATAGAGATAGGGGCACAATGGATGTAGCTGTGACATGGATGGAGATGTAGTATAGAGATAGGGGCACAATGGATGTAGCTGTGACATGGATGGAGATGTAGTATAGAGATAGGGGCACAATGGATGTAGCTGTGGCATGGATAGAGATGTAGTATAGAGATAGGAGCACAATGGATGTAGCTGTGATATGGATGGAGATGTAGTATAGAGAGAGGGGCACAATGGATGTAGCTGTGACATGGATGGAGATGTAGTATAGAGATAGGGACACAATGGATGTAGCTGTGACATGGATGGAGATGTAGTATAGATATAGGGGCACAATGGATGTAGCTGTGACATGGATGGGGATGTAGTATATAGATAGGGACACAATGGATGTAGCTGTGACATGGATGGAGATGTAGTATAGATATAGGGGCACAATGGATGTAGCTGTGACATGGATGGGGATGTAGTATAGAGATAGGGGCACAATGGATGTAGCTGTGACATGGATGGAGATGTAGTATAGAGATAGGGGCACAATGGATGTAGCTGTGTCATGGATGGAGATGTAGTATAGAGATAGGGGCACAATGGATGTAGCTGTGACATGGATGGAGATGTAGTATAGAGATAGGGGCACAATGGATGTAGCTGTGGCATGGATGGAGACGTGGTATAGAGATAGGGGCACAATGGATGTAGCTGTGGCATGGATGGAGATGTAGTATAGAGATAGGGGCACAATGGATGTAGCTGTGGCATGGATGGAGATGTGCTATAGAGATAGGGGCACAATGGATGTAATTGTGGCATGGATGGAGATGTAGTATAGAGATAGGGGCACAATGGATGTAATTGTGGCATGGATGGAGATGTAGTATAGAGATAGGGGCACAATGGATGTAGCTGTAGCATGGATGGAGATGTAGTATAGCGATAGGGGCACAATGGATGTAGCTGTGGCATGGATGGAGACGTGGTATAGAGATAGGGGCACAATGGATGTAGCTGTGGCATGGATGGAGATGTAGTATAGAGATAGGGGCACAATGGATGAAGCTGTGGCATGGATGGAGATGTAGTATAGAGATAGAGGCACAAAAGATGTAGTTGTGGCATGGATGGAGACGTGGTATAGAGATAGGGACACAATGGATGTAGCTGTGGCATTGATTGAGATGTAGTATAGAGATAGGGGCACAATGGATGTAGCTGTGGCAGGATGGAGATGTGCTATAGAGATACGGACACAATGGATGTAGCTGTGGCAGGATGGAGATGTGCTATAGAGATAGGGACACAATGGATGTAGCTGTGGCATGGATGGAGATGTAGTATAGAGATAGGGACACAATGGATGTAGCTGTGGCATGGATGTAGATGTAGTATAGAGGTAGGGGCACTATGGACGTGGCTGTGGCATGGAAGTAGGGATGGATGTAAAGTAAATGCGGCAAGGATGGAGAGCCAACATGAACTGAGATGCAATAAGGACGCCAGGGCTATATTTGTAGGTGCAAGACATTTGGGTTGAAGGGGCATGGGACCTGCTGACAGCAACCTTGCATGCCCACACTACCCCCCAGATGGCCCTATTACATTATGAAAAAATGGCACCGTGTTTCTAGCATCCCGGAGCTCTTAAGCCTTTTGTTAAATGATGGTGACATTCAGTGCAGCGCTCTCCATCGCTCACACCCTGCTGTAGCCTTACAACGAGCTGTAACAAAATATATATTGTTCCAATTGCATTCAGCCGCCGTCCGCCCAGTAATAGTATACCGTTTGCCCGATTCCTGGAGAGGAATTCATTTTCTAAAGCGCGGCAGATACACTTTAAAGGAGCTCCTTAGTAATCTGGAGCAGCTTTGAGAAGCACTTGTGATTTATCAGCCTTGGAATTGAAAAGGGGGATGCTCGTTTTTACTCCCACAAGTGTTTAGTTCTAGATGAGAAAGACGGCGAGGGAAGCGCGTCTGCTTATTTCCTTCCCAGACGCCACCATTTTCCGCGCACGCTGCTTTTAAGTGCGGAGATTAGATGTATCATTATTTACCAAGGTGAGTAAAAAGTCACTTTTTTCAAGTCTTTAATATTTTTGGAAGTTTATTATTTTTGCCTTATGAAATGGGGGTGTTATTTAAAGAGGACCAACAACATACCTCCCAAGTGTCCCTGATTTGGAGGGACTGTCTCTCTTTTGGGGCCATATCCCCCTGTGCATCGTTGTTCTCATTTGTCTCTCTTTGAGGTTTAAAGTGGACCAAAACCCAGGATTTTGACTATCCTTGGTTTTGGTCCTTTCCCCCAGGGGGTGCCCCGCTGTGTGAAACCCTCTAGATTGCCGAAGCCAACTCACCTCTTCCCAGTCCTATGGCGCATGCGCGTCCGCTAGTCCAATCAGCGTGCTCGGTGCATCTTCTAAACCTTCGTCTAAGGCGAGCGGCTCCGAGTGCGCTGACGGCGCATCCCCCACTTCCCTCTAACAGGGAGCGAGCATTCACAAATGCATGGCGCGTGCACGCGCCCTGCTAATGAGATAGCGGAGATGTGGACGCAGCTCACGCATGCACCGTTGGACCGGGAAAGAAGGTACGTGTATGGGTGGCATATACCAAAGGTTAACTGGGTGTAGGCCCGCCCAGTATTTTGTAGGAACTCTGGGTGTGACCCCGCCGTACACATTCAAATATCATAACACAATCAGTTGAAAATTTCACAATCTATTTTATTTGATTCTGTTAAAAAGAAATATGTGTAGGAGCCGGCTGTGTCAAAAAGCACAGAGCCACTCCTACCATAACATTTATGTGTAGTTAAAAACAATGAACATACACAGTTGATGAAAAAAAAAACGTCATTCAGTACATCCAATAATCAATACATAAATGTAAACATGATTGTAGTTATTCTCATCAACAGTATATAGAAATACATTCACTTAATGATGAAACAGAGCATGAGGTGATGGTGAACTAGTTTCGCCCCACATGGGGCTTCCTCCGCACCAATCCACACCTTTTATATTAATGTGCCTGTTATGGAAAAATTTGCCTGGATGAATACCCTAGCTAATACTAGACAAACATAAATAAACAAAAACAGAAAGTAAGAACCACAGAAAAGAAAAAGAAAATAAATAACATAGAAAGAAATAGTTTAACAATTTCAGTATAGGCAAATACCTGAGCGACAGCTGGTAAGCTCAATAGCTACATTCCCATTTCCACACTTAATTTTAGGGGATAAAAAGTGGCTCCAGCACCAGTTTATAGTCCACCTGCAATGGCACATATATTCCAAATTGCTAATTTGTAAGTTATCTCCACAGAGCGAAAAGATTTAGCATTAAATCCTCTTCATTGGGTACTTACTGAGTGAAATAGTGGCAATGGCTTATGGCTAAGCCAGGAGCGCGATGTTCCCCCGCTTGACGCTCAGCTCCAACACCGGCTGAGAAAAGGACAGACTAGCCCCGATCAAGACAGCGTGATCTCCCAGCTATGCCTCCAGCCCGGATGCGTAGAACAGTGAGGCGCGCTTTTGTGGCTGCCCGTCCCATCTGACTGGAGAGCCATGACTCCATCCAGTGACGCATCCGCGCAACCTAAGTTGTACAGCCATCACCGGACGGGTCCACGCCCAACCGCTGGGAGGTGAGGGGAGGCCAGCGAAACGCCGGACACTGAATAGGGGAGGGGAGGGAGAGGGGGGGAGAGAGAGAGAGGGGCTTCAGGCGACCCCTGCTGTCACCGAGCCGCTTGTCAGCCGCTCCCCCTTCGCGCGCCGCCCACCGCCGGACATCAAACAATCAAAGTGTTGATCCAGACAGCGGGCAGCGGAGGACCGACAGACGGGGCCCCAGCTACCCCTCCCACCACCACATCACCCCCAACACCAACCCACGCCAGATGAATTGAAGGCATCACCAAGTGTCACTAGCGCTATCTATGGCCCGCCCCCACCTCCCAGACACATCCTTTCGTGGCCCTGTCATTTACACCTCACACATGCTATTCTAGCGATCCATTTTAATATCGATATCTACTAGGGAAATGTTAATCATACCCCAAAAGGGCCACATACTCCATAGCCCTGAGTAATCAATCAATACTTAACTGAGGATTAATATATATTATAGGGACCAATAAAGTGGGTGCTAATCAGGGTCAAGATAAAGCCACTCCATCCCAGTTGCCAACAATGGCATCCTACCCAACAGGTACTCTGAGCAAGTTATTCATGTAAGGTATTGGATCAATTGAAGACTGCTTGAGTCCAAAAATTGGGTTATACCCTTACTCTAAAAGGTAAATATAAAGGACTGATTCTACCCTCCTGCTTCCTCCTTCCTTCCTTCTCATTCTTTCCTACCTTCTCTCTTCTCCTTTCCCTCCCCTTCTTCCTCCATCTCTTTCCTTACCTCTTCCCCTCTCCTTCCATTCACTAACTAGTTAACTTTGTCCCAAAAAGGAGACAATGGTCTCATTGAGACCTGGATGGATATGAGCTTTTGTTCGACTGACCCATCGAGTTTCTCTTTGCAGAGTAATCTTTTCAATATTACCACCTCTGGGATGTGGGTGGATACGATCCAACCCTTGCACTCGCAAACCTTTGGTCTCTTGATTATGAAACCGAGCGAAATGGTGGCCTATAGGAGTTTTAGAATTGGCTACACGGATATCATACTGGTGTTCGTAGACCCTCTTCTTAAGGGGTCTATTAGTCTTGCCTATGTAAAAGCACCCGCACGGGCATGTTAGTACATAAATAACGTGGGGAGTGTCACAATTAATAAAATGTCGAGCTGTTATTCGCTCATGACCTGGTATTGATACTGTCCTACCTGTATTTATGAATTGACAGTAGCTACATCTCTTTTGGCATTGATAAGTGCCTGGAATCTTACAGCATTTAATGCGCTCTCTTGGGGCATAGTGACTATTAAGTAGCTTATCTCGAAGATTCCTGGCATGCCTGAAAATAAATTGGGGTTGTGCAGGAATAATATCCGTAAGACTATGATTGTTGCTAAGAAGGTGCCAATGCTGTCTAAAAATAGTTTTTACTTTGTATTGATGTGCTGAATGGGTAAGTGTAATGGCTAATGATCTCTCCTTTTTATTTATCTTTGGTTTATATAAAATCTCCGGACGTGACCTGTTAAGAGCTTTTTTATAGGCCCTAGTTAGAGTATCTCTCTTGTAGCCCCTCAAAAGAAGTCTATCCCTTATACCGTCTGCCGCTGCTTTAAATTCGCTATCCTTTGTGCAGTTTCTACGGGCGCGCAAGTACTCCCCATATGGTATGCTTGACAACAAATGTTGGGGGTGGAAACTAGATGCCCGCAAAATTGTATTTGCAGCCGATGGTTTCCGAAAAAAGTTTGAATAAATTTGTCCCTGGGGATTGACAAGGATGGTCAGATCCAAAAAATTAATTTGTTTATTACTGACTTCATAGGTGAACTTTAGGTTCAAGTCGTTCCTGTTAAGGATTTTGATGAAGTCTTCCAAAAGTGGTTTAGGACCAGACCATAGGATAAAGATATCATCAATGTACCTGTACCACAACAATATGTGACACAGGTACATTTCGAGCTCATCCTCACCCCACAGCCCCCTCTCCCAACGGCCAAGGTACAGATTAGCATACGATGGGGCACACGTAGTCCCCATCGCAGTTCCCTGCTCCTGATGGTAAAGTTGGCCGTTGAAGAAAAAAAAGATTGTGGGTAAGGATGAACTCGAGTAGTCTCATAATGAAGAGATTCAAGTCATGTTGACTTATGTCCAATTCATTTAAAAAATATTGGATCTCTGACAGTCCCTGTCAATGAGGGATACTGGAGTAGAGGGCCTCCACGTCCAGGCCCACTAGTAAGGCCCCCGGGGGCACAGTTAGTCCATCGAGGATACGGAGAAGGTGACCAGTATCTTTCAAGAAGGATGGTAGTTGGTGCACTAAAGGTTGCAGATGGTGGTCGACGAAGCGACTGGCCCGATCCGTGAGGGATCCCATGCCCGACACTATGGGTCTGCCTGGTGGGGCAGACACCGATTTATGTACCTTAGGTAAGGCATAAAAGGTGGCAATGGTCGGGCATGGGGCCCCCAGGTAGTCCCCAGTCGGTCCATCGACCACCCGATGCGTCACCGCATCCTCGATGAGCAGATGATATTCCTCCGAGGCCTCCTGGAGCCTGGACATGGGGGCCCTCACATACCAGTCTTTATTCTTCAAAATTTGATGACACATTTGTACATAGAAGTCATTTTCCATAATAACAATGTTCCCCCCCTTGTCTGCCGGCTTAATTGTCAGATTCCTATAGCTTTCAAGTTCCTTTAGAGCTATCTGATGGGATTGGGAGAGATTTGAGTTTTTCTTGTAAGGCAATTTCTCCACTGCATATGTTACAAGGTTGACAAAAGTTTCTAAATGAGCATTTGAGCTAAGGTTGAGGGTTTCCTAAACGACATTTTTTTGGGGGTTATCATTCCCCCAAAAAATCACGTGTATGGGTGACCTGGGGGAATTCACACAGCAGGGCATCCCGATTTTGGATGCCCTGGGGGGGTAGGGAATCGATCGGCCCAGGAATCTTATAGCTACCCGGGCCGATCGCCGTGGGTTTTGCTCCACTTTAACTACATCAATAAAAGATTCATTTGCTTATTTAAAGTGTTATATTGTTTTAACTGTTACATCTCTTATCTATCACCTATCCATCCCTCAATGAGAGGTGTAGCCTAATTTAACAAATGTCCCTCTTTTCCACCCTGAAAAGTTGGTAGGTATGTCAACATCCATCTTTTTTTTACTAATATCCCCCGCATGCATCACCCCATAAAAAAAAAGATTATGAAGGGTTCGCCATCCTGTCTTCTCTCATTTCCCAGCATTAGATTCATCAATTTCCAACAAGTCCCAGATTGGCGGGTGGTTTACTGGTAGGGCCGGTGCCAGGCTGCATCATGACCCACTCACTGACTGGGATTTGTGGAGGAAATAAGCAGCCTCCCAGGAGTTACCAGGAGACTGGCTTTGGCATTGGGATCTGATGGCGTAAGAGGCCAGGAATAGAACACAAAAAATGGCTTTAAAGTGATTGAGTACTCATGTAAAAAATAAAATGGTACTTACCCCGCAAATGATCAGTCTGACTCTCTGCCCTCATTCACACCAGTCCGGTAACATGCATTTCTGCATTCGTGGTTGGTGCTGCAGTACTGCAAATAAAATCAAGCAATGGCACCTTTATGGCCCCTTTCACACGTTTCTAGTGCAGCAGAGAGGAGGTAAACAGAGCCGCAAAAAGTCCTGCCTGCTGCGTCCTGGCCGCAAACGTATGCCATTAAAGTCTATGGGGCCACAAACGTGAATGCAAGTGTTTTTTTTATAAGGTACCGCATGTGTTTCATGTTTGGACCCCCATAGATTTAACTGGGACTCAGTAGACGAGAAGGCAGGGCATAAGACCCAGAAACAGAGATTTTTTCAAAACATAGACACAAATGCGATCACAAGCACAATCAAAAATGCGGACAAAAACGCAAATGCAAACCATAATTCCTGATGCAAAACGCATGCCACAAACTCTACCGGACAGGTGTAAACATAGCCTACAATGGTCAGCAACTCACCTGATCACTACAGCAGTCAGTCGTTTCTTGACTTAAACCACTAATACCTGTCCTCTTCAGTAACCGTAATGCTGCTGCGTCCTCTCCAGTCACAGGAACCCTGCCACACCCTTTCTATTCACTACTAATATGTAACTGTTTTGTATTTTATACAACTGGAATAAGGAATTACACTAAATCCATCCTCTATTTGCATCAGTGAAACCAGTAGTGTTGAGCGGATCCAACCCACATAATTCAGATCTGTACCAAATCTTGCAAGTTCGGGGCCCCGTGAAATCCATGTGTCGGTTCGGCAATTGGGCTGGACCCGGAAGAGCACTGCCCTAGCAACCACAGCCTTGCCATTCTGGGCATAGCTGTGATTGGCCAGAGGGGACATGTGACATGCCGTATAAAAGACAGGGTCACGTACCACAGAGTCTGCTATAAAGATGAGGGGGGTGATACTGCCACACTGTCTACTGTAAAGATGATGTGGGTGATACTGCCACAGTGTCTGCCATAAAGATGATGGGGGTGATACTGTCATGGTGTCTGCTATATAGATGATGAGGGGATTGTGCCACAGTGTCTGCTATAAAGATGATGGGGGTGATACTGCCACAGAGTCTGCCATAAAGATGATGAGGGGATTGTGCCACAGTGTCTGCTATAAAGATTATGGGGGTGATACTGCCACAGTGTCTGCCATAAAGATGATGAGGGGATTCTGCCACAGTGTCTGCTATAAAGATGATGGGGGTGATACTGCCACAGTGTCGGATTTGTTGGGGGCAAGTTCAGCCGATTCGAATCCAAACTTCAACAAAACCTGCTCATCACTAGTTGCCAGCATAAACGACATCCCAAAAATGTGCCGTTCTGACTTTCATGACTATCCTAATGGTTTTATGATGTGAGTGCTTTCTTCCTTTTATAGATTTTACTGTAATGGGGAGATGCCCCCCTGCTTATCTGCCGCTAGAAATATACAGAAGGTTGACGACAGGGAGACTATAGGGTTAATTCAGAGCAGTGCTTGGTTTCGGTATGAGAACCTTACTTTTGTGCTTCGTGCCATTCAGCACACATCTTTTTACTTGTGCAATTTTTTAAGTGTAAATTTGCGCATGAGCCCTAGCATAAGCATTTATTTTCATTTTAAGTTTTCTGCGTGTGCAAAGTTTCGCAAATGCGCACGATTCAGGGAACAATTAACCTTAGAAACAGGCCATTTAAATGGAACTCCAGTCAAATCATACACCTTCCCCCCCTCCCATCCTGAAACCCTACTCTGGTGATGAGACAGGACAGAGGGACAGAGGGGGTAACAAATAAAAAAAACATACTTTAGCCAGATACGCATGCCGCTCCGGATCCTGGGCACCGCCATCTTTTTCAGAAGACAGATATACATCTCGAGCTCAGTGTTCGCTTCGGCCTGCCCATTGAAGTAATTGGCCGGAGTGTGCCAGGACCCAGGGGATGTGGCTTTGCGCCTTTTCCTACAGCCTCCGCCCGAGCTTGGGACGAGCCGCACTGGCAGGTTGATAAGGTGTAACCCCCACCTTCTTGCGCCAGGGTAGGGTGGCAGCATGGGGGGTTCTGCTTGACTGAAGTTCTGCTTTAAGGCTAGGAGTTTGTGTGAAAATTTCATCCATCTTTTTGCTGGAGAGAATAGAGCGTTTGGGGTGTTTAATAGCCTTTTTGGAAATATGGAGCCTTTTGATTAATACCTTGCTGAGAGATTGATGGGTCTTCACTGGTCATAGTCTCCGGGGATTATAGTGGCTTTTTTTAAATTATTTTTAAATTGCCAGATTTTACCAAGGTTTTTATTTTTAAATGTATTTTGTAAGTGATTTTTGTAATTATTTAAGCACCAAATAAACATGATATATAAAAAAAGTACTTGATAATAATAGATAAGAGATTCAATAATAAATTGTTAGATTTAACTATCAATTATGGTAGTTTTACAAAAAGAAAAGGGATTGATACACATGTTTACAGAGGTATTAGAGTAAAGTCAGAACATACATGTTATGGCAAAAATGCAAAAATACTTAAATATATATTCATTGGTTTAAACTAGACTAGAAACAAGAAACAAGACCCTATTTTAAAATTGCACCCTACAAAACCTGTGTGTGTGGGGGGGGGGGGCTTGCCTGCCTGTATGCGTGGGAGGCTTGCTTGCTTGTATGTGTGTGTGCATGGAGGTTTGCCTGCCTATATATATATATACATGTGGGGGGAGCCTGCCAGTATTATTATATGAAATCCTTAGGTGGTCCTAAAAGGGCGTGGACTGATTGGGGGACGGGATAAAAAAGAGAATGTCATTGGCTGAACCTGTAAACCCCAATATCTCGGCCATTTCTGCTTCAATTTAAAAAAAGAAAACAGTTTAGGAGAGTGTCAAATGTAGCCCGACGCAATGGTGTAACAATTACCTTTGCCTGCAGTAGCACTTTAAAATCGCTGATCTAAACAATGCCGGGTGACGTGGCCACGCCACTGACAGCACTCCTTGTTTGCTTGTGCCCTGGGGCCTCCACCACTTGCCCTGCACAAAGGGCCTCCACCAACCTTTGGGTTATGGTCTGGTCCAGGAGGCTTCTCAGTCTTTGGTCTAACGGGAATGTTTTCTGCTGGACCAGCTGGGGGCGACTACACTACCCCCCGGCCAGAATGGCAAAGCAGGAGTACCCGAGCAGCACGCACCCGCACAAGGGGGGCACAAGGGACTCGATCTAACATTCTAGTAAGTAGGCGGGTGCCAGACAACCACCAATCAGTTACTTGGCTGGACTATTATTTTAAAGAAAAACAAATACTGTATCTGGGGCCTGCGCCAAATTTTGTGCCCAGGGGCCTCCACCACACTTAATCCGGCCTTTGGGATTCCACAGAGACCTGCAAAGGCACAGTGGGTGTGCCACAAAGATGAATTTTGTGGGTGATCCCAGGGGTTTCACTTAGACTTTACTTTACAAACCTTGCCAACCAACCAGGATTTAGGTCCGCTTTAAGTATTTAGTAGTTATTGCCTATAGAGAATTAAAGTACAGTAAATTAAACCGGACCAACACCCATGTTACAATTAATGGTTCTTGGTCTGCTCCTCTGGAGCATCCCTATTGCCGGGGTCCCTCGATCAACCCCCTTATCTTACCTGTCACCTTGCTCCCTTGGCAAAATGCGGCCCTGTGACTGGCCGGCAGTGGTCACATGTCTTGTTCTAGGCCGGTAGCCAGCAAAGCAGAAGTGCAGAAACATAGCTGCCCTTTGTAGTGGGAGCGAGATAAAATTTAAAGCTCGGACCTTCACATTTATTTAATGAAAAGCCCAAACCCTTAAAAAACTATTTCCCAGCATCTAAAATTATTATATTCAACATTTTTAATCACTTTTTAGTCTTTCCCCCACTAGGCTGCAACTCTGTTCAGGACTCTAGGATACGGGCGCCGCCATCTTGCCTCAGTAGCATCACATACTGAGGAGAGGAGAGGGGGCAAAAGCACAGTGGGTGGGTTATAGCTGTGCTTTGCCCAGACAGAGCAGAGCTGGGGTCAGTAAAAGAGCAGCAATCCCAGAATGCAGAGCGGCACAGTCAGACACTTCCTGTCCGCAGGCAGCCTGAGACACCATGTATCGCCATCTTGGACGTTTAAAGGCTCATAAAATGCACTAGGTGCAGGTAGGATAATTTTTAATGTGAGCAATCTGTATGTACAGGAGGAAAACATGTAGGATAGGCTCTTATTCAGGGTGAAGGTCCGAATTAATGTGGGCAATCTGTATGTACAGGGGGAAACATATAAGATATGCTCTTATTCAGGGTGAAGGTCCGGATAAATGTGAGCAATCTGTATGTACAGGGAGGGAACATACAAGATATGATCTTATTCAGGGTGAGGGTCCGGATTAATGTGGGCTATCTGTATGTACAGGGGGGAAACTTATAATATAGGCTCTTATATAGGATAAGGGTCCGGATTAATGTGAGCAATCTGTATGTACAGGGGGGAAACATATAAGATAGGCTCTTATTCAGGGTGAGGGTCCGGATTAATGTAAGTAATATGTATGTACAGGGTGTGGGAAACATATAAGATAGGCTCTTATTCAGGGTGAGGGTCCGGATTAATATGGGCAATCTTTATGTACAGGGTGGGGAAAACATATAAGACAGGCTCTTATTCAGGGTGAAGGTCCGGATTAATGTGGGCAATCTGTATGTACAGGGTGGGGAAAACATTTAGGATAGGCTCTTATTCAGGATGAGGGTCCGGATTAATGTGAGCAATCTGTATGTACAGGGTGTGGGGAACATATAAGATAGGCTCTTATTCAGGGTGAAGGTACGGTTTAAGAGGCTTAATCTAGGGAGGCAATCCCCAGTCGGTGTTTCTTATTTTTTACTATAGCCTTTCCCCAATATTCTCAAAAACACTAACAGGAAGCAGTATGATGTCCAAGTGGCAATGCTGAGCTGTGTTTTACTGTTACTGTGTTACTGGAAAGCACCAGGGGGCCCTGCTGCATCACAAGGGAGCAATATCTCTGCCATTTGAACAACAGCCTGCATTCGATTTGCATTTTTTATGAAAATTGGGCAAAAGCTTTAAAAAAAAAAAGGAACACAGGCTGGTTTGGAACACTGGGCTGGGGATAGAAGGTGACAACATAAACTTCCTTACTGGGTATATGATCACTTCAAGTAAACTTAAAGTGGACCAAAACCCAGGATTTTGACTATCCTGGGTTTTGGTCCTTTTCCCCAAGGCACCCCGATCGGGGATGTTCCGCTGTGTGAAACCCCCCAGATTGCCGAGCGCAACGCACCTCTTTCCGATCCTATGGCGCATGCACAGCTGCTAGTCCAATCAGAGCGGCCGTGGAGCTGCTGACGCCACGTCGTCTAAGGCCAGCGGCTCAGAGCGCGCTGGCAGCCTCATCTCCCGCTTCCCTCTAACAGGGATCGTGCCCACGCCGGCCATTCACCAGTGCCTGGCACAGATGTCCCGCTGGAGGGATAGCGGGGATGCAGTAGTGGCTTACGCCATTGGACCGGGAAACAAGGTAAATGTATGGGGCAACCTGGTGGGTTTCACACAGCGGGGCATCCCGATTTTGGATGCTCCGGGGGAGGGAATTAATCGGACCGGGAATCTTATAGATTTCTGGGTTGATCGTGCTGGGTTTTGGTCCTCTTTAAAACATGGGTTCCTAAGCTTTTTTTAATTACAGTAAGTACCACTTTCTATTTTCTAATTTAGTCAAGTGTCACCTGGGTGGTAATTATGGGTTGGCAATCACCTAAAACTGTGTTAAAAAAAACTGTTACATAGTACATAGGGAGCAAATCAGGCTCAGGTAAAATATAGATGGCAGCAGATCAGTTTGGGATACATCTGCAGGCTTGCCATGTACCCCCTCATACGACCTGGTGTTCCCCCACCTGACTTTTGTTGGAAGGTTGAATAATGTCAGGTATGTATGGCATCGCTATATTGTAGCACAAATACAAAGTACGTTATTGGTAGTATTATGCCACCACCTAGTGTACAAGGTCATTATTACATTAAAGAAATCTACAGAGCAACACAAGGATGCAGGACACAGCTGAAAACATGGATGCAGGGCACAGCTGGACACAAGGATGCAGGACATAGTTGGAAACATGGATGCAGGGCACAACTGGACACAAGGCTGCAGGACACCGCTGGAAACATGGATGCAGGGCACAACTGGACACAAGGATGCAGGACACCGCTGGAAACATGGATGCAGGGCACAACTGGACACAAGGCTGCAGGACACCGCTGGAAACATGGATGCAGGGCACAACTGGACACAAGGATGCAGGACTCACCTGGACACATGGATGCAGAGCACAACTGGACACAAGGATGCGGGACACAGCTGGAAACATGGATGCAGGGCACAACTGGACACATGGATGCAGGACACAGCTGGAAACATGGATGCAGGGCACAACTGGACACATGGATGCAGGACACAGCTGGAAACATGGATGCAGGGCACAACTGGACACATGGATGCAGGACACAGCTGGAAACATGGATGCAGGGCACAACTGGAAACATGGATGCAGGGCACAACTGGAAACATGGATGCAGGACACAAATGGACACATGGATGCAGGGCACAACTGGAAACATGGATGCAGGGCACAGCTGGAAACATGGATGCAGGGCACAACTGGAAACATGGATGCAGGGCACAACTGGAAACATTGATGCAGGACACAACTGGACACATGGATGCAGGACACAGCTGGAAACATGGATGCAGGGCACAGCTGGACACATGGATGCAAGGCACAGCTGGAAACATGGATGCAGGACACAGTTGGAAACATGGATGCAGGGCACAACTGGACACATGGATGCAGGGCACAACTGGAAACATGGATGCAGGACACAGCTGGAAACATGGATGCAGGGCACAACTGGACACAAGGATGCAGGACACAGCTGGAAACATGGATGCAGGACACAGCTGGAAACATGGATGCAGGGCACAACTGGACACAAGGATGCAGGACTCACCTGGACACATGGATGCAGAGCACAACTGGACACAAGGATGCTGGACACAGCTGGAAACATGGATGCAGGGCACAACTGGACACATGGATGCAGGACACAGCTGGAAACATGGATGCAGGGCACAGCTGGACACAAGGATGCAGGACACAGTTGGAAACATGGATGCAGGGCACACCTGGACACAGGGATGCAGGACACAGCTGGAAACATGGATGCAGGGCATAACTGGACACAAGGATGCAGAACAGAGCTGGAAAAAATGGATGCAGGGCACAACTGGACACATAGATGCAGGGCACAACTGGACACATGGATGCAGGGCACAACTGGACACATGGATGCAGGGCACAGCTGGACACATGGATGCAGGACACAGCTGGAAACATGGATGCAAGGCACAACTGGATACGTGGATGCAGGACACAGCTGGAAACATGGATGCAAGGCACAACTGGGAACAAGGATGCAGGACACAACTGGAAACATGGATGCAGAGCACAACTGGACACAAGGATGCTGGACACAGCTAGAAACTTGGATGCAGGACACAGCTGGAAACATGGATGCAGGGCACAACTGGACACAAGGATGCAGGACACAGCTGGAAACATGGATGAAGGGCACAACTGGACACAAGGATGCAGGACACAGCTGGAAACATGGATGCAGGGCACAATTGGACACAAGGATGCAGGACACACCTGGACACAAGAATGCAGGACACACCTGGACACAAGGATGCAGGGCACAACTGGACACATGGATGCAGGACACAGCTGGACACATGGATGCAGAACACAGCTGGAAACATGGATGCAGGGCACAGCTGGAAACATGGATGCAGGGCACAGCTGGAAACATGGATGCAGGACACAACTGGACACGGATGCAGGGCACAGCTGGAAACATGGATGCAGGGCACAGCTGGAAACATGGATGCAGGGCACAGCTGGACACATGGATGCAGGACACAGCTGGAAACATGGATGCAAGGCACAGCTAGATACATGGGTGCAGGACACAGCTGGAAACATGGAGGCAGGGTACAGCTGGACACATGGATGCAGGGCACAGCTGAAAACATGGATGCAGGACACAGCTGGAAACATGGATGCAGGGCACAGCTGGACACATGGATGCAGGGCACAGCTGGAAACATGGATGCAGGACACAGCTGGAAACATGGATGCAGGGCACAACTGGACACATGGATGCAGGGCACAACTGGACACATGGATGCAGGGCACAACTGGACACATGGATGCAGGGCACAACTGGACACAAGGATCCAGGGCACAACTGGACACACAGATGCAGGGCACAGCTGGAAACATGGATGCAGGGCACAACTGGACACATGGATGCAGGACACAGCTGGAAACATGGATGCAAGGCACAACTGGGAACAAGGATGCAGGACACAACTGGAAACATGGATGCAGAGCACAACTGGACACATTGATGCAGGACACAGCTGGAAACATGGATTCAGGGCACAACTGAACTCAATGATGCAGGACACAGCTGGAAACAAGGATGCAGGACACAGCTGGAAACATGGATGCAGGGCACAACTGGACACATTGATGCAGGACACAGCTGGAAACATGGATGCAGGGCACAACTGGACACAAGGATGCAGGACACAGCTGGAAACATGGATGAAGGGCACAACTGGACACAAGGATGCAGGGCACAACTGGACACATGGATGCAGGACACAGCTGGACACATGGATGCAGGACACAGCTGGAAACATGGATGAAGGGCACAACTGGACACAAGGATGCAGGACACACCTGGACACAAGGATGCAGGACACAGCTGGAAACATGGATGCAGGGCACAATTGGACACAAGGATGCAGGACACACCTGGACACAAGGATGCAGGGCACAACTGGACTCATGGATGCAGGACACAGCTGGAAACATGGATGAAGGGCACAACTGGACACAAGGATGCAGGACACACCTGGACACAAGGATGCAGGGCACAACTGGACACATGGATGCAAGACACAGCTGGACACATGGATGCAGGACACAGCTGGAAACATGGATGAAGGGCACAACTGGACACAAGGATGCAGGACACACCTGGACACAAGGATGCAGGACACAGCTGGAAACATGGATGCAGGGCACAACTGGACACAAGGATGCAGGACACAGCTGGAAACATGGATGAAGGGCACAACTGGACACAAGGATGCAGGACACAGCTGGAAACATGGATGCAGGGCACAATTGGACACAAGGATGCAGGACACACCTGGACACAAGAATGCAGGACACACCTGGACACAAGGATGCAGGGCACAACTGGACACATGGATGCAGGACACAGCTGGACACATGGATGCAGGACACAGCTGGAAACATGGATGCAGGGCACAGCTGGAAACATGGATGCAGGGCACAGCTGGAAACATGGATGCAGGGCACAGCTGGAAACATGGATGCGGGACACAACTGGACACGGATGCAGGGCACAGCTGGAAACATGGATGCAGGGCACAGCTGGAAACATGGATGCAGGGCACAGCTGGACACATGGATGCAGGACACAGCTGGAAACATGGATGCAAGGCACAGCTAGATACATGGATGCAGGACACAGCTGGAAACATGGAGGCAGGGTACAGCTGGACACATGGATGCAGGGCACAGCTGAAACCATGGATGCAGGACACAGCTGGAAACATGGATGCAGGGCACAGCTGGACACATGGATGCAGGGCACAGCTGGAAACATGGATGCAGGGCACAACTGGACACATGGATGCAGGGCACAACTGGACACATGGATGCAGGGCACAACTGGACACAAGGATCCAGGGCACAACTGGACACACAGATGCAGGGCACAGCTGGAAACATGGATGCAGGGCACAACTGGACACATGGATGCAGGACACAGCTGGAAACATGGATGCAAGGCACAACTGGGAACAAGGATGCAGGACACAACTGGAAACATGGATGCAGAGCACAACTGGACACAAGGATGCTGGACACAGCTGGAAACATGGATTCAGGGCACAACTGGACTCAATGATGCAGGACACAGCTGGAAACAAGGATGCAGGACACAGCTGGAAACATGGATGCAGGGCACAACTGGACACATTGATGCAGGACACAGCTGGAAACATGGATGCAGGGCACAACTGGACACAAGGATGCAGGACACAGCTGGAAACATGGATGCAGGGCACAACTGGACACATTGATGCAGGACACAGCTGGAAACATGGATGCAGGGCAAAACTGGACACAAGGATGCAGGACACACCTGGACACAAGGATGCAGGGCACAACTGGACACATGGATGCAGGGCACAACTGGACACAAGGATGCAGGACACAGCTGGAAACATGGATGAAGGGCACAACTTGACACAAGGATGCAGGACACACCTGGACACAAGGATGCAGGGCACAACTGGACACATGGATGCAGGACAAAGCTGGACACATGGATGCAGGACACAGCTGGAAACATGGATGCAGGGCACAATTGGACACAAGGATGCAGGACACACCTGGACACAAGGATGCAGGGCACAACTGGACACATGGATGCAGGACACAGCAGGACACATGGATGCAGGACACAGCTGGAAACATGGATGCAGGGCACAGCTGGAAACATGGATGTAGGACACAGCTGGAAACATGGATGCAGGACACAACTGGACACATGGATGCAGGGCACAGCTGGAAACATGGATGCAGGACACAACTGGACACGGATGCAGGGCACAGCTGGAAACATGGATGCAGGGCACAGCTGGAAACATGGATGCAGGGCACAGCTGGACACATGGATGCAGGACACAGCTGGAAACATGGATGCAAGGCACAGCTAGATACATGGATGCAGGGCACAGCTGGACACAAGGATGCAGGACACAGCTGGACACATGGATGCAGGACACAGCTGGAAACATGGATGCAAGGCACAGCTAGATACATGGATGCAGGACACAGCTGGACACATGGATGCAGGACACAGCTGGAAACATGGATGCAGGGCACAGCTGGAAACATGGATGCAGGGCACAGCTGGAAACATGGATGCAGGGCACAGCTGGACACATGAATGCAGGACACAACTGGACACATGGATGCAGGGCACAGCTGGAAACATGGATGCAGGACACAGCTGGAAACATGGATGCAGGACACAGCTGGAAACATGGATGCAGGGCACAGCTGGACACATGGATGCAGGGCACAGCTGGACACATGGATGCAGGACACAGCTGGAAACATGGATGCAAGGCATAGCTAGATACATGGATGCAGGGCACAGCTGGAAACATGGATGCAGGGCACAGCTGGACACATGGATGCAGGACACAGCTGGAAACATGGATGCAAGGCATAGCTAGATACATGGATGCAGGACACAGCTGGAAACATGGAGGCAGGGTACAGCTGGACACATGGATGCAGGGCACAACTGGACACGGATGCAGGGCACAGCTGAAAACATGGATGCAGGACACAGCTGGAAACATGGATGCAGGGCACAGCTGGACACATGGATGCAGGGCACAGCTGGAAACATGGATGCAGGACACACCTGGAAACATGGATGCAGGGCACAACTGGACACATGGATGCAGGGCACAACTGGACACAAGGATCCAGGGCACAACTGGACACACGGATGCAGGACACAACTGGACACAAGGATGCAGGGCACAACTGGACACATGGATGCAGGGCACAGCTGGACACAAGGATGCAGGGCACAACTGGACACATGGATGAAGGGCACAACTGAACACACGGATGCGGGACATAGCTGGAAACATGGATGCAGGGCAAAACTGGACACACGGATGCAGGACACAGTTGTACACGTAGATGAAGGGGACATTGAACACAATGATGCAGGGTTCAACTGGGTGCCACGCAGGCAGGACACACAGATTCCAGAAATGGAGAAAGATAACTGGATGAATGCATGAATGATGTCACTCTTGGCCATGGTGAGGAATCAGGGTCACACTACTGTGAGAAACAGTCACATGTCTTCACCGGAGCGCCCCCCCCCCCCCACAACAAGAGGGTAGGTTGGGCTGCAGGGAAGCTCCAGGTTGTGCAACTGAGGAATAAATGGCCTTGACAGGCCGACAGGTATCACAAAATGCTACTTGGCTGGCAAACAGCTCGGCAGGCAGAGAGCCATAAGCAGGGTTGTAAGAAGGCACTTTTAATTGTGGTCGTTATCCGTAGCAAAGGTCAGGAGCAGGTGGCAAGATTTGTGGTGGAGGGTCCAAAGCACAAATCCAGAGGCAGCCAGTGAGGTTTTTGGTTGAGCATAATATAGTCAGAGCAAAGCTTTTCCAAGAATATCAGAACAAAATATGATGGCACCATGGCATCTTCTGGCACCATCTTGGTCTTGTGGCTTCCTATTCATTAAAGTCCATGCATGCCACTGGAGCTAGGGCCTGTTGCAAAGATCTTCATGCATTGCACACTTTTAGGATAGGACTAAGCTAACTGCAAAGTACTGAAGTCAGCAGGGTCTGGATTCAGAGCATGGCTGGATTCGAAGGAGTGTGTGGCTACCTGCCTGGCCTGAGATTAAGGGGGTTATTGAAGAAACGCTAAAATGTAGTACCACGTAGCGTCAGGTGAACGCTGGGCGCTGTATGTGAAAACCATATATATGAAAGTCAATCTGGTGAGTGCTTCTAATAGCGTCATGTAGCGTCACATGTATCACTAGCGGTGGTCAATGTAAAGCGCCGGCGCTCTAGGTTCAGCAGCACCATGTAGAACCTGTCGCTCAGCAGCATTATTCCATACATTTCAATGGTGTTTTTTTTCTTGTGTATAAATAGCATTTTAATTATTTTTCTCAGTTTTAGAATAAAATTATTGTGTGGCCTCTCCTGCCCGGCTACCAAACACATATTGTTATATTTAGATTTTTTTATGCAGAATTGTATGTGCAGGTCGGCCATTGCAGTGTTATTGTCACAGTGTTAAAACAATGTCATTCCATGTGTTTTCACTCTGGTGCTGGTGGATATGTGTTAAGAAATAGACTTTTATCACACAGCGTCTGGCGCTCGACACTAGAGCGCCCAGCTTTAGAGCGCCGACGCTGGTTATGTGTAGTTTTTTCATGAATACGGGCTTCAGCGCCGAGTGCCGGACGCACTTAACTGCTCACTGCAGCGCTGTCCTGTTATTAGATGTAACTAGGGATGAGCGAAAAGGTCCGAATTTCAGGGAAAATTAGATTCGGCATGAACCCAAATTTTTTTTGGTTCGTGCCGATCGAATTTTCCCTGAAATAAAAAAAAAAAAAATGCCGGCATGGTGGGAGCGGGCAGGCCGGCAACGCTGTCAGCGGGCGGCGGAAGCATTTGTTTAAAAAGCAAACACTTACCTGCATGGTCGGAGCGTGGAGGCCGGCGCCGCTCTCAGCTGTCATCAGAGGACGCGTCATCAGAGGGCGGCTGAGAGCGGCGCCGGCCTCCACGCTCCGACCATGCAGGTAAGTGTTTGCTTTTTAAACAAATGCTTCCGCCGCCCGCTGACAGCGTTGCCGGCCTGCCCGCTCCCACCATGCCGGCATTTTTTTTTTCAGATGAGCGATTCGTGAAAGTTCGATTGGGGGCGAACCCAAATTTCTTGGGGAAATTCGGTGAATCGCCCGAATCGAACTTTCAAGAAGTTCGCTCATCTCTAGATGTAACGTAGCCTTGGGCGCTATGACCTTGGGACACCACCTAGCATTCGCAATTGGCTGTGCAGTGAATCCGGGAGAAGCTTCTACAGCACCCACCAGACATTACATTCATCAATGCTGGACAGGATAGTACAGCACCACTTGTCTGCCCGCTAAGCTAGGTCACAGCACTAGACACCTGCTTACAGCGTCTACTAGCAGTCGCTCTAAGCGCCGCTATACAGCCACTCACATGGCGATATGTGGCGCTAGTATTAAATCAGCCTCTAAGTCTTCCCGCACCAGTAGATCATGATACGGAGGCTAGAGGTGTTTTGTGTATATGCTTGGGATCCCCGGCGGCATTTCAAGAGTGACTGGAGTAGGGGCAATTAAATATTCTTGACGCAACTGTCTAGTGTCGGAAAGTTAAATATTTTACATATACGCTGTATAATTCTCCAGAATATTTTGCTGCTTCATAACAACAGGAAACAAATTGCTGTAGAATCATACATTTCTTCTTCTAGTTACAGAAAAAGTCCTCTTCTAATCTTTGGAGACAGCAATTATTCAATGTAATGTCCTTTTCTATATTTTCAGCAGCCATGCCCGGAAGCCAAAGTATCATCCACCATCTCGGCACCAGTATGGGGTATTTCCTTAGCCATCCTACCCACTATTTACTATTAAGAGCTGATATCTACCCACAGCAAGCTAGATAATTTGTTTTCTTTTTCTTTTCTTTTTTTAGACTCTCCGCCTCCAGCATACACTTTTGACAAGGCGTAAGGCTTGAAAACAACGGTATAAAAATATACATCTTTGCAATTATAAAAGCTGCCAAAGCGAAACAGCGGAGAGTGGAGCAGCGGAGGGGGCAGCGGAGGAAAGAGAGCGCAGCGTCGCACATTTCTGGCTGTGTACCTCCATTAAAGTGATCAAAATTAAACTGTGGGATAATGGAGGGAAGATCTCATTAAGATAATGAAAAGGAGATTATGAAAGTTGTTACTCAGTGTCTATAAAAAAATTGAATATAGAGAATTAATAAAATGGTGGGAATTAATAATAAAAAAAAATCTTTTTTTAATTACTCGCATTGTGCACAGTGGTCCATCCAGCCATGCTGGGTCTTCTGAAAAAAAAATGCAAATGAATTTTTTTGAGTAATGAGAAAAGCCTATCAGTAAACAGTTACTGTAGCGCTGCTGTGTTGGTAATAAATATCTGAGGATGGAGAATACTCTATGTGGATGGCACCAAATTTGTGACAATTGCACGAGTTGATCAGACACTCATTCATACAAACTGTCTGTATAATCCAAATGATGTTCTTGACCTAACAGGAGAAGAAAATGGGGGAACCCAAAAGAAGTTGCCAAGGGTACAAAAAGTGGCACCACTCTCAGAAGTAAAAGAAGTGTCTAAATTTTATTATTTGCAATTACATATAAAAGGCATACTAACATATACACAAATAGACGACATAAACACATGAAGACATAAAAACACCAGGGGGCGCCGTGGTCTAGTAAAAATCATATAAATGTGACACCTAATTCAAATAACAATATACAAATTTCTAATACCCATATCAATTTGTGCAAAATACGCAATCAGTGTGCAAAATAAGTGCTATCTAAATATTCATAATTATATATCAAACAATCCAATTAATACATCTAGCTAATATCATAGAGCAGGAGAACGGACCAAGGTGTGCAAAAAAGTAACAGCGCAAAAAAAATGTGTATACAGACCAACCGGAGCACCCCCGCAAGGGTGAGACGCCAACGCGTGTCGCAGTGTCACCTGCACTACTTCCTCAGGGCGAAAATATGTTCTTGACCTACTTGCAACTGTGCCCCCTATTTCATTAGCTTCCCTTTTGGCCCATTTGGCCTTGTGGTTTCCCTTCCTAGTTGCTCTCTCTTTGTGTCATAGCCTTGTTATTTGTTTGTAATTTTTTTTTTTTTTGCTTTTGTTCAGTTAATTTGTTTCTGCTTTGTTTTTGTTTTGCTTTGTTTCATTTTTGTATTTGCAGCTGTATCCCCTTTGTTTTTGTTATGTTGTGACTAAAGAAACTTGCAAAACAAGTCAAATTTATTTTTATAACTACCACACTGGGCCCCAGAAATGGTGGTCACAACGTGCAACAACAAAAAAGTTACAAAATCCAAATGGTCGGGCCCAAAAATCAAAAACAAAACAGTCAGTAGGTCCACCATTCTCTCTTAGTTGGAATTCTGCCAGTCCCATGGGGCAATTATTACCACTAAATTTGTGTTGAGGCTCTGATTCTCAACCACCCTTGCAGCCAGGTCCTATGAGATTGGTAGTTTTCTGCACAACTTTAAAGCTGTGGAGTCTCAGCAGAAGGTGGAGCTGTTGGCACGCCAGTCTGCCTCCATTATTCAGCACCTGCGTGCCACTGAAAGGTGGTGTGGGGCTGCAGGGCATGGCTGGCTGGCTCCTGGGCGCTCAGTGGACTCCTATGTGGTCGTAACCTGCCCACAGGTTGGAGCTGGGCAGCAGACTGGGTTCCTGGGGTGTTGGACTGGGTGTCGGGGTCCGGGGTCTTTTGGGTAGGAGCTGCTGGCTCAGCTGGCCCTGTGACTCCTTCATGTCCTGTATTGCTTCAAGGAAAGGTGGGGTCTGTGTGGATAAAGGTAAACGTTAATGTTTGGGGCCACATTAAAACCCAGCAAAAACACTAGTTCATTTCATTAGCCTGAGCCTACACATCCCCCTGTCCTTTTCCAGCAGCACATTGTGACCCAATATTTCCCACATTTAATGGTTTTGTCCCCTCACTGTGGCTCTGACTTGTTGCTGGTCCAGCTGTGGGTCTTGGTTCTAGGGTAGCCGGGGTGGCTGGAGGTCCAGTGGCTGCCATAGGTGGAGACAGGGCTGGTGGCTGGGTGGGTGCTGCAAGGCAAGGGAGAAACAGTCTAAGCTAAACACATTTCTTAGCTGCACTCCTTAAGCTACTCAGCATGAGGTACACACTGGGCAACCCAGCGACGTTTGCCCACCACACATTGGCAACCAATTCCATGGGCTTTTCTGGATAGAAATTGTAGGTAAACACATCTGTGTGGTTGCTTTGCAATGTGCCAGCCAAGCACCTACTGTTTTTGAGTGCATCTCCCCCCTCCCCAATTAAGCATTGTGGAGCCAACTGGTGGGCATGTGCCACTGGGAGGTGTCGATGGTACCCAACACCCTCTCTTGGCTCTCTAAACTTACCCCTCAGCCCGTCTCCGGTTTATTTTTTTCCAGACCACTGTTTTTAATTCATCAAATTTCTTTGAGACCTGGCCTGCACCGCACTAGTTACCTGGCGGGCAAACTGGTGCCAGATTTCATCCCACGCCACTTTGGGGGTAGCGCAGGATTTTTCCCCCACCAGTTTCTCGAATTTATCCGACACTCTGTGTTCAATAATGCCTCCACTTGGGCGTCATTAAATTGGGCGCTCAGCTTGCCATGGGTCAGCTTCTGCCTGCTCTGTGGGGCAGCGGCTGCTCCCTGGGGATTGGGATGGGTAGGGGATGCGAAGCCACTGTGGCTACTCCCAGGCACAGAAGGGGTGGTGCCCCGGCTGGCAGGGGAATGTGCAATACAGGTTGTGGCTCTGCAGCTCTGCCCTGGGATCCACAGTGGGCACCAAAGTAAGGCTCCCACTGGGGTGCTCACTGGGCTCCAGTGTCCAGAGCAGTGCCTGGAGCATGGTGGTGTGTGGCAGGAGCCCTGGGTGCTGCTGGGACACACTGCTGTAGGAGACCTGCTCAGAGTGAGTAGTGTAACAGGGATGCAGTAAGTAGTGAGCAATTGGTGGCATTTCTCAGGGAGAACTGGAACTGGCAGATGTGTTTAAGCAGATGTTGACATGCCTTTCTTTTGTCTTTACAGGTGCCATGGAGCAGAGTGCAGGGCCGGAGACCAGATAGGCCCCAAATGTTTAATATTTAGTTTCAAATTTGTCAGAAGTTGTAAAGAGTAATTTTAGACAAATAAGCAAAGTATATCCCAAATCATAAAAACAAAGAAAGTTTTAAAATAAAACACAAACGTTAAACTATAAATTATGCAGTGTGGTTTTAAAACAAACATGGAAATCCAAGGTTAAGGTAATACCAATTACTGACTCAATAAGATTGAAAATGCAAGCTTTCAAAGCGGTTCAAGCTTCTTCTTCAGGCATAATACAGGTCTGTAACTTAGACACCTGTTTATATTGAAAAATACAAAGGAGTGACTATTGTTTTTCTACTGACGCACATAAAAAAATAGTCACTTCTTTGTAGTTTTCTGTAAAAATGTGTGTCTAAGTTACAGAGCTGTATTGTGCCTGAAGAAAAAGCTTGAACCTCTTCGAAAGCTTGCATTTTCAATCTTATTGAGTTAGCCAATAAATGGTATTACCTTAACCTTGGATTTCCTGCTCTTTAGGATGCATAAGATACATGTCAAGCCTCCTGGCTACAATCATGGGGAGAGCTGAGCTGAGCTCCAGGTATGGGGCGAAGTGAAGCAGAAAAAACTCCAAAGAGCAAATAAAAAGTCTGAGCAGAGTCCAAGGGTGAATCCAGGGTCAGAGGCAGGCAGAAAACAGGCAAAGTCCATAAGCAAGCCGCGTCAAAAATCAGGTTATCCGTCCCTGTATAAATCCAGGTATTCAATCAGGTATTCAGGAATCAGGGAAACAAGGTCCAGGAAGTAAGCTGATAACACAGCATTGGCTGTAGGCCAGCTGTCCTCTTAAATAGGGCTATCAATCAGCACAGGGAGGGATGTGCCAGAGTCTGGTGAAGTCACTTCCTGTCCATTCAAACTCAGGAGGACACCAGGAAGTGAAATCAAGTCCAAGAGCTTACACTCTAGGCCTTGTGCATTTCCAATGGGCTGAACAGCAGGTGTCACTGTGGAGCATGCGACAGAAGAAGAGCCTGCTCTGTTAAAACCATGCAGCTGAGCATGTCTGCTGCTGCATGCAGTCCGTGGTATGGCGCGCTCACGATGCCTTAAAGGGCAGGAAAGGCAAGGAGACTGACAATACATTTGGAGAATAACAGGAAACCGCTGAGATTGTTAGGGAGCTTTTTGGAGGAAAAACTACAAGCAACATTGTATAGAGCAGAAGTATTCTAAGGAGAGGCCAGAGGAACATACAGAGAGACCACCCATACCCATGCTAAGGGTGCAGCCTCCTACGTAGGATGTCTGGTGGGGCTGCTACAGAGACGAGGCTCAGGTGCAGTTGAAAGCAAGTGAGAAGATGTGGCTGTAGTGCAGCAGAGCCACGCTGAGTTGCAGAGAGAGAGAGAGAGCTGAGGTCTACACAGAGAGACTTGAGGTCCATGCGGGAAAAAACCCAGTGGGGTCCTGGCATGGATGTGACAGAGGAAACAGACACTCCCTAGGGGTAGAGAGCATCCAATGGCCGCGATTGAGGAGTCGCTGTGCCTAGGACTCCGATAAGTTGTGTCTTCCCCCTGAAAACTCTGCCCTATAGTGACTGTGTGAGAGAGAAGCCATTGTGTTGGGTGGAGGGGGTGGTAGGGCTCAGATGCCTGATGAGGAGAGGTCCCCCATGTTTTAGTCGCTGGCAGCATGACTGCCCCTCTGTTGGCATGGGGCACTTCCACATCCCAGTCTTGGATACCTCATAGACAGTCTCTACTACGAGAGGGTGCCCAGCTCAAAGTGGGGTGGTGGCCGGCCAAAACCCCCTCTGGAAAAAGGCTTACAGTTAATTGGGAAGAACAATGCTGCCTACCCCCATGTGCTGAAATGTTCTGATAAGCATAAGTACCTGTGTTTGGTTCTTTATGGACATAAGCCTGATTAAACCCGAAAGTTCTAATAAGCAAGTGTACCTGGGTCCTGCCTAAAAGACATAAGACTATTGAACCCTTACACTGAAACGTCCTTATGAAACAATTGTGCCGGTGTTTGCTTTCTACAAACTATGCAAGTTTGTTGGCTTGTCAATTGTGAACTGTGTATTTGGCCGTGATGTGGAGTAAAGCACTTAATCTTTCTTTTCATGAACCTGCAACGATAAAAGAAACTGATTTTTTCAATTATCCTGCTTGCCATTGAGTGTCTGTCTGCTGTGATACCATCTTGTCAGCTCCCCCTCCTGCGGTCCCATTAACCATTATCTACGGCTACTATACCTAACATAGTAGCATAGTATGTAAGGTTGTATAAAGACTTTAGTCCATCCAGTTCAGCCTGTTTATCTCCTTCCAGTGGTCTAGAGGCCAAAGCTGGAAATGCTATTACATGCCAGGAAGAAATCCCAGCCACTTTTGAACATTTTTAATGTATCCTTCATTACTACCTCCTCTGGCAGCAAGTTCCATAGTGTCACTGCTCTTACAGAGAAGAATCCCCTCCTATGTCGGTGGAGAAAACACCTATCCTCTATCCTTAGTGGATGCCCCCTGGTTATGGTTACACTCCGGGGTATAAATAGATTGTGGGGCAGATCTTTGTATTGACCCCAAATATATTTATACATAGTTAGTAGATCCCCCCTCAGGCGTCTTTTTTCCAAAATAAATAAACCTAACTTTGACAATCATTTAGGGTCCTCTAGACCCCGCACTCCTTTTATTAACTTAAATGCCCCCTCTTGAACACGTTTCAGTTCTGATACCTGTGAGGTACCTGTGACATTGACTAATAAAAGTTGACACACTTTGGATTGCAATTAAAGCTGACTTTGATTACTGCTGGTTAACCCTGATACTACCATTACACATGGACTCAAAAGAGGGACAGGGACAGTTGGAAGGTATGTAAAATGTCCGTTCCCATTATATCCTCCTGAGGTGACCATTGAACAAGGCAATGTGTTGCAGTATCTGGAATTGGAAAATGTGTTTGGTCCATTTCCTGGATCAGCTCGTCCTCCTAAAAACTCCATTGTGTCACTCGTCATCCCAACGTCTTTCTCCATACACACGCATGGCCCGTCCGGCTTCTCTGGGAAAGAGCTGGATTGCTCTTATCTACGTTTTCCTCTGCACACAGATGAGGAACAATCTCTCTCTCGCTCTTCTCTAACAATTTTCCCTCCCTCTCTACAAAAGCATCTGCTCCTCTTGACAGTGGCTCATAAAACCAGTCTCCGACAATCGGGCCTGGCATTCATCTTCTAAGATAAAAGGTCCCATTGTGCCAACTGTGTGTCTGCGCCTATCTCATCGCCAACAGGCGTTATTTAGATAAGCGCATTTAGTGGGTGTCACAGGAAATATGAAGAACATGAGAGCTTAATACGAGTTGTATCAGGAGGCCGCACAAAACACTCCTCTGGAAAAGGAGGTAAAGACTGAGAGCATGGAAAGCGTTTTATGTACTGAGATATTTAGAGGTTTGGATGAACTACTGGAGGCAGGTCGGACTTGTGTGTCTAATGAAGTGCTCTGTACACAGGAAATTCGAACATTGGAACTAGAGTTATAGAAACATTCCCTGCTGGTGATATACAGGGGACACCAACAGACTTTGGGATGCCACTGGGGAGGATGTAGATCCTGAAGGGGGTGTGGGCTGACCCAGAACATGACCGACTTCCCTGGGCAGGTGCCAGGGTACCTGCATCTTGGGAGGGCCCACCTCATTTACTTTACCTTGGACAGCCCCTATGTGGGATGCAGGGCCGTGCAGTAACCAGGACTAAGCACTGTCATGCAGGTGCAGATTGGCCGTTGGGAGAGACTTTCTTTCTGCCGGTCCTTTTATTCTTTTCTTTTTTTTTTTCCTTCCTGACATTCCCTTGTCTTCTTTCCATAATTTGTTCCTGTTATTCCTTCTTTTCCTTGATTTTTTCCTTCAATTCTTTTCTATCTTCCTTTCTTTCCTTTATCCGTTTGTTCTGCCATTCTTTTTCCTTCTTTCCTCGTTCCTTCAAATGTTTTTTTTTGTAATTTCTTCTATTCTTTCTGTCATTACTTCTTTCTTTTTTCTGTCAGTTTTTCTTTTCTTTCTTCAATTCGTACACTCTCTCTTTCCTTTTTTTCTGTCCTTTATTTTATCCTTCTTTTGTTTTGTTATTCATTCTTTCTTTGTTTCTGTCATTCATTCTTTCTTTGTTTCTGTCATTCATTCTATCTTTGTTTCTGTCATTCATTCATTCTTTCTTTTCTGTCATTCATGCTATGTTTTTGTTCTTTCTTTGTTTCTTTACATTTATTTTTTATATTTCTCAATGTATTTCCATCTATTCTTTCTGTTTTGTCACCCCTTTCTTTCTTGCTCGCTTTCTTTTTTTTCTGCCATTCATTCTATTCTTTTGCAACAAGAACAACAACTAACAAAGGTTAGTAATAGGGTGGATATTCCTGGAGGTGTCTGCAACATGGAAAATGATTTAGCTTTACTGGATAGATGGTCAAAACTGTGGAAACTAGAGTTTAATGTCTCTAAATGTAAAATCATACACTTGGGTAGAAGGAATCCCTGCTCTGAGCACCGTATGGGCAGCGCTGTGATATCCAGGACCTCCGAGGAGAGAGATTTAGGGGTACTGATTACTGATAGCTGCAAGATGATTGGACAGTGTAGCCAGGCAGTGGGAAAAGCAAGCAGGATGCTCGGCTGCATAGCTTGAGGCATCACCAGTAGGAAGAGGGAGGATGTGATGCCGCTGTATAGAGCCCTGGTGAGGCCACAGCTAGAATACTGTATGCAGTTCTGGAGACCTTACCTGCAAAAAGACATTATTCAAATAGAACGTGGCCGGCAACAAAAATGGTGGAAGGACTTAAACTTAAAATTTATCAGGAGAGACTTAAAGAACTTAATTTGTACAGTCTGGAGGAAAGAAGGGAGAGGGGGGACATGATTGAGACCTTTATATATGTGAAAGGAGGGAATAAGGTTCAGGAGGGAAGTGTTTTTAAGAAGAAACTTAATGATAGAACAAGGGGCCCAACCTGAAGCTAGTCGGGAGGGAAGATCAGGAGCAATGTTAGAAAATATTAGTAATAATAATAAGAGTAGTAGATGCTTGGAACAAACTTCCAGCAGAGGTAGTCACTGAATTTAAACATGTCTGGGATAAGCACACATCTATCCTAAGATAAAGAGAACATACAGTATACACGTAAGGGCAGACTAGATGGAGCCAATGGTCCTTCGGCCGTCAACCTTCTATGTTTCTTTTTGTCATTCCTTTTGTTATTTTTGTCGCCCAATTCTTTGGCAGTAATCACCATACATGCAACGTTATCACTATGTGTGGAGTATCATACCACGCCGCATGGGGCCCATGGAGACTCTTATTGCACAAGGGCCAGTGGAGCCGGCCCTACTGAGAGACCACTGAGGTCCAAGGGGGGTTTAGGTATTCATTTCTGTTCTCCAGGTTCTTCAGCAGCTATCCAAGGTGGGTAGCATTGTTCCACGGTACAACAACAATTGTAGGTAGAAGAGTTAATGGGGATGTCCCCTCTTTATTGGGAGGCCTCTGATAAACATGGGGTCCCTGGCAAGTAGGGATATTCCTTAAGGTGCCCATTTCCAACTGCTTGGCCCGTTCCTGGCCCGCCTTGTAGGAGTTTTATCCACTGGGCCTTCCTCCCTCCAGCCTCCGAAGACCTCCTGGCTCCAGGCAGTCACGAGGGGTACTTCTGCTCATCGAAATCCAAGACAATCCACTCTAGAGCAGTGGTTCTCAAACTTTTTACGTTAAGTGCCTCCTAAAGACAAGAGGTTCCAACAGAGTACCCCCAAAGAGGGGATCAATTATAAATTTGCCCAAAATAAATTGGCCATAGGCCTGTTAGCATTTTTAGAGCAAATAAAATCATGTTTTACTGTTAAAATAATATAATAGACCCGTCAGATCCCTGCAATTGGTGCACCCCAGGTTGGGAACCAGTGCTCTAAAGGGTCCCAGCCAGTCCTATTTCATTCGGGCACTGGTCTCATCCGCTTCTTCACTCTCCGGCATTCATGTTCTGCTTCTGGAACTGTAGACAAGTTCACATTCCCTGGGTCCCTTTTATATAGCCCCTCCCAGGGGTGCCCCGCAGAAGTGGGCCAACACCCAGGATAGTGAAAATCCTGGGTGTTGGTCCACTTTAAGAGCGCATTAGACTAACTACATACATATAATGGATATATATATATATATATATATATATATATATATATATATATCAGAAGTTCAAATACAAGTGGGTTACAAGCAGAAGAAATGCAAGTCAGTTACTGTAAGTTGTTGGTCCTTAGTTTTGTGATGCAAACAGCTACAGGGTGCATTGCTGGATCCTGGTCTCTCCTGACCCCCTGGCAAAAGACACGAAGGCCTGTATGCTCAGGCCTTTATACACAGGGGGGGCACTCCCCCCTCCCCTCTGGGATGAGCCTTGGTCTCCTCCACCTGCCACCTTCCAGCTAAAACTCCTTAAAATGAATGGTTCATAATATTTTGTTGGAAGGTCATAGAGACTATCCCGATGCTACTGGAACCATTTGGGTGCTGAACGCACTGAGACCAGCCACCTTGGTTCTATATGGCTCCTAATCCGAATTCTCCGGGGGTTGACAGGGGACCCACATATGCGTGCATTGTGATTTCCAGATTCTAATAGTGTGGTCAGTTTCTGACTAATGTGCACATCAGCTTCATAATTCTTCATGAGCTACTGGCCCCAGCATGTCTGGACTTGTGCTTTGAAGTGAAGTGGCATGCGCAGGCTTACATTAAGGGGGGGGGGGGTGTCCAGTTATAGACCTTCTGTCTTTATTTTTGTTTAGGTACAACTCCTTTCAGTTGAGGGGCCTTTGAAGCCAAGGCCCCACTAGCAGGTGTGATCTATGCATTTTAAAGAAGGTCTTTTGTTTACAGACATGAGCAGGTCATAATTAGAAATTATATCTATATTTTCCACATAACTATCATTTTATCACCTTAATGATAGGAAACAGAGGGTGGTTATCAACGGTACATACTCAGATTGGATCATTGTTATTAACTGCAGGGGTCAGTACTGGGCCCAATTCTCCTTAATATATATATATTAATGACCATGGGAATGGATTAAACAGTAGAGAATCAATCTTTGTAGATGATATTTAGCATTGTAACATATTTATCACAAAAGTGGGCAGTATGCAGCTACAAACAGATCTAGATGATTTGGCAGTATGGGCAGAATACAGAATAATGGAAAATTAAGTTTAATACAGATAAATGTAAGGTTAAGCACATGGGCAATGATTACACACTGGGGAGTTTATTCAGAGCCCCTGGATAAATTTTAATTTTATGTGAAAGTAAACTTGACAGTGTAAATTCTCCCAATCTCAGCAGATTCAAAGCCCCTTCCGAGATTTTTTTGTTTGGTTGTATAGAGCGAGAATTCATGGTGAGAATTCTCGCTACGATACTTAATTTTAAAACTCAGTGAGTTATACTAATATTTATTGATAAAAGTAATGCCGCTACAGCCACCACTCTTTTTAACAATTAAACTGACTGCTGGCTTTTTTTTTAATACTAAATGTAATTTTTGGGGCCCCCCCCAAAAGGCAACCAGCCCAGACCCCAGGCATAACAGCTTGTAACCTAGGGCTCAGAGGCCGCAGTGTGTGGCCCCTGGCCTTGCAAGTTACAAGCCCTTATGTCCTTTGGTATGAGCTTGGGGCTCTTTCAGGGGTGCCGTGGAAGAGCCCATACTAATGGGCACCATGCTCTTCCGCACCCCCGATGGGTGTGGGTAATATGCCAGCTCCTGACCCTGGTGAACTGGTATAGGAATCTCCTGGACACCCCAAATGTGGTAAAAAAAACAACATGACACAATAAACTTTAATTTTCTTAAATTGCCTAATCACCGGTCCTGTCTTCTATCCTCATTCCAGATCGGACAATGTCTACGCTGGGGTCCCACGTGTTTCTCCGCTGCTTCTCCGGGCTATTCTTTTCCCCCTCCGCCATCTTCTTGTGGTGGCACCGGGTGTCAAGACTTGATGCCTGTGCCGCCACTTGGATTAAAGGGGAACATAGGTTCTCTCTTCTGTCATCCTCGTTACCCGTCAAGGGTCTGTTGTGAGGGCCGGGGGAGTCGCCTCTTATACTGGTGGCCCATTACTCATTGAGGGTTTGTTGTGAGGGCCGGGGGAGTCGCCTCTTATATTTGTGGCCCATTACCCATCGAGGGTTTGGTGTGAGGGCCGGGGGAGTCGCCTCTTATACTTGTGGCCCATTACTCATCGAGGGTCTGTTGTGAGGGCCGGGGGAGTCGCCTCTTATACTTGTGGCCCATTACCCATTGAGGGTCTGTTGTGAGGGCTGGGGGAGTCGCCTCTTATACTTGTGGCCCATTACCCATCGAGGGTCTGTTGTGAGGGCTGGGGGAGTCGCCTCTTATACTTGGGGCCCATTACCCATCGAGGGTCTGTTGTGAGGGCTGGGGGAGTCGCCTCTTATACTTGTAGCCCATTACCCATCGAGGGTCTGTTGTGAGGGCCGGGGGAGTCGCCTCTTATACTTGCGGCCCATTACCCATCGAGGCTCTGTTGTGAGGGCCGGGGGAGTCGCCTCTTATACTTGCGGCCCATTACCCATAGAGGGTCTGTTGTGAGAGCCGGGGGAGTCGCCTCTTATACTTGGGGCCCATTACCCATCGAGGGTCTGGTGTGAGGGCCGGGGGAGTCGCCTCTTATACTTGCGGCCCATTAACCATTGAGGGTCTGTTGTGAGGGCCTGGGGAGTCGCCTCTTATACTTGTAGCCCATTACCCATCGAGGGTCTGTTGTGAGGGCCGGGGGAGTCGTCTCTTATATTTGTGGCCCATTACCCATCGAGGGTCTGTTGTGAGGGCCGGGGGAGTCGCCTCTTATACTTGCGGCCCATTACCCATCGAGGGTCTGTTGTGAGGGCCGGGGGAGTCGCCTCTTATACTTGTGGCCCATTACCCATCGAAGGTCTGGTGTGAGGGCCGGGGGAGTCGCCTCTTATACTTGTGGCCCATTACTCATCGAGGGTCTGTTGTGAGGGCCGGGGGAGTCGCCTCTTATACTTGGGGCCCATTACTCATCGAGGGTCTGTTGTGAGGGCCGGGGGAGTCGCCTCTTATACTTGTGGCCCATTACCCATCGAGGGTCTGTTGTGAGGGCTGGGGGAGTCGCCTCTTATACTTGTGGCCCATTACCCATCGAGGGTCTGTTGTGAGGGCTGGGGGAGTCGCCTCTTATACTTGTGGCCCATTACCCATCGAGGGTCTGTTGTGAGAGCCGGGGGAGTCGCCTCTTATATTTGTGGCCCATTACACATCGAGGGTCTGGTGTGAGGGCCGGGGGAGTCGCCTCTTATACTTGCGGCCCATTACCCATCGAGGGTCTGTTGTGAGGGCTGGGGGAGTCGCCTCTTATACTTGTAGCCCATTACCCATCGAGGGTCTGTTGTGAGGGCCGGGGGAGTCGCCTCTTATACTTGTGGCCCATTACCCATCGAGGGTCTGTTGTGAGGGCCGGGGGAGTCGCCTCTTATACTTGCGGCCCATTACCCATCGAGGGTCTGTTGTGAGGGCTGGGGGAGTCGCCTCTTATACTTGTAGCCCATTACCCATCGAGGGTCTGTTGTGAGGGCCGGGGGAGTCGCCTCTTATACTTGTGGCCCATTACCCATCGAGGGTCTGTTGTGAGGGCTGGGGGAGTCGCCTCTTATACTTGTAGCCCATTACCCATCGAGGGTCTGTTGTGAGGGCCGAGGGAGTCGCCTCTTATACTTGTGGCCCATTACCCATCGAGGGTCTGGTGTGAGGGCTGGGGGAGTCGCCTCTTATACTTGTAGCCCATTACCCATCGAGGGTCTGTTGTGAGGGCCGGGGGAGTCGCCTCTTATATTTGTGGCCCATTACCCATCGAGGGTCTGGTGTGAGGGCTGGGGGAGTCGCCTCTTATACTTGCGGCCCATTACCCATCGAGGGTCTGTCGTGAGGGCTGGGGGAGTCGCCTCTTATACTTGTGGCCCATTACCCATCGAGGGTCTGTTGTGAGGGCTGGGGGAGTCGCCTCTTATACTTGTGGCCCATTACCCATCGAGGGTCTGTTGTGAGGGCCGGGGGAGTCGCCTCTTATACTTGCGGCCCATTACCCATCGAGGCTCTGTTGTGAGGGCCGGGGGAGTCGCCTCTTATACTTGCGGCCCATTACCCATAGAGGGTCTGTTGTGAGAGCCGGGGGAGTCGCCTCTTATACTTGGGGCCCATTACCCATCGAGGGTCTGGTGTGAGGGCCGGGGGAGCCTCTTATACTTGCGGCCCATTAACCATTGAGGGTCTGTTGTGAGGGCCTGGGGAGTCGCCTCTTATACTTGTAGCCCATTACCCATCGAGGGTCTGTTGTGAGGGCCGGGGGAGTCGTCTCTTATATTTGTGGCCCATTACCCATCGAGGGTCTGTTGTGAGGGCCGGGGGAGTCGCCTCTTATACTTGTGGCCCATTACTCATCGAGGGTCTGTTGTGAGGGCCGGGGGAGTCGCCTCTTATACTTGGGGCCCATTACTCATCGAGGGTCTGTTGTGAGGGCCGGGGGAGTCGCCTCTTATACTTGTGGCCCATTACCCATCGAGGGTCTGTTGTGAGGGCTGGGGGTAATGGGCCGCAAGTATAAGAGGCGACTCCCCCGGCCCTCACAACAGAGCCTCGATGGGTAATGGGCCGCAAGTATAAGAGGCGACTCCCCCGGCCCTCACACCAGACCCTCGATGGGTAATGGGCCACAAGTATAAGAGGCGACTCCCCCAGCCCTCACAACAGACCCTCGATGGGTAATGGGCCACAAGTATAAGAGGCGACTCCCCCAGCCCTCACGACAGACCCTCGATGGGTAATGGGCCGCAAGTATAAGAGGCGACTCCCCCAGCCCTCACACCAGACCCTCTATGAGTAATGGGCCACAAATATAAGAGGCGACTCCCCCGGCCCTCACAACAGACCCTCGATGGGTAATGGGCCGGGGGAGTCGCCTCTTATATTTGTGGCCCATTACTCATCGAGGGTCTGGTGTGAGGGCTGGGGGAGTCGCCTCTTATACTTGCAGCCCATTACCCATCGAGGGTCTGATGTGAGAGCCGGGGGAGTCGCCTCTTATACTTGGGCCCATTACCCATCGAGGGTCTGGTGTGAGGGCCGGGGGAGTCGCCTCTTATACTTGTAGCCCATTACCCATCGAGGGTCTGTTGTGAGGGCCGGGGGAGTCATCTCTTATATTTGTGGCCCATTACCCATCGAGGGTCTGTTGTGAGGGCCGGGGGAGTCGTCTCTTATATTTGTGGCCCATTACCCATCGAAGGTCTGGTGTGAGGGCCGGGGGAGTCGCCTCTTATACTTGTGGTACATTACCCATCAATGGTCTGGTGTGAGGGCGGGGGGAGTCGTCTCTTATACTTGCGGCCCATTACCCATCAAGGGTCTGTTGTGAGGGCCGGGGGAGTCGCCTCTTATACTTGTGGTACATTACCCATCAATGGTCTGGTGTGAGGGCGGGGGGAGTCGTCTCTTATACTTGCGGCCCATTACCCATCAAGGGTCTGTTGTGAGGGCCGGGGGAGTCGCCTCTTATACTTGTGGTACATTACCCATCAATGGTCTGGTGTGAGGGCGGGGGGAGTCGTCTCTTATACTTGCGGCCCATTACCCATCAAGGGTCTGTTGTGAGGGCCGGGGGAGTCGCCTCTTATACTTGTGGTACATTACCCATCAATGGTCTGGTGTGAGGGCGGGGGGAGTCGTCTCTTATACTTGCGGCCCATTACCCATCAAGGGTCTGTTGTGAGGGCTGGTGGAGTTGCCTCTTATAAGTGTGGCCTCCATGGGATCCCCCCCCCCACTAACGTTTTTTTTCCAGGGAAACCCTCTCTAGGCTCCTCCCCTCCTGTGATGTAATTAGTGACATGGGGGGAGCATGTGGGAATGAGAGTGAGATGGGGGAATTTAGAAAAACAATATTGTGGAGGAATAGAGTGGTAAATGCAAACAGTCCTGCAAGAGAAAAAAATGCAAAAAGAAAAGGGAAACAAGTAGTAAAGGAAAGAAGGAAAATAATTTAAAAGAGAATTATAAAGAAAGCTGCCAAAAAGAATGGAGAGATAGGGGGGGATTTTGGAGATCAGAGGTCTGCTTGTCCATTTGACAGCTCTTGGGGCCCCCAAAGGCCGGCCATGCTCTGGTATGCTTGGGCACCCCACACTTAGATGCAGGTACCATTGTCTTATATACAGGGCTCATCCACATTAGAGACATTAGGCCAAACTGTATTGTCTCGGTGTGTATGTGCGTTTGGTAATGAAGGCCCTCCAAGTGGAGGCACAGGCATTAAATCTTGACACCGGTGCCGCCACAAGAAGATGGCGGGGGGGGGGAAAAGGTTATACCAAAATTTTAATTTACGTTTTTTAACAGGGACCACGCGTGCCAGAGTGGCACAACTGAGTGTCAGGGTCCTTCAGTTGGTGGGCGAGATGCAGGAGCTGCGCGACTCGTTGGGGACCACAGATGAAGAATAATGTTCAGTGGCCTGCCATTGCTATGTATTTTGTTTTTTATAGTTGTAAAAATGTTACATTTTCTAAATTTTTTAAAATTTTATATTTTATGATGGTATTAAAAAAAATGTTACATTGTCATTTCATTTACAAAATACATTAACACAAAACTAATGGGCCCAGAAATATTTAAAGATGAATATTCACATGACCGAGAAGTGATTTGGGTAAGTTTTAGAGGGCTAAAATGGAAGAAGAACCTAACCGAGAAGTGGTTTGGGTGAGCTTTAAGGGTCCAAAAGTGAAGATGGAGGATAGTGCTAAGTGATTTGGGTGAGCTTTAAGGGTCCAAAAGTGAAGATGGAGGATAGTGCTAAGTGGTTTGGGTGAGCTTTAAGGGTCCAAAAGTGAAGATGGAGGATAGTGCTAAGTGGTTTGGGTGAGCTTTAAGGGTCCAAAAGGGAAGATGGAGGATAGTGCTAAGTGATTTAGTTAAACATTGTAGTAGAAGTGAGGGTGGCAAATATGTAGGCGAGCACTTTAATGAGTTAAGTTTGTAGTGCGCAGGCGCAAGATGGTAGGGATTTCCGTCTGGACAAATATTTATTGAAAAAGGGAAACAGAATCGAACGGGAAACGTAAAGGATTCGTTGGAGGATACGATGGGAAAAGGGCAAAAACGAAAGCCTACGTTGTAACATGTGAAAATGAAACGGAAAAGTCTGGATGGAAAATGACATCCTCGTAATTCGTAATCTGCCGTACGAACGGACGGAAACTTTACAGAAGGTTTTCAATGCATGCATAGAATCGCTCGTACGCTCATACAAGAACGGAAACATTTCACACAAAAAAAAAGTTTTTTGTGTCTCTCTGAATCGAGGCTATGATCCGGCTCTGGAATGAAGATAGAAGACAGGACCGGTGATTAGTCAAATTAAGAAAATTAAAGTTTCTTGTGTCACGTCGTTTTTTTACCACACTTGGGGTGAACTGGTAAGAGGTCCAGGAGATCCCTATACCAGTTCACCAGCATTTTACCCACACCCCCATTTGGGGCATCGGGGATCTGAAAGAGCATGGTGCCCATTGGCATGAGCACAGGGCTCTTCCACGGCACCCCTGAAATACCCCTAAGCTTATACCAAAGGGCCTACCTCTCTGGCCCAAATCTCTCTTCCCTCCTCTCTCGCCTTCCTGACTGTCTAACAGCCATCTCTTCCTTCATGAACATGGACATAGCAGAACTGGTCATTTTCCCACCATCTCACTCCCCTCCCATCTCTAACACCACAATCTCTGTAAATAATCTTACAATAACTGCAACTCCTCAAGCTCGATGCCTGGGCGTCATCCTGGACTCCCCTCTCTCATTCACACCTCACATTCACTCCCTAGCCACCTCCTGTCGTCTCCAACTCAAAAATATCTCCCGCATCCGTCCCTTCCGCTAAAATGCTAGTGCACGCCCTGGTCATCTCCCGACTGGACTACTGCAACACCCTCCTCTGTGGTTTGCCAACAAACAGACTGGCTCCCCTCTAATCTGTTTTAAACTCTGCTGCTCGCCTCATCCACCTTTCCTCTTGCTTCCCCAGCGCTGCTCCTCTGTGTCAATCCCTCCACTGGTTACCTGTCTCCCATAGAGTTCAGTTTAAACTTCTAATATTAAAGTGGACCAACACCCAGGACTATCCTGGGTGTTGGTCCACTTCCGCGGGGCACCCCGATCGCCGACGGACAACGAGGTCCGTCGACGGACAAGGTGAGAGCGCCCGCCGCCGCCTCTCGCACGTCCATCTTACAGGGAGCGCGCCCGCGCAGGCCCTTCACAAACAGCCGGCGCGGGTGCTCGCCCTGCTAGAGGGATGCGCAAGAGGCGGCGGTGGCCCGCGCATGCGCCGTTGGAGCGAGGAACAGGTAGGATTTGCGGGCGTCCTGGGGGGTTTCACACAGCGGGGCACCCCCGATCGGGGTGCCCCGCAGGCAGGGAGCTGATCGGCAGTGGGTGTTGGTCCACTTTAACCTACAAAGCTCCTTCCAGCCAGGCCCCTCCCTACATTTCATCTCTGATCCAGCATTGCGAACCCAAGCGCAACCTCCGCTCTGCCTCTGACATTCTCCTGTCCTCCTCCTTGGTTACCTCCTCGCATTCCCGCCTTCAAGACTTCTCCGGTGCCTCCCCACTTCTCTGAAATGCACTTCCCCTCTCGATCCGCCACTCTCCATCACTCCGAGCTTTAAATGTGCCCTCAAAACTCACTTCTTCAGACAAGCATATAACCTGGCTTAAGTAACTCCTATAAACTTCAAATGGCACATGCAGCCCAACTCAAGCCCCTTTGTCTCCACCCCCATCCTGTAAGCTCGCAAGGGTAGGGCACTCCTTCCTATTGTCTCCTGTGCTCACACCACTTGGTTTGAACCTTTGGGCATCTAATTTTGTATTGTTCCCTGTACTATTTGTTTTACCTTGTAAAGCGCTACGGAAGATGATGGCGCTATATAAATAAACAATAATAATAATAATAAAAAGGGGTCTCTGGGTCCAGGGGGCCACCAGGGATCTCCTAGTTACCATGTAGGCCAGTCCAAGCCTGGGTCCTGCTGTGCACCCGCATACCTACCAACTTTTTATGGCGCGAAAGAAGGAAATTTGTTAAATTAGGCCACACCCCCTCATTGAGGGATGGATAGGAGATACATTGTAACAGTTACAACAATAGAAACACTTTGAATAGACAAATGAATCATTTATGCTGCAGATCTGCATGTTACACCTCAAAGAGGGACAAATGGGACTGGGTCAGGGGGACATGGACTCAATAGAGGGACAGTCCCTCCAAATTGGGACACTTGGCACCCGGCGGCATGTCTGCTCCCTGCTGCTGCGTTCACCTCCTGGTAAGCATTCAAGGCTGCCTGGTTCCAGTGCACAGTGAAGCTGAAGGGGGCCCCAGCATGTGCCATAGGTGCCATAGGAGCATGGAGGGAGGTAACAGATTACAATCAATCTGAATCAATTTTATTTGATCCCAATTATATATTTGCATAGATCCCAAGAATTTGATCTTGCATGAGCAGCGGTATGCAATACGGTGGTGCAACTTAACTATGCAAAATGGGGTGGGGGGCATAATTCTGGGTTTTGGTCTGCTTTAAAATTGAGGAAGGAAAAAAAGAAATCTGTTCTAGCAATTTTGGTTTTACTATATATATACAGTATGTAACAAACTCTACATTTTAGTCCATACTTAAAAGCTACCAGTAGGTGTCTCCAGGGGACCACACAATCGCTCATGGGGTTCTTCCGAGACACAATAGAACAATCTACAAATGGTTAACAGACTTTTAGCTGTTCAGAATAATTTAGAAGGGCCTGTAACCCAAGAGCCATAATAAGACAACAAGCTGCTCACCTGATGCCTATCCCATGCGCTCATGGGGCTCGTGCTCCTCCACTACTTGCCCTGCAAAGGGGGCCTCCACCAACCTTTGGGTTATGGTCTGGTCCAGGAGGCTTTTCAGTCTGACGGGTCGCAGGGCCAGCAACAAAGCTATTGGTGGCAGTGGGGGCGCGCCTGGACAAGCCTTTTTAAATTTTTGCAAACCTGCAGCCAAAGCCACCACAGGGCAGGACAGAGAGTCTAGAGCAGCAAAGCCGCCGCCAGCAACGCTACAGTGCTGGGTGCAGAGCTGTCACTGCACATAAGCCACCAAGCACAGCCGCTGGCAGCTCAATGCAGGGAACCAGCCGGCGACTACACTACCCCCCACCCAGAATGGCAAAGACCACCGTGATTCAGCCAAGCATCTTATTGTGGGACTTTAGCATTACATTGCTATACCTTCCAACTTTTAAGGGTGGGAAAGACAGACAATTGTTAAATAAAGCCACGCACCCTCATTGATAGATGGATAGATA
Organism: Gastrophryne carolinensis; assembly: GCA_027917425.1. NCBI lineage: Eukaryota > Metazoa > Chordata > Amphibia > Anura > Microhylidae > Gastrophryne > Gastrophryne carolinensis. Next base: position 15,862,327 of record CM051239.1, on the reverse strand, counting down.
GGACGTTACAACAATAGAAACACTTTTAAATAGGCAAATTAATAATTTATTGATGCAGATCTGCATGTTACACCTCAAAAATGGACAAATGAGAGCAACGAGGGATAAGTACTTAAAAGAGGGACAGTTGGAAGGTATACATTAATCAAAGTGAGCACAAAAAAATGTTTTGGCATGAATCCTGCTCAGGCTGAGCTTTTCACAGTCAAACAAAAGTTAGTCCACCAGGTTCAGGAGCTTGGGAACCGATTGGCCCAACATCAGCATTCCCCACCTTCCATGGTCGCCCAACGACCCCCTGCTTCAACTCCAAACCCCAAGGTTCATTTACCAAATTCAGTAAGACATTCTCTTTCTTCACAAACCATCATTTGTTATACTTTCACCTTAGGCTTCCTTTCTTTGTCCCCGAGGAGCAGTGGTTTAAATGATCACTTCACTACTACAGGGTGATCTACCATCCAGGGACCATAGCCTGTGTACCTCTGATCCAGGATCACAATCAGTAGCTGCCTTCTTTGAAGCACTGGACCTTTTCAATGTTGACCCTGATCATACGTCGATGACTGACTGGGGCCACACAGAGATGCCAAGTCACCCGAGTTTTTCAGGTTTCTGCCGTGATGAAGCCCCGTCACCCTGGTCACCCTGCGATCAGGTGATCTCACCTGGGATTTTGAGCTACTGCTGTCTGGCCAGAGGGGACAGAGCAAATTTCTGCTGCAAGGACTCCTGACTCCGATCCCAGACGGTCAGGAGATTCAACTGAAGAGGTCTCATGTGGAACTGAGCGAAGGGCACAGCCTCGAAGCAAGACACCATGAGACCCACCAACTGCATCCCCAGGTGGATGGAGGGATGAGGGCACGATAACAAGGCCCGCGCCTGCATCTGAAGACCCTCCACCTTCTGCTGAGGAAGAAACACCTTGACCTGAGAAGTATCCAGCGTCGTGCCCAGGATGGATCTCACCGAAGAGGGAGAGAGTGAGGACTTGGGATAATTGATAGTGTTGATCCCCCAGAGCGAACCTCAGGAACCTCTGGTGTCTCAGGAAGACAGGAACGTGCAGATAGGCGTCCTTGATGTCCACAGTTGTCATGAAGTTGCCTGGCCGAAGAAAATTCACCGCCGACCGTAGAGTCTCCATGCGGAAGTGTTTGAACCTGACAAATCTGTTGAGACCCTTTAGATCCAGGATGGGTCTCAGGGAGCCGTCCTTCTTGGGCACCGTGAACAGATTGGAGTAGAATCTCCGACCCCGTTCTATCAGCGGTACAGGGCAAACAACTCCTGATGACAGAAGATGTTGGACGGCCAACCTGAGACCCTGCGCCGTCACTGGATTTTGTGAAATCCGGGCCCGAATGAATCGTGGGGGCGGCCAAGCTATCAGCTCTATTTTGTATCAGGAGGACACCACCTCCTGAATCCACCGGTCCGAGACGCGTTGTCTCCAGACGTTAGCAAAAAAACGAAGCCGTCCCCCCACCCAGACGAGTGAGGGCGTCCCCTCATGCCTGAGGGGCCTTGGTGGAGGGCTTAGGCTTGGATCCCCAGGCGAGGCCGGGACGACCTCGGGCTCTACCTCGCCCCCCATGAGTCTCTGTGGCCACCAGAGAAGGAAGAGCCTCGTCCTCCACGTGAGGGACGAAAGGAAGAAGAAGAACCTCGAAAAGGCTGCACCGTCCTCCGACGCTGAGGAAGCTTCCCATCCTTAGCCAGAAGGTCCAATCGTTCCCCAAATAGCCGGAGTCCCAGAAAGGGAATACCTGTGAGAGCTTTTTTGGCGGCAGCATCTGCTGCCCATTGACGCAACCAGATAGAACGGCGCAGCGCGACCAGAGCAGCCGAAGCCCTACCACCAAAACGGACTGCGTCATCCATAGCCGATATGACAAAGGCCAGGAAGTCCGCACAAGCTAAGAGCTCCCTATACTCCTCCGCCCGCTTGTGAGATTTGGCAATATCCGCGAGACGCCTCACCTTCTTTTTAATGGCCATGGAGACAGTGGCCGCAGCACAGACAGGGCGTAGACCAGTTCCTACAGAAGTGAAAGCGTGACAGGCTAGCTGATCCATGCGCCTGTCAACATGACCACGCAAGGAGGAAGTCTCAGGAGACGGCATAACGGAGGTATTGGAGATCCCCAGGACAGGAGCATCTACTTCCGGGGGATGGGACCAGAGGCGAACCAAATCCTCCGAAAAGGGATACCGTCTGTCCAGACCCCTAGGCACCGATGGCAACCTATTAGGCTTTTCCCATTCCTTAAAAACCATCTTAGAGAAGTGGCCTTGTTCAGGAAGGACAAGGCGCTGTCTCGCCGGCCGAAACAGGTCCCCCTGCTTCTTCTTGGCCACCTTAGGAGGATCAATGTGCAGGGTTTCAAGTACCGCCGACAACAGCTGCTCTGTATCATCTGGGGGCCACTCGTCCTCCTCAGATGAAGACTCGGGGCAACTATCAAGGTCCCCCCGACTGCCCCAGGAGGAGTCAGAGCCCTGGAGCAACTCACCCTCCTCAGCGGAAACTCGGCCACCGAAGGCCTCATAATCCTCATCGTCATCAGCAAAGATGGCGCGAGCAGGTTCCAAATGTCGCTTTTTACTCTTGGCCTTACCAGCGGCCGAAACCGCTAAGTGACACTCAATACTAGCCAGTCTAAGTCCCTCCTGGCCTCCCCCTTGCTAGGGGCCAGAAGCAGACGCGGGGGAGTCGGCGAGGCCGTCGGAGCAATGGGGCTGGGGTCAGTAAAACTCGCCCCGTCCTGGTCCGAAATAACATTCTGGGCGCAGGGTACACAAACTGCGCTGCGACCACTCAGCGGGCATGTACCACACACAAGACAAAGCTTAGCAAGTCCCTGAGGTATCCCAAGCCCGCTATTCCCAGGAGCCTCCATTATGGTGATTATGATAAGAAAAGACGGGTCACAAGGCACCAAGGAGGTCCAGAACCGTACAATAAATCCCCAATCTAAACCCCCAGCACCTTAACCCACAAGCAGGAAGGTGGTGGTGGGGGGGGGAGTGGAATGGACCGGGAGGAACCACAAGTACAATACAGGACCCTAAATAACACAAGAGGTGGAAAACATGAGCATCCCACAGTGCATGCACCACCATATAAAAAACACCACACAGAAAATAACAGGTTAATAATAATGAGGACCGGACTCACGGACCAAGGGTGTAGTGAAGAGAGGGGAGCCCGTGCAGCGTGGGTAGCGAATCCTCACAGCGCTGTATCAGACCATGAAGAGCGCAGAAACAACACCTTTAAATATGCAGAGAGTGCAATGAAGCGTGAGGCAGAGGTGGATACACCTACAAAATGGCGCCGGACCAGCTCAGTCAGGACTTCGAGGGGCGGGCCGCGGTGCGATGACGCTACGCCCTCCCGCAGGCAAGAAGGGTCCTGGAAGCAGGTGGGAATAGGGCTTGCAGCGGCTGACCGGCTTGGGATACCCCGCTTATCTGCGAAAACCATGGAGAGAGAGGAAAAAGACCATCTTCGCAGCTAGACTGCAGGAGAAGACTAAGGTCTTCTGGGTAATTCCGGCCATTTTATGGCCTGCAGTCGACTGCGCCACCTGGTGGCGGATTACCCACGTGTAAAGAATAAGAAATTAAGCAAGCCGTACTGTACTCCTGGAAAAAAATTGTGATGGCGGGTGTTGCGGCACTTAGTGGGAAGCAACGTGTAACTCACCTGAGCCCAGAAGTGGTCACTGGTCGGTGGTCGGCATTCCTGTCAGCTGACAGTGCTGGCACTAGGAGTTTCCTCACTCATGAGAGTGGCGGCCATCTTTCTGTAGCCCCGGCCTTAGCTCACAAGAACGCTGGGTTAAAGGGGACCAAAACCCAGGATTTTGACTATCCTGGGTTTTGGTTCTGTGCCCCGCTGTGTGAAATCCCCCAGATCACCGATGCAAGTTCACCTCTTCCCGGTCCTATGGCGCATGCACGTTCGCTAGTCGAATGAGCACGCTCTGAGCTGCTGATAAAATGTTTATGATCTCAATTATTAATGAATTATTATTAAATCACTAATATTATTGATGTATATAGGTAACTTGGATAAATGTGGAATCTGTGGATGTTACCTGCCGTTTATTATGTTTCTGATCCGGGGCTGGCTGATTCAAGGGAAATCATACACATATAAATATAATATAAGGTTTATTTTGGTGAATTGCATCAATGTTCATTATATGTGTGTGTGTGTGTGTGTATGTATATATATATATATATATATATATATATATATATGTGTGCGTGTGTGTATATATATGCACACAGACTCAAGTAATGTTATGTCTGGGTCAGTTCTCTCTTAGTAATTACTTTATCTTCAACTATTTAACTGGAACCATATGCTTTATTGTTACATGCCTGCTCCCCCTTGGGGGAGGGGAAAAAAGGAACCAGGGGAATGACTTTTAAGAGAAAATACGGGCTTGCTGCTCTCTCTGCTTGGGCTCTCTGAATTTTGTATGGACACTGCTTACATTTCTGGACATTGCAACTTCATATCATATTTACACCATTCATATTATTATTTTTCTGTAATGTAATCAGCTCTATTTTAATTAAATCCATTTATCGATTTTTGGTTTCGGACAATACTTGTTCCTTGAATCACCATACCTGAGATTATATTGGATGGCCCAAAATATTCTTTGTTAAAGGTTATAACAAAGAAAGGAACATATTACAGTTCGTGTATGTGACCGGGAAACAAGGTAAGTGTATGGGGCGACCTGGGGGGTTTCACACAGTCGGGCAATCCCGATTTTGGAGAGAGAATCGATCGGCGTAGGTTTTGGTCCACTTTAATGAGATGCTTAGCAGCCCATCAATCAGCTTTTCCATGTTCGGATCAGGTGCCACACTTTCGGTTTTCGGGTTCGTACCGAACTTTGCGGTTCGGCCAACAGCCCATCGATAACTTTACATTTAAATGGTTGTGTTTACATGTTGTTTCAATTTGCCATGGGAATGCCAGACAGGTGAGTTTTTTTACAATGATACCTGGGATTACACACAGGGGTGATCTGCTGGGGTGAAACAATGCTCTGCTGGGTAGACTGAAATTCCTGGTGATTGTTTCTCTTTAAAGTGGACCAAAACCTACAGCAGTCGGCCCGGGAATCTATAAGATTCCTGGACCGATCAATTCCCTCCCCCTGGGGCATCCAAAATCGGGATGCCCCGCTGTGTAAACCCCCCCAGGTCACCCCATACACTTACCTTGCTTCCCGGTCTAACAGAGAATGCCCGAGCCTCGTCCGCATCCCTGCTATCCCTCTAGCAGGGCACGTGCCCGCGACAGGCATTTGTCGGCTAAGAGACGCTCACCTTAGACTATGTAATTTGTAGGTTTCAATGGGGAGTGAGAGCATCCCCTGCGGTGTGCACGCTCCCATCCCAGCTCCCAGCCTATCTGAATGGCTGGGCAGGAGCACATGCACAGCCTGAGGATGCAGGTGATACTGCCACTCTCGCTCCCCATAAAAAACAATGAGAGCCATTTGCCAGTGGTATAGTCAAGGCAAACAGCTCTCATTGGACAAAAGCCCCTGCATGCACCATTGGACCCAGGAAAGGTGATTACCTGTGCCCCGGGAGGTTACACACAGCGGGGCATCCCAACCTGCGATGCCCCCAGGGAAGGCAAACGCATTTTTATAGATTCCAGGTCCAGTCCGGTGGGTTTTGTTCTGCTTTAAAGTGGACCAAAACCCACGCCGATTTGCCTGGGAATCTATAAGATTCCCAGGCTGATCGATTACCCCTCCCAGGGCATCCAAAATCGAGATGCCCGCTGTGTGGAACCCTCTAGGTCACCCCATTCACTTACTTTGTTTCCCAGTCCAACGGCGCATGCGTGAGCCGCGGCCAGATCCCCGCTATCCCTCTAACAGGGCGCTGGCTCGCTCCCTGTTAGGGGGAAGGGAAGGATGCGGCCGTCAGCGCACTCAGAGCGGCTGCTCTTAGATGCGCCGTAGGACCTGGAAAAGGTGAGTTGATTTTCCCGTCCTGGGGGTTTCAAACACCTATCGGGGTGCCCCAGGGGGAAAGGACCAAGACCCAGGATAGTCAAAATTCTGGATTTTGGTCTACTTTAAAGAGGAACAGCACCAGGTATTTTCTCTTCAGCATTGCAACTCGATTTGGGATGCCCTGCTCTGTGAAATCCCAGGGACTCACCTGTCAGGTGTTCCCAAAACCACATCAGAGCGGTGTAGTAAAGCTAAATGGTGCGCCTGCTGCTGTCTGCCTCCCTGTATACCTGCGCCAGCCACAAATTGGGATGCCCCAGGGAGGGGCAATCGGTCATCCTTGAAAAGCCGGCAAATCAGCTGAAATAAATCACCTTCTGGCAACCCCACATCACATGTGCGAGTCACTGGCCAATCAGAGCTCTGGTTCCATGCATACCTTCCTTAGGTGACCTGACAGACTGGCTAGGAAAGCTGAAAGAGGAACAATACACAGGAATTTCACTTAAAGTGGACCAAAACCCAGCGTGATCGGATTCCCAGGCCGATCGACCCTCCCTGAGGCATCCAAAATTAGGATGTCCCGCTGTGTGAAACCCCCCAGGTCGCCCCATACACTTACCATGCCACAGCAGCATCCCCGCTATCCCTCTAGCAGGGCGCGTGCCCGCACCAGGCATTTTGTGAATGGCCAGCGTGGGCACGCTCCCTGTTAGAGGGAAGCAGGGGATGCGGTTGCCAGCGCACTCAGAGCCACTGGCATTAGGCGACGTGACGTCAGCGGCTCTGAGCGCGGTGATTGGAAGAGCGGCCATGCATGCGCCGTAGGACCAGGAAGAGGCGCATGTGTTATTCCTCTCAGGGGGCGGGGCATCACAAACTGGTCGCCCAATTTGCTCACCTGAGTGACTCGCTCACCCAATCACACAGCCCCCTTCTTCTCTGTCAGCGGCTTGGATGTCTGAATGGCTGCCAAACAGGGCCAAGCAGAGCTAAGTGCGCCGCCAGCCGCATCCCCCACTCAGCTTCTAGTTGTGGCGTGCCTGCACTGCCCATTCACTCCAGAAGGTGAGTGGAATAGGGGAACCAGGGGGTATCAATCAGGGGGGCAAATCGGGATGCCCGCAGGGCAAGAACCTATGACCAAGATAGTGAAAATCCTGGTGATAGGTCCACTTCAGGATGGTGCATCTATGGAAAAGGCCGAGGCAGTGAAGGGGTTAAAGTGGACCAAAACCCAGGATTTTGACTACTCTGGGTCTTGGTCTTTTCCCCCGGGGCACGCCGATCGGGAGTGCCCCGCTGTGTGAAGCCACCCAGATCGCCAAACGTAACCCACCTCTTCCCAGTCCTACGGCGCATGTGCAGCCGCTTGTCCGATCAGCGAACCTGCTTCTAAGGCCAGCGGCTCCGAGCGCGCTGGCAGACGCATCCTCCGCTTCCCTCTAACAGGAAGCATGCTCGCGGCGGCCATTCATAAATACCTGGCGCTGGCACGCGTCTGCTACAGGGATAGCAGGAATACAGCCGCGGCTTGCGCATGCGCCGTTGAAGCAGGAAGTAAGGTAAGTGTATGGGGCGACCTGGGGTGTTTCACACAACGGGGCATCGCAATTTTGGATGCCCCGGGGGGAGGGAATCGATCGGCCTGTGAATCTTATAGATTCCTGGGCCGATCGTGCTGGGTTTTGTTCCACTTTAAGACAAGCATAGCCTCTAGAGCAGTAGTAAAGGGGTTATGCAATGTAGCTATATGGCAGTGAAAGGGTTATGTACGTCATCAGGGCCCCGCCCCGCCAACTCCTCTGACTGACAATAGCTCTGCTCTGAGGAGACCACCCGCAGTCCATTCACAGTTTGTGACGTCGGCGCTCGTCGGTCACGTGACTCAGCATCCTGCCAGGAGAGGGGGAGGCGACGAAGTGTCGGTCTCCATAACAACCGTGCTGGCACCTGTTACCTGAGACGGCCTACTGAGGAGGGGGAGGAGAATCTGCTGCACCTGCTGAGGGGTAGGGAGAGGCCATATCTGCCCGTTATACAATGTGTGCGTGTGGGAATAAATATTGTATACCAGGGAGTATACAGAGGGCTAAAGACCTTATAATCTATTAGGGAGGATATAAGAGGAACCATTTATTAGGGTATAAGGGAGGATACAGGGGAGAAGAGCTTGCAATCTATTAGGGTATAAGGGAGGATACAGAGGGAGAAGAGCTTACACTCTATTAGGGTATAAGGGGGGATGCAGAAGGAGAAGAGCTTACACTCTATTAGGGTATAAGGAAGGATACAGAAGGAGAAGAGCTTACACTCTATTAGGGTATAAGGAAGGATACAGAAGGAGAAGAGCTTACAATCTATTAGGGTATAAGGGAGGATACAGAGGGAGAAGAGCTTACACTCTATTAGGGTATAAGGAGGGATACAGAAGAAGAAGAGCTTACACTCTATTAGGGTATAAGGGAGGATACATAAGGGGAAGAGCTTACAATCTATTAGGGTATAAGAGAGGATACAGAAGGAGAAGAGCTTACACTCTATTAGGGTATAAGGGAGGATACAGAGGGAGAAGAGCTTACAATCTATTAGGGTATAAGGGAGGATACAGGAGGAGAAGAGCTTACACTCTATTTGGGTATAAGGGAGGATACAGAAGGAGAAGAGCTTTCAATCTATTAGGTATAAGGGGGGATACAGAAGGAGGAGGACTTACAATCTATTAGGGTATAAGGGAGGATACAGGAGGAGAAGAGCTTACAATCTATTAGGGTATAAGGGAGGACACAGAATGAGAAGAGCTTACAATCTATTAGGGTATAAGGGAGGACACAGAATGAGAAGAGCTTACACTCTATTAGGGTATACAGGAGGATACAGAGGAAGAAGAGCTTACAATCTATTAGGTTATAGGGGAGGATACAGAAGGAGAAGAGCTTACACTCTATTAGGGTAAAAGGGAGAAAGTCTGTGAATGGGAGAGTATGCACAGCCCAAAAATGCTGGGGATGCGGAAGAGGTGAGTTTTGCAGCGCCCGGGGGGGGGTGGTTACACAGCGGGGCATTCTGGTTTGGGATGCCCCAGAGGAAGGCCGCCACGTTGGCTTTTGTTATGCTTTAATTAGCAAATGCACATTGAATTGTACTGAACAGGATGTAATAGTATGTTTGGTACTGTAGGTACATAGAAAAAACAGCATTTGATCAGAGCAATCTGTTTTATTTTTTTGGAAAGTAAACATTTTAAACGTAAAGGGAAAGAGAATTTTTGAAAGTATATATATATATATATTTTTTTTTTTATTATTTTACTCAGGATGTCCTCACGGTGCTGAGTTAGTATTTTTTTATTACGTGAACAAATGTGTGTTTTATGAAAACCGTTTTCACTATCTGCAATCTGTTACTATTGGCAACCGTACACCAAATCTGTACACCTAGAAGAAGAGAGAAGTGAGCCATGTATCCACAGAACACTGCTTCTCTGGCTGCTGCTGAGGTGAGGGAGCCCACTCACACATGTCAAGCAGCAGTGTTCTCTGTGTACATTATGTGAAAGGATTCATTAAGGTTCAGAAAGGAAGTGTTTCTAAGAAGAAACTTAAAGTGGACCAACACCCGATGCTGATCGGCCCAGGAATCTATAAGATTCCCGGGCCGATCAGCATCGGGCCTGCGGGGCACCCCGATAGGCTGTGTGAAAGCCCTGAAATCCCTACCTGCTCCTCGATCCAGCGGCGCATGCACGAGCCGCCGCCGCTTGCTCATCCCTCTAGCAGGGCGCTCCCTGTAAGAGTGACGCGCGGGAGGCGGCGGCGGGCGCGCTCGCTTGTCCGTCGGCGGGGATTGGCTGCAGCGGTCACCTGCGAGCGGGGACAGGTGAGTTTTTGGGGCTTTCTGGGGGGTTTCACACAGCGGAGTGGAACAAAAACCCAGGATAGTCAAAATCCTGGGTGTTGGTCCACTTTAATGATAGAACAAGGGGGCCCAACCTGAAGCTAGTCAAAGGGAAGATCAGGAGCAATGTTAAAAATATTATTTTACAGAAAGAGTAGTAGATGCTGGGAACAAACTTCCAGCAGAGGTAGTTGAAAAATCGACAGTCAGTGAATTTAAACATGCCTGGGATAAGCACACATCTATCCTAAGATAAAGAGACCATACAGTATACACATAAGATAAAGAGAACATACAGTATACACATAAGATAAAGAGAACATACAGTATACACATAAGATACAGAGAACATACAGTATACACATAAGATACAGAGAACATACAGTATATACATAAGATACAGAGAACATACAGTATATACATAAGATAAGGAGAACATACAGTATACACATAAGATACAGAGAACATACAGTATACACATAAGATACAGAGAACATACAGTATACACATAAGATACAGAGAACATACAGTATATACATAAGATAAGGAGAACATACAGTATACACATAAGATACAGAGAACATACAGTATACACATAAGATACAGAGAACATACAGTATACACATAAGATAAGGAGAACATACAGTATACACATAAGATAAGGAGAACATACAGTATACACATAAGATAAGGAGAACATACAGTATACACATAAGATACAGAGAACATACAGTATACACATAAGATAAAGAGAACATACAGTATACACATAAGGTATAGAGAACATACAGTATACACATAAGATACAGAGAACATACAGTATACACATAAGATAAAAATAACATACAGTATACACATAAGATAAAAATAACATACAGTATACACATAAGATACAGAGAACATACAGTATACACATAAGATAAGGAGAACATACAGTATACACATAAGATAAGGAGAACATACAGTATACACATAAGATACAGAGAACATACAGTATACACATAAGATAAGGAGAACATACAGTATACACATAAGATAAGGAGAACATACAGTATACACATAAGATACAGAGAACATACAGTATACACATAAGATACAGAGAACATACAGTATACACATAAGATAAAGAGAACATACAGTATACACATAAGGTATAGAGAACATACAGTATACACATAAGGTATAGAGAACATACAGTATACACATAAGATACAGTGAACATACAGTATACACATAAGATACAGAGAACATACAGTATACACATAAGATAAAAATAACATACAGTATACACATAAGGGCAGACTAGATGGACCATAAGGTCTCCTTCTATGTACAGTAGCCACTTCTCTCTTCTTGGTGTACAGACTTGGTGTACGTTGCCAATAGCAACAGATTGCAGATACTGAAAACACATTTGCGAACATAAGAAAAAATAAAAAAAATAGTGGATCATCTCAGCACCTCAAGGACATTATTTTGGCATAAAAAGCAAACACTCTCAAAAATACCATAAAACGTGTCCTTTCCCTTTAACTTTGCCTTGGTGTAAATGAGGGCTGAGTGTGGGAATTAAGCCCTCGCCGGCAGGTGCAGGGAAACCTGCTGGGGCAGGAGGCGGGTGGCGGTGCTGGAGCAGCAGGTTGGGGAGGTTTCTCCGGGATGGGAGGAGACATCCCGGGCTCTGCTGACGTTGCACGACACTCACACACGCTGGTGCTTCCTGCGCTGCCTCCGGAGCTGCTCTGAGGATCCAGGAGGATTCTCCCATCTCATGTCATACGCCCATGCCATCTTCTAGTGTCCCTGCAGATTCCCGGCGGAGACAGGTACCCGGGGAGGGGGTAGGGGTTTCCTCTGCAGTACAGCGGAGGGGGGGGCGGGGGTCAGCAGTATGAACAGCGTTATCTGTATAGGATGCTCATTCCCAGCTTATCCTCCTCACTATCCCATCTAGTCACAGTGACGCACAACCATTCAGGAAGCATCTCCCTAGATCCGGGTGACAGTTCAAGCAGCACCGAGCAAAGCTCATTCTGGTGACCTTTAATAGAAACAAGTATGTCTTCCTGATCAGTCGCTACTATTTTTTTATTTGTTTTTTTTAAAGGGGACCTGTAGTGTTCAATCTACAGGGGAGGGGGCGGCCATTGCCGGCTTCTAAACACACCGGCTGCAGGTCCTGTGTATTGTCTGTGCTTCCTGCTCATGTGATGAAGGCAGAACCTGCTCACCTGTTCCAGGGCTGTAGATCGGCGATCTGGGGGGTTTCACACAGCGGGGGATAGGGCCAAAATCCAGGATAGTCAAAATCCTGGGTTTTGGTCCTTTCCCCCGGGGCATGCCCCGCTGTGTGAAACCCCCCAGATCACCAATGCCAATTCACCTCCTCCCGGTCCTACGGCGCATGCACGTCCACTTGTCCAATCAGCGTGCTCGGACCCGCTGACGTCACGTCAAGCGTGCTGGTGGTCGCATCCCCCACTTCCCTCTAACAGGGAGAGAGCTCGATCAGGGGAGTAAATCGTGATGCCCGCGGGGCAAGAACCTATCAACAGGATAGTGATAATTCTGGTGATAGGTCCACTTCAGGATGGTGTATCTATGGACAAGGCCAAGGCAGTGAAGGGGTTAAAGTGGACCAAAACCCAGGATTTTGACTATCCTGGGCTTTGGTCCTTTCCCCCGGGGCACGCCGATCGGGGATGCCCTGCTGTGTGAAACCCCCAGATCGCCGATGCCAACTCGCCTCCTTCCGCTCCTATGGCGCATGTGCGGCCGCTCGTCCAATCAGCGGCGATCGGAGGTGCTGACGTCACGTCGTCTAAGGCAAGAGGCTCCGAGCGTGCTGGCGGTCGCATCCCCCGCTTCCATCTAACAGGGAGCGAGCTCGATTAGCGGGGTAAATCGGGGTGCCCGCGGGGCAAGAACCTATCAACAGGATAGTGATATTTCTGGTGATAGGTCCACTTCAGGATGGTGTATGTATGGACAAGGCCCGAGGCAGTGAAGGGGTTAAAGTGGATCAAAACCCAGAATTTTGACTATCCTGGGCTTTGGTCCTTTCCCCCGGGGCACGCCGATTGGGGATGCCCTGCTGTGTGAAACCCCCAGATCGCCGATGCCAACTCGCCTCCTGCCGCTCCTATGGTGCATGTGCGTCCCCTCGTCCAATCAGCGTGCTCGGAGCTGCTGATGTCACGTCGTCTAAAGCCAGCGTGGCAGTCGCATCCCCTGCTTTCCTCTAACAGGGAGCTTGCCCATGCCGGCCATTCAGAAATGCCTGGAGCGGGCACGTGCCCTGCTAGAGGGATAGTGGGGATACAGCTGCGGCTTGCGCATGCGCCGTTGGAGTGGGATATAAGGTAATTGTATGGGCAACCTGGGGGGTTTAACACAGCAGGGCATCCGATTGTGGATGCCCCGGGGGGAGGCCCGGGAATCTTATAGATCGGCGTAAGTTTTGGTCCACTTTAAAGTGGATCAATCAGCATGATTTTCACTATCCTGGTGATTGGTTCTTGGGCTGGAGGCATCCCGATTTGGGACGCCTCACTGTGTGAAACCCCCAGATTTTCCCCTCCAGTAGCCTTTCCACTGTTCCCATGGTGCATGTGTGGCCTCTAGTCCACTCGGTACTTTATGCCTTTCATTCTAATGCACAGCCTAAAGCCATTGTTTATGACTCTGCGTCATGTGCGCGCTGCGCGCTCCTGCATCCAGATAGGCCGGGGACAGGAGCGCGCACAGGGATTCCAGGGCCGTGGCAAGGGACCGTTGGAAAGGTAAGGGGTTTGTGGGCTATCTGTGGGGAGTCACAGGGGCAACTAGTCAACCGACCCTGAAGTCTTGGTAATTGGTCAACTTTAAAGAGGAACAACACACCCAATTCTGACGTTTTGGGGTGTTGTTTCTCAATGTGGCGGCATCCCAAATTGGGATGTGTGTATCCCCTACAGGTCGCTCCATACACTCACCTTCCTGTTGCTCCCACAGCACAGACTCGGGCGAGAACGAGTGCGCTGATTGGCTGAGTGGCCTGCTCAGCCAATCAGCGCACTTGCTTTCACTCGGTTCCACTGACAGCTAAGCGGCCTGGAACGTAGCCAGCCGCATCCCCTGCTCACCTTCCGCCCATTCAGAAAGGCCCGGCGCGCGCACAGCTAAAGGTGTGCAGTGATGCTGCGAGGGCTCCGGGAGAAGGTGAGTGTATTGGGGCTTCTGGGCAGGTTTACACAGTGGGGCATCCCAAATCGGAATGTCCTAAGGAGTCTTTTAGACTCCAGGGACTGCGAAGTTCATCTTTAAGTCTATAACACTCTAAGGCCATCTCATACTCTCACCCTGAGGCATCCCGACTTGGGATGCCCTGCTGTGTAAAACCCCTCTGGATTGCCAGTAAAACGTACCCTCCTGGCGATCAAATGGAGCATGTTCTGCGGGATCGCTAGCTCGAGGTAAGCTTTAGGCAATTGTGGGATTTCACTTACATAGAGGCATCTGTGAAGTGGACAAAACCCGAGGGTGGGTCAAAACTCTGGATTTTGCTCTGCTTTAGCAATCCTAATATGGGATGCCCCTATAGGTAAAGGGAACCTAAACCCTCCCTTGCAACTATGTTGTATATATGGTCCTGGTTCACAGGGGCATTAACTAACCTCACCTACCCTCCTCGTGCTCTGAATTAGGGATACTCCCTTTTTCCTAGTTGTGTCCATTGCGAGACAGGAAATCCAATAGGAGACTTGCTTTACTGCAGTATGCAGCTATTTCCTGTCCACATCATAAAGTTCTTAATGCCCGGTTTTGGCTCCCTAAGAATCTTTAAAGTGGACCAAAACCTATGAGACTCCAGGGAAGGCTTACTCTTGCACCCAGGGGCATCCCGAACTGTGTGAAACCTCCCAGGACGCGCAGTAAGCTCACCTTTTCCCCAAGCCCATGGTGCATGTACGGCAGACGCTGGCATCACTCGTCTCCCTCCTCGGTCCCATCCGCCACAACTGAATGGTTCTAGTGAAAATCCTGGGTTTTGGTCCGCTTTAACTGTAGAGGCATCCCAAACCCAGGGGCCTAGTACTATAACGGATCAAAATCTACCGCTTGGCTGTTTCCAGGGCATTCCGATTATGGCTGTTCCACTGTGTGAATCCCCCCCCCCCACCCTACATAACTGACCTTTCCTGCAGCTCCCACAGCAAGGCTGAGGCAAGCTCAAGCGCGCAGCCATTTACATGGCCAAGGTACTCGATTGGGGGAGGGGTAGAGGGTTTTGGTCCACTTTAAAACAGACAAATTAATTTTTTACTTTTTTATTCGCTTTAAAGAGCCTCAGAAATGTATGAAGGGGGACAGGAAATGGCTAAGCATTGCAAAACAGTACGTCTCCTATTGGAGGAGGTGTGGCTTCCACGTGGGTGTGCACTTTTTCCTGTCCCCATCAGATGGTGCTGCAATAGGAAAAGGTGAGCATCTCTAAAATGCGGGGCTCAAGAGGGTTTAGGGCTGCTTTTTAAAGAGGAACAAACCCCACCAGCGGCTGGCCTGGAATCTAAAAGATTCTAGGGCCGGCCGTTGGCTTTCCCCCGGATTGGGATATCTTTCTTTGTGAACCCCCGCCCAGGACACCGATAATAACTCACCTCTCCTCAGTCCAACGACTCTCATCCAGTCAGAGCTGTTTGCCTTCCTGACATTCCTGCGTGTTCCTCTTTAAATGGATTGTTCAGGCTGTAAAGTGTAAAAACAAATCATTGTTTGCTTACCCGCCATGCAGATGATTCAGCCTGCTGTGATTTGTTCCTCATTCCTGGGGCATGTTTGGGATGCCCTGTTCTGTGGAACCTCTCCTTCAATCAGCTTTCCATATTAAAGTGGACCAAAACCCTTTGTTTGAGGCGCCCTCCATGTGACAATTTTTGCAGGGCCAATCCAGAATTGGGAAACCCCTGGTATGTGCACCGCGCTAGTGATCCCATGGCACATGGGAGTGTGGGGCATTCCTGTAGCTACCCACACTGGCCATTCAGATAGGTCTGGCATAGGAGCATGCACCAAGAGCAGGGATGCCGCCACGGGATTGCCGGAAAGGTGTGTGTGCCGGCTTGCCTGCACATCACCCATGGGGGGAACCCAAATCAGGATGTCCCACAAAGGGGGAGACCACAAACTATAGTGTCATATGGACTCCAGGCTGGTGGTTGCTCCTCTTTTGGAATGCCCCGATGAGGGAAACCCGCAGGAATGCCCCATGTTGTTACCTCACTGGCAATGTGCAGGTTCTCCTCCAATCAGCTTTCTATGCTGTGCAAATTAAAGTGGACCAAAACGCTTTGTTAAATCCCCCCTCTAAGTGATACATTTAGCAGGGCGTCCTAAATCGGGATGCCCCTGCTGTGTGAGCACACGCCATTCTGATAGGTTGGGACGGGAGCACGACCCCATTCTATTAAATGAGTCATCTGCTGAATGATGTAGTCATTTCAGGCGGCTCTCATTGGACAAGAGCCTGCGCATGCGTCGTTGGAACCTGGACAGGTAAGTTTTTTGACACAGCGGGGCATCGCGATTTGGGATACCCCAGGGGCACAGAAGAAAAGTCAGGAAAGTCAAATTCCAGGGTTTTGTTCCGCTTCTTTCACTACCCTAGGTTTTGTTTCTTGGCCGGTCGGTATCCCAGTTTGGAACCCCCTGCTATGTGAAACCCCCCAGATCTCCCCCTAAAAACATACCTTATCTCCGGTCGTATGGCGCATGCGTGGGCTCTCATTCAATCGGCGTCACATGCCATGCATAGTTGCGATCAATACGGCTCTATTCATATGCGCGTCTGCATGAGCTCAGCAATAGTGAGCGCCCGCATCCCTGGTTTCCCTGTGGAGTGCGTGTGCTCCCGCCTCTCAGCCTATTTGAATGGCTGGGCATGGGAGCGCGCTTCAGCCCCGGGACACTGGAGATCCTGCAATATTTATGATTATCGGGTTGGGAGCCACCAGTAAATATCGACTTTGGGGGGAGCGGGGTTTCACACAACAGGGCAGCACAATTTAAGATGCCCCAGGGGAAGGCCAGCGGCTGACCCGGGAGTCTTTAGACTTCAGGACCAGCATCCCAGGGTTTTGTTCCACTTTAAAGTGGTCCTATTACCAGGATTTTTATTATCCTGATCCTGATTTGGAATGCCCCGCTGTGTGAAACCCCCTCTTTCCAGATCGCCCTCAAAACTCACCTTTCTGCCGGTCCCACAGCGCATGCGCAGGCTCTCGTCCAATCAGCATTGTATGCCATGCATACTAATGCAGGACACAGAGACTGGCATAGAGAAAGAGAAGCACCCAGCCTGGGCGTGGTAGAGCCGCGAAGATGCCGTGTATGCCACCTGCAAACGCATCATGTGACTTGGGTAAAGGTGAGTGTTGGTGGCGGTTTCACATTGGGGCATCCCAATTGGAGGTAGTAAATTATCCGCCCCTGAAGTCCCTTAGACCCCAGGACCGGCTGCGGGATTTCCCCCGGGGCATTCCGGGTTGGGATTCCCCACTGTGTGAAACCCCCCAGGGTTGCTGCAGCACTCACCTCTTCCTGGGGCTCCCTTACTGATGTAAACAAGGATGCCGCATCCCCGCTCCTGCACCCAGCCATTCCGATAGGCTGGGGAGGGGAGCGATCGCTGCCAGGGATGCGCCCGCTCCTGCTCCCATTGCCAAGCTCTGCATTTAACAGAGCACGTTTGCCAATCAAAAAATATGCACAGCGAACATCTCTGATTGGACGAGGGCCCGCGCATGCGCTGTTGGACCGGGAAGAAGTGAGTTTGAAAGGGCAATCTGGGGGGTCACACAGCGGGGCATCCGGAGTCAGGGCCACGAAACAAAACCCGGAAAAGTGAGAACCCAAGGTGTGGTTTCACTTTAAAGAGGAACAACACACATGAATTTCACTTTTCTGTATGTTGTTTCTCTCTCCTGAATTGGGATGCCCCGCTGTGTGTACCCCCTCAAGTCGCCCCGTTTTCACTCACCTTCCTTTCGATCCCACAACGCAGACTCGGGTGAGAGCAAGTGCGCTGATTGGCTGTGCGTCGTGCTCAGCCAATCAGCGCGCTCACTGTCACTTGGCTCACTACTTAGCCGTCAGCCGCATCCCCCGCCAACCTTGCAACCGTGGCGTGACCATGTCGCCCATACAGGAAGGCCGGGCGCGCGCGCTGCTAGAGGTGAGCGGAGATGCGGCCGGAGCGCACAGACAGGGCGAGGGCTCTGGGAGAGGGTGACTATTTCCGGGGTTCATGAAGGTTTCACACAGCGGGGCATCCCAATTCAGTGCCCCAAGGACTGGAACTCAGGTCGCCCGGCACTCCAGGGCCTCCGAATTTCCTCTTTAAGAGGTGGAGACAAAAGGGAAAACCTTGCAGTTTCTATTGAGTTTTGTGGGCTGCAACATCAGACTAGAGTGTATGGGGACCAACAGCAGAATTGACTCTGGGGGCCCAAATATACTGGCTTATATTTAGGGGCCCACAATCACAAAAATTTCTCCAAACTGTATTGTCCAAGTGTGTGCATTCAGAATGCCAGAAATAAGCTATATAGAGTCTATAGGGCCCACCGGGGGATTTGCTGGTAACCACCTGCAGTCCAGTCCGAGCCCTTTAGAAATGTACTGAAGCCAGATAATATGCTTGTCTGAATAAATGGGTTTTGAGGGCACTTTTAAAAGCTTGGACGGGCGGGCGGGATGGCTAACTAACTGAGCTAGCGGAGGAGTGGTGTGTGAGAAGTCCTGGTGGCAGGTGTGAGAGGAGGCCACTGGGGTGAAGAACAGGAGAATCTCGGAGGCTGCATTTGGGTTGCTGTTGCTGGATTACAAATGAGATGTCGGGAGGAGCCTGGTTGGAGAGAGCTTTGTAGGTTAGAGTTAGAGTTTTAAACAGGATTCGCTGTTGGACTGGCAGCCAGTGGAGGGACTGACAGAGGGGAGCAGAGCTGGAGGAGCAAGAAGAGAGATGGATGAGGCGAGCAGCAGAGTTCAGGATAGATAGGGGCGTGAGCCTGTTACGTCCTCCTTAGTTCCATATATATCAAGCACCGTAATCCCATTGGATGATAGTGCTCCTATATTCTTACCTAAGCAGTGTATGAATATGTCTCTGTGGACTAGAACCCTCCCTGAAACCTCCTCCTCCCTGAGTTGCAAAGGACAGTTTAGGCCCGCTTTAAAGTAGACCAAAACCCAGGATTTCGTCTATCCTGGGTTTTGGTCCCGATGCGGGATGCCCTGCTGTGTGAGACCTTCGCCCACTTCAACTCACCTTTCCCCATCCAATCAGCGTGCTCTACTTTGCTGCCGTTAACTCGTCTAAGCCAGTCTAGAGTCTAAACAAGCACCCAGGCGGGGGCATCCCCGTTACCTTCTAACAGGGAGCATGCCCGCGCTGGCCATTCACCAATGCCTGGCAGGGGTGCACGCCCTGCTAAAGGTATAGCATGGAGAAGGTGAGTTAACTGGGCCACCTGGTGTTTTTTTTTCACTGCAGGGGCATCCCAAATCTGGATGCCCCGGGGGTAGGTAGTGCATACCGACAAACTTTTCAGGGTGGGAAAGAGGGACAGTTGTAAAATTAGGCCACGCCCCCTCATTGATTGATGGCTAGGAGGTAGGATGTAACAGTTACAACAATAGAAACACTTTGAATAGGCAAATGAATCATTTATTGCTGCAGATCTGCATGTTACACCTCAAAGAGGGACAAATGAGAACAACGAGGGACAGGGGGACATGGACTCAAAAGAGGGACAGTCCTTCCAAATCGGGACACTTGGGAGGTACGCACCCGGCGGCATGTCTGCTCCCTACGGCTGCGTTCACCTCCTGGTAAGCATTCAAGGCTGCCTGGTTCCAGTGCACAGTGAAGCAGAAGGGGGCCCCTGCATGTGCCATAGGAGCATGGAGGGAGGTAACAGATTACAATCAATCTGAATCAATTTTATTTGATCCCAATTATATATTTGCATAGATCCCAAGAATTTAATCTTGCACGAGCAGCGGTATGCAATACGGTGGTGCAACTTAACTATGCAAAATGGGGTGGGGGGCATAATTCTGGGTTTTGGTCTGCTTTAAAATTGAGGAAGGAAAAAAAGAAATCTGTTCTAGCAATTTTGGTTTTACTATATATACAGCATGTAACAAACTCTACAATATGTAAATGAAGCCACGCCCCCTCATTGAGGAATGGATGAATCCACGCCCCTCATTGAGGGATGGATAGGAGATAGGGTGTAATAGTTACAGCAATAGAAACACTTTGAATAGGCAAATGAACCATTTATTGCTGCAGATCTGCATGTTACACCTCAAAGAGGGACAATATCTAAATTTAGCCACACACCCCTCATTGAGGGATGGGTAAAGCCACGCCCCCTCATTGAGGGATGTAGAAAGCCACGCCCCCTGATTGATGAATGGATAGGAGATAGGGTGTAACAGTTACAACAATAGAAACACTTTGAATAGGCAAATGAACCATTTATTGCTTCAGATCTGCATGTTACACCTCAAAGAGGGACAATATCTAAATTTAGCCACACACCCCTCATTGAGGGATGGGTAAAGCCATGCCCCCTCATTGAGGGATGGGTAAAGCCACGCCCCCTCATTGAGGGATGGGTAAAGCCACGCCCCCTGATTACTGAATGGATAGGAGATAGGGTGTAACAGTTACAACAATAGAAACACTTTGAATAGGCAAATGAACCATTTATTGCTTCAGATCTGCATGTTACACCTCAAAGAGGGACAAATGAGAACAACGAGGGACAGGGGGACATGGACTCAAAAGAGGGACAGTCCCTCCAAATCAGGGACACTTGGGAGGTATGGTAGTATACCTGCCCTGGATCCTCATAGACTCCACTTTAATGCCTTTCAATAAAGCAGGCCGCGAATGTGTGTGTATGTGTGTGCGCCCCGCCCTTTGTACACTGCAGCACGTCGCACTCACCTGACTCACCTGTTTGTTTGGAGATGTCAGAGCTGGGAGCGTTCTCATGGCCGGCTTGCTGTGTGTACTCAGGGCAGATGTTCCTCTCCAGAATCCCCAGCGGCCCCAACAACTCCGGGCCCTGGGAGTGCGCGCCCATTAAAGTGGACCAAAACCCAGGATTTTGACTATCCTGGGTTTTGGTCCTTTCCCCTGAGGCACCAAACCCCCACACATGCACCGTTGGACCGGGAAACAAGTGTATGGGACGGCCTGGGGGGTTTCACACAGCTTGGCTGATCGAGCTGGGTTTTGGTCCACTTTAAAGCTGACTCACGAGAAGGCCACGAGCTCTGATTTGTACGGTGTTTGCTGACTTCCTCATCCTTAAGGCATCCTGATTTGGGATGCCCCGCCGTGCAACCCCCCCGATCGCCCATAAAAACTCACCTCCCAATAATCCCACGGCACATGCTCGAACACATCTTCACTATACAAACCTGAGCCAAGCATTTCTGAGTGGCTGTCATGGGTTTGTGGGGGAGTGCCGCTCTCTTTATCCCCCTCACATTGCCTGCACACTCATCGTTCCCTGGCGGGCGCTTTTGCTTTGCTGAGTAGCTGAATGTAGAGCTCGCCACAGGCCGCTACCTCCCGCTAACCCAAAAAACCCGGGTGCGACTACGCGCACATAAAGGTGAGCAGCCCGCGCATGTGCCGTGGGATCCCTGTTAAAGCGGATCAAAACTCACATTTTTAACTAGCATCCCCTGAATTGATCTCCCTGTCGAGAGCACATTTTCCCATTTTTCACCTCTGGCGCGTCACTCTAATCCCAGATAATGGCGCCTGTTTTAGCTGTAAAGCTCCGCCTCCTCCATTCACTGCCATTGTTGTGTATGACAATTATGTCATTGCCATATCTATGCAATGACTGATCGGCTGCAATTTTAGGGACAGCAAAAAAAATCCATGTCCCAGGATAATCGAAAAACGAAAATATCCATTTCTAGTTCTACACCCTAAGAAGGGAATATCAGCAGGGGCTTTGGCCAAATGTATTTCACAAGTTCAGTGGGTTTTAGTCCGCTTTAAGGTAAGCATTGCCGTGATCCGTGGACGATGCCCCACAAAGAGGGAATCCACCGCTCACAGAGTCTTATGAGACGGGCAGGCTGATTCATTACTAACGCCAGGTAGCGACAGATGAGCGTCTGTAGAGCGGATTTCAGAGAGAACGCTAGTAGTCGCTGTGCTCGGCCATGGATCTGGCGCCTCAGTCGCTGGCCGGCATTAATTAATATGATGTGTGAGTCGCAGTACTACACTGTATGGGAGCGAACGAGAGCGGCAGCTCAGTGCGACCGACTCACACCGCATTCATCCAAAAAACAGCCTCAAGCAGCGTCAGCGCTCTAAATCATGTAGTTGTAGCCCATAGCGCCAGACGCTGTGTGATTAAAGGCTGTTTTATGAACGTGTATCCACTAGTAACAAAGCGAAAACATATGGAATTACATTGTAATAACATTGTAACATGAACACTTTAATACCAGACATGTAAAGACAATTCTGCATAAAAATATTATTAATCAAAAAAGTTTTCAAAAATGTCGTTTTCTAGGCCAGGATACATGTCAGAAAGTTTTGAGATTTAAAAAAAAAAAAAAAAATTGGGATCAGGAAAGGGATTTAAGGATCGTCCATAGAAATGTATGGGAGAGCGCCAGGTAGCGACAGGTAATATGTGACACTCTGCAAGGCTGAACGCCGGCGCTGTACGCTGAGCCTGGGATAATGATGAATCGTACGCTACATGGCGTTGTTCTAGTCACTCACCAGATTCGGCTTCATAAATGTGTAATTGCGTGCCGTGTCCGGCGTTCACCTGCCGCTACCAGACGCTACCTGCCGCTTACAAGGCGCTACCTGGCGCTAGAGCTTCATGAATAAGGCCCTTATTGTCTTATAGAGTCTAGGACCAAAACCCACCCTGGAGTCTGAGACTCCAGGGCAGGCTTACTCCCTCACTCCGAGGCATCCCCAACGCTGTCTGAAACCCCTCAAGGCGCCCGATAATCTGACCTTTCCCCCGAGCCCACAGCGCATACGCGAACGGCACCGGCATCACTTGTCTCCCTTGTCGGCTGTGCGCGGCCCTGCCTGCCGCAACTCAATGGCTGAAGGGAGCCGAGTGATGCCGTGCGCCGCTGGTATATGCGGCTGGGATTCCATTCAGCTTCTCTAGCTGCACATTCATACGCACAGTGGGAGAAGCTGATTGGCCGTGCAGTGAGCGTGATGTTCTGGGGGGTTTCACACAGTGGGGCATCTCAAACCCGGGGGGAGGAGGGGGGGGGGAGTGTCCAGAGGGAATGACCAAAACCTGGGATAGTGAAAATCCTGGTTTTTGGTCCACTTTAAAGCAGAATAAACCCATAGCATCCAGACCTAGATCCTGGGTTTTGGTCCACTTTAAAGCAGAATAAACCCATAGCATCCAGACCTAGATCCTGGGTTTTGGTCCACTTTAAAGCAGAATAAACCCATAGCATCTAGTCCTAGAGTCGAGAACAGGGGTACTCAAATGGCGGACCGCGGACGCCATTTGTCCGGACCGCTGCCCCTGTATTACTATAGATCTGAGATGAGCTGGATGATTGACAACCTTTGCCTATGTATAGCAATAAGTCCAGTTACCTTGACGTATTACTAAAGATGACCTGGATCCGGCGGTGCCGGTGACAATTGCCGGCCGGGGCTGTCAGAGCTGGGGGCGGGCACATGGGCGTGTAGTTGAGTACCCCTGCCATAGAGCATAGCTCCGTTCGGGCGCCGCTTGATGACGCGCTGTCTCCTCCTCCCGCGGCTGCCCTGGACTCAATAGTCGGGCTGGCTGGATATTGCGCACGGTGAGAGCGCGCCGTTCGGTGGCTGTTTCGGTTTGCACCCTGGTGTGAGCCATGTTCCGGAGCTCCTGGGTCGAGCCTGAGGTAATTCCCCGCCAATATGTGTATGAAAAGCATGCGCCGCCATGGTTTGTTCTATATAGCCGCCGCTTCCAGCGCTCGCGCTCGTCCTGTCCGGGCTGGCACTCTTACTTACACCCCCCCCGGACCTTCATCCCACGGCAGACCCTGGTAAGTGGACCTCCACTGAAAGTAGTTGAGTACCCCTGGTCTAGAAGTCTCCAGGGATGGGTGAAAGCCCAAGTCTAGAGTCTAAACATGCGCTCCGACAGCCACATCCCCACTACCCTCTAACAGGGAGCATGCCTGAGCTGGCCATACCCCAATGCCTGGCATGGGTGCCCACCCTGCTAAAGGTATAGCATGGAGAAGGTGAGTTTACTGGGCCACCTGGGGTTTTTTTTTCACAGCGGGGCATCCCGAATCTGGATGCCCCAGGAGTAGGTAGTATACCTGCCCTGGAGTCTCATAGACTCCACTTTAGGGCCTTTCAGGTCCTCTAGCCGCACATTAATATGCGCAGTGGGAGAAGCTTATTGACCGAGTGACTGCACCTCCGCGGTGAGCGCAGTGTTCTGGGGGGATGTCACACATTGGGGCATCCCAAACCCAGGGGGGCCCAGAGGGAATGACCAAAACCTGAGATAGTGAAAATCACGGGTTTTGGTCCACAAGTGGAATAAACCCATAGCATCCTGACCTAGAGTCTAGAAGATTCCAGGGATGGGTGAAAGCCCTCCCCAGGGTCATTGATCGAATCTTATAGACCCCCAGGGCCGATCGTTGTGGGTTTTGGTCCACTTTAAAGCCGCCCATGAGAAGGTCACAAGATGTTTGGTCCATATTAAGGCGGAATAAACCCATAGCATCCAGCCCTAGAGTCTAGAAGACTCCAGGGATGGGTGAAATCCCTCCCCAGGGGCATCGATCGAACCAGGAATCTTATAGACTCCCAGGCTGATCAGGGTCGGCTTGGGTCCACTTTAAAGCCTCCCATGAGAAGGTCACGAGCTCTGTTTGGTCCACTTTAAAGCGGAATAGAAGACTCCAGGGCTGGGTAAAAGCCCTCCTCAGGAATTGATCAGCCCAGGAATCTTATAGACTCCCTGGCTGATCAGTGTGGGTTTTGGTCCACTTTAAAGCCGCCCATGAGAAGGTCACAAGCTCTGATTTTCTCATCCCTGATTTGGGATGCTCCGCGGTGCGATTTCCCCCCTGATCACCCATAAAAAGACTCCAGGGATGGGTGAAAGCCCTCCCCAGGGGCATCCCTGGCGGCATTCCCATCAGCCCTTCACCCAATGTGCACACCCCTGCAACTCTTATCACATTAAAATGCCAGGGAAGTGCATGCGCCGTGGGATTGCTGGTGATCCCAGGAGGACATCCCAAATAGAGATTCATTGATTGTAAGGAATCATCTAAAAGACTCCAGGACCGACTTCGCAGGATGGAACAAAGCACAGACGGCCCTAGATTCCAGGGCCAGCTGCTCAGGCTCAGACTGGCTCACAGGATTACCGGCCAATTCTATTTGTGGCATCCCCAGCACAGACACAGTGCAGTATGGCCTAATGTGTATGTGCACGAGTCCCCTTGGTACTCCAAATTTAAATGCCCCGCTGTGTGAACCCCCTCCCCGGGGATGCTGCAATACTCACCTTCTTCTTCCTGGCGCCCTCGCCAATGTAAATACGCAACGGCCGCATCGCCAGCAACTTTGGGCTGTGCGCACGCTGCCGATGCTGGGGATGCGGCCACTTGTGTTCCCGTAAACAGAGCCGTTTGCTGAACATTACATATTCACAGAAAACGGCTCTGATTGGATGAGAGCGCCGAAGGACCCGGAAAAGGTGAGTTATGGGCAATATGGGGGGGGGGGGGGGGGGTTCACACTGCAGGGAATCCCAAGTTGGGTTGCTCCCAGGGCAGCAAACAAAACCAGGATAGCCAGAATCCCGGGTTTGGTTAGGCTTTTGTGCCGCTGTGCATAGATCAAGGTCAGATTAGAACCTAGCTGGGGGAGGTGATCTGGGGCTTTGGTCTGCTTTAAAGTGGCATATATGGCCGGCACAGTTACGACGGTTGCATGTTACACCTCAAAGGGGGACTATATATAAAGGAAGCCACGCCCCCTCATTGAGGGATGGATAGAAGATACATTGTAACAGTTACAACAATACAATCATTTTAAATGGGCAAAAGAATAATTTACCAATCAGATCTGCATGTTACACCTCAAAGAGGGACAATATGTAAATGCAGCCACGCCCCTTGTTGTGGGATGAATGAAGCCACGCCCCCCTCATTGAGGGGTGGATAGGAGATATTTTTATAATCACTTTATATGTGTTTTTATTGTGTATAGTTAGTGTGTACCTATGTAAGGGCCATATTTTGATACTACTAAATAAATTATGTGTTGCAATGGCTATTTAGCTTTATGAGCCTGTTTGTGCCTGTTCTAGCATTTAACCAAGTTTAAGTGTTTTTGCTGTGGAAATGTGGGTTAGCTGGACGCCAATACATTTTTGGTAGTGCACACTTCAGTATTGAGTGGGACTCCCCATCCTTTTAATTAAATTGCTGTGGATAGGAGATACATTGTAACAGTTACAACAATAGAAACACTTTGAATAGACAAATGAATCATTTATTGCTGCAGATTTGTATGTTACACCTCAAAGGGGGACTATATGTAAAGGAAGCCACACCTCCTCATTGAGGGATGGATGAAACCACGCCCCTCATTGAGGGATGGATAGAAGATACATTGTAACAGTTACAACAATAGAATCATTTTAAATAGGCAAATTAATAATTTATTGCTGCAGATCTGCATGTTACACCTCAAAGAGGGACAATATGTAAATGAAGCCACTCCCCCTCATTGAGGGATGGATGAAGCCACGCCCCTCATTGAGGGATGGATGAAGCCACGCCCCCTCATTGAGGGATGGATAGAAGATACATTGTAACAGTTACAACAATAGAATCATTTTAAATAGGCAAATTAATCATTTATTGCTGCAGATCTGCATGTTACACCTCAAAGAGGGACAATATGTAAATGCAGCCACGCCCCTTGTTGTGGGATGAATGAAGCCACGCCCCCTCATTGAGGGATGGATAGAAGATACATTGTAACAGTTACAACAATAGAATCATTTTAAATAGGCAAATGAATAATTTACCAATCAGATCTGCATGTTACACCTCAAAGAGGGACAATATGTAAATGCAGCCACGCCCCTTGCTGTGGGATGAATGAAACCACGCCCCCTCATTGAGGGATGGATAGGAAATACATTGTAACAGTTACAACAATAGAAACACTTTGAATAGGCAAATGAATCATTTATTGCTGCAGATCTGCATGTTACACCTCAAAGAGGGCCAATATGTAAATGAAGCCACACCCCCTCATTGAGGGATGGATGAAGCCACGCCCCCTCATTGAGTGATGGATCTGAGATACATTGTAACCGGTACAACATTCTAAACACTTTAAATAGGCAAAATATAATTTATCAATGAAGATCTGTATGTTACACCTCAAAGAGGGACAATATGTAAATGAAGCCACTCCCCCTCATTGAGGGATGGATGAAGCCACTCCCCCTCATTGAGGGATGGATGAAGCCACTCCCCCTCATTGAGGGATGGATGAAGCCACTCCCCCTCATTGAGGGATGGATGAAGCCACTCCCCCTCATTGAGGGATGGATGAAGACACGCCCCCTCATTGAGGGATGGATGAAGCCACTCCCCCTCATTGAGGGATGGATGAAGACACGCCCCCTCATTGAGGGATGGATGAAGCCACGCCCCCTCATTGAGTGATGGATCTGAGATACATTGTAACCGCTACAACATTCTAAACACTTTAAATAGGCAAAATATAATGTATCAATGAAGATCTGTATGTTACACCTCAAAGAGGGACAAATGAGAACAAGGGAAAAGGGGGACATGGACTCCAAAGAGGGACAGTCCCTCCAAATCAGGGACACTTGGGAGGTATGTTCTTAGTAGTATCTCACAGAGCAGGTGCAGTGGGGTGGCAGCCTCGTGTCTCTCGGTGTCCTTTAATCTGCCCTGTAGCCTAGAAACCAGTATTTCCAGTTGTAATGAAGCGGAGCGCGTCAGGAGAGCGCTGACTGATATTTACCCCCATGACACAGCGACTTATCGCGGCCTGCTATAGGCTTCACGCTTATGTGAGAAGGGAGAGGTAAGTACCCCCCCCCCCCCCGCTCTGCCCAGGAAACGCATGACTACAGTCAGGCTCAGACTGGCCCACAGGATCACCGGCAAATTCTAACACTAAAACCTGAACTATGTAGAGATTAATTGTGGCATCACAAGTGCACACGTGGACACCGTGCAGTTTGGCCTAATGTTTCTGTGAGTCATGAATGGAAGTGTGAGGTGGGCCCCAGCAGGGAAGGCGTCAGCACTGGGCCCACCTCACTCCCTCTACCCTGGGCAGCCCCTATGCAGGACACAGGGCCGGACAGTAATCAGGACTAAGGACTGTCATCCAGGGGCAGACTGGCCATTTGTTTACTTTCTGTCAGTCCCTGTATTCTTTGTTTCTTTCATTTGTTCGTTCTACAATGTCTTTTCCTTCGTTCCTTCTGTTATTTCTGTCAGTTCTTCTATTCTTTGTTTCTTCTATTCCATCCGTTACTTTCTTTGTTTCTTCCTTTCGTCTGTCTGTTCTGCCATTCTTTTTCTTTCTTTCTTCTTCCTTTTCTTTTTTTGTATTCTTTCTTTGCATTTTAAACATTCCATCTCTATAAAAATCCTGCTTTCTTTTTTCTGTCATTGTCTTTATTCTTTCTTTCTTTTCTTCTGTCGTTCTTTTTATTCTTTCTTTCTTTCCTTTTGTCGTTCTTTTTATTCTTTCTTTCTTTCTTTTTGACGTTCTTTTTATTCTTTCTTTCCTTCTGTCGTTTTTTATTCCTTCTTCCCTTCTGTCATTCTTTTTATTCCTTCTTCCCTTCTGTCATTCTTTTTATTCTTTCTTTCCTCCTGTCATTCTTTTTATTCTTGGTTTCCCTCTGTCGTTCTTTTTATTCTTGGTTTCCCTCTGTCGTTCTTTTTATTCTTGGTTTCCCTCTGTCGTTCTTTTTATTCTTGTTTCCCTCTGTCGTTCTTTTTATTCTTGGTTTCCCTCTGTCGTTCTTTTTATTCTTGTTTTCCCTCTGTCGTTCTTTTTATTCTTGTTTCCCTCTGTCGTTCTTTTTATTTTTTCTTTCCCTCTGTCGTTCTTTTTATTCTTGTTTCCCTCTGTCGTTCTTTTTATTCTTGGTTTCCCTCTGTCGTTCTTTTTATTCTTGTTTTCCCTCTGTCGTTCTTTTTATTCTTGTTTCCCTCTGTCGTTCTTTTTATTTTTTCTTTCCCTCTGTCGTTCTTTTTATTTTTTCTTTCCCTCTGTCGTTCTTTTTATTCTTGGTTTCCCTCTGTTGTTCTTTTTATTCCTTCTTCCCTTCTGTCGTTCTTTTTATTCTTTTTTTCCTTCTGTCATTCTTTTATTCTTTCTTTTCTTTTGCCGTTCTTTTTATTCTTTCCTTTTGCCGTTCTTTTTATTTTCTTTCCTTTGTATTCTTGGTTTCCTCCTGTCATTCTTTTTATTCTTGGTTTCCCTCTGTCATTCTTTTTATTCTTTCTTTCCTTCTGTCATTTATTATTTCTCTTGTTTAGCGTCAGCTATTTACTCACCTTGATTCACGCTTCCACAGAGCATGTGCGGGCTCTCGTCCAATCAGGCGTTGTTAATCATTCCCGCTTCCCGGGGGGGGGGGGGGGGCGTGCCTGCTTATCCTATATCATGGTGCACATGTCACTGGCAGAGGCTGTGCTCACCTTTCTCTTCTCTTCACAGGTCACCGAGTAGGAGGTGAAAGATGGACGGACACAATTAGTAAGTTCATGTGTATTACAATGATATGTACAAAAACTTGTCGGGGGCTTTAAAGCAGACCCAGATTAGTGGGCAGTGTAAGTAGGCAGTCGGGGACATGAAGCAGGATGCTCGGCTGCATAGCTCGAGGCATCACCAGTAGGAAGAGGGAGGTTGTGATGCCGCTGTATAGAGCCCTGGTGAGGTCACAGCTAGAATACTGTGTGCAGTTCTGGAAACCTCCCCTTTAAATCATACAGGTCCAATGGCGGGCATCAAAATTGCTGGAAGAGCTTAAAGTGGACCAACAGTCAAAAATGACTTAAAGTGGACCAAAACCCTGGATTTTGACTATCCTGGGTTTTGGTCCTTTCCCCCGGGGCACTCTGATCGGAGGACGCCCCACTGTGTGAAACCCCCCAGATCACCTAAGACAACTCACCTCTTCCCGATCCTACGGGCACGGCCGCTCATCCAATCAGCGCACTCAGAGCCGCTGACATCACGCCGTCTAAGGCCAGTGGCTCCGAGCTAGCGGAGATGTGGCCACGGCTCGTGCATGCGCCATTGGACCGGGAAACAAGGTAAGTGAATGGGGAAACCTGGGGGGGGTTTCACACAGCGGGCATCACGATTTTGGATGCCCCGGGGGTCAACTTTTAACCGGACCTTCATCCTGAATAAGAGTCTCTCTTATATGTTTCCCCCACCCTGTACATACAGATTGCTCACATTAATCGGGACCTTCACCCTGAATAAGAGTCTATCTTATATGTTTCCCACACCCTGTACATACAGATTGCTCACATTAATCGGGACCTTCACCCTGAATAAGAGTCTATCTTATATGTTTCCCCCACCCTGTACATACAGATTGCTCACATTAATCCGGACCTTCACCCTGAATAAGAGTCTATCTTATATGTTTCCCACACCCTGTACATACAGATTGCTCACATTAATCCAGACCTTCACCCTGAATAAGAGTCTCTCTTATATGTTTCCCCCACCCTGTACATACAGATTGCTCACATTAATCCGGACCTTCACCCTGAATAAGAGTCTATCTTATATGTTTCCCACACCCTGTACATACAGATCGCCCACATTAATCCGGACCTTCACCCTGAATAAGAGCCTATCTTATATGTTTCCCCCACCCTGTACATACAGATTGCTCACATTAATCCGGACCTTCACCCTGAATAAGAGTCTATCTTATATGTTTCCCACACCCTGTACATACAGATTGCTCACATTAATCCAGACCTTCACCCTGAATAAGAGTCTCTCTTATATGTTTCCCCCACCCTGTACATACAGATTGCTCACATTAATCCGGACCTTCACCCTGAATAAGAGTCTATCTTATATGTTTCCCACACCCTGTACATACAGATTGCTCACATTAATCCGGACCTTCACTCTGAATAAGAGTCTCTCTTATATGTTTCCCACACCCTGTACATACAGATTGCTCACATTAATCCAGACCTTCACCCTGAATAAGAGTCTCTCTTATATGTTTCCCACACCCTGTACATACAGATTGCTCACATTAATCCGGACCTTCACCCTGAATAAGAGTCTATCTTATATGTTTCCCCCACCCTGTACATACAGATTGCTCACATTAATCCGGACCTTCACCCTGAATAAGAGTCTATCTTATATGTTTCCCACACCCTGTACATACAGATTGCCCACATTAATCCGGACCTTCACCCTGAATAAGAGTCTATCTTATATGTTTCCCACACCCTGTACATACAGATTGCTCACATTAATCCAGACCTTCACCCTGAATAAGAGTCTCTCTTATATGTTTCCCCCACCCTGTACATACAGATTGCTCACATTAATCCGGACCTTCACCCTGAATAAGAGTCTATCTTATATGTTTCCCACACCCTGTACATACAGATTGCTCACATTAATCCAGACCTTCACCCTGAATAAGAGTCTCTCTTATATGTTTCCCCCACCCTGTACATACAGATTGCTCACATTAATCCGGACCTTCACCCTGAATAAGAGTCTATCTTATATGTTACCCCCACCCTGTACATACAGATTGCCCACATTAATCTGGACCTTCACCCTGAATAAGAGTCTATCTTATATGTTTCCCCCACTGTACATACAGATTGCTCACATTAATCCGGACCTTCACCCTGAATAAGAGTCTCTCTTTTATGTTTCCCCCCTATACATACAGATTGCTCACATTAATCCGGACCTTCACCCTGAATAAGAGTCTCTCTTATATGTTTCCCCCACCCTGTACATACAGATTGCTCACATTAATCCGGACCTTCACCCTGAATAAGAGTCTATCTTATATGTTACCCCCACTGTACATACAGATTGCTCACATTAATCCGGACCTTCACCCTGAATAAGAGTCTCTCTTATATGTTTCCCCCACCCTGTACATACAGATTGCTCACATTAAAAATCATCCTACCTGCACCTGTTGCTTTTCCTGAGCCTTTAAGCATCCAAGATGGCGGCACATGAAGTTTTAGTCTGCCTGCAAACAGGAAGTGTCTTCTGACTGTGCCACTCTGCATTCTGGGATTGCTGTCCTTTCATTTTAGATGCTGGGGAATAATTTTTTATGGGTTCAGGCTTTTCATTAAATGATGCTGAAGGTCCGCTTGAAGGAAAAATCAGTTGGGCACAAAGATTAATTTCTTGGGATTTAAGCCGATCAGATTTTTGTCGCTGAAATAGTTTAAAATAAAAACAAACTCTCCTTCTCCCTCGCTATCAATACCCCGGTGCAGGTGTCCTACACCACACTGCAGCCTGGCGGAGGACACAGATCCTCTGTTCTGCCAGCTCGCTCCCTGCCACAAGGAAGGGGCTCTTCATACCCCAAGGAGTTAGCAGCCGGGTAAAGCCCTCATGCCACCCCCCACATGGACCCATACTAATGGAAAAAAAAACACGTCAGGTCCCCCCTCTCTAGCAGAACTAGCCCAGGCACCAGCTATGAGGGCTTGTAGCCTGAGAGTCTGCCCCTCGGCCCTCAAGCCTACTTAGCCCACACGGGCCCCCAGCTCTTCTGCACTCCCCGGGCCAATGGGGATGCAGGTAATAGGGCGCCGGGGTTTCAGAAAGTCACCCACTTGTCGGCAGGTGTCTTGCCTTCTGCTTTTCAAAATGTAGTAGGGGCCCTATGGAGCCCTTACCAATTCACAAAGGCTTAAGTGTAGAAAACACACCACACACCAGAAAAAGTCCTTTGATAAATCTTTTTTACACCAGTATTTACCCCTTCCTCGATATCCATGGCGGGGTGCTATCCCTTGCCATCCGCCATTGTCCCACACCTCTCTCTGCTGAAGACCATTCCTCCAACCTGTTCTTGGCTCACGCCTGTTTATAGGTGAGGCGTGAGCAGGTGGGGAAAGCCCTTCACACCCCCTGACACAGGGACCTCGGAGCAATTCCTTCATTTGGATGTTCCGCGCCAGGCGGCGGCATTACCTCAGACGCTTCTGCGTTATCATTGGCTGCTTGCCTGTGGGCTTCGCGCTCTTTGGGGGGGCGGGGCCTGGCTTGGCGCGCCCTGCGTCACGGCCCGCCCTGGCCCGCCCTTCAAGGTACTCTCACCGCCATTTTGTCAGCGCGCGCGTGTGGCGGTTATACTTACCGCAGTCCTTAAGTGCCCTCGCGGGCGGTTTTATACTCATTGTAGTGTGTTTGATTCTGACACCCCTTCTTCCCACTGTGTCTTTCAGACGGGTGAAGCCATTGGCTTCTCCCGGCCCGGTGTAATTGATAGTTGGGGCCTTGTATAATTACTCCCACTTCCCTAGCGGGTCATTGGGGCATCCAGGGTTGCTTACAGCGTAAATCCCTACTGGCATATCGTGCCTAATAATCGCCATATGGGGGCATTCCAGGAACCGGGGTCCCTTTGGGACAAGCCCAGCTATGTGTAGCGTGTGGGCAGCTTCGTGCTGGCGCTGACAAGGCACGGGTCTGTGTACCCTGTGCTGAGCAGGTGCTTGCAATGCAATCTGGCCTGCCAGTGGCTGAACCTCGTTTCACTTCACCTACTCCCCCAAGCTTAAATCTCACTCCCGTTGAGTTGCATACTAGTGGGAATTCTCAGCCTGATGTGTCTTCTAGACTGGCTACTGTTGAACAGATTATTGCGAGGTCTTTAGAGCGTAAGGGCCCTGGGAAGAAGTGGCACTTGACGCCTATTGTTACTGTTTTCCCTATGGGAACTGAGGAGTTTATGAATCTGTGTGGCTATACCGCGTCTGATAAAGGGGAGCTCCTTTCTGACTCAGGCTCATCTGATGAGAGACCAAGGGGTCATGACGATTCTGGCTCTGACCCCTGGGCCCCGGATGACACTGACAGATTATTGACCCAGACCTTGAGGTTCTGTCTATCTCTCTCCCTGTTGAGGCTCCCAGGCAAAAAAGGGGAGCTTTTCCATACAGCAGAATCACGTTTGGAGATTCCAGGGCAGGCACATTGTGCTCAAGGAATGGGAGCGCCCCAGTAAACTTCCCGGGGCTCCAAAGAGTTGGGATAGGAAGTATCCCTTTCCTGCTGAGGTGGGTAAAGGTTGGTCATCCCCCCCCTCGAGGTGGATGCCCCGATCCTAGGGCTATCTAACACCTCTGTCATGCATTCCCCTGATTCTACTACCCTGCGGGATGCTGAAGACCGGCGCATTGACCAGCTGGCCTCCCACGCCTTTACATGTGCGGGGACGGCGCTGCGCCCGGTCTGTGCCTCTGCCATTACTGCTGTTGCCACTAGAACCCTTATCAGAAATATGCTTGATAGTGCCCCTGATGATTTCCCTTGTGAGGTGCTTATTGCACTCTCTAGTTGATGTTTTGTGTAAATTTTGTCCTGTCAGTATTGGATGACACCATCAGAATGTGTGCCAGAACTTCTGCCCTCGTGGTGGCTGGGCGCCGCTCGGGTTTGGCTGCGCTAGTGGGCCGCTGACAATGCTGCCAAGAAGGCCCTCACTGGTTTTCCCTTTAAAGGACTGCGTCTGTTTGGAGACCGCTAAGGGAGGCAGGTTACCCCAGCGCAGGCGGCAACCTCGGCCCTTTAGGGGTCAGGATTCCTTCTCCTCCCCTTACCGTGATGTAAGACAGGGAAGGGGGGTATCCTTCCCTGGGGCCCGGGGAGATTTCTGGGGTAGAGGCAGAGGACGTGGACGTCCTGGCTCCTCCTGGGCCCCCTCAGGCATGTTGGGGCGCCCTCACCCATCCGCGTGGGATGGCTGCAGCACTTCGTTCAGGTCTGCAGGATTCATGTCTCAGACCGGTGAATTCAGGAGGTAGTGTCCTCCGGTTACAAGTTGGAGTTTGCTGCCGATCCCCCTCCAAGATTCATCAGGTCCCGTATTCCTCAGGACCCTGTGTCAGCTCAGGAGCTAGTGCAAGCGGTGCAAAGTCTCCTGGAGCTGGGGGTCATCTGCCAGGTACCTTTAAGTAAAAAAAGGCAAGGGCTTTTATTCCAACCTATTCACAGTACCCAAAAAGGATGGTTCTGTCAGGATCATCCTGGACTTAAAGATTCTTAACAAGTTTTTGTCAGGGGCAGGTGCTTTCGCATGAAGACTCTGCGCTCTGCCATCTGTTCCCTGCGCCAAGGGGATTTCATGGCTTCTGTGGACACCAAAGATGCTTACCTTCATATTCCTGTGTTCCCAGGTCATCAAAAGTCCCTCAGGTTCACTCTGATGGATCAACATTACCAATTTGTGGCCTTGCCCTTCGGCCTCACTTCAGCTCCCAGGGTGTTCACCAAGGTATACTCAGCTGGTGGTGCCCATTCTGGAGTCATTTGGATGGGTGATCAACCACCCCAAGTCCTCACTGTCCCCTTCCTTGGTAACTCCATTCCTAGGAATCTGGATACAGTTCAGGCAAGGATCTTCCTTCCTCAGCAGAAGGTGGACAATCTGATTGCACAGGCGCAGTCCCTCCTAGCTTGTCCCCATCCCTCCATCAGGCAGAGGATGCAGCTGGTGGGCCTGATGGTGGCGTCCTTCGAAACGGTCCCTTATGCTCAGTTCCAATTGAGGCCTCTGCAACTTCACCTATTGTCTGTATGGGACAAGGACCCAGCGTCCCTGGACAGGGTCTGTGTGCTCTCCCCCCTGGTCAGGAGGTCCCTCTTGTGGTGGATGGACTCAAGGAACCTGTTGGGGGGCAGATCCTTTCTTGCCCCTTCCTGTGAGACGGTCACCACGGATGCCAGTCTATCAGGTTGGGGGCTGGGTTTCTGGAAGTCCCTGCGGTTCCAGGGGAGGTGGGGCCCTCAGGAGGCCCACACACCTATCAATATCTTGGAGCTGCGAGCGATCAGGTTAGTTCTGGCTCGCTTGACTACTCATCTTTAGGGCCTGCCTGTTCAGTTGGCGCTCGGACAACCAGACAGCAGTTGCCTACATCAATCATCAGGGAGGGACCCGGAGCAAGAGGGGCCTCCAGGAAGTGTCTCCGATCCTGACCTGGGCGGAGACCAATGTTTCCTGCATATCTGCGGTGTACATTCCGGGGGTGAAAAATCTGCTGGCAGACCCTCTGAGCAGGGGGACCTCTCGCCTGGGAGAATGGTCCCTCTGCGACAGGGTGTTCCAATCTCTGTACCACCGTTGGGGCCAACCAGATGTGGATCTGTTTGCGTCCCGTCACAATCACAAGCTCCCGGCCTTTGTCTCCCTGTCCCAGGATCCTCTGGCCTTGGCCACGGATGCCCTAGCAATGTCATGGCAGGACTTCAGCTCCTGTATGTCTTTCCTCCATTCCCCCTGCTGGGCAGGGTTCTGCGCAAGATTGCTCTGGAAGGGGTGCCAGCAATTCTGGTGGCCCCCAGGTGGACAAGAAGAGTGTGGTTCGCAGACGTGGTGCAGATGGCAGTAGATCAGTACGTTCTGCCCAGGGGTGCCAGATCTGCTCACTCAGGGCCCCTTACGCCATCCCAATTTACAAACTCTGGCTTGTCGGCCTGGCTGCTGAAACCTCCATCTTGATGGAAAAGGCTTGTCCGCCTCAGTGGTTGATACCATGGTGAAGGCTAGGAAGAAAACTTCTTCTTACATCTATTACAGGGTATGGCGTACCTACTTTGACTGGTGCGAGTCTAGGTCTCTTCCCTGTCGGGTGTTTTCAGTCCCCAGGGTTCTGGAGTTCTTACAGCATGGGTTGGAGTCGGGACTCCAACTCAGTACTCTGAAGGGTCAGGTTTCTGCCCTGTCTGTTTTCTTTCTGAAGTCTTTTGCTCAGCATTCTTTGATTAAGATCTTTTTTCCAGGGGGTCACTCATGTGCGTCCCCCACGTAAACCTGTGGTCCCTGTTTGGGATTTGAACTTGGTTTTTCTGCCTTGCAGGGTGCTCCCTTTGAACCTATGCAGGATGCTGCTCTGGCTGTTCTTACCCTCAAGGTTGTCTTTCTGGTGGCCATTACTTCGGTCAGGCGTGTGTCTGAGTTGGCGGCTCTTTCTATTCAGCCCCCCTACTATGAGAGACACCAGGACAAGGTGGTGTTCTGCTTTAAGCCAGGTTTTTCTACCTGAGGTAGTGTCTACCTTTCATTGAATCAAGATATTGTTCTTCCTTCTTTGTGCCCTAATCCTAGCTACGCTAAGGAGAGGGTTTTGCACTCCTTGGATGTGGTCAGGTGTTTGAAGTATTACCTGGTGGTCACTGCGTCCTTCAGCAAAACTGATGCTTTTTTTGTGGTCCCTTCTGGGCCCAGGAAGGGTTTGGCTACTGCCAAGTCTATTATTAGCAAATGGATCCGTCAGGCCGTGATTCGGGCCTATTTTTGCTAAGGGGAAGGGTCCTCTCTTTCGCCTTACTACTCATTCTATGCGTGCTATTGGTGCCTCTTGGGCCTTCCAGCACCAGGCTCCTGTTGAACAAGTTTG
Organism: Gastrophryne carolinensis; assembly: GCA_027917425.1. Taxonomy (NCBI): domain Eukaryota; kingdom Metazoa; phylum Chordata; class Amphibia; order Anura; family Microhylidae; genus Gastrophryne; species Gastrophryne carolinensis. The sequence goes on along the minus strand of CM051239.1, from coordinate 15,824,642 downwards.
CAAGGCCGCTACTTGGTCTTCTGTTCATACCTTTTCAAAGTTTTACAAGGTTGATGTTAGGGCCTCAGCTGATGCTGTTTTTGGCCGAAAGGTTTTGCAGGCGGCAGTGGTTTAAACTGTCTGCTGTTACCTTTTTTGTTGGGGATCCCACCCTTCTTTATGGACACTGCTATTGGATGTCCCAATTGTAAGTATTATATCTGGAGCAGGACGTACTGTATACTAAGAATAATACAATTCTGTGAAATACTCACCTGTAGAATTGGTATTATACGTATACAGTACGTCCTGCTCCACCCCACCCTGGTTTTTACTTTTTTCTGGATCCCCTGTTTGGTGATTGTTATCATTGTTATAGTTACCAGTTTGGGTGGTTAATTTCTCCCGGCTTCTCCTTCACTGCTTTTCAATGCTGGGGATTTGTGGGAGGTCCCTGGGTATTTGAGGGGCCGGGAGGAGCCTGCTTTACATGTCTCTGCAGTGCAGCGCCATCTGGCGGAGGACAACCCAAGTGTAAGTAATCTATCTGGAGCAGGATGTACTGTATACTTATAATACCAATTCTACAGGTGAGTATTTCACAGAATTGTGTTTTTGGGTTGAAAGACCCTGGTTCTGGTGTCATATTATTTGGGCGCCGATTCTGAGCCAGGTGAGTATTCTCACTCCTTTTTTAGGAGAGAAAAACTGTCATTGACTTTTATTGTCTACGGATATAAATTTTCACTTGATTCTGAATCAGCCACAAGTTAGACAATGAAAGGAATGGCAGTTTTCTCTCCTAAAAAAGGAGTGAGAATACTCACCTGGCTCTGAATCGACCCCTCAGTCTACTTCAGCACATCTGGTAAGTTGGGTCCAAATGCTGGTATGGATCTGGACCGGAGATCCCCATATCTAAGGTTCTGAGCCAGTTAAAGCAATGAGAATGAACCTATGTGTGGATGCATCTGGGCCTCCAGATTCTGCCCATGTATTGGGCTTGTGGCTAGGGTTAATGGCAGACCAGTAATTCCTGGTTCTGTGCTGGTGCCTGGCTTTCTAAGACGGGCAGGCGTCAGCACCCGGCAAGACAGGGCGGCTGACGGGGCTCCCCGGCCTCCAGGGGGGCTCAGTGACAGGGCCGGCCTTTGGGGTGTGCGGCGGTGCTTGACTGGCTGCAGAATGGGAAGGCACTGCCACAGCTGGCCTCCACACCACGTGACAGACGAACCGGCGGGCTGCGGGCGATCAGACAGCAACAAGGAGTGCGGGCCGGGTGGGAAAGCACTGTAGATTCTTTTTTTTGATCCTTAAGGGGCATGCAGATTTCGGACATCCCTCAGTGATGTGACGCGACTCTTCAGCACAGAGGGGCCCACTGAGACCATGCCGCCCAAGGGCCCACATAAACCTGGAGCCAGCTCTGCTCTAAGAGATCTCTTTTTAATTTTCCAACCAGGTAGTTCTGCTGGTTCCATTTGGTCCAGCAATGGTGTGAGGGGAACCAACAGAAGGTCTTTGAAATGGGGGCTGAATGTATCTGCGGATCTCTCCTGGGCAAGTGACAGTACCCTCTGCTGAAAGGGCAACAAGGGCTATTTGCCCAAAGGAAATGGAATGAAAGGGGGCATTAGAAATAAAATATATTTTCCCTACCCCTCACAGTGATGAACCCAAAATTCTTAAGGAAATTCGTCGAGCTGCCCGAATCAAATCTTTATGAAATTTGCTCCTTTAGACTGTAAGCTCGCAAGGGAGGGGCTCTCTCCTATTGTCTCCTGTGCTCACACCACTTGGTTTGAACCTCGTGGCATCTAGTTTTGTATTGTTCCCTGTACTATATGTTTCACCTTGTCTGTAATTATACCTTGTAAAACGCTACGGAAGATGATGGCGCTATATAATTAAACATTAATAATCTCTAATTGCAAGTAAGAGAACATGCCGGAGCTCTCCACGGGTCACAGACCTTGTGTAGATAAACGTTGCTTAGGCTTTGGTTTATCTCACATCAATGTGTTGTATTATTTTTGCAGCCAGTATTCCAGGGAGTTCTACGACCGATATGCACAGGGGCAGGAGAAGTCTGTGGTGAATAAGATGCAGCAGAAGTATTGGAAGACCAAGCAGACGCTGATTAAGGTGACGGGCAAGAAGGAGGACGAGCACGTGGTGGCCTCAGACTCTGATCTCGATGCCAAACTGGAGGTATGTGTTAGCCTGGACCTGGAGGTATGTGTTAGCCAGGACCTGGAAGTATGTGTTAGCCTAGACCTGGAGGTATGTGTTAGCCAGGACCTGGAGGTATGTGTTAGCCAGGACCTGGAGGTATGTGTTAGCCAGAGATTTAGAGATACTGATTACTGAAAGCTGCAAGATGAGTGGACAGTGTAGCCAGGCAGTGGGAAAAGCAAGCAGGATGCTCGGCTGCATAGCTCGAGGCATCACCAGTAGGAAGAGGGAGGTTGTGATGCCACTGTATTGAGCCCTGGTGAGGCCACAGCTAGAATACTGTGTGCAGTTCTGGAGACCTCCCCTGCAAAAAGACATTATTCAAATAGAACGGGTCCAAAGGCCGGCAATGAAAATGGTGGAAGGACTTAAAGAACTTAATTTGTACAGTCTGGAGGAAAGAAGGGAGAGGGGGGACATGATTGAGACCTTTATATATGTGACAGGAGGGAATAAGGTTCAGAAGGGAAGTGTTTTTAAGAAGAAACTTAATGATAGAACAAGGGGGCACAACCTGAAGCTAGTCGGGGGGAAGAGCAACGTTAGAAAATATTATTTTACAGAAAGAGTAGTAGATGCCGGGAATAAACTTCCAGCAGAGGTAGTTGAAAAATCAACAGTCACTGAATGTAAACATGTCTGGGATAAGCACACATCTATCCTAAGATAAAGAGAACATACAGTATACACATAAGATACAGAGAACATACAGTATACACATAAGATACAGAGAACATACAGTATACACATAAGATACAGAGAACATACAGTATACACATAAGATAAAGAGAACATACAGTATATACATAAGATACAGAGAACATACAGTATACACATAAGATACAGAGAACATACAGTATACACATAAGATAAAGAGAACATACAGTATATACATAAGATACAGAGAACATACAGTATACACATAAGATAAAGAGAACATACAGTATACACATAAGATACAGAGAACATACAGTATACACATAAGATAAAGAGAACATACAGTATATACATAAGATAAAGAGAACATACAGTATATACATAAGATAAAGAGAACATACAGTATACACATAAGATACAGAGAACATACAGTATACACATAAGATACAGAGAACATACAGTATACACATAAGATACAGAGAACATACAGTGTACACATAAGATACAGAGAACATACAGTATACACATAAGATAAAGAGAACATACAGAATACACATAAGGGCAGACTAGATGGAGCGTATGGTCTTCTTCTGCCTTCACCCTTCTATGTTTTTATGTAAGAGGTGAGAAAAAGGCTTACCTGTGCTGTTTGCTGTTTATGACCCACTTGTGGAGATGCAGCCTCAGTGCTTTTTCAGTCACTGGCTATACATTCAAAGCAGACATAACGCCATATTGAAATGAAAAGCTGCTGGATTTCAGAAAAAAACTGGTGGGCGGTGTGGCTCCATACTGAGGACTATAGTGCTTACATTAGCATAGCCCTTAAATCATACAGCGGGGGGGAAAAAACAAAAGGGTACTTAACTTTTGTCCTTTGCCGCTTGTAAATGCAGGTCCAGCACTCCAGAGCTCACCCGATCGCTTTATCAGAGCCCCTGCTGCAGCCGCCACCTCCTGTGGCTTTATAAAGTGATCGGGTGAGTTCTGGAGTGCCAGACCTGCAGTGATCAGCGGTGCAGGACAAAAGGTAAGTACCCTTTTGTTTTTTTTCCCTGCTGTATGACTTTAAATCGTTAGTTTTTAAAGTGGACCAAAACCCAGAATCTTAATTTTCACGGGTTTTTGGTCCGTCCCCCTGGTGTGCCCGACTGTAACCCCCTGTATAAACTCACCTCTCCTCGGTCCAACGGAACATACATGGCCCCTCGTCCAATCCGCTTCTGCAGCCATGATAATGTGCGGCTGGAGAGGCTGAATGGAATCCGAGCTGGGCGGCAATCGGCAACTTGTATCCATTCAGTTACAGCAGACATGGCCGCGCACTGCCATTCAGTTACATGCGCTGTGGGCTCGAAGGAAAGGTAAGAATTGCAGGCAAACCGGGGGGGGGGGGGGGGGGGTTTCATACAGCGGGGCATTCCATTTCCTATAGACTCCAGGATCTTTTTTGGTCCACTTTAAAAAGGCGCACTGTAGAAACCTTAATAAAAGATAATATATATATATATATATATATATATATATATATATATATATATATATATATATATATATATATATATATATATATATATATTATTATGTAATTATATATAATGATATATATATTATATATATATTTTATGTAATTATATATAATATATATATTTTATGTAATTATATATAATATATATATTATGTAATTATAAATATATATATATTATGTAATTATAAATATATATATTATGTAATTATATATATATATATTATGTAATTATATATATATTATGTAAATATATATATATATGTGTGTAATATATATATATATTATATTAACCAGTTCTACAATTTAAACTGGGGTTCCCCTATTAAAGGGGACCAAAACCCAGGATTTTGACTATCCTGGGTTTCAGTCTTTTCCCCCCCAGGCAACCCGATCTCCATCACCCTTTCTCAGTCCCCTCGTCCAGTCAGTGTGCTCTGATCCGCTCCCGCCCCTTTGTCCAGGAAAAAGTCTACAAGATTCCAGAGCCGTTTGATTCCCACCCCCCCCCCCCCCCCCCGGGGTATCCAAATTCGATGCCCCACTATGTGAATCCCCCCAGGTCGCCCGGTAAACTCGCCCTCTCCCCCGCTCCAGCGGCGCATACGCGAGCAGCGGCCACTCCCTGCTATCCCTTTAGCAAAGCGCACCCGCACCAAGCATTGCCCGGCGTGGCCACGCTCCCTGTTAGTGACCAGCACCCGCACACACGGGTGCGCTTGCTTAGACGGTTTCTTGGGTGAAGGAAGCAGAGGAGAGTGGCAGCCGCTCAGACTATTTTATAACTTACCTGGGAGGTGCACGTGAGCAGGGCAAGTAGAATACACAAATCTTAAAGGAGCCACAACACTCAACCCTGTTAGCTTGCAGACAAACCTAAAATCTGTTTTTAAATCTGGTTAAAAACAGGTCTCACTCAAGGTTATAGGGCAACCTCAGGTAAGCCTGCTCCCAATTTATCTATTGCATTGTATGTCCCAAATGGGGGCCTCAGAGGTTATAGTTAGGACTGCACCCCACAGAGGCACCTTGGCGCTTGAGCTTCAGCATACTTCTGCAGATGTGTCTCTGTTTTTAACCAGATTTAGAGACCGGTTATAGGTTTGTCTGCAAGCTAGCAGAGTTGAGTGCTGTGGCTCCTTTAATACGTGTGTAACCTAATTGCCCTGCTCACGTGCACCTCCCAGGTTAGTTATAAAATGGTCTGAGCGGCTGCCACTCCGCTTTGTTTCTTTTGATTTTGTGCAAGCACATGGGGTGTGGGGTCTAGGCTGTACTGCGAGGCCTTCGACCCTTCCACCCCATGGGCTGCACTTGAGGAGGTTTAGGGCAACCTCAGGTAAGCCTGCTCCCAATTTATCTATTGCATTGTATGTCCCAAATGGGCTCTCAGAGATTAGAGTTAGGACTGCACCCCACAGAGGCACCTTGGCTCTTGGTGGTGCAGCTTCAGAAGACTTCTGCAGATGTGTGTGGACAGGGTCCTCTGTTTTTAACCAAGTTTAGAGACAGATTTTAGGTTGGTCTGCAAGCTAACAGGGTTGAGTGTTGTGGCTCCTTTAAGACTTTTGTATCCTAATTGCCCTGCTAACGTGCACCTCCTAGGTTAGTTATAAAATGGTATAAGCGGCTGCCACCCCTCCTTTGTTTCTTTTTATTTTGTGCAAGCACATGGGGTGTGGGGTCTAGGCTGTACTGTGAGGCCTTTGACCCTTCCACTCCATGGGCTGCACTTGAGGTTATAGGTCAACCTCAGGTAAGCCTGCTCCCAATGTATCTATTGCATTGTATATCCCAAATGGGGCTCCCAGAGATTAGAGTTAGGATTGCACCTGTGATGCCCAGCGGGACACCAGCCTTCTGTAAGCAGGCAACCCTCAATCTCCACCTCTGCTTCTGCCTATAGTCAAGCCCCACGTTTGCCGGGACGCTAGGTACGCCTCGCCGGACATGGTTGCCCCCAGGTCTTAATAGGCGCAAAGGATGGCTGCTTACGGTGAAGGCAGATGAACCGTGAGGGTATCCCGACGCTGAGGTCATACACAGGAAGTCAGTCCGGAGGGTGCGTCAGAGTACAGGGATGAGACAGGCGCGTAGTCAGGGGTAGCCAAAGGGTCAAGCCGGGAGGTCAGAGATCGCAGGGTATCCAGAGGGGCAGGCAGGTTCGAGGTCAGACAAAGCAGAGGTCGGTACAGGCAGCGGACGGGAATGGTCGATTTAGCCGGGTCAGGATCAGATAATAACTAACAGAATCACACGCTAATCACAAGCGACTATCACGGGCACTGAGCACTGGGCTGATTCCGTATTTATTGGGGAACTGACCAATGGCCACCCTGGGGGATGTGTATGTGCTGATTGGTGCAACTAACAACACTGATTGTGATTGGACTTTCCGGGGGCTGGTCAGTCTTGGCAGCAGGGCTGACCAGCCCCTGATCCCTATCAGGTGTGGAGGAAGCTGCGCTGCCTGCCACTCGCAGTGCAGCGCCTCCTGGTGAAGAAGGTGACAGACTGCGGGGCGCACGCCTGAGAGCACGCCTGAGCGCACAGCCAGTGAGGGGCGGAGGAAAGCTGTCAGAATGGCGCGCTGCGCTCCCCGTCATCCAGGAGCGGCAGCCGCGCTCAGCCGCAGGTGTGCCGCGCCGAGCGCCACCCAGCAGATGCTCGCCGCAGGCCCCCTGGCATAGCTAAGTCTCTTACAGCACCTCACAGAGGCACCTTGGCGCTTGGTGACTTCTGCAGATATGTGTGGACCAAGACCTCTGTTTTTAACCAGATTTAGAGGCAGATTCTTTTGACAAAGGGACAGGAGCGGATCCGAGCGCTCTGATTGGATGAGAGGCCACGCATGTGCCGTAGAACTGGATAAGGTTTAGAGTTAGATTGGGCTACCTGGGGGGTTTCACACAGCTGGGCAAGGACCTAAACCCAGGATACTCAAAAAATCCTGGGTTTTGTTTCACACAAAAAGTAGTGACTTACCTGATGCTGAATGGAGCCCATAGACACAGATTGCATTGATCCGTTTTGTTCTTTGGTAACACTTGTGTCTCTTGCTGTTTCCAGCTCTTTCATTCCATCCAGAGGACGTGTCTGGAGCTGCTGAAAGTCATAGAGCTGTATCAGAAGCGCATTTGCTGTAAGTGGTCGCTGTGTATTTTTCATGTCTGCTGTCACCAGTCACTTGCACTGGGTTAAAGATTCCCTAAGTAAGAGAATTGCGCCCTTTATAATAAATGGGACCTTTCACATGACTGCAGTCCGCCTTGACCGCGGCACAACCGCAACAGAGCCCATAGAGGTGCATGTATAGCGCTTTACCTGCATTACGGTGCAGTGAAAATGTCGGATACTCATCGCCACCGGTCACCGGCTCCCGTCCTCGCTGGTGCCTGCTGCAACCACCTTCCTGCTGCCGGGGTCCTTCCGTTTTCTGGCGCCCCCCTCCCTGTTACCGACGCTAGAGTCCTTCCATCACCAAGTCTGTCTGCCCCCCTCTGTTACCGACGCTAGAGTCCTTCCATCACCAAGTCTGTCTGCCCCCCTCTGTTACCGACGCTAGAGTCCTTCCATCACCAAGTCTGTCTGCCCCCCTCTGTTACCGACGCTAGAGTCCTTCCATCACCAAGTCTGTCTGCCCCCCTCTGTTACCGACGCTAGAGTCCTTCCATCACCAAGTCTGTCTGCCCCCCTCTGTTACCGACGCTAGAGTCCTTCCATCACCGAGTCTGTCTGCCTCCCTCGCCACCGCCGGAGCCTACAGGTGTCACATCCCACCAGGGGACAGGAAAATGCGGACGCTGCAGTGTGGCCCATGGGGCTGCTCCCGCTGTGCTCTGCTAAAGGAGGCGCAGGACAGTACAACAAAAGTGAATGGGGTTAAACCAGACCTTCAACATCATTTAAAGCGTTCCTTTACCCTAAATAAGAGTCTATCGTATATGTTTCCCCCCCTGTACATACAGATTGCCCACATTAATCCGGACCTTCACCCTGAATAAGAGTCTGTCTTATATGTTTCCCACACCCTGTACATACAGATTGCCCACATTAAAAATAATCCTACCTGCATCTACTGCATGTTATGAGCCTTTAAACATCCAAAATGGCGGCTCATGGAGCATCAGGCAGCCTGCAAACAGGACGTTGGATTGCTGTCCTTTTCCTGACCCCAGCTCTGCTCTGTCTGTGCAAAGCACAGCTATAACCCCGCCCCCCTGCACTTCCCCCCCCCCCCCCCTCTCCTCTCCTCAGTATCTGATGCTTCTGAGCCAAGTTGGCGGCGCCCATATCCTCTTTTTTGGCTGGGGTCTACCACTGGGGCTGGGTACAGAGGGGCTTGGGGGGAGACTAATGGACAGAGCAGAGCTGGGGTCAGGGAAAGGACAGCAATCCCAGCGAAACAGTCAAAAGACACTTCCTGTTTGCAGGCTGCCTGATGCTCCATGAGCCGCCATCTTGGATGATTAAAGTGTGACTTTACATAATCCCCTTATACTGTACTCCAGATCTGCTTTGGGGGTTATTTAAGAAGGGATAGCGCCAGGTAGCGTCTCGTATCGGCAGGCAGCGTCTGGTGAACGTACGCAAAATCACATTTAAGAAAACAATTCTGGTGAGCACCTCTAACAGCGCCATGTAGCGTCACATTTATTATTACAGGCGGCTCAGCGAATAGCGCCGGCGCTCTAGGCTCAGGAGCTTCATGTAGTACCTGCGCTCTCCCATACATTTCAATGGGGCTTCATTAGTTGTGTATAAACAGCGCGTTTGCCAATTATTATAATTTTTTTTTTGCTCCAATCATTGTGTGACGTCTCCTGGCTGCAGACAAACACTTTTACACATTTTTTGGACTTTCTATATTTTTATGCAGAATCGTCATTAACGGGTCTGGCACTAAAATGTTAATGTCACAGTGTTAAAACAATGTCATTCCGTGTGTTTTCACTTTGTTACTGGTGGATATGTGTTCAGAAACAGACTTTTATCACACAGCGTCTGGCGCTCTATGCTACAGCGCCCAGCTCCAGAGCTCCAATGCTGTGTGTGTGTGTAGTTTTTTCTTAAACCGGACCTTCACCATGATTTAATGAAAAGCCCAAACTCTTAAAAAACAATTCCTCAGCATCTAAAATTAATATATTTTACATGTTTAGTCACTAATTTATTATACTTTCCCCCACTGGGCTGCAACTCTGTTCGGGAATTTAGGATACGGGCGCCGCCATCTTGACTCAGAAGCATCACACTTACTGAGGAGAGGAGAGTGGGATAAGGTACAGGGGGCGGGTTATAGCTGTGCTTTGCTCAGACAGAGCAGAGCTGGGGTCAGGGAAAGGTCAGCAGTCCCAGAATGCAGAGCAGCACAGTCACTTCCTGTTTGCAGGCACTTCCTGTTTGCAGGCTGCCTGCAAAAATGGCAGCTTCCATAAGCCGCCATCTTGGATGTTTAAAGGCTTATAAAATGCAGTAGATGCAGGTAGGATGATTTTTAATGTGAGCAATCTGTATGTACAGGGTGTGGGAAACATATAAGATAGACTCTTATTTAGAGTGAAGGTCCGCTTTAAGTATGGTGTGGAGCACCATCCCTGCAGCATTATACTTTTGTAACAGCGCCCAACACACATCACATTCATCAATGCTGGCCAGGTTACTACAGAGACCGAGACGCTAGGTTACAGCGCCCGATACCCACTTACAGCGTCTACTAGGGGTCGCTATACAGACGCTCATCTGACAATACCTGGCGTTAGTAGTGAATCAGCCTCTTTATATGTGACACCATTGCTACAAGATGTTGGTTTATATTATTTATCTTAACATGTAATACAAATACATTGAAAACTAAAACCGGACCAACAGCCTGGAACTGTTGGAAAAGAAAGGTAGCGGCCATTTTGGAGATTCCTCTCCCAACTGACATAACTGAAATCAGGGCTGGCGTCAGCACCCGGCAAGGTGGGGCAGCTGCTGGGGGAGCTTCCCAATCTGTGATACCCTCCTGTGTGACACCCCCTGGGACCGCTGCCATACCCACTATGCAAGCAATTCCACCCCTGAGTTTTGGTCCGCTTTACAGGAGTATCTCAATTTGGGATGCCCCTGTGTGTGAAAGAACCCCTTTGGTTTGGCCAGTAACTCAAACTGGCGACCCCACAGTGCATTCACCAGTTCCAGGAAAGTAATGAACAAAGGGGGGGGGGGGGGGGGGTCACACACGGGCATCCAAAATCAGGAGGATCTAGATTTGTTTAGACTCCAATGTCAGGTTTAAAGGGGTTTGGTGCTCTTCAAAGTAGACCAACACTAGAGTTTTGGTTCAAATAGCATGATCCTTAGGGGGCATCCAGATTTGGGACGTCCCTCTGTAATGTGACGCGACTCTTCACCACAAAGGGGCCCACTGAGACCATGCCGCCCCAGGGCCCACATAAACCTGAAGCCGGCCCTGACTGAAATGCCCAGTAACAGGAAGCCCCGCACGACTTCCTGTTTGCAGGTGGCCTGCAGGCCCATAAGCAGCCATCTTGTTTTTAAAACTTATCCCAGCAGGCGTTAGAAAAAGGTAAATTATTTTTGATGTGCAACAATCTAAATTGTCCTGGGGAGGGATGGATGAGCACTGTTTGTTGTGTTAGTCTGATTTAATTCATTTTTGACTGTTGGTCCACTTTAAAGTGGACCAACACCCAGGATTTTGACTATCCTGGGTATTGGTCCACTTCCCCGGGGCACCCCGATCGGGGGTGCCCCGCTGTGTGAAACCCCCCAAAACTCACCTCTCCCCACTCCCACGTGGCCGCGCCGTCCAATCGGCGCCGACGGACAAGCTGATTGACAGCGACGTACAAGCAGCTTGCCCGTCGGCGCCTCCCGCGCGTCACTCTTGACGTGTGCGCGCCCGCGCCGGCCATTCAGAGACGGCCGGCGCGGGCGCGCGCACGTCTAGAGGAGTGCGAGTGAGGCGGCGGCGGCGGAAGCAGCGGCTGGAGAGGTAAGGTTTTTCGGGGGTTTTGGGGGGTTCGGTGTGTGAGGTGATCGGCCCGGGAATCTTATAGATTCCCGGGCCGATCACCTCAGGGTGTTGGCCCACTTTAAATGCCAGACATTAGCGGAGGTCACCTTTTATAAAGATCGCACTCTAAGCTGTAGCGTTGTACATTGCAGTGGCCTTAGCTGTAGCGTTGTACATTGCGGTGGGCTAAGCTGTAGCGTTGTACATTGCGGCAGCCTAAGCTGTAGCGTTGTACATTGCGGTGTCCTTAGCTGTAGCGTTGTACATTGCGGTGGCCTTAGCTGTAGCGTTTTACATTGCGGTGGCCTAAGCCGTAGCGTTGTACATTGGGGTGGCCTAAGCCATAGCGTTGTACATTGCGGCGACCTAAGCTGTAGCGTTGTACATTGCGGCGGCCTGAGCTGTAGCGTTGTACATTGCGGCGGCCTGAGCTGTAGCGTTGTACATTGCGGTGGCCTAAGCCGTAGCGTTGTACATTGCGGTGGCCTAAGCCGTAGCGTTGTACATTGCGGTGGCCTAAGCTGTAGCGTTGTACATTGCGGTGGCCTAAGCCGTAGCGTTGTACATTGCGGTGGCCTAAGCCGTAGCGTTGTACATTGCGGTGGCCTAAGCTGTAGCGTTGTACATTGCGGTGGCCTAAGCCGTAGCGTCGTACATTGAGGTGTCCTAAGCCGTAGCGTTGTACATTGCGGTGGCCTAAGCCGTAGCGTTGTACATTGCGGTGACCTAAGCTGTAGCGTTGTACATTGCGGTGGCCTAAGCCGTAGCGTCGTACATTGAGGTGTCCTAAGCCGTAGCGTTGTACATTGAGGTGGCCTAAGCCGTAGCGTTGTACATTGCGGTGACCTAAGCTGTAGCGTTGTACATTGCGGTGGCCTAAGCCGTAGCGTTGTACATTGCGGTGGCCTAAGCCGTAGCGTTGTACATTGCGGTGGCCTAAGCTGTAGCGTTGTACATTGCGGTGGCCTAAGCCGTAGCGTCGTACATTGAGGTGTCCTAAGCCGTAGCGTTGTACATTGCGGTGGCCTAAGATGTAGCATCGTACATTGCGGTGGCCTAAGCCGTAGCGTTGTAGCTTTTTCTTAAGTATGGTGTGGAGCGTTGTACATTGCGGTGGCCTAAGCTGTAGCATCGTACATTGCGGTGGCCTAAGCCGTAGCGTTGTACATTGCGGTAGCCTAAGCTGTAGCATCGTACATTGCGGTGGCCTAAGCCGTAGCGTTGTACATTGTGGTGGCCGAAGCCGTAGCGTTGTACATTGCGGTAGCCTAAGCTGTAGCGTTGTACATTGCGGTGGCCTAAGCTGTAGCATCGTACATTGCGGTGGCCTAAGCTGTAGCATCGTACATTGCGGTGGCCGAAGCCGTAGCGTTGTACATTTCTTTATTCTTCTATGTTGTGCTTCTCTTTGTTTTTCCATAACTGACACAAAGCCTGATCCTCTGCCTTTTGCAGTTTTATCACAGGAAGAGAACGAGCTGGGGAAATTCCTGCGCACACAGGGCTCTCAGGATAAGACCCGGGCCGGAAAAATCATGCAGGCCACAGGGAAGGCCCTGTGCTTCTCCTCCCAGCAGAGGTATGTCGTGTTCTTTCTATGGCGTCACATCCTTATACCAAAGCTGCTTTACTAAGGAGAGAGCCAGACTCCGACTGAACCACAGAGTTACCAGGAAATACCCCGGTAGGCCCAGGGCCTGCCTCTGAGTGCCTTAAAGCGGACCAAGAAGGAAAAAATGGGGACTTGCACTGTACCCTATTTAACCTGTAGAGGTGCTGCTCCCAAAGCTGCAAAAGAGCTCAAACCAGGAACAAGAAAAAGCATGTAGGGAGGCACTCTCAAATTGATCAAAAAATACATTTTTATTAATTACATATTCATAATCACTAAATACAATACACAACATATTAAAATCCCTTAAAAACACATAAATCAAACAATAACACGCAGGATAAACCAACATAAAGGTGTGTAGGCGATGGGGAGAGTCTCACCACACTAATTGATATCAAATGCCTAGATTTATCAGGCAGGCCTGATGAAGTGGAACGCGTGGCTCCTGGTGCGGTAGGCGGTGGGGAGACTTCACAAGTTATTTTCATGATACCTTGGCTTTATTTCTGGTGTTTTTTGTGATAGATTTGTGATTTAATTTTTTGATTGATATTGTGATATACATCAGTGGTTCCCCTTTGGGATGCCTAATAATATATACAGGTGATTATATTTTCATATTATTCTTTAATTGGTGAATAGAGTAGATTGATATGTTTATGAGTTGTTATGGTTGGGAATATTAATTCTTAATTGATTGTTTGACTAGTAGCACTTGCACTTTATAAAAAAATAGATTTCATAGTGATCCGGATCATAGGCAGGATTTGCACATGTTTAGTTGGAACACTTTGTTGAATGATTTAGCACATATATATTTAGGCATTTGATATGAATTAGTGTGGTGAGACTCTCCCCATCGCCTACACACCTTTATGTTGGTTTGTCCTGTGTGTTATTGTTTGATTTATGTGTTTTTAAAGCGGACCTTCACTCTGAATAAGAGTCTATCTTATATGTTTCCCACACCCTGTACATACAGATTGTCCACATGAAAAATCATCCTACCTGCATCTACTGCATGTTATGAGCCTTTAAACATCCAAGATGGCGGCTTATGGAAGCCGCCATCTTATCAGGCAGCCTGCAAACAGGAAGTGCCTCCTGACTGATGCTCTGCATTCTGGGACTGCTAACCTTTTACCTGACCCCAGCTCTGCTCTGTCTGAGCAAAGCACAGCTATAACCTGCCCCCCTGTACCTTATCCCACTCTCCTCTCCTCAGTAAGTGTGATGCTTCTGAGTCAAGATGGCGGCGCCCGTATCCTAAATTCCTGAACAGAGTTGCAGCCCAGTGGGGGAAAGAATAATAAGTTAGTGACTAAAAACTTAAAATATATTAATTTTAGATGCTGGGGAACCGTTTTTTAAGAGTTTGGGCTTTTCATTAAATCACGCTGAAGGTTCGGTTTAAATGATTTTAATATGTTGGGTATTGTATGTAGTGATTATGAATATGTAATTATTAAAAATGTATTTTTTGTTTAATTTATGAGTTGAGAGAGTGCCTCCCTACATGCTTTTTTTGTTCCTTAAAGCGGACCAAAACCCACCGAACTTGTGAAATGTATTTGGCCAAAGCCCCTCCAATACTCCCTTAGGGTGTAGAGCTAGAAATGAATATTGTCGCTCTTGGGATCGTTCTGGAACAATTTTCTATTGCTGTCCCTTTCTGTAAATTAGCAGGTGATCGGTCATTGCATAAGTGTGGCAATGACATAATTGATACACACAACAGTGGCAATGAATGGAGGAGGCGGAGCTTTACAGCTAAAACAGGCGCCATTATCTGAAATTAGAGTGATGCGGGAGTAGTGAAAATTGGCAAAAGGTGCTCTTCATGGGAGGAGCAATTCAGGGGCTGCTAGTTAAAAATGTGGGTTTTGGTCTGCTTTAAAGCAGACCAACACCCTCCGCGGCAAGGGTGTTGCTGGCCACTGGCGCCACTAGTGACAGTCCAGAATGCTGGAACCCACCAGGGCGCTTGTAAGCCTAACCTTAAAGTGGACCAACACCCAGGATTTTGACTATCCTGGGTTTTGGTCCACTTCGGTGGGGCACCCCGATCGGGGGTGCCCCGCTGTGTGAAACCCCCCAGAACGCCCCAAAAACTCACCTATCCCACGTGACCGCTCCAGCCAATCACAGCGCGTGTCCAAGCAGCTCAGCGGCTCTGAGCGCTGGAGGCCGCGTCTCGCGCTTCCCTCTAACAGGGAGCGCACCTGCGCCGGCCATTCACAAACGGCCGGCGCGGGTGCGCGCCCTGCTAGAGGGAAGCGCGAGACGCGGCCGCGGCTTGCGCATGCGCCAATGGAACGGGGCTGAGGTAAGGTTTGTGGGCCTCCTCGGGGGTTCCTCCCCGCGGGACATCCCGATTTCGGATGCCCCGCGGGGAGGGATCTGATCGGTCCGGAAATCTTGTAGATTCCCGGGCCGATCCCCCCTGGGTTTAAAAGTGGACCAAAACCCATGATAGTCAATAGTTTGGGCTATCCTGGGTTTTGGTCCTTTGCCCGGGGGCCCCACTGTGTGAAAACCCCCCAGAACATCTACCCCCAGCTCACCTCTTCCCGGTCCCACGGCGCATCTAAGAGCAGCGGCTCTGACAGCCGCATCCTCCACTTCCCTCTAACAGAGAGCGTGCCTGCACCAGCTCATTTGTGAATAGGCGGCGGGGGCACACTCCCTGTTAGAGGGAAGTGGAAGATGCAGCCATCAGAGCCGCTGCTCTTAGAAGCGCCGTGGGACCGGGAAGAGGTAAGTGAGATTGTGAGATTTCCCCTGGTGCCCCCGGTGAACGGACCAAAACCCAGGATAGACAAAATCCTGAGTTTTGGTCCACTTTAATCTTGCTCCCCCACCAGAAATCATGCATCGTGATTGGCTTTAGTTCTGGATGCCCCCTCCCCAGACTGCCATTTTAGCTGCGGTGCCGTGGCCACTAACACCCTCACTGCAGAGGAGCCGCAAATTGGGATGCCCTGGGGCAAGAATCAAAACCCGAGGTAGTAAAAATCCTGGGTTTTGTTCTGCTTTAAATGGACTGGCCATGCACGTTAATCAATACTGAAATAATGGATTGCCGGGCACCACCCACTGCACACATTTGGAGCCACCCATTTAGCATGCATCTGATGAAAGGGGGCTGGGGGTGCTGCCTGAGCCCCATGTGTGCACCGTGGAACAAGGTAAAATTAAATTAGGTGATATTACGGCTTTTACACAGCAGGGCATCCCAATTCAAGATTCCCCTGGAGAGGGCTTTCAGCCCTGAGGTCCATCAGACGCGAGAACTAGATACACAGGGTTTTTGGTCTGCTTTAAAAAAATATTGAGCTTATTATCAATGGATTGGGGAGCTGGAAGCAAACAGTTAATGAGCTTAGATACCTTCAGCCTGCTGATGCTGGAGTTTCCCTTCTAGGCAGTGATGCTTTAGTTTTAGTAAAGGGAAGCACAGAGCTATATTGTATAAACATAGTAACATAGTATGTGCGGCTGAATAAAGACTTTAGTCCATCCAGTTCAGCCTGTTTAACTCCTTCCAGTGGTCTAGTAGCCATAGCTGGTAATGTTATTACATACAAGGAGGGCATCCCGGCCACTATAGATCCCCTTCCAGTGGTCTAATAGCCACAGCTGGTAATGTTATTACATGCCAGGAGAGCATCCCGGCCACTATAGGTCTCCTTCCAGCGGTCTAGTAGCCATAGCTGGTAATGTTATTACATGCCAGGAGGACATCCCAACCACTATAGATCTCCTTCCAGTGGTCTAGTAGCCATAGCTGGTAATGTTATTACATGCAAGGAGGGCATCCCGGCCACTATAGATCCCCTTCCAGTGGTCTAGTAGCCATAGCTGGAAATGTTATTACATGCCAGGAAGGCATCAAGGCCACTTTTGAACGTTTTTACTGTATCCATCATTGCTACCTCCTCTGGCAGCGAGTTCCATAGTCTCACTGCTCTTACAGAGAAGAATCCCCTCCTATGTCGGTGGAGAAAGCACCTTTCCTCTAACCTTAGTGGATGCCCTCGGGTTATAGTTACACTACAGGTATAAATAGATTGTGGGACAAATCTTTGCATTGACCCCGAATATATTTATACATGGTTATTAGATCACCCCTCAATCGCCTTTTTTGTAGACTAAATAAGCCTAACTTGGACAATCTTTCCGGGTACTCTAGCCCCCGCACTCCTTTTATTAACTTTGTTGCCCTTCTTTGAACATTCTCCAGTTCTGATATGTCCTTCTTAAGCACAGGTGCCCAGAACTGTACACAGTATTCCATATGGGGTCTGACCAGTGACTTGTACAGGGGTAAAATGATGCTCTGGTCATGAGCACCTATGCCCCTCCTGATGCATCCCATGATCCTATTTGCCTTGGCAGCAGCTGCCTGGCATTGATTACTACAGTTGAGCTTATTGTCAACTAAAACCCCTAGGTCCTTTTCCATTGTTGTATAGGGTTCAGTTCCTCCTCAAACGATCTTTGCACTTCAGGTCGTGCTACCATGTGAAGATCCAAGCAATCACAGTGTGTGCCCACCACCAATCCAATATTCTACCCAGAGCCTGGTGTATAATGCACCAATCAGGGGACTTCCTTGGATCAATATCCACTCATTACAATCAATGTCGGCATTTAAGTAAAGTGGTTCAATGGCCGATTCTGATATGCAATACGCCAACTCATAGGGGCTCACTGGGTTAAAATACGATCACTGCTCATAGGCCACCATGTTTTAAGAAGTGGTTCGTTACCTGGTGGAGTCGATCCGCCGGGTCGGTGGATCGTTTCTCCTTCCTGGCCCCTGTAACAAGGAGCTCCGACGTTTTCTCCGCCAGTTAAAGGAGCAGTATCGCGAATTTTTCTTGGTGACATATTTAAATGGTCCTTTGAATGTAGGTAAGTGTTGGCGTAAGAATTACAAATGTAGAAAAAAATGATGTCTGTATTGTGCAGCTGGAGACTAATAGCTCATGTTTATGTCTGCTGAGTGTGGGGACCCGACACTCTGGCCTGTTCCATGCTGAGGAGAGGGGTGAAACAATGTATCAGTTCCATGCTGAGGAGAGGGGTGAAACAATGTATCAAAGTATCAGCTGCTCAGTGCTGGCAGCCGTCCAGCATCAGATAACGACATTGCAACATTGCCTGGCCAGAACTTATATATCTTAAACAGAGAGAAAAGCTCTAGAAGTCATTTAGCTGATTTTGACAGTTTTCCCTTCATGTTGGCTCTGCTGCAGAATCTTTCAGTTTACCATTTTCTCTCTCTTTTCTCAACACATTTTTCCATATGATCTTTCTTTCAGCTTTGTGTGTTTTGAGCAAAGCCCAACCCAGGATTTTCACTATCTGGAGTTTTGTTTTGTTCCCGACTTAGGATGCCCTGATATGTGAAATCCCCAAGTTCGCCTGTGAAAACGTACCTTTCCCTGTCCCACAGCGCATGCGCGGGCTCTCATCCAATCAGCTCTGTTTGCACGCAGATGGGGAGCCTGAGCAGTGACCTTCCTGGCCGCCCGGCCTGTCTAAATGACTATCTGCGTGAGCGCGCCAGAAAAATGGGGGGATCTGTGTTATCCAGGGGTTGCTTCACACAGTGGGGCATCCCGATTTAGAATGCCCAAGGGGGAAGGTCAATGGCCGGGTCTTATAGACTTCAGGGTCGGCCACTCAGGGTTTTGTTCCACTTTAATACCTTTAGATTTTCCTGCACAGTTATTCAAAGAAGAATTTCAGTTATTTTCAGTCAGTTTAGTTTATTTTGTATAGATTTTACACATTTGAGTCACCTGGTCTCATAACAAAAGCAGCACCTCACACACACACAGCCGTTACCACTGATTACAGTGTCAGCCTCTGAGGTAAAGTGTTGCTAGGAGACCAGTGGGCTAAATGAAGCAGCTCACTAAATACAACCCAGCAGATCCCCCTATTCAGCAAATGGACTGAGCCATTGTCATTATACAATTTAAAAGAAAGGCAGATATTTTTTCCTTTTTCTATCGCCAGATTATTTATACACATGTTAGAAGCTATTGTGTGGCTGTTTAATTATGTATCTTTTTTAATGCTAATTTCGCGATACTGCTCCTATAATGAATCACTATTGTTACTATTGTACGTGGAGCTAATTTGATTGTTTGATGTTTTTTACTTGAATTATTTAAATTTAGCGCGGTATTATCGCAATACACTATTTCGATGCTTTTGGTCATAGTCCCGTGACGTGATGATGTGTGTCTCTTCCAGGCTGGCATTAAGGTCCCCTTTATCCAGACTTTATCAGGAGGTGGAAACCTTCCGGTATAGAGCGATATCCGACTCCTTGCTGACCGTTAATCGAATGGAACAAGCCAGGACTGATTACCGAGCCGTACTACTGTGGATGAAAGACGTTTCCCAGGAGCTTAACCCCGACCTCTACAAACAGATGGAGAAATTTCGAAAGGTATTGATAGTTTATTTTCTTAAAGCGGACCTACATTGTAATTAAAGCCACGGCTGCTCCCAGCCTATTCGGATAGGCTGGGGGCAGGAGCGCGCTTGCTAAGGATACGGTTGCTCCGAATCTCTATTGCCATAAACAATGCTGTTTCCCAAACATATAATATGCAAAGCAAACCACTCTGATTGGACGAGAGCCCGCGCATGTGCCATAGGGCTGGGGGAAGGCGAGTTGTTCTAGGTGACATCAGGTGTTTCACACAATGGGGCATCCCAATTCGGGATAGTCAAAATCCTGGGTTTTGTTCCGATTTAAAGTGGACCTTCACCATGAATAAGAGCCTATTTTATTTGTTTCCCACACCCTGTACATACAGATTGCCCACATTAATCCGGACCTTCACCCTGAATAAGAGCCTATCTTATATGTTTCCCACACCCTGTACATACAGATTGCTCACATTAATCCGGACCTTCACCCTGAATAAGAGCCTATCTTATATGTTCCCCCCCCCCCCGTACATACAGATTGCCCACATTAATCCGGACCTTCACCCTAAATAAGAGCCTATCTTATGAGTTTCCCACACCCTGTATACAGATTGCCCACATTAAAAATCATCCTACCTGCATCTACTGCATGTTATGAGCCTTTAAACATCCAAGATGGCGGCTCATGGAGCATCAAGCAGCCTGCAAACAGTGTCTTCTGACTGTGTTGCTCTGCATTCTGGGATTGCTGTCCTTTTCCTGACCCCAGCTCTGCTCTGTCTGTGCAAAGCACAGCTATAACCCCACCCCCTGCACTTTATCCTCTCCTCAGCCCTGAACAGACTTGCAGCCCAGTGGGGGAAATAATAATAATTATTAAAATGATTAAAATAATTAATTTTAGATGCAGGAGAATAGTTTTGTAAGGGTTTGGGCCTTTCATGAAATCATGCTGAAGGCCCGGTTTAAGGGGGTATTTATTAGGTTTTTTTGAGGGGTTGTCTGAACAGGTTTAATAGGTTTAATGTTGCAATCAGGATGCGATTGCAGTGGCAAAGCCAGATATAGACAGAAACCTATCTTTAAAGTGGAACAAGACCCGCCCCACCCATGCCTGATTCCAGGGCCGGCCATTGGCTTTTCCCCAGCACATCCTGAATCGAAATGCACCACCGTGTGCAACCCCCAGGGTTCCGGTAATCGCTTACCTTTCCCCGATCCAGAATTCCAGCTGTCATCCAATGAGAGCTGTGTGCCGTGACTATGTCATTCGGCAAAAGTCTCTCATTGTTTTCAATAGGGAGCATGTGCTGCCGCATACCCTGCATCCCCGGGCTGCACGTGCTCCCTATTAAAGACAATGAGAGCCGAATGACATAGTCACGACAGACGGCTCTCATTGGATGACAGCCCGCACATGCACCACTGGACCAGGGATACGTAAGTGATTATAGAAACATAGACATAGAAGGTTGACAGCAGAAGGAGACCATACGCTCCATCCAGTCTGCCCTTATGTGTATACTGTATGTTCTCTGTATCTTATGTGTATACTGTATGTTCTCTGTATCTTATGTATATACTGTATGTTCTCTGTATCTTATGTGTATACTGTATGTTCTCTGTATCTTATGTGTATACTGTATGTTCTCTATATGTTAGGATAGATGTGTGCTTATCCCAGACATGTTTAAATTCAGTGTCAATTTTTCAACTACCTCTGCTGGAAGTTTGTTCCCGGCATCTACTACTCTTTCTGTAACATAATATTTTCTAACATTGCTCCTGATCTTCCCCCCGACTAGCTTCAGGTTGTGCCCCCTTGTTCTGTCATTAAGTTTCTTCTTAAAAACACTTCCCTCCTGAACCTTATTCAATCCTTTCACATATTTAAAGGTCTCCATCATGTCCCCCCTCTCCCTTCTTTCCTCCAGACTGTACAAATTAAGTTCCTTAAGTCTAATTCTAATTCTTTAAGTCCTAATTACAGGCTTCCTCGGGGGATACACAGGGGGAACGGAACAAAACCAGAGAAAGAGGCCGATTCATTAATAGCGCCAGGTAGCGACAGTTGAGCGACTGTAGCGGTATTTTCACAGCCGTTGTTCGGTTGTTGATAGCGACTCAGTCGGTTTGCCGTAATGCTGAATATTGGGTGAGGAGTTTCTATCGGACAGGTTCCGCGCTGTATGGGAGCGCATGATAGCGACTGGCCATAGCGACCGGCTCCCACCATATTCATTAACAAATCACACTAAAAAAATTCTTGCGCTGTGAAATGCATGTTTAAACCCCAGAGCGCTGGCGGCGATGAGTTAAAAGTAGTTTTTTAACCCCCAAACAACCATATTTTTGGAAACCAAAAAAAAACAAGTTTATAAAAACATTTTGTAATATGAATACATTAATATCAGACCTGTAATATCAATTCTGCACAATTTTTTTTTTTTTTTACCTTAAAAAAATTATCTAAAATGGCAGAAGTGGTCACAGAATTTTTCACATTTAAAAAAAAAAAAAAAAAAAACATTAATAACAATTAATTATGAATATTTAAAGATTGTTCCATTGAAATGCATTGGAGAGCGCCAGGTAGCGAGAGGTCATACCTGTCGCTGTTCAAGGTCGGACGCTGGCGCTGTGGGCTGAGGCTGGAATAATGATGAATGAGTGGCTATCTGGCGCTATCTCAGTCGCTAAGCAGGATTGGCTTGATAAATGTGTGATTGTGGTGGGGAGCCGGCGTTCTCGTGGCGGTGCCCGTCATTACCGTTCGCTCACCCGTCGCTACCTGGCGCTATCCCTTGTTAAATAAGGGCCTAAGTTTTGTTCCCCTTTGTTTAAAATACTTTCCTGCTATGGTTTATTCCACACAGTGACCAGCAGGGGGGGATACTGCACTTTTAATTTCTGGTAAACCCTCATTCTGAAGACAAGTCACTGACACCACATCAGTCACATCAGTATGTATATATATATATATATATATATATATATATATATATAATATTTTTTTTTTTTTTTATCTCGATCACCTTATTTAGTTTGGATGCAGAGACATTCTCCAGGTGCAAAAAATGGGAACATACCAACTCCCTATGAGATATTCACTAAAGCGATTTGATTGGTTACTGACCTTACTAAACAGGAAGCAGCCATTCCTCTTCCGCTATACAATCCAGGAAAAGAAAACCACTTTTTATCTATTAAATTAAAAGCTAAAAAGTTGGGGTGCTGATCTTAAAGTGGCACGCCAGTGAAATAAGATGGGAGTGGCTCTTAAAGTGGACCAACACCCTGAGGTGATCGGCCCGGGAATCTATAAGATTCCAGGGCCGATCACCTCACACACCGCGGGACATCCGAGATCGGGATGTCCCGCGGGGTGTAAACCCCCCAAAACCCCCGAAAAACCTTACCTCTCCAGCCGCTGCCTCCGCCGCCTCACTCGAGCTCCTCTAGACG
Organism: Gastrophryne carolinensis; assembly: GCA_027917425.1. Classification (NCBI taxonomy): domain Eukaryota; kingdom Metazoa; phylum Chordata; class Amphibia; order Anura; family Microhylidae; genus Gastrophryne; species Gastrophryne carolinensis. Next base: position 15,801,686 of record CM051239.1, on the reverse strand, counting down.
TGCGCGCGCCTCTGAATGGCGGGCGCGCGCACGTCAAGAGTGACGCGCGGGAGGCGCCGACGGGCAAGCTGCTTGTACGTCGCTGTCAATCAGCTTGTCCGTCGGCACCGATTGGACGGCGCGGCCACGTGGGAGCGGGGAGAGGTGAGTTGGGGCTTTCTGGGGGGTTTCACACAGCGGGGCACCCCCGATCTGGGTGCCCCGGGGAAGTGGACCAATACCCAGGATAGTCAAAATCCTGGGTGTTGGTCCACTTTAAAGTGGGCCACACTTAGATACGGCGGATATATGCACACCAAACTCAAGAATCATTTGCAAATAAAAGGTATTTATATAGGTATTATACAAAAATTAGTGACAGACATGATTTAGGCTATGCAAAAAAAGGATACAATGAAAGTAGTCTGATTTGTAAATATAGATACAGTCTCCAGGATCGTGAACCACCTCCAGAATAAAGAACATATGTAATGTAACACTATTGTACATAGATCTATATGGCTGTAGTATAGGTAAAACATTACCATTCAAGTCTATGAGGGGTTGCTGCACAGGTCTTAAAGTGGGCCAATCACCAGAATTTTGAGAAACCAGGTAATCGGCCCTTGCCCCGGGGGCATCCCGATGTAAGATGCCCTCCCGAGTGAAACCCCCCAGATCGCCCACTTTCATTCACCTTTTCCCCGTTCCCATGACGCATGCATGGGCGCTAGTCCAATCAGCAGTTTTATGTGGCGCATACTAAATCTGAGCGTAAAGCCTCTAATTTGAACTTCGCAGCGGAATAGGCAGCCCTGCGGCCACATCCCCGGATCCCTTGTGGAGTTTGCGCTCCTAGTTATCTGATTGGCTGGGCACGGGGAGCATACACAGCTGTAGAGAAGCTGGGGATGCGTTTGCGAGCGCTGGGATCAGGTAGGATTTCCGGCGCCCAGGGGGTTTCACACATCGGGGCATTCAATACAGCATGTCCCGGAGCAGGGCCGGCTCTAGGTTTGTAGGGGCCCTTGGGCAAGAGAGTCTTAGTGGGCCCCAAAGTAGTGTGTCACATGATGCAAGCTTTCAGCTCCGCTGCCACAAATGGATCATCTTCTGCTGTTGATTGTCCTCTAGTCCTTGTTGCCTTCCCTATAGCCACCAATCACCCTCCAGTCCTTATTGCCTTCCCTATAGCCACCAATCACCCTCCAGTCCTTATTGCCTTCCCTATAGCCACCAATCACCCTCCAGTCCTTATTGCCTTCCCTATAGCCACCAATCACCCTCTAGTCCTTGTTGTCTTCCCTATAGCCACCAATCATCCTCTAGTCCTTGTTGTCTTCCCTATAGTCCTTGTTGCCTTCCCTATAGCCACCAATCATCCTCTAGTCCTTGTTGCCTTCCCTATAGCCACCAATCGTTCTCTAGTCGTTATTGCTTTCCCTAGTCCTTGTTGCATTCTCTATTGCCACCAAGCACTCTTCAGCCTTTACTGCTTGCTCCGCTGCCACTAAAGACTCCATCATTGCTGTCAGTTGTCACCCAGTTCTCGCCACCTTCTGAGCTTCCATCAATTGCCCTCTATTCCAGGCCACCTTCTCCAGTGTTGCTGATCATCCCCTGTTGCTGAGGCCAGCCATGAGCAGGTCTGCACACAACACTCGGCATTCAGTGGTTCGGGTCCACTGTAAAATAATACCATGGCCAAGTGTAAGCCTGAGTGGGCCCCTGAAGATGCCAAGGCCCCTGGCATTTGCCCAGGTTTGCCCTGTGCCTCTGCCGGCCCTGCCCCCGGAGGGCAGGCTAGCAGCCGTTCCTGGAATCTTTTAGATTCCAGACCAGCCATAGCAGCTGATTGGTTCACTTTAAAAAAGGATGCCCTGCACCGCATTACAGCCAGCTAGGTGTGCAATCCAATCCAAGACTTCACTGGCTGCTGGGTGCCACATGGAGCAGAGATGCATCATGGGAAAGTGGAAGCAGTTGAGTACCGGGGTTGGCCTATCGGCACTTCTATAAGGTTGGCAGGGCATCCACTCTTTTTTTGGATGCCCCTCCCTGGCTGCGTTAAGTGACCCCCTAGTCTTATTTGACCGTGAGGTGAATTTATTAATGTACAACACCCAGGATTTTCACTCTCCCATGGGGCTTTTTTTTTTCTCAGACTGGGCATCCCAATTTTAGATGCTCCCCATATGTATCCTCACCTACCCGTCTGTCCCACAACCAATCAGCGCAATCGACTCCATTTAGATCTGCTAGCCAGTATGTCGTCACAGCGACTGGGGGACATATCCATGCCAGCCATTCACAAATGCCTGACACAGGTAAACGTCTTGCAAAAGTTTCTTTAATGTGGAACAAAACCTGCCCGGCCTGGCCCTGGAATCTAAATGTAGCTGAGACACACTCTCGCACCCAGCCATTCAGATAGGAGCGTGCTGCAGACTGCAGGGAAACCAGGGATGTCGCCGCTCCCACTCCCTATTATTATTATTATTGTTTATTTATATAGCGCCATCATCTGCCGTGGCGATTTACAATGAATGATTACAGACTAATTAAAACATATAGTACAGGGAACAATACAAAACTAGATGCTACGAGGATCAAAGTGTTGTGAGCCAGGAGACGTTAGGAAAGAGAGCCCTATGCCAGCAGTATGCACTGCGTAAATCGCTGATTAGACGAGCCCACATATATGTTGTGGGAACGTCGGCAGGGTAAGTTGCAGGGGGGTTTCACACAACAGGGCAACCCAAATCAGCATGACCCAGGTAAATGGACCTATCATCAGGATAGTGAAAATCATGGTGATAGGTCCACTTTAACAAATAAATCTGCACACTGAAAAATAGGGGATTTGTCTGAAAATACTGCTGATTGAATATTGTGCTTCAATTGTGTCCTATGGAAGTGAGCCTGACTGTTCAGCAGAATGAAAGCGAGTAGTGTTGGGAGAACCCGGACCACAAAGTTCGGGTTAATACAGAACTTTGGGGTTTAGGTTCCGTCCCGAACACTGAAATGCTAGTTGATGGGCTTGATGCTGAGCAGCCTATCAACCAGCTTAACCTAAATGTGCAGAAGCAGGAAGTGGCTGTTTAACTTATGTGAGCCTCGTGATCCCGTTGGCGTTCTTTCCTCGGAAAGATGGCCGCCCCCATAGTGATGACACTGGCGGCAGCTTACAATGTAAAGTTTCCTCAGTCAAGGGGGGCGGCCATCTCTCTGAAGCCCCGGTCATAGACTTTTTGACAGAGGAAAGAACACCAACCAATGGATTGTGGGGCTTGGGGAAGTCTACCGATGCACACTCTGCATATGGAGACTCTGCGGATTCAGGAGGGCGGCGTTCTTCATGGAAGAGGATCTTCTTCTGACGCGCCGCGGGGGATCTGAGGATCCCCCCCCCCGAAAATCCTTCCAGAAAACGCTTCGTGGCCAGACGCGTGCTGCTGCTGCTCTGGGAGCCAGGTGCTCAGGCCTTCCTTGCTGCGGACGCTTCGGTGATCCCTCCTGTCAGTTGCGATGCTGTGAGTCCCTCTTTTGATTATTGTTGCACATATGCCATATGTCTTCTATGTTAAGGCTGACATGGGGCTTTTAGGATAATTGCTCTTCTCTCTCTTTTTTGTTTAGATCGTGGGCTAAGGTTGAGGGTTGTGGTTCCTCCCGGTCCCCCTTATTAATTAGAGAGATTGGTTATTAGGCTATGGCCGTTAGCGTCTATTAGCCTTACTGAATATTATTATTCTTAATCACCATAATGTAGGCATCGGTGGATAGTGAGCTGGGGGCCCCTTTTGGGCAGGACAGGCTCTGCCCCTTGTGCAGAAGGAATCCTCTGGGCGGATTCAGCACTATTTGTCCCACTTGCGCCAGAGGCATTGTTTTGGACTATTAGCGGGCAGTCGCCCCTGACCCTAGCCCTGTATTACCATTGGCCCTTCCCTGGACCCTCTGCTGCTGCATTCAGCCCCTAGTGAAGGGGGAGCCAGCAAGGGGTCTCATACTGATTTTGCACACAGGTTGGCTAGTCTTGAGAAGCAGATCTCGTTGACGGCCCCTAAGAAAGCCTTGAGTAAGAAGCGGCATCTGGAGCTGATTTACTTGGATGATGATCTCTTTGATTGCTTGGGTTCTGCGGAGGAAGGTGAGTTACCAGACGATTCACGCTCAACGGTGTAAGATTCCGCTGGCGATGACAGTGTCTCTGTTTCCTCCTTGGGCGAGGATTCTTGCCTCCCTGATGATACGGAGAGTCTGCTCTCTTCCGTGTTTGATACCCTACATATTGTTCCACCCAGAGCGGCTAAGAGGAAGCAGGATGATTTATTTCGGCCTGAGAGGCAAAGACGGGTCTTTCTGGAGCAGTCACATTTGTCTAACATGATCCTTAAGGAATAGGAAAGGCCCGAACAAGTTACCGTCGGTCCCTAAGGGCCTGGATAGGCGGTACCCCTTTCCTGTTGAATTGGTTCGGCTATGGTGTCACCCTCCCGAGGTGGATCCTCCCATCAGGCTTGTCCAATGCCACTGTTATGCTGTCACCTGACAATGCTTCATTACGTGACCCTGCAGACAAACGCATGGATCAGCTGGTCTGCCATGCGTTCACCTTTGCTGGTGCTCTCTTTCACCCTGCATATGCCTCGGCGATAGTCTCACTAGCCAACAGGAGAAAGGTGAGACACCTTGTGGCTAGAGCAAAGGCTCGCAAGTGGGCAGAGGAGTATAAGGATTTAATTGGCTTTGTTGATACTGCCATGGATTATGTGGTCAGGTTTGGCGCCAGAATTTCGGCCTTGCTTGTTGCTTTACGCCGCTCTCTCTGGTTGAAGCAGTGGTCGGCTGATGCGGCTGCCAAGAAGTCCCTCACAAGTTTACCTTTTGTGTGAAGCCCGCCATCAAGGATGGTAGACTTCCTCAGAGAAGGAAACCTGCTCGGTCCTTTTGGAACACCTCTTCTTATCGGTCCTTTCAGGGAGGAAGAGGTTCTTCATTTCCCGGTGCCGAAGATACCTGGGGCAGGAGTAGGTCCGGTAGCCAGCCCAACTCCTCCTGGGGAGCCAGTCCAAGTCCAAGCCTCCAGCCAAGCCCACTCAGGCATGAGGGGGCGCCCTCACCCATACGGGTGGGGGGATGGCTTCTGCTGTTTGCTCAGATCTAGAGGCGTCACGTCTCGGAATGGGGGATTCAGGAGGTGGTGTCCTCCGGTTACAAGATAGAGCGGGCAGCCAGGCCACCCACAAAATGTATTTGTTCAAGGATAGAACGAGATCCGTTAAAAGCTCAGGCTTTAAGAACTGCTGTTCAACACCTCCTGCGGATAGGTGTGATTTGCCCTGAACCCCGGCAGGAACAGGGTCGGGGATTCTACTCCGACTTCATGACCACGGTGCACATCAGGGACGCCTATTTGCACATCCCGATTTTCCGGGGACATCAGAAGTTCCTGAGGTTTGTGCTGGAGGATCAACATTACCAGTTTGTAGCACTCCCATTCGGGATAGCCTCAGCCCCCCGTGTGTTCACCAAGGTGCTGGCGGGCGTCATGGCTATCTTGAGGAGTCAGGGTATTCGTGTGTTACCCTGTCTGGATGACTTGCTGATTTCGGGCCGGTCCCTTCAGGAGGCCAAGAGAGATATTCGGACGGTGCTGTCACCCCTGAAAGCCTTCGATTGGGTAGTAAATTACCCCAAGTCATTTATCACTCCTTCGACAGTGAGATCCTTCCTGGGAATGACAATAGACACCGCTCAGGTCAAGGTTTTTCTGCCACAGCAAAAGGTTTTGGGTCTCCAGACGCAAGTGCAGGCCTTGCTGTCTTGTCAGCAGCCGTCGGTACATCTGGGGATGAGATTGGTGGGTCTAATGGTGTCATGCTTCGAGGCAGTACCCTTCGCCCAATTTCACATGAGACCTCTACAATTGAACCTGCTGACCGGCTGGAATCGGGCGCAGGAATCTCTGGAACAAGGTTTTTCTCTGTCCCCCCTGGCCAGACAGTCCGTCTTGTGGTGGTTGGACGTCTTGTGGTGGTTGGACTCCCGGAACCTGCTGGTGGGCAAATCCTTTCTGACTCCCCATTGGGAGATAGTTACCACGGATGCCAGTCTGACAGGCTGGGGAGGCGTTTGGCAGACCCAGAAGATCCAGGGTCAGTGGGGTCCGCAGGAGAACCGGTTACCTGGGTTGGTTCTTCTATGCTTGACTCTTCTATGCTTGACTCCCCATTTAAGAGGCTGTGCGGTCCAGGTCCGCTCGGACAATCAGACTGCTGTGGCCTACATCAACCACCAGGGCGGGACTCGGAGCAAGAGATCCCTCAAGGAGGTGAACCGGATTCTGACTTGGGCAGAGGAGAATGTTCCCTGCATCTCTGCGGTCTACATTCCCGGGGTGGAAAACCAGGAGGCAGACTCCCTGAGCAGGAGTTCATTGCGCCTGTGGGAGTGGTCCCTCAGCAGCAAGATTTTTCAGACTCTGTGCCTCCGCTGGGGACAACCAGACGTGGACCTGTTTGCATCCAGACACAATCACAAGCTTCCAAGGTTCGTCTCCCTCTCAAGAGATCCTCTGGCCATAGCAACAGACGCTCTGGCGATTCCTTGGATGGAGTTCATATTTCTGTATGCATTCCCTCCGCTCTTGGGCAGAGTGCTGCGCAAGATAGCCCAGGAGGGGGTACCAGCCATCCTGGTGGCTCCTCGCTGGCCGAGAAGGAGCTGGTTTGCGGACATAGCTCAGATGTCAATAGATCACTACATCATGCCCGAGGACCCAGGTCTTCTCACGCAGGGGTCGCTGCTGCACCCCAATTTGCAGACGCTGGCTTTGACGGCCTGGCTTTTGAAACCTCAATCCTGATGGAGAAGGGGTTATCGGCCACGGTTGTTCATACAATGATTCAGGCACGGAAGAAATCTTCTTCCATGATATATATCGCTTGGTGCGAGGCCAAGAGCCTCTATTTCTATGATTCTGGTGTTTTTACAACACTGTTTAGACTTGGGTCTCCAGCTGAGCACTCTCAAGGGTCAAGTCTCGGCTTTAGCCATTTTTTTCCAGAGATCCATTGCCGACCATAGGTTGATCAGGACTTTTTTTCAGGGAGTTACCCATGTCTGGCCACCGCGTAAGTCAGTATTACCGGTGTGGGACTTGAATCTAGTACTATCTTCTCTCGAGGGTCCACCCTTCGAGCCATTGAGCGATGCTACATTGTCTATGTTGACTCTGAAAGTGGTCTTTCTGGTAGCAATCACCTCGGTGCGTCGTGTATCAGAGCTGGCCGCGCTTTGTATGAAACCAACCTACTTTGAGTTGCACAGGGATAAGGTGGTTTTTCATTTAAACCTGATTTTTTTCCTAAGGTGTTTTACCTTCTTTGTGTCCAGCTCCGGCTAATTCCAAAGAACGGGCCCTCCATGCCTTGGATGTGGTCAGAGCCATAAAGTATTACCTGGCTGCGACTGAATCCTTTAGGAAATCGGATTTGCTCTTTGTCCTAACAGAGGGTTCTAGGAAAGGATTGCCACCGGCCAAGTCCATTCTCAGTGAGTGGATCAGACAGGCGGTGGTACAAGCATATTCTGCCAGGTAGAAGGAACCCCTTTTTCGGATCACAGCTCATTCTACCAGAGTTATTGGTGCCTCTTGGGCTTTTCAGCACCAGGCATCGGTGGAACAAGTTTGTAAGGCCGCAACTTGGTCTTCTGTTCAATACTTTTACAAAGTTTTACAAGGTGGATGTCAGGGCCTCAGCTGACGCTGTTTTTGGCCGAAAGGTGCTTCAGGCGGTAGTGAAATAAACTGCTGTTCCGCACTGGGGATCCCGCCCATATGGACACTGCTTTTGGATGTTCCAATCTTGAAATATCGGGACGGCCTGGACTGGATGGAAGAGAAAAATACAATTCTGTGAAACTTACCTGTAGAATTGTTTTTGTATCTATCCAATCCAGGCTGTCCCACCCCGCCCTTGTGTTCATTATGTCCTGTATGCCTGTTATGGTGATCAACCATTTTTTGTTCATAGGACACTAGTTTTTCTAGTTTTTGCTTAGAGAGAGTACAAGCTGAAGCTATGTGAAGTAACATGGTTTCTTGTTTTCTTAGGCCTCCTGGCCTGCCCTCTTTTGTTGAGTACTGCTTTTAAACCACTGGGAAATGATAGAGGGGCAGCTGCCTTTATAGGGGGCCGGGAGGAGCTACATCTTTTTATCTTGCAGTCAAGCACCCCCTAGGGGCGAACACCCAATCGTGAAGATATCCGGACGGCCTGGACTGGATGGATACAAAAACAATTCTACAGGTGAGTTTCACAGAATTGTATTTTTTGGGTCCCAAAGTTTGGTTCCCCATTGATTTCATGTTCGGGTCAGGTTCAGATACCCATAATCGAACTTTTCTTCTAAGTTCGGACGAACTTTCCGAACCCAAACTTACAGGTGTTCGCCCAACACTAGACAAGTCCTTTGACCTGCACTCAGTACAGAGTAGTACATTTTGGAATAATTTCAGGGTTGTGAGCATCCACAGATTAGCCAATACAATTTGAACTGTGTTTCATGCTACGCCGGCCAACATAGCTTTAGTAAATTAGGCACATGAGGCCACTAAATGTAACCGGTCGCCCAGCAGCGTTCTTCACACACAAGTTCTTCAGATGGGTGAGTGCAGTTTATCGATTGTACCCTACATTGCGGTAGGTTTGATGGACGGTGAAATGCAGCGCGCCTCCCTGGCAGGGGTTAGATCAGTGCTCACAGAGCGACAGGTACCTAGGAGATTCCTTTCGAGCTCTTTAATTATGCAGCGAAGGGACTAAGACTTCGCTCTGGAGGGTTTCCATTACTGACAGACAAAACCAGAGTCCGGTATCTGCAGACAGGGGGGTCTCTTCTATGTGATCAATGAAGGATCAGTGTAGGAAAAGGATACTGTAGCTGCGGATCTCATGGCGTCTTCCAAGGACAAGGTCATGGTTAAAAAAAGTACGAAAAGGGCGTCAGGCTGTGGCTCCACCATCTGCCACATGGACCAGAATTCAAGTCTGTTTTTCTGCAAAGCGCTCTGATCTAAAAAATGTTGATGAGAGTGTTGGTATCATTGTAGAATATGATTCCTTGATTTTATACTTTGCAAGAACTTTTGGGCCATCTAGATATAATCTCAGCTATTGTAATTCACAAATCAAAACCAAAAATCGATGAGTGGATTTAATTAAAATAGAGCAAGTTGCGTTACATAAAAAGTAATAATATGAACAGTGAGAATATGATGGAAATCTACAATGTCCAGAAATGTAAGCAGAGTGTTCAAGCTAATTCAATCAGGGCCTTTGTCTTCTGCCCAGCCCCCGCAGGGGTTCGGCTATACTGGCTGCATTTCTCATGTGAGAGAAAGAAGAGCAAAGAGAGCCCCTCCCCCCACATTTTCTGCTTAAATATTTCTCTGGTCAACCTAAATTTCTCCTCCCAACTGCCCCTCAGTCTTCCTGTTACAAAGAAGCCGTCATTAAACACTATGCCTACATACAACAGGTGGTTCAAGTTAAATGGGTTGAAAGCCCATACATCAAGTAATTACTGAGAGATAACTGAGACAACCCAGACATTCTTTAAGTCTGCATATGAACTGCTTCCACGAGGTCCGCAAACTAATTCATTTTAACAGAACTAAACCTTTATTTATTATATGGACCTGTATATATTACATGTGCAGTATTTCCTTTGAATCGGCCACCTCTGGATCAGAATCTTAAAAAACGACAGGTACACATCCACAGCTTCCACATTCATCTAAGTTACCTATATATATATATTAGTAATAGTAATATTAGTCATTTAATAATAATTCATTAATATTTGAGATCATAAACATTCATTTCCTCCGGAACCTTCTTACAATCGTCTTGTGAGGTAAGCCCCCTTTTTGCCAGTAAAAAAAATGCACCACTATTAATCTAAAGGCGTATAATTTTATTGAAGGCAAAAACCGCACATGGACAATTTAAAACCTTTTAAAAACATAAACACACTTGCAAGGGGTGCCAGCCCGTTCCTACCATGGCCACTCATATAAATTACTATAATTGATAAATGGTAATGCCTATAGCCCCCTGGTAACCCTATTTCATATAGCCAATACCTAAGTGCATCCAACATATAACCAATGCTATTTCATATAATCAAAACTTAGTGCATCCAACAATATATATAGCATGAAAAAACCACCATAAAGTGCATATGCTATAAATACAAATATAAATAAGTGCAACAAATTTCACATTTCATAAGTATTATGATTGTTATTGTTCTACCTGATCCCTAAGTAACCCTATCCCCATAATAAATAATGGCAAACAAATAGAAGAGGACCAGAGGAAAGGGATGATTGTTTCCTTCCCTTTGGCGGATTGCGACCTATGGCAAACGCAAGGAGTAGCTGATTGGAGACTTGTGTGAATTTGACCTGCAGGTGCCCCCTGCACTCCACTCCAGGAGCAAACTGTGGGAGCTTAATTACCAGGCCCCATGATGGACTCATGGCTCGGGTAACTGCCAGCGACCAACACAATTTGTCAGGCGGGCATCTACATGGGACGTTCACCTGCTAAACCCAAATGGTCACATATATATTACGTTTTTAGTCACTTACTCTCTATTATTTCAACCCCCCCCCCCCCCCCCCCGGGCTACAACTCTGTTCAGGACCCGAGGATACGGACGCCACCATCTTGCCTCGGAAGCATCACATACTGAGGAATAAGAGAGGGGGTTAAACTGCAGGGGGCGGGGTTATAGCTGTGCTTTGACTGGGGTCAGGAAAAGGACAGCAATCCCAGAATGCAGAGCGGCACAGTCAGAACACACTTCCTGTTTGAAGGCAGCCTGAGACTCCATGTGCTGCCATCTTGGATGTTTAAAAGCTCAGAAAATGCAGTAGATGCAGTTAGGATGATTTTTAATGTGGGCAATGTGTATGTACAGGGTGGGGAAAACATAGGCTCTTTTTCAGGGTGGAGGTCCGCTTTAAATGTTTTTGGCCAGTTTCACACTTCTGTGTAAAATGTAATTTATTAAGTATTCCTGATCTGGATGCCCCATCCCTCCTCAGAACCTAAAGTATTTTTTAACTTTAGGTTCTCTAATGTTTGAACCTTCTTTTTCTTGTAAACAGTTTTTAATGTATCGGTATTAAAGCGGGTGAAAACACGCCGCTAGCCTAGCTCCAGGGCTTTCTATAGCAGGTTGCCCCACTGTGTAAAACTCTCGGGTCGCCAGTATAGTCCCCTTTACTGGCAGCTCCCACGACACTGCAAACGCTGGCCACCGAACCCCTGGCTTCCCTGTGCACGATCCTGCACCCAGCCTATCTGAATGGCTCGGCACGGGAGCATGCACGCCCGGATTGAAAGCCGGGGATGCGGGCAGGCAGCAGGTACACGTCACCTGGCACCTATGAGATTAGCCAATTGGCGTTCTCAAAGGTGCTGTGGGGCTTGGCTTTGACACCACAAAGGGGCCCACTGAGACCATGCCGCCCGAGGGCCCACATAAACCTGGAGCTGGTCCTGTACACAGCCAAATCCTCCCTTCCATAGGTCATGTAGACAGCAGAAACAACATTTAAATTAGTCTTTGGCTCACAGTTATCATTGAATTGAATCTGCAGAATTTTTAACAAATGTTGTTGCCTGGAGTGTTTTAGTTGAAGGTCATGTTTACAGCATTGTGGCCAGTACTGTCGCTCGGTATCTGGCATCCTCTCTATGTCTCTGCTCACTTTCAGGATCATCAGTGATTATAGAGCCGCCTTGCCCTGACTCCCCGGTGTTCGGCATGTGCTCGGCAGAGCAGGAACATTTGGTGGCACAGCTATTGACCGGGGCCTTTGCTTGTATTTCGCACAAAAGGAGGAATAAATGTCAGAGCCGTCAGGTGTGGCGCAGCGGATCTGGCATGGGGAGACTTTCCCTCTGCAATGAACTGCCTGGATTCATTTCATTTTCCTTTTCATTCTTGTAATGTTACTCTGCCAACATACAAATCTGTCCTCTTCATAGGCCAAATACAACGGGAAGAAAAATGTTGTTGCACGAAATCTTCCCTGAGCAAGCCAGGTTTTAATTTTTACCTTTTTTTCTAGACCCATTTGCTTGAACAAGGTGGCTATTCTTTCCGGGCCATATGCTGGAAGGAACTGGCCCTTCTATGCTGGGTCGTACACTGGAAGGAATTGGCCTTTCTATGGTCGGCAATATTTTATGGAAATCTAGAAGTGTATTAAATGGAAAAATAAGCTAAAGTTGAGTGTGTGTGAGCGTGGAATATATATATATATATATATATATATATATATATATAATATTTTTTTTTTTTTTTTGTGTATATATACCCTAGTTTGTGGGAGAAAAACAGTATTGCAGGATTCGGCATTGCCCAGATAAGGGGTAGATGAGGACCTGGGGTCAGCCACAAAATACCCACAGTCTAGGACGGCTTTTCTCTGCTGAATAAAAAAAACTGACAATAAAAGTACAAAATCTATCCACTAAGGTTTGCCGGCATTTCTTGTTCTTCTCACAGGTCCAGGCTGAGGTGCGTCACACCAAAGGCACGTTCGATAAGCTGAAAACGGATGTATGTGAGAAGGTGGACCTCCTGCGCGCCAGCAGATGCAACCTCTTATCTCACGTCTTAACAACGTACCAGGTCAGTCAGGGTTCTTATAGAAGATCCTTTTGCAATACTATAAATAATTAGTAATTAATAATAATTGGGGCCACCAGAAAAGCCCCACCCAAATCCTGCAAACAAATACAGCCGCACTGCCTGAGTAAAATCAATGACCCTTTATTGGTTAATATGGGTATATACAACATATAAATACAGCTTCACACTAAATACACATTTAAAAACCTTAAAACATGCTGGACCACTGGCTAGGGTAATTACTGGCTCTCTGGCATAAGTCAATAATTTCCATGTAGAAACACATGTGCAGACACAGCTCATAGATGATCAGAAAATATTGTATTCTAAGTATGTCACACACCCCGCTTCAAGATATTCATTACCTGTGGGTAGTATGGTCCTGTAGAGGGCTTCTGCAGAGATGATTGGAGGAAAGAAAGCCCCTCCCAGTCCATAAGTACCTGGGACCTCCCACTCATTACCCAGTCTTCATCTCTGCAGACGGCGAGCAAGCAGCAGATGATATCTCCTCCTTGCACAGGGGGACTTTAAGGTAGCCGGGTCTACTCCCGGCCTATATATATTTTTATTTCCGTTCGGACTCTTTATTCCCTTTATTAATATATAGCTATTTAAATGCCTCCCAGTCTTGACTGCTGTCCGAGCGAGGGTATAACAGCACCTCAGGTGCTCAGGATCTATGCTCCACCGCGAGACCCTATAAAGAGGGTAGGCGGTTATACCGGGTTGGTGACTCCGGTTTGGGATGCCCTGTCCAAGAGTTTAATTTTCCCCTTAAATGGCCTATTCCCCTTTTTTAGTTGTGTGGAGACCTCTTATTCAGCTTCTGGTGTATTTCTATGGGGGCGCCTGGAAAATAGATTTATTTGAAATGTTTGTTTAAAATGTTTACTTTTCTGGTATGAATAGTTATAATGTAAACTTGTTGCAATCTTTTTTGCTGACAGACACTGGATTTTTACCTCAGAGCTGAGGGGAGGATTTCTCCCCTCACGCTCTTCAGTGAGGGGGCGGGGCCGGGCCTTCGGTATGAGGCCGCAGCCCGCGCCCTTTAGGAGTTTGGAGCTGGTAGCGTGACCGAGCGGGGAGCAGCTCCGCTTGTTATGCGGGCTGCTACCGGCTCTATTATGCGCCCGGTGCCGCGGCTGCCTGCGGCACCGGTGCGCGAGTGTTAATGGAGGGGAGCTTCCCCTCACGTCTGACAGACACTGTGCTGGGTTTTTTTCCTCAGAGCTGAGACAGGTGCTGGATTTTACCTTCAGCTTATTCAGCTTCTGGTGTTTTTCTATGGGGGCGCCTGGAAAATAGATTTATTTGAAATGTTTGTTTAAAATGTTTACTTTTCTGGTATGAATAGTTATAATGTAAACTTGTTGCAATCTTTTTTGCTGACAGACACTGGATTTTACCTCAGAGCTGAGGGCAGGATTTCTCCCCTCACGCTCTTCAGTGAGGGGGCGGGGCCGGGCCTTCGGTATGAGGCCGCAGCCCGCGCCCTTTAGGAGCTTGGAGCTGCTGGGCGGAGCCTTGCAGCGCGCGATCCACGCTGGCCACGCCCCCCTGCTGCGTCTCCCGCTCTGATCTGTGTTACCTCAGGCAGAGGACACAGTGTATTGGCGCCCAAAGACTCAGTGAGTGGCCCTGCGGCCGTTGCTTATCTGTACATATTTGCATATATATATGTATATATATAGGTATAATAGATATAGGTTTATATAGGGAGAACCTCTTACTGTCTTTTTCTATGTTTTTCAGGCTGAACTGCCAGGAATTTTTTCAGGTTTCTCCTGGTCCTAGAGTACCTGGGTACTTTTGCTATTTATTACAAAACCTCCCACTTGGACAATATAAGGGCATCCCGAGTTGCTTAATAGCGTAATTCCCTCACTCATAGCGACTATTCAAGTTCACCTTATGGAGGCATCCCAAGATTCCGGGCTCCCCTCGGGACAATCCCGGAAGTGTATGGGTTGTGGGGTATCCCTAACAGGGGATGATTTTTTCCTATGTATATCATGTGCACAGCAGACTATTACATGGCAGTCCGGTCCCCAGGCATCTGGGTCAGCGCAGCCGGCTTCATCCTCTCCCCCTCCCACTTTGACCCGTGCCCCGTGTGAGATTGCCACGGGGGGGCAGTCGCAATCTGATGTGTGTGCCAGGTTGGCCAGTATTGAAAAATTCATTTCCTCCACGGTTGCCAAGAAAGCACCGGCTAAGAGGAAGCATTTATCACCGGTTAATCATTTTGAATATGATGATGACGAGGACGGCCTGGATTGGTCAGATTATTCCCCTCTAGAAGAAGGGGAATTATTTGAGGATTCAGATATTTCTGATGATCAGCAATTTGTTGGTGCTGATTCCGATCGGAGCTCAGGGACTTCCTTGGATACTCCTAATGTTCTGACTCAGATGTTTGAGGTGCTTGCTATCTCGCCTCCGGCGGAGGTTCCTCAACAGCAAGGGGAGTTTTATGACGAATCCAAGCCGCGGTTGGAATTCCCTAATCAAAAGCATTTTGATAATATTATTTCTAAGGAATGGGAAAGGCCTGCCCGGCTCCCAGGCATTCCCCAATGTTGGGATAAGAGGTATCCTTTTCCAGTGGATACGGTTAAGCGCTGGGCGTCTCCCCCCGAGGTGGACGCCCCTATTTTGGGGTTATCCAACTCAGCCGTATTGAACAACCCTGATTGTTCCTCTCTTAAGGATGGTGAGGATAAACGCATTGACCAGATGGCTTGTCATGGTTTTGCCAGTATTGGGGCAGCAATAAGGCCTGTTTGTGCCTCATCGCTGTTGGCGGTGGCTACGAGAAAGGTGGTCAGGCACTTATTATCCTCCTCCGGTTTGAATCCGGACAGTGAGGAATTTCGTGAACTAAAACAATGTGAGGGGTTTTTGTCCTTCATGGTGGCCGCTTTGGATGATTCCTTGATGATAAGTAGTAGAGCCTCTGCTCTAATGGTTACTATCAGGCGTTCAATTTGGTTACGCCAGTGGGCGGCTGACTTTGGGTCAAAAAAGTCACTAACAGCTCTTCCCTTCGTTGGGTTACGGCTCTTTGGAGACAAGCTGGATGCCGTGGCCAAGGGGGGCAAACTACCTCAACGCAAGAAGCAACGTCGCCCCTTTCGAGGAGCGTCTTCCTTCACTCCTTCCTTTCGGGGATCTAGAGCAGGAAGAGGTTTCGCCTTCCCTTCTACAAGGGGAAATTCCTGGAATAGGAGCAGAGGACGTGCCCGTTCAGGATACAGTTGGTGCTCAAAACCCAAACCCGTGGCCAAGCCCGCTCAACAATGAGGGGGCGCCCTCACCCGTGCTGGTGGGGGGACGGCTACAGCACTTCTCCCAGGTCTGGAACCGAGAGGTCTCGGACAGGTGGATCAGGGAAGTGGTGTCTTCCGGCTACAAGCTGGAGTTCGAGTCCTACCCTCCCCCGCGTTTCCTCAGGTCTCGGGTGTCCCCGGAGGCACTGGCTGCGCAGCAGCTCCGGGCGGCAGTATCGAGTCTTCTGGAAATGGCAGTCATTTGTCCAGTTCCCTCATTAGACCGGGGTCGGGGTTTTTACTCAAATCTGTTCACGGTCCCCAAAAAAGGATGGCTCCATCCGGCCCATACTGGACCTAAAGATTCTCAACAAGTTCGTCAGACTGCGATGGTTTCGCATGGAAACGTTGCGCTCGGCTATTCATTCTCTTCGTCAGGGGGACTTCATGACGTCCATAGACATTCAGGACGCTTACCTCCATGTTCCCATTTTTCCCGCACACCAGAGGTTTCTGAGGTTCGCGGTGGAGGATCGGCACTTTCAGTTTGTAGCTCTTCCCTTCGGTCTCACCACAGCTCCAAGAGTTTTCACCAAGGTGCTTGCTGGGGTGATGGCTCTCCTCAGAGCGCAGGGGATTCGCATTGTGCCATATCTGGACGATCTCCTCATCATGGCACCGTCATTCAGCCAGGCAGAATTGGACACCAGGACGGTAATATCCACTCTGGAGAGGTTCGGCTGGGTGATCAACTACCCCAAGTCCTCCCTACACCCGTCCAGGACAGTATCCTTTCTGGGAATGTCTCTGGATACAGATCTGGCCAGAGTTTTCCTTCCTTAGTCCAAGGTTCTTCTGATTCAGGAGTTGGTTCGGTCGCTCATGTCCATGCCTCGACCGTCCATCCGTCTAGGGATGAGACTGGTGGGTTTGATGGTGGCCTCATTCGAGGCGGTTCCCTTTGCTCAGTTTCACACAAGGACACTTCAGCTCCATCTGTTATCGGTCTGGAACAGGTCTCCTCAGTCGCTGGATCATCTTTTTCAGATGTCTCCCCGGGTTCGCTGCTCGCTTCGGTGGTGGCTGAACTCAACCAACCTACTGAGGGGCAGATCCTTTCGGACTCCTCAGTGGGAGATAGTCACTACGGATGCCAGCCTCTCAGGATGGGGGGGCTTTTGGAAGGATCTGCAAGTTCAGGGTTTGTGGAGTCCCCTGGAAGCTCACGAGTCTATCAATGTTCTGGAATTGAGGGCCATCAGGTTGGTTCTTTGTCATTTGACTCATCAACTGCGAGACTTGCCGGTCCAGGTCAGGTCGGACAATCGGACGGCGGTGGCCTACATCAATCACCAGGGAGGAACCCGCAGCAGGAATGCCCTCAAGGAAGTGTCTCTGATCCTGGACTGGGCAGAGAGACATGTCCCGTGTATCTCAGCAGTTTACATCCCAGGTGTGGAGAACACGGAGGCGGACTCTCTGAGCAGGATGTCAGCCCGCAAGGGGGAATGGTCTCTCAATCCCAGGGTCTTTCACTCAATTTGTCTCAGGTGGGGGTCACCGGCGGTGGACCTATTTGCCTCCCGTCACAATCACAAACTTCCGGTTTTTGTGTCTCTGGCGAAGGACCCACTGGCTCTCGCGACGGACGCCATGTCCCTGAACTGGAGGGATCTGGGGTTTCTGTACCTGTTCCCTCCGTTTCCCATGGTGGCCAGAGTAGTGCGCAAGCTTGCTCTGGAGAGAGCAACAGCAATTCTGGTAGCTCCAAGGTGGCCAAGACAGGTCTGGTTCGCAGACGTGGTAAGGTTGGCAGAAGATCAGTTCGTTCTGCCCCTGCTGCCAGATCTGCTCACACAGGGTCATCTTCGTTACCCCAATTTACCAACGCTGGCTTTGACGGCGTGGCTGCTGAAACCTCCATCTTGAGGGAAGAAGGTCTTCTTCATCCGTGTACTATAGGACTTGGAGGTCTTATATTGATTGGTGTGAGGCTAGGGCCTTCCCTTGTAGGGAATTCTCTGTTTCTAGAATTTTGGAGTTCTTGCAACATGGTCTGGACTTAGGGCTCCAACTCAGTACTCTGAAGGGGCAGGTGTCTGCCCTGGCGGTGTTTTTCCAAAAGTCTTTTGCACTACATCTTTTGGTTAAGACCTTTTTCCAGGGGGTTACGCATGTGCGGCCTCCTAGGAAGCCTTTGATTCCGGTTTGGGATTTGAATTTGGTTCTTTCTGCGCTACAGGGTCCCCCCTTTGAGCCCTTGCATGATAGTCCTTTGTCTTCCCTTACGCAGAAGGTGGCATTTTTGGTAGCTATCACTTCAGTTAGACGTGTTTCTGAGTTGGCGGCTCTGTCTATTCAAGCTCCATATTTTGAAAGACATCAGGATAAAGTGGTTTTCCGTTTTAAGACGGACTTTCTTCCTAAGGTGGTTTCGTCCTTTCATTTAAATCAGGATATTGTTCTGCCCTCTCTCTGTCCTAACCCCAGCAATGACAAGGAGAGGGTCCTGCATTCTTTGGATGTGGTTTGTGTTGTGAAGTATTATTTGGTGGTAACGTCTGCCTTTCGCAAGACTGATGCATTCTTCGTGGTGCCTTTTGGGCCCAAGAAGGGTCTAGCACCCACAAAGTCTACCATCAGCAGATGGATCCGTCAGGCCATTGTAGGGGCCTATTCTGCTAAGGGGAGAGATCCTCCCTTTCGTGTTACTGCTCATTCTACTTGTGCGGTTGGGGCCTCCTGGGCTTTTCAGCACCAGGCCTCTGTTGAGCAAGTTTGCAAGGCCGCTACCTGGTCTTCTGTTCACACTTTTTCAAAGTTTTACAAGGTTGATGTGCGGGCCTCAGCGGATGCTGTTTTTGGCCGCAAAGTTCTGCAGGCTGCAGTAGTTTGAGTTGTGCTTTATACCTTGTTTTTGGATCCCCACCCTTTATGGACACTGCTATTGGATGTCCCACAGGTAATGAATATCTTGAAGCGGGGTGTGTGACATACTTAGAATAATACCATTTTGTGAATACTCACCTTGTAAAATGGGTATTATAAGTATGTCACACACCCCGCTTCAACCCGCCCTTTGGATTCTGCATCCTTCATATGGTGAACTTTGCGTTGTTATGACTGATATTTGGCTCTTCCTGGTCCTTTACCTTACTGCTTTCTTTATACTGGGTAATAAGTGGGAGGTCCCAGGTACTTATGGACTGGGAGGGGCTTTCTTTCCTCCAATCATCTCTGCAGAAGCCCTCTACAGGACCATACTACCCACAGGTAATGAATATCTTGAAGCGGGGTGTGTGACATACTTATAATACCCATTTTACAAGGTGAGTATTCACAAAATGGTATTTTCCCCAAAACAAATAACCAATTTATACTAAAAATATGGGGTCAAAAAGACCCACATAAAGTAGCAAGTGCTATATAATCAGTGCTATTCAAATATTCCCCCAAAGTGCTAAGTGCTATCAACAAAATAATATTCTATTAAGACACAGCACTGCGTGCATGCCTCAGTGAATCAATAATACAAGCAGGAACTAATAAGGCCCTTATTTAACAAGGGATAGCGCCAGGTAGCGAATGGTGAGCGAACGGTAATGACGCTCACCGCCACGAGAACGCCGGCTCCCCTCCGCAATCACACATTTATCAAGCCGATCCTGCTTAGCGACTGACAGAGCGCCAGATAGCGAATCATTCATCATTATTCCAGCCTCACCCCACAGCGCCAGCGAGCGACCTTGAACAGCGACAGGTATGACCTCTCGCTACCGGGCGCTCTCCAATGCATTTCAATGGAGCAATCTTTAAATATTCTTAATTAATTGCCATTAATGTTTTTTTTTTTTTTTTTTTAATTGTCAAAAATTCTGTGACCACTTCTGCAATGTCAGATATTTTTTTTAAGGTAAAAAAAAAAAAAAATGTGTGCAGAATTGATATTACAGGTCTGATATTAATGTATTCATATTACAAAATGTTTTGAAAAACATGTTTTTTTTTTTTTTTTTTTAAATATGGTTGTTTGGGGGTTAAAAAACTACTTTTAACACATCGCCGCCAGCGCTCTGGGGTTTAAACAAGCATTTCACAGCGCGAGAATTTTTTGAGCATGGTTTGTTAATGAATATGCTGGGAGCCGTTCGCTATGGCCATTCGCTGTCATGCGCTCCCATACAGCGCGGAACCTGTCAAACAGTGACTCCTAACCCCGTATTCAACATTACCGCACACCGACTGAGTCGCTGTCAACAGCCGAACAACGGCCAAGCACAGCGACTACTAGCGTGCGCTGTGAAAATAACGCTACTGTCGCTCATCTGCCGCTACCTGGCGCTATTAATGAATCGGCCTCTAAGATAGTAATAAAGTTATATCACCAATTGTTTTGAGCCATACTCCGGCATCCAAATGGGCGAGGGAACACCGACGCGTTGCGTGGTCCTCCTTAAAACCACTTCGTCAGGACGTCCTGACAAAGTGGTTTTAAGGAGGACCCCAATCATTGGCACATAGTGTTTTTCCTGCTAAGTTTGTGGGGAGGTCCTGCATTCAGCCTGCACCCAGCAATTAATTGCATGGTGGTGCGGAGTAAATCTTCTTTTTTATACTATAAATCTGCGGACGACAAGAGAAGAATTTACTCATACACCCATGTGGGATTTTTTTTCTGCCCCGCACTTCCATTGTTGAACTCTATTCACCGAAGCTTCCGTGCAGGCTTCCCACCCCCATCATCAGTCACAGGTGTGGTCAAGCCCTCTTCATTCACTACAATAGAGGGGGGGTGTCAGCCTTGGCACACACCCTCCATTGCAGTGAGTGGAGAGGGCATGGTAGTGCTCATGGGACTGATGGCGGGTCATGAGCCTGTCGCGTCATCAATCCTGGCCACGTGTTCGGGCCCCAGGCGGCGCAGGCTTTAGCGGAGGCCCAGATCCAGCGCTTTTGTGAGTAGCTGAAGGCCGGATTAGCACCGATCAGCTGCGCAGGACAAAAGGTAAGTACACTTTTTGTTTTGTTTTGCCTAATGAATCATTTTAAGGCTTTTTGGAGAAAAAAAAATGTTGGGACAGGGTTAACAAAGGTCCTACAATGTATTGAATCAGGTGAAGCGGAATACATATGCACACCACACTTTTCAGTTTTTTTTTTTTTATTTAATTTGGAAAAGCATTCACACTTCACTCTTAATGCTTTGTATTCTATCACATACAATCTCATTAAAATACATTTAAGTTTGAGGCTATAACATTAAAAAAAAAAAGGTTAAAGGTATAGATATTGTATCAAGGCTCTGTGAATTACACACATCAAAGTGGACCAGAACCTATCCCAGATTTTGGTCCTTCCCCCTGGGGCTCCCTGGTTTGGGATGCCCCGCTGTGTGAAAACCCCCAGAACGCTGAGCTCACCCACATGTCCTCGAGCCCACAGTGCATGTGCCGCCGCTCGTCCAATCAGCTTCTCCCACTGCACATATTCGTGTGTCACTAGAGGAGCTGAATAGAATCTTAGCTGCACTTACGAGCAGCACCTGGCATCCCTCGGCTCCCTTCGGTTGTACGCGGCGGACGGGACCGAGAAGATAAGTGAGTGATGCCAGCGCCGGTCATGCATGCGCCGCGGGCTCGAGGAAAAGGTAAGCATATCGGGCAGCTTGGGGGGGGTTCACAGAATGGGGAATCCTATTTCAGGATGCCCCCCGCATCGACTCTAGGGTAGGTTTTGGTCCACATTAACTCATTACATATAATATTTTGCTGGTTCTGGGGTTTTGGCCTCCCCCAGTGTATTTCTAAAAGCCTATGACCAAGACCTCACTATTTGTAATTCAATCACATTTTATTATTGTGCTCCATTTACAAATGATATGTCACATACATTTAAAAACATATTCATGATTGCTTACATACACATGCAATCATATTGAATTCATCTTAGTTCTTCAACATGCATGTCTTTATAATTTGTTGTTGCAGATATTAGGTAGTCTATGTTTCTTTATTTTCTGGCTTTCACCAGGCTTTTTAGAATTCCCTCCCCTGGGCAGACATGTTTCGCCTATTGCATCTGGCTTCCTCAGTGCCCCTTAAAAGGGAACTTCATCAATTTAATTTCAAATATATCTTGTATCATGCATTTGTTGTAGCAATTTCCCCTAGGGATCCAGTCCAAAGTGACCTTGTTGTGTCCGGTTTGCACCTCCAGTGGTTCACCCAGGATAATGTTAGCTCCTGATATTCAGTTTGTTCAATCACAGGCCGCTCTTTAAGTGCAAGGATTCGTGCTACTCCGCAGTTGTGGCGTTCTGCCTTGTGTTGCCCTCGCTTTATTTGCGGGCTTCCCCGGGCTCTCCTCACGTCTTTTCTTGCTCGTCTGTCTAGGGGTATTATCATTACATATAAGCTTAAATGAATTCCTTTCTAAATCAATGTTAAAGTGGACCAAAACCGGACCTAGCGTCTATAGGATGCTAGGTCCAGTATGCACTCCACACCTGGGGCATCCCCCTCAGTCGCCAATGAGACCACGGCGCATGCAGGGCCAGCGGCAGCATCAAATCCTTCTCGCGCTTTGTACAGCCACGTCCACCGTAACTGAATGGCAGACGTGGCCGCGCAGAGCCAAGGGATGCCACATGGGGCCTTGCACGCCAATCATGTGTGCGCCTAGGATTCGTTTCAAACAGTAGGGCATCCCAAATCGAGATGCCCCAGGGGGACAAACCAAAACCCAGGATAGAGAAAATACTAGTAGCAGACCTATAGGAAGTGGAGCAGGAGGCGCCTGTTCCCTGATAACAAACACTTTCCCACCTCATCTCAGTACAATTCCAGTAGACTAACAGGCTGTTTCATTAATAGCGCCAGGTAGCGACAGATGAGCGACAGTAGCGTTATTTTCACAGCGCCCGCTAGTATTCGCTGTGCTTGGGCGTTGATCGGCTGTTGACAGCGACTCAGTCGGTGTGCGGTAATGTTGAATACGGGGTTAGGAGTCGCTGTTTGACAGGTTCCGCGCTGTATGGGAGCGCATGACAGCGAACGGCCATAGCGAACGGCTCCCAGCATATTCATTAACAAATCACGCTCCAAAAATTCTTGCGCTGTGAAATGCTTGTTTAAACCCCAGAGCGCTGGTGGCGATGGGTTAAAAGTAGTTTTTTAACCCCCAAACAACCATATTTTTAGAAAGAAAAAAAAAACGTTTTTCAAAACATTTAGTAATATGAATACATTAATATCAGACCTGTAATATCAATTCTGCAAACATTTTTTTTTTTTTTTTACCTTAAAAAAAAAATCTAACATTGCAGAAGTGGTCACAGAATTTTTGACATTTAAAAAAAAAAAAAAAAAAATAAAATAAATAATAGCAATTAATTATGAATATTTAAAGATTGCTCCATTGAAATGCATTGGAGAGCGCCAGGTAGCGAGAGGTCATACCTGTCGCTGTTCAAGGTCGCTCGCTGGCGCTGTGGGCTGAGGCTGGAATAATGATGAATGATTCGCTATCTGGCGCTCTGTCAGTCGCTAAGCAGGATCGGCTTGATAAATGTGTGATTGCGGAGGGGAGCCGGCGTTCTCGTGGCGGTGAGCGTCATTACCGTTCGCTCACCATTCGCTACCTGGCGCTATCCCTTGTTAAATAAGGGCCTAAGATGCATTCTAAAGAATCGCTCTAACCCCCCGCACACAGCAATATCCACAGCGGCTCTATGTTAACATTCCGCGTTCTCTGCTTCTTCCCTATAGACCACATTGCTTTATTTTTGGGAGAAGACTTCGCACACCATGGCGGCCATTCACGAAAGCTTCAAGGGCTATCAGCCATATGAATTTACTACAATAAAGGTAAGGAGGGCTTATAAAGGAAAACTCCCATTTTGTCAGTTTTTTTGGTCTTCTGCCTTATTGTTTTCCTCTTTTGGAATGTAAGATAAACCCATGTTTTGGAAACAGCAAAGGATAAGGATAAATTGCAGGTCGCAGGGCACAATCCTACGTTTTTAATAGTCCTGTGGGTTTGTGTTGCTCAGGTGGAAGCGGCTTTCCTGGCCCTTTTGACTGCAAATCCCAGAATTGTTGCACTGTAACAGGTGAGCTCATCAGCAGCTTTGGCTAAATCAAGCAGCAATAATGATCTCCCCAGGTGAGAACACTAGAAACGAAAACAAAAAACACCCAGCTCACCCAATCCACCTGAAAAAGCCAGGTAAAGGAGATCCCATTGGCAGTTCTCCTCAATATGAAGGCATACCGGTAGGTTATCCAACTTCTCCTTTAAAAATAACTTTTAATAATCCATGTTAAACATAGCCCCAAACTGAAAATCCACAAAAGAGATACAAAGAAATCATGAGTGAAGGACCCAAAGCCCAATATATTATTTTTTAAGGAAAAGCTGGATAATTTACAGGTGAGAACACTGCCAGCATCCCTTTAGCTACTGGAACACAAGAGTGTAATCTATTCATCTGAAGAGGTTGAATTAGAGCAGATATGGTTAAAGGGACTCTGTAGACAAAGTGTATAAACTGTCATTCAGCAGCTCACCTCATCATGGCTGCCATCTCTCTTCCTGTCAGAGCACAGCTGCTCCTGAAAGTAGAAACAAGGCAAAGAGTAGTGGCACACCCCTTATTTCCTTTGCCATAGACCACCAATCATAAGGCTAAGCTAGTGGTCTAAGGCTTTGCATAATCAGACTGTGAACACTGGGAGAACAGCCAGGGTGATGAGAACGCCTGTCTTACCAACAACGCCCATTATGCTGATTATTATGCAGCATCATGGAGCCAAGGACCATGCCCAAATATTTCAGAAGATACATCATAAGGTGAAACTGTAAACCTTGATATCTCAGCCATTTGTTCTTCAATTTAAAATAGGAAAACAGTTTAGGACAGTGCCAAATGTAGCCTGACACAATTGTGTAACAATGGCCTTAGCCTTCTGTAACCCTTTAAAGCGGACCAAAACCCACTGAGATCTATAAGATTCCCAGGCTGATCGATTCCCTCCCCCCGGGGCATCCAAAATCGGGATGCCCCACTGTCACCCCATACACTTACCTTGTTTCCCGACCCGCTGGTGCATGCGTGGGCCGCAGCCGCATTCCTGCTATTCCTCTAGCAGAGCGCGTGCTGGCGCCAGGCATTTGTGAATGGCCGGTGCGGGCACTCTCCCTGTTAGAGGGTAACGGGGGATGCGACCTCTAGCGCGCTCGGAGCTGCTGGCCTTAAGCAAAGGCATAGACGACGTGACGTCAGCGGCTCCGAGCACGCTGATTGGATGAGTGGCCGCGCATGCGCCGTAAGACCGGGAAGAGGTGAGTTAACTTTGGCTATCGCCGAGCGCAACTCACCTCTTCCCGGTTCTACGTCCAATCAGCGTGCTCGTAGCCGCGGGCGTCACGACACCTAAGCCTCCGTCTAAGGCCAGCATCCCCCACTTCCCTCTAACAGGGAGCGTGCCGACGCCGGCCATTCACAAATGCCTGGTGCCAGGTATATTGAGGATATGGGCACGTCCCGTGCATGCGCCGTAGGACCGGAAGCAAGTTAAACCGGACCTTCAGCGTGATTTCATGAAAAGCCCAAACTCTTAAAAAACGGTTCCCCAGCATCTAAAATTAATATATTTTACGTTTTTAGTCACTAACTTATTATTCTTTCCCCCACTGGGCTGCAACTCTGTTCAGGAATTTAGGATACGGGCGCCGCCATCTTGACTCAGAAGCATCACACTTACTGAGGAGAGAAGAGTGGGATAAAGTACAGGGGGTGGGGTTATAGCTGTGCTTTGCTCAGACAGAGCAGAGCTGGGGTCAGGTAACAGTCAGCAGTCCCAGAATGCAGAGCAGCACAGTCAGGAGGCACTTCCTGTTTGCAGGCTGCCTGATAAGATGGCGGCTTCCATAAGCCGCCATCTTGGATGTTTAAAGGCTCATAACGTGCAGTAGATGCAGGTAGGATGATTTTTAATGCAAGCAATCTGTATGTACAGGGTGTGGGAAACATATAAGATAGGCTCTTATTCAGGGTGAGGGTCCAGATTAATGTGAGCAATCTGTATGTACAGGGTGTGGGAAACATATAAGATAGGCTCTTATTCAGGGTGAGGGTCCAGATTAATGTGAGCAATCTGTATGTACAGGGTGTGGGAAACATATAAGATAGGCTCTTATTCAGGGTGAAGGTCCAGATTAATGTGAGCAATCTGTATGTACAGGGTGTGGGAAACATATAAGATAGGCTCTTATTCAGAGTGAAGGTCCGCTTTAAGTGTATGGGGCGGGGCATCCCGGTTTTCGATGCCCTGGGTGGAGGGAATCAATCGGCTCAGGAACCTTATAGATTCTCCGGCCGATCCCGCTGGGTTTAGGTCCACTTTAAGCGTTATTATTGTACTGCGAATGATCTGGGCACTTGCGTTTGCTGAGGCTGTTTGCCGAATTGGCAAAATATGTTCATTAATAAAATGTCACAAAGGTGTTGGTGTGCGTGGGCGACACAAACCTACACAACGCCGCCGGCTTCCAGCGCTATTCGTTATCAGCGGGAGTGGGCGGAGGTCTGATGGCAGCGGGGGAAGAAATCCTATTTATGACAACGCTGCTGCTTTCCGGGTTCCATCTATTCGCTTAGTTCTGGGTTATTTTCCTCGTCCGTGATCGGGAATCGATCGATAAACAGGTTTTACCCGCCAAGCCTGGAATCCAGAAGCTACAGCTCAATAATATTATTATTATTATTATTATTATTAATAATCACTTCCAGGTGCCAACAAGAGAGAACATTCGCCGCTCCATGGTGACCTGGAAAATGAGGCCCCCGCTGTGTCGGGCCGCTCCATGGTGACCTGGAAAATGGGGCCCCCGCTGTGTCGGACCGCTCCATGGTGACCTGGAAAATGAGGCCCCCGCTGTGTCGGGCCGCTCCATGGTGACCTGGAAAATGAGGCCCCCGCTGTGTCGGGCCGCTCCATGGTGACCTGGAAAATGAGGCCCCCGCTGTGTCGGGCCGCTCCATGGTGACCTGGAAAATGAGGCCCCCGCCGAGTCGGGCCGCTCCATGGTGACCTGGAAAATGAGGCCCCCTCTGTGTCGGGCCGCTCCATGGTGACCTGGAAAATGAGGCCCCCGCTGTGTCGGGCCGCTCCATGGTGACCTGGAAAATGAGGCCCCCGCTGTGTCGGGCCATGTTTCCTTCATTATGTCATTGGATGTTGGTTGGATTCTGGACCAGGTTGGCTGGTTCCGGGTTTAGGCTATTCCCGGCTATTTTACATCAAGCCTTTGACCATAACCACACTAGTTATATAAAATGTTTTATTTATAGCAATAATTTACAAGGGAATTTATCCCATAATCAAATTTTTCCATAATCAATAGCAAATTTTTTTACATACATACGTATAGTTCAATCATATTTACATTCGTTACAACCATTGTGCAATCACATATGTACATTACTTGATCCCCTCCAAGTTTTTTCTGGATCAGTTATTCCATCATGTGTTCTAAAGGACAGACATGTTTCGCCTATTGCTTCGCTTTCTCGATGACCTTGTAACTGTGTGGGGGGGCAGTAAGGTCTATATTAGTATTCTATTTATTATAACATGATAAATATTGGTGACCAATGCATCACATAATTCATGATTCTGTACCTTTAAAAATGAATCCAAGCTACTGTAAATAGATATGTTCTAGACTCTTTATGTAGATGGATTCTGGACCGCACAGATACCACATGCGGCACCCACTTCGCTGGGACTTTTTTATTTTATAGTCAGAGGAAACATTTTTAGACACATAGGCCTTGATTCACTAAGAGTTGAAAAAAATTCTCATGGTAGTAAAAGATTAAATTCATGAGAAAAAAGCCTGAGAATGTCACTGTTACTGAATCACCAGATAGGGAGACAATGAAAATCAATGGCACTTTTTACTCCTTATAAAGGTATTGAACTTTTTACCCCTTTTACCTGTAGTAAAACGTGCCATTGGCTTTCATTGTCTTCCTATCTGGTGATTCACTAACAGTGAAATCCTCGGGCTTTTTTCTCATGAATTTAATCTTTTACTGCTATGAGAGTTTTTTCAAATTGTGTGAATCAAGGCCGTAGGCCTTGATTCTTTAAGAGTTGAAAAAGATTCTTATGGTAGTAAAAAATTAAATCCATCTTGACTCAGAAGCATCACATACTGAGGAGAGGAGAGCGGGATAAAGTGCAGGGGGCGGGGCTATAGCTGTGCTTTGCACAGACAGAGCAGAGCTGGGGTCAGGAAAAGGACAGCAGAATGCAGAGCCGCACAGTCAGAAGACAATATCTGTTTGCAGGCTGCCTGATGCTCCATGAGCCGCCATCTTGGATGTTTAAAGGCTCATAACATGCAGTAGATGCAGGTAGGATGATTTTTAGTGTGGGCAATCTGTATGTACAGGGTGGGGGAAACATACAAGATAGGCTCTTATTCAGGGTGAAGGTCCGGATTAATGTGGGCAATCTGTATGTACAGGGTGGGGGAAACATACAGGATAGGCTCTTATTCAGGGTGAAGGTCCGGATTAATGTGGGCAATCTGTATAAAACCTTTATCGCCGGAGGGCTTCTCCGCCAGAGACGTCCTTTTCCCAATGATGAGAGGTGCTGCAGGAATCATCCGTGAGGAACCAGGAACAGCCCTTACAAGGGCTAGTGAATTGTAATATAGCGTTTCCCCCAATAAGAGACGGAACTCAGTATTGAGGGTGAAGATTAACTTACTTTATTAGTGCCACACTGGGCCTTATATGCAAGGCTCCATGCAAGGGGACCTCCCCCGTGGACCTGATGGAGAACTGCATGACAAACACACAGACCAATGGGAGCAGGACACACAATCCCTCAACTCTGCCGGTAACACAATCAGTAGAACAATAGCAGTCTGTAACACAATCAACAACACAATGACATTGCAGTCTGTAACACAATCAACAATACAATGACTGTCTGGGACATGCTCAAGAAAATGGAAGTAATGGGTCTATGCAAAAACAGTGCCTTTAAAATCCAAAAAGGCAGAGAGTCTGTCACATGTATGTACAGGGTGTGGGAAACATATAAGATAGGCTCTTATTCAGGGTGAAGGTCCAGATTAATGTGGGCAATCTGTATGTACAGGGTGGGCAGAACATATAAGTTATGCTCCTAGGTTTAGCGATAGCCACTACCCCACCTGGCCAAAACTTCATTTTGCGATACCTGTCACAGTAAGCTCCATGTCTACATGACACCTGGAGCTTTTTCACCACCACTGCCTGGTGCAGCTAATTTCCCAGATTAGAGTATAGGGGGGGGGGTTATCTTTTTATTTTTTTTAATAACATTTTAGTAAAATATGTTACAATATGCTTTAATGAGATGTGTCCTTTTCATTCTGAGGAATATTTTCTTCCTATAATGACTAGAGATGAGCGAACTGTTCGCCAGAACCCAGGTTCGCTCCGAATTTCAGACAAAATTCTATTCGTCACGAAACCGATTTTTGGGGGTTGACCGAATTTTTCCTGAAATTCACTGGCACCTCGGGCAGTGGGTAAAGAAAAAGAAACTCACCACCATCCTCGTTCCAGCGCCACGCTTGGATCCAGTGTGTGCGGCGGAAGCCAACTTGCACAGCTGACAGTGCGGCCGGCCTCCCCCGCTCCCACCGCGCTGTCTGTAATGCCGGATTCCCCGTTGTTTTGGGCCAGCGGCTGGCTGCGTGTACAAGTTGGCTTGCAAGCCAAGTTGCGCCCACAGCCAGCCGCTTGACACGCAATGCGATACACAGCGCGGTGGGAGTGGGGGAGGTCGGCCACGCAACACGTCTTCCGCCACGGCCGGCCTCCCCTGCTCCCACTGTGCTGTGTGACATGCCGGCTTGCAAGCCAACTTGCGCCCGCAGCCAGACACTGGGCCAGAACGACGGGGAAGTCAGCATTTAGGTAAGTGCGATACACACAGCACGGTGGGAGCAGGGATGGCCGGTCGCACTGTCGGCGCACGGCGGAAGCCAACTTGCACAACTGACAGTGCTGCCGACCTCCCCCGCTCCCACCATGCTGTGTGTATCGCACATTCCCCTAGAGATGAGCGATTCTCAAAGGTTCAATTCGGACGAACCCAAATTTCTTGGAGAAATTCGGCGAATCATCCGAATCGAATTTTTAGGAAGTTCGTTCATCTCTAATAATGACAGCAAGTGCTAAAACTCCTGTTACCCCTCCCCAGGGCGCATTTGTGATGTATTCTAGAACCTAATACTGACCCCCACACAATATTTAACATGTGTGTCTGTGGCTCTCTGATTTCCTGTATTGGGAACACACGTGTAACTGTGGGATGGGTTTATCTCTTTTAGAGTTTGCAGGATCCCTTTGACAAACTGATCTCAAAAGAGAGCAAGAAAAAGAGCAAAACCAAGGAGAACCCTCCGGAGAGCCCGGAGGACAATCAGTAAGTAGTAAACATGCCGCACAACACCACTAGCAGTACAGTGAATACCTGAAATCTGTCCTTATGTATTATGCCATAAATCGGTGGCCCCCAAACTTTTCACTCCAAGTACCCCCTTAGCAACCAAGTCCCTCCAAGGAGGAGATCAAATATTAATGTACAAGAATAAGTAGCTCACGGGAATAATGTTCTACTGTTTAAATAATATTCCATACTGCTGATGCACCCCTGAGCATTGCTGCGTACTTCCTGGGGAATGTCTACCATAGGTTGAGAAACCGTGTCCTGAATATGTTTGGTCTCTACACCTCTGCAGTGCTGGTCATTGTATGAATCACTAACCTACATGTCCCAAATTTAGCTTTAAGTGGACCAAAACCCAGGATTTTGACTATCCTGGGTCTTGTTCCTTTCCCCTGGGTCACCCTGATCGTGGGTGGCCTGCTGCGTGAAACCCCCCAAACCCCCAAGCCAACTCGCCTCTTCCCGGTCCTGCGGCGCGTGCGCGGCCGCTCGTCCAATCAGCGTGTCCGGAGCCACTGATGTCACGTCGTCTAAGCCTTCGTCTAAGGCCACCGAGCACTCTGATGGCCGCATCCCCTGCTACCCTCTAACAGGGAGTGTGCCTGTGCCGGTCATTCACAAATGCCTGGTGCGGGCAAGCGCCCTGCTAGAGGGACAGCGGGGATGCAGCTCGCGCATGCGTCGTTGGACTGGTAAACAAGGTAAATGTATGGGGCAACCTGAGGGGTTTCACACAGCGGGGCATCCCGAATGGGGAGGGAACCGATCGGCCAAACGGGCCTAGAGCAGGGGTCCCCAACCTTTCCCACCCTGGCAGGCACATTTATCACAGAGAGACGGTCTTCACCCACATTCAGCGTGAAGATATTGGGGAATGATCACACCATAAAATGAGTTAGATGCGCCAGGCCGGTAAGCTTTAGAGGAGAGGGGGGCCATGCTTTTTTTTTTTTTTTTTTTTTTTTTAGATTTTGTTGGAGTGGCAAATTGAAAAATAAATCTAAATTGGGAAAAGAATGAAAATCCCCAAATACACCTAAATGTCTCACTTTGCTGACATTATGGTAAAGACTTCACCAAATGCAGGTTGTCTGCTTGGTTGACTCTTTGAATGGCGGCAGTGGGATTCTGGATTGGATGAGCATTGGCTCAATCACCAACATCCTCTATGGGCCAAAAATCCCCGGAGCATGTGACACAAATAAGTCGCATAGAATGCTGTTGATATTTGTTCCTCAAAAGCCCCTAAATATGCCACACCCCTAAGCCACATGCTTAACCCCCCCGCCACATTACCCGCGCCCCCAATGGACAGGTGGTACAGTAAGGCCTGTGCGTGCACCAAACCTAATCCCCCCCCCCCCCACTCCACCTACTTAGTCCTTCCCTGCTTTCATATATGAAGATGTAAAGTGAATATTATGGTCTTGGGCCATGTTAGTATATAAGTTATACCGTGGATGACGGTAGTGCCTTCTACTCTGCACAGGCTGATCTCACTGGATGCCCAGCACCAGGATAATGAGAACGATAACGCCGCCATCTCTCCAGGTATTTAGCTGTTTCCAAGTTTTACTCTGTTTTATTGGGTAACAATTGCCATGACTGTGATCTTGAACTGTGTGTAGCTACTGGGCGGTTGGAAAATGTATGTTTTTCCAACCACCCAGTATCAATAAAGATATTGATACAGGTAAAACATAACTATTATGTCACAGGCTTCTTTAGGTTAATAATAAAATATTTATTGGTATTCAAAGTAGAAGCGTAACACTGCAGGGGATTATGGGTCATTCGTCACCCAATTACTGCAGCAGCTGTGGGCTGATTGCTGCAGTGAAAGTCTTTTAAACTTTAGGTCTCGTTTTGGTTCACTTTTAAGTTGTTTTTTTTATTTTTTGCTCTGTTTTTATTCTCATTTGCATCATCATAATCCTCATTTTTTTCTTTTCTTTTTTTAATTTTTGTTTTGTTCTCCATCTCGCAGCCCTAGCTGAACTCCGCAGCATGCTTACATTTGATGGTAAACCCAAGCCTATGAATGTGCGTCTGCATATGGAGGGTTATATGGGATACGCTGTGTGACATGATGTCATTCCATTTTTTAGGGGCTCTGGATGATTTATTAAATATGAAGGCGGAGGAAAAGTTTATCTTTGAAGAAAGTGGTGAGTTATTATTATTGGTTATGCAGCACAATCATCTTTTGGGATTATTACTGTGTATTTATATGGCACCATCGTCTTCTGTAGCACTGTACAGGGTAGAATTACAGACCAGCTAAAACATACGGTACATAGACTATTACAAATGTGATGCTAAAATATTTAAAGAAAGTGCTATGAATGGATACAAAAGGATGGAGAGCCCTGTCGATACCAAAGTACAGTCTAACGCAGGGGTGCATCTAAGGTCCACATTGTCTTTATGTTTCCCTCCAAGGGGCCCCAATAAAATGTAAGCTGTTAAAACCCTGTTTACTGCAGACATGCTTTATCCTTAAAATAGGCCAAACCCACGCCAATCGGCCTGGGATTCCCAGACCGTTTGATTCCCTCCCGCAGGGCATCCAAAATTGGGAGGTGAGGTGCGGTGACCCCTGTTGGAAACCCTTAAAGTGGACCAAAACCCGCAGCAATCGGCTCGGGAGTCTTATTGATTCCCCCCCCCGGGGCATCCAAAATCAGAATGTCCCGCTTTGTGAAACCCCCCAGGTCAGCCCATTCACTTACCTTGTATCCTGGTCCAACGGTGCATGCGCAAGCCGCGGCCACATCCCGCTATCCGTCTAGCAGGGCGCGTGCCCATGCCAGGCATTTGTGAATGACGGGCGCAGGCACGCTCCCTGTTAGAGGGAAGCGGGGGATGCGGCCACCAGCGCACTCGGAGATGCTGGCCTTGGACGATGCTTAGACGAAGTGACGTCAGCGGCTCTGAGCGCACTGACCGGACGCCGTAGGACCAGGAAGAGGCGAGTTGGCATCGGCAATCTGGAGGGTTTCACATAGCGGGGCATCCCTGATCGGGGGGGGGGGGAGGACCAAAACCCAGAGTGGACCAGAATTGGATCTGACATCTATAAGACACTAGCTCCACTTTGCATTTTACCCTTGAGGTATCCCAATTTAGGATGCCCCGCAGTGTGAAACCCCACCCAGTGACCCTAATCTGCTTACCGCTCTATTGAGCCCACGGCGCATGGGTATCACTCTTTCGTTTTTGGTCTGTGCCCGGCCACGTCCACCGTAGCTGAAAGCAGAAAAAAACCCAACGTGACAAGTCCTGGGATCGTTTAGGCTGCTGCCCTCCCCTCTGGGGCATCCTAAATCGAGATGACCCCCCCGGGGCCCTCAAAACTCACCTTTTTCTGCACCTCCCTCGGCACTGTAAACAATGGGGAGTGACAGCATTCACATCCCCAGCATTGTTGGGCTTTGTGCTTGCTGCCGGGGGTGCGGTTGCTTTCACTCCCAATTGCTGTAAACGGACAATAAATATGCACCCCAAACAGCTCTGATTGGGTGAAAGTCCGCACATGCGCCATAGGCCTGGGGAAAGGTGAGTTTGTACGGGACATCTGGGGGGTTTCACACAGCAGGGCATCACAATTCAGGATGCCCCGGGGCAGAGAACAAAACCCCAGAAAGTCAAAATCCTAGGTTTTGTTCCGCTTGAATGGCTGGCATGGCCGCGCACAGGGATGCAGGGAGTGCCGCACGCGTATGTGCAGCTGCCATTCAGCTTTCTTAGCCGCACATTAATATGCGCAGCCGGAGAAGCTGATTAGAGGAGAACTGTGGCCGTGCCGTGGGCTCGTTGGGAAGGTAAGTAAAGCAGGCCACTGGCGGGGTTTCATGCAGCGGTGCGGACCAAAACCTGGCCTAGTGAAGATCCCAGGTTTTGGTCCACTTTTTAAACAGGAACAAGATATTTCCTTTCTCGGGTGTTGCTTCTCTGTAGTATCCAGATTTGGGTGGATCTGCTGTTTGTATCCCCACGGATCGCCAGAAAACTCCCCTCTTCCTGGTTGCCAAGTGGGCCACTCAGCCAATCAGCAGCATTCATTATTTTCAGATTTCCTTTGCCGCACTGATGTCAGCACCGCAAGGAAATCTGAATGAAGTGATCGCGGCTCTAGCTCCGCCCATTCCGAAAGGGCTGGTGTGAATGTGCCCACAACTAGAGGTATTACGGAAATGCAGGCGCAGAATTCCAAATTACCTCTAGCTGTGCGCACGTTCACGCCAGACTTTTCTGAATGGGCGGAGCTAGAGCAGCGATCACTTCATTCAGATTTCCTTGCTGCGTCACTGTGGCAAAGGAAATCTGAAAAGAATGAGTGCTGCTGATTGGCTGTGGCCCCCTTGGCAACCAGGAAGAGGGGAGTTTTCTGGCGATACGTGGGGATACAAACAGCAGATCCACCCAAATCTGGATACTACAGAGAAGCAACACCCAAAAATGGAAATATCTGGGGGTATTGTTCCTCTTTAAAAAGTGGACCAAAACCTGGGATTTTTACTATGCTGTGCAGGCCCGTCAAGAGGTGAGTCAAACAGGTGATCTGAGGGGGGAGGCTTCAAGGAGGAGGAGGTGAGGTGAGCAGAGGTTGGGACACGTGGGCAGTGATGATGCTTGCAGAGGTTGGTAGATGTAGGCAGAGGTGAGCCAAGGTGAGCAGAAGGAGCAGATCACCCCCCACACCCCCGCAAATCCGAAGCAAAAGGTAAAGGTTTGACTATAGAAAAGGATAAGCAACAGCGGCTTAAGCAGCAGGATGGATCTGCCGTATGGGAAGGTAAGTAAAGAATGCTTTGTTTGTACACTTGACCCTTGTACTTGATGTCCATGTCTTTTCTTCCTCTAGCCATGACCAAGAACCTTCTGTCGGACCCAGTGGAAGGGGACTCTCTGGAAAAGGATGAAATGCAGCTCCTGAATGACATCCTCAGCACAACTGCTTTAGATGCAGGAGACCTCGGCCAGGAGTGGACGGCGGTATTCGGAGAGCCGCTCTTCAACACCCAACCCTTAGCTCCTGCAACCGGAGAGCTTGAGCCTCGACCCGAACCCTCATCTGGTTTCCTCCCATCACAGCTATTGGACCAAAACTTGAACAGCCTCCAGTCTCCGTTTTATGGTTGGTGTGATATTAAAAGGGAACAGTTTGCGTCTGTGAAGGTTCTTATATATTCGGGTTATATTAATAGATCTGGTGTCCTCTTGGTGGAGCCTCTCCAGATTCTGCTGGACCAGTTATAGCTGTTAAACTGTAAATTCTTCATCAAGAAATAGGAGCCCACATGACAGGCAGGCTGATGCATTACTAGCGCCAGCTATCGGCAGATGAGCGTCTGTACAGAGGCGCTAAGAGCGACCGCTAGTAGACGTGGTGATCGCCTATCGGTTGCTATAACGGAGCGTCTCAGTCGCTATAGTAACCTGTCCGGCATTGATGAATGAGATGTATGTTGGGTGTTCTAACAGCAGTACAGCGCTGCAGGGAGCGAGAGGGAGCTCATCAGCGACTCACACCATATTCAACAAAAAAACACACACATAGTGTCGGCGCTCTGGATCAGGGCGATATAGCATAGAGTGATCACAGTCTGTTTTTGAACACATATCCACCAGTAACAAAGCAAAAACACATGAAATGACATTGTTGTAACATTATGACTAATGATTAATACTTTAATGCCAGACCTGTAATGACAATTTTGCATAAAAATATAAAAAATTATAATAATAATAATAATAAAATATAAATATTTTCAATGACACTTTCTAGGCCAGGAGAGGCCACACAATTATTTGAGAAAAAAAAATTATAAAAAAAAAAAAAATCCCTGTTTAAACAGAACAAAAGGAACGGCCATTGAAATAAATGGGAGAGCGACAGGTAACACCAGGCGCTATACGCTGAGCCGTCTGTGATGATGAATCGTACGCTACATGGCGCTGTTAGTCGCTCACCAGAATCACCTTCATCAATGTGGTATTGCGTACAGCGCCCGGCATTCACCAGACGCTGCCTGCCACTACGAGGCGCAACCTGCCGCTATCCCTTCATGAATAAACCCCTAAGTCATGCAGGCACAGCGAGTCCTGATGTTTACAGGCGTGTCTGAACGCTGGGGTCCTGCCTAGGTCGTGTTAACAGGACTTCATATAAAAACAAAACTCAAAATAAGCCGGAAAAACATAAACAATTGCAAGGTTATTATTTAAGAAGGGATAGCGGCAGGCAGAGTCTGGTGAACGCCGGGCGCTGTACGCAAAACCACATTTAAGAAAGCGAATCTGGTGAGTGTCACATGTATTACTACAGGCGGCTCAGTGTATAGCGCCGGCGCTCTATGCTACAGTGCCCAGCTTTAGAGCGCCAACGCTGTGTGTGTGTAGTGTTTTGTTAAATATGGTGTGGAGCGCCGAGTGCCGGTCGCACTGAGCTGGCGCTACCTCTTGCTCGCTGCAGCGCTGTACTGGTCTTACAGCGCCCAACACACATCACATCCATCAATACCGGCCAGGTTGCTAGAGCGACCGAGACGCTCTGTTACAGTGCCTGATACCCGCTTATAGCGTTCGCTCTAAGCGCCACTGTACAGACGCTCAATACCTGGCATTAGTAGTGAATCGGCCTCCAAGTCGTTCAAAAACAGATAATAAAGTCCATGCGCCCCTTCATCAGGGATGTGCAAACAAACAGGAAGCATACACAAGAAGAAGGGTTATATACCCTCAAAACAGTACAAAAGCCCACCTGACGTCAATAATGACATCATTGATGATGTCAGCAACATTATGATTGCAATATTACATAGTTGTATAAATAACTACACATACATCAACGGATTGCCTGGCCCAGTACAGTCATGTTGCTGCAAGGGATTGGACGAGTGACCTGTCACTCAAGC
This sequence comes from Gastrophryne carolinensis, assembly GCA_027917425.1. Taxonomy (NCBI): domain Eukaryota; kingdom Metazoa; phylum Chordata; class Amphibia; order Anura; family Microhylidae; genus Gastrophryne; species Gastrophryne carolinensis. Next base: position 15,764,264 of record CM051239.1, on the reverse strand, counting down.
TCCTAGCTTCAACCTCCATGCAGATTGCCGACCTCCGCAAGGGACAATCGTGGCCTAGAGGTAAGGAAGCGGCCTTGTGACCGCAGGGTGGCAGGTTCGATGACTGAAGTGAAGAGCAAGGCATCTAGCCCCCCCACCGTTGCTAGGGCAACCCACCGGTCTGGGCACGTGTTCACCCACTGCTTGTGTTTGTCTCACTGCATAGATGGGTTAAATGCAGGCGGAAAATTCCTTTGTGTGCCAATAATCCAATGTCCAAAAATCCAAATCCCAGTGAGCTTCCCCTTCTCGTTGTAGCAGTACTCATGGGTAAATCAGACCTTCTTTGATCTCAAGCCATCCAAGCAGTAGTTCCCCGCTTCCTTCCTTTTGGTTGCCACATAAACCGGACCCTCAGCACGATTTAATAAAAAGCCCAAACCCTTAAAAACTATTCCCCAGCATCTAAAATTAATGTATTTTAAGTTTGTAGGCATTTACTTTTTATTCTTTCCACCACTGGGCTTCAACTCTGTTCAGGACTCTAGGATACAGGCGCCACCATCTTGCCTCAGAAGCATCACATACTGAGGAGAGGAGAGGGGGGGGGCAAATGTACAGGGGGGCGGGTTATAGCCGTGCGTTGCTCAGACAGAGCAGAGCTGGGGTCAGGAAAAGGACAGCAATCCCAGAATTCAGAGCAGGCACATCCTGTTTGCAGGCAGCCTGAGACTCCATGTGCCGCCATCTTGGATGTTTAAAGGCTCAGAAAATGCAGTAGATGCAGGTAGGGTGATTGTTAATGTGAGCAATCTGTAATCTTTGACTCCACTGTATATGGAGACTGTATGGAGAGATTTAATCCTGTTTAATCATGGTCGCTTATGTATTATAGGCTGGACAACAAGTGGCATGGCCTCAACTTTACCACCACCAGCACCACAATCACCCTCCTCCTCCATGATGCCCTCCTCAACCACAAACCTCCATGAAAATATTAACAAGACCCCAGAAAAAGGTGAGGGCAAAAAAGAAAGAAAAAAAAATATATATATGTATATTATTTTTCCATTACAAGGCAGCCTCCCCAGGGTAAATCACATGGACCAGACGGGTGTCAATGACACTGGAACCCCGATTGGTCCTTATAGCGCCCCAGAATGTTTCAAATCTTCTGGTCAGTGGTGACAAACAAATCAGTATTTGGTTCTGAAACCCTTCTCACTGACCCTTTATTACAAAAATAAGAGATCCGATATGTGAGAGGCGCGAGCCTGCAAGTTCCTGGTTCTTCCCGCACAAAATTCCATTGTATCCTCCCTCAGACAGTTAGTGTTCCAACACTGGGCTTATGCAGGTCCCAGGGCCCCTGCACCTCGGGAGGGCCCACCTCACTCCGTCTACCCTGGGCAGCCAGTAACCAGGACTAAGGGTCAGATTGGCCATTGGGAGCCTTTCTTTCTGTCAGTCCTTCGATTCTTTGTTTCTTTCCTTTTTTGTCTTTTCATCTATTCTCCGTTTCTCTATTTAAAGTGGACCAAAACCTAGGATTTTGACTATCCTGGGTTTTGGTCCCTTCTCTGGGGGGCACCCCGACCCCCTCTAACAGGGAGCTAGCCCGAACCGGTCATTCACAAATGCCTGGCGTGGGCACGCCCATTGCTAGAGCCGCTGTTCTTAGACGCGCCGTGGGACTGGGATAAGGTGAGTTGCTGCGGCGATCTGGGTGGTTTCACACAGAGCGGCACCCCCGATCGGGGTGCCCCCGGGGAAAGGACCAAAACCCAGGATAGTCGAAAGGCTTTTGGTCTACTTTAATCTGTTCTTTCTGCCGTTCCTTTTCTTTCTTTCTTTCTATTACCGTATTTATTTCAGTCCTTCGATGCTTTTATTTTTTCTTTCATTCCAGTCTCTTTCTTTTCATCTATTCTTTGTTTCTTTCTTTTCTGTCATTCTTTCTTTTTTTTCTGTCAGTCCTTCTTTTCGTACTTTCCTTCCTTACATCTCTTCTTTTTTGTCTCCCATTACCTTCTGTCTCTTTTCTGCTTTCTTTTTTTTTGTCATTCCTTTTATTCTTTCTCTGTTTCTGTCATTCATTCTATGCTTTTGTTCTTTGTTTATTTCCTTTTCTTTTTCAGAATTATTTCTTTCCATATATTTTCTTTTTTGTCATTTATTCTTTCTTTTTTTGTTTTTACTTCCATTTTTTTTTCTTTATTTCTCCTTATGTCATTCCTTCTCTTATTTTTTTTTTCTTTCCGTTCTTTTGTAGTATTCACCATACATGCACCTTTATCACTATGTATGGAGTGTCATACCACACCGCAAGGAGCCCACTGAGGGCCCCGCATTAACCTGGAGCCGGCCCTGGCTTCACCATATAAATATAATAACATTTGTATTTATCCCATAGACCCCTCCAAGAGCACAAAGGACCTGTCCGCCTGGTACAACCTATTTGCCGACCTCGATCCTCTCTCCAATCCTGACGCTGTGGGGAAAACGGACAAGGAACATGAACTGATGAATGCGTAACCGCACCCACCTGTCACCACCCCGGACCCCATGACCACTCACCATCACCCCCCGGGGGACCCAACACTCGTGCCATTCATCTTTTTCTCTTTCCTTCAAATTTAAAAAAAAAAAAAGAAAACGGGGCTGTTACCGGGGAGACTCGGCTCTGAGGACTTTCCGCTAAGATCTCCCCTGGACCCGCCCCCGGACACTTTTATGGGAGGGGCCAGGGAACCTATTTTTATATCAGCCGAGCTCACTGGATGCCAAATCCTTTTTTTTTTTTTTTTTTATTGTTTTTGAAATTTTTCTTTGTTCGTTCTTTTATTTTCGTTGGTCTTTTCCTTTCAGGAATAATTTATTTGGATGGGAGCGAAAATTTCTTTATCCTTGCTCAGATACCCAGCATGCACTTGGCTAAGCCACACCTCTTTATGTCACAGATGAGCAGGAAGCGAGGAGCGCGAGGGCAAAGTGCTTCCCGAATGTTACACTGTGCCTCAAAAAAAGATGCGCTGAGATACGGCGGCGCTTCTGACGCTGAGCATGTCTGCACTGTCTATAAGGCGAATCGGTTAATAAAATACTTTAACTCGTGCAGGCCCGGCTCCAGGTTTATGTGGGCCCTTGGGCGGCGTGGTCTCAGGGGGCTCCTTTGTGGAGAAGAGTCGCGTCGCATCACCGAGGGACGTCCCAAATCTGGATGCCCCCTAAGGATCAGGCTATTTGGACCAAAACTCTAGTTTTGGTCTACTTTGAAGCGCACCAGACCCCTTTAAACCTGACCTCGGAGTCTAAATGAATCTAGATCCTCCTGATTTTGGATGCCCCTGTGTGTGACCCTCCTCCCCCCCCCTTTGTTCGATACTTTCCTGGAACTGGTGAATACACTGTGGGGTCGCCAGTTTGAGTTAAAGGCAAAACCAGGGGGGTTCTTTCACAAACAGGGGCATCCCTAATTGAGATGTCCTGTAAAGCGGACCAAAACCCAGAGGTGGAAGTGCCTGCATAGTGGGTATGCCAGCGATCCCAGGGGGTGTCACACAGTAGGGTATCACAGATTGGGATGCTCCAGGGATAGGAAATCAGCTGGGACGGGCAACTTAAAAGCAGAACAAAACCCAGCGCTTTCTCCCCTGGAATCTAAATCGAGATGCCCCATTGTGTGGAACCCGAGGAGATGTGGGCACCAGCTGTGGCAGCGACCTCCCGGTTTGCCGCCGGTCAAGCGCCATTGCACACCCCAAAGACCAGCCCTGTCAGAGGGCCCCCCGGAGGGTGGGGGTCCCCGGCAGCTGCCCCACCTTGCCGGGTGCTGACGCCGGCCCTGAACTCATGATGTGCTGATCATTTATTAGACGGATGACGGCAGAAGGAGAGCACATGCTCCATCCAGTTTGCCCTTATGGGGGTGTGTTCTCTCTATCTCAGTGTAGATGGAGGCTTATCCCATCACACCCACTTACTACCACTACTCCCTCTGTTTTCTAATGTTCCTCCTGAACTTCCCTCCGATTAGCTTCAGATTGTCACCCCTTATTTCTTCCTAAAAACACCCCCCCCCCACCCCCGAACCTTACACAATCCTGACATGCGTTTAACCCTTTAAATGCCAGCCACTTGGAATCTGCTGCGTTGCTTCTTCGATCGTTAAAGCGGAACAAACCCGGGAATTTGACTTTCCCAGGTTTCGTTCCATTCCCCGCTGTGTCAAACGCCCCAGAACCACTCACCTCTTTCTCATTCCTACGGCGCATGTGCAGTTGCGCAGCCAATCCTTGACATGATGACATCCCCGGAAGTGTGCGTGCTCCCTGCCTAGTCTATCTGAATGGCTGGGGCGCGAGAGCGCGCACGCCTCCGGAGATGCCGCTGCATGCTCTCCCCATTGAAAACAATAAGAGCCATTTGCCAAATTACACAGTCATGGCACCCGGCTCTAATTGGACGGAGATGGGCGCCATTGGCCTGGGAATGGTAAGCCCTGAATGGTTTCACACAGAGGGGCATCCCAATTCATGATGCCTCGGGGGGGAAAGTCAGCTGCCTTTTAGATTGCAGGACGGTCACGGGTAGGTTTTGTTCCACTATAAAGTGTACCAAAAGCAGTCCTGGAGTCAATAAGTCTCCAGGGCCGCCTGGTTCCCTCACCCCGGGGCTTTCAGATTCTGGATAAAAGCCCCAGGTCGCCCAGTCAACTCCCCTCAATGCCTGAGCAGCGGCCGCCAACAGGGGCACACTCCCTTTTAGATGGTAGCGGGGATGCGGCCGTGGGCTGCACTCAAGTCTTAGACGATTTGGAACGATCGGAGTTGAGCGCGTTGATTGGACGAGAGGCCGCACGTGCGCTATAGGACCGGGAAAGGATGAGTTTTATTGGGCGACCTGGGGGGCTTCACACAGTGGGGCCCTGGGAGGCAAGGACCAAAACCCGGAATATTCAAAATCACAGGTTTTGGTCAACCTTAATTGGCAGCTCCATAAATTCTACGTGCCTGGCATCTTCTTCCCACTAGATAGAAAAAAAAACGTTCACCTATGTCTGGGATGCAGCTCCCGGGGTTTCCTGGGGTCTTTAGCAGGGCAGAGATCACCTGCTCCGCGTCCCACGCGGTGGCTTCTGACAGCTCACTCCCGCCGCAGGGAGGGGCCTTTTTATATTGGGGAATGAGATGACTCCTACATCGGATGCCCCACTGTGTGAGACCCCCAGGGCGCTGGTAAAATTACCATCTTCTGCATCGCGATGTTTCCTGGCGGCTGCATCCCTGGATTCCCTATAGCTGTGCGCACCCAACCAGTGAGCTGGGGATGCGCACATCAAGAGGCACCATTGCTCTCAGCCAATTGGCGATCTCAATGGTGCCGGGGGCGTGGCTTCGACTGTGGAAAAACATGGTTTTCTTTGAAAACTGTGCCACCACCAGCTGCTCGGGGAGGGATCAACGGAGGACCCGGAAATGGGTTTCAATCCGCTTTAATGTCCTGTGGGGTTTACCCGCGCAATTGCTGCCCAAGCCCCCAAAAACTCTCTAAAAATTATTGATAGAGTAATTACCCCCCCCCCCCCCATCCCATGCTAGTTCCTCTTTAGAGCAAGTTTAGCTAAACAGTAACTAGCACTTTCTTAAAGAAAAGTATTTACAAGGCACATACAAGAATATGAGGATTTACCCATGATTCTTAGCAGCAGGCAGGGCCATGCAAATAATCTCTTGTGTGTATATCTTCTGTACAAATGTTCAAGCACCGCTGTATGTTAAATTATACCATTCCTTAAAGGGACATTCCAGGCAAAGTGTTAAAGCGGAACAAAACCCACCTGCAGCAGCCCTGGACTCTAAAGGGTTCTAGGGCCAGGTCGCCCGGGGCATCCCAAATCAGGATGCCCAGCTGTGTGGAACACCCCAGGGGGCGTTAATCTTTAACAAGAACCGCTGTAAGTTAAAATATACCATTTCTTAAAGTGGACCAACACCCAGGATTTTGACTATCCTGGGTTTTGGTCCACTTCAGGGGGGCCCCCCGATTAGGGGTGCCCCGCTGTGTAAAACCCTCCAGAAACACCCCAATACTCACCTCACAACGCTCCCACGTGGCCGGGTGACAGCGACGGACAAGCGCTGACAGCGACGGACAAGCCAGCGCGTCCGCCGCCGCCTCCCGCACGTCCCTCTCACAGCGCGCGCGCCCGCGCCTGCCATTCACAAACGGCCGGCGCGGGCGCGCGCACGACTAGAGGGGCGCGCGGGAGGCGGTGAGTTTTTGGGGGGTTTTCGGGGGGGTCCCTCACCGCGGGACATCCCGATCTCGGATGTCCCGCGGTGAGGGAGGTGATCGGTCCGGGAATCTTATAGATTCCCGGGCCGATCACCCCAGGGTGACGGTCCACTTTAAAAGGGACATTCCAGGCAAAGGGTTAAAGGGGAACAAAAGGGGAACACCTGCAGAAGCCCTGGAATCTAGGGCCAACCACTGGCTTTTGCCCAGGGCATCCCAAATCAGGATGCCAAGCTGTGTGGAACCCCCCAGGTGCCGCAAATGCAGGCTCTCATCCAATGATGTCATTTGCCAAACGGCTCATCCCCGCCATCATGGGGTTGTGCATGCGCTGCCCCCCCCCCCAGCCATTCAGATATGCTGGGACAGGAACGCGCCGCAGGGGGGTGCGACCGCTTGTCCCCCCATTGAAGGTCAATGAAAGCCATTTTCCGAATTAAATATACACATTAAATGCCTCTGATTGGCTGCACGCCCACACATGCTCTGTAGGAACGAGGAAGAGGTGAGTTGTTCTGGCGCTTCACACAGGAACGGGACTAAACTTGAGAAATTCAAAAACTCGGGATAGTCAAACTCCTAGGTTTTATTCCGCTTTAAATGTGCTGCTTTCTGCTTTGCCCCATGCTGGCTGTCAGGGGGCGGCATCTTTTATTCACCAGCACTTTGCTTTTCCTGATAAACCCTATAGAAGCTGTTTCCTTCTGCCGACTCATTTTTTTCAGGGTCCCTGAGAGGAACTGATATCTGAAGGGACCTTCACAATGAAACAGGCATGTATGAGTCATCTGCTGCGGAGGGGATAGAGTTCACTAGGCTTTATTGAGTAATAAAAGGTAGGCTGGATAATAGATGCCACCCCTGACAGCCAGCATGGGGGGAGGAAAGCAGGATCACTTAACCCTTTGCTTGGAACGCTCCTTTTAAACTAAAGGGAAAAAATCTTTCTGCGATGGAAACAAAGAGGGGACAAGGTCTCTTTAAACGGCTAAATATGGAATGCTGGGAACATTTTCCATCACGGTGCCAGTGGGCAGATAAGCGGCGTCACGTGGGCGCGGATCAGCAGAACATTAAATATTTAACCTGCGCTCATTAACCAGAGAGGGATTATTTATTGGGTGCGAATAAACTGTTGCAGATCATTTTCGGGCCCCATACAGCAGCAATGTCTGGGCCCCCTTATCACCAATGTGTGATGACTTGGCCCCTAGTTCCAACTGAGCCTTTGGCCTCAAGGAAACCAGGCTCACCTCAAAATCCAGACCCTTTATGGAACTTGAAAGCCCTAGGGGCCCCGCCATCACATTATATATTATTGGGGGGCCCTGGACACAATATAGGCTGAATAGAGACCGGGCTCCTCTATAACATATATGTGGTGGTTGGGGCCTTAGTTTGGACCTCTGTCCCAAAAGCAGCCAAGGCTTACCTTATTATTCAGGCCATAAAGGAAGCTGAAAATCAGACTAGGGGCCAAACCATCACATAAAGGTTATTAGGGGCCCATCCATCACATAAAGGTTATTAGGGGCCAAACCATCACATCAAAGGTTATGAGGGGCCCAGCCATTACATTAAAGTGGACCAACACCCAGGATTTTGACTATCCTGGGTTTTGGTCAACTTCGATGGGGCACCCCGATCGGGGGTGCCCCGCTGTGTAAAACCCCCCAGAACGCCCGTAGACACTCACCTCCCCACACTCCTACGCGAGCGCTCGTCCAATCAGAGAGCTCAGAGCCGCTGTGGTATGCACGTACAAGCGGCGTCCAACCACAGCAGCTCTGAGCGCTGGAGGCCGCATCTCGCGCTTCCTTCTAACGGAGCGCGCCCGCGCCGGCCATTCACAAGCGGCCGGCGTGGGTGCGCACCCTGCTAGAGGGAAGCGCGAGACGCGGCCCGCGCATGCGCCGTTGGAGTGGGGTTAAGGTAAGCTTTTGGGTGTCCTGGGGGGTTTCACCCCGCGGGACATCCCAATTTTGGATGCCCCGCAGGGAGGGATCTGATCGCCCCGGGAATCTTATAGATTCCCGGGCCGATCCCCCCTGGGTGTTGGTCCACTTTAAAGGTTATGAGGGGCCCAGCCATCACATTTAAAGCTATGAGGGACCCAGCCATCACATTAAAGGTTATTAGGGGCGCGGCCATCACATTAAAGGTTATTAGGGGCCCGGCCATCGCATTAAAGGTTATTAGGGGCTGGCCATCACATTAAAGGTTATTAGGGGCCCGGCCATCGCATTAAAGGTTATTAGGGGCTGGCCATCAAACAAACCATCGCACCCCTCAGAATATACAAAAAAAATGTACAAGTTATGGCGGAGCATTTTCATTCATTTCCGGTTCAAGTGGACCGCTCCCACCTCCTGGTGCTTGACTCTCAGCCCACCAACCCACTTCTTCCCAGTCCATGGGAACAGGAGAAGTTCCCAGAAGGCCCAGCAGGAGGTCTGGAAAGGTCACCTTAGCAGGCCCAGATCACGGTACTACTGCCTTACTGGAGCGTCAGTAAATGGGCCCGGCGAGAATGGAGGGGTGGGCCACTTTCCTTCTACCAGGGGGAGCTTTCCAGGAACAGGCCGGATATCTGGGTTGGCGGGGGTCCTAGGAGACCCGAGAGTCTGGAGCCCCTGCAGGGGAGTCTTTGACCAGGGTGAGGCCATTCAGCAGTCAGGAGTGGGCTCCGTCCCTTTCCAGTGCGGATCTCCCAAGTGGGGTCTGGATGTCCAAAGGCACGGCCAGTCCTTTTTTGCTCCCTCTACGTGTCAGACCGGAGCTAGCTCGTCAATGACCCTCCTCTTTCCTTCCCCTGCTCCCTTCCCTAGGGCAGACAGAGAGCTGCCCCCCCCCCCCCCCCCAGCGATCCCTGCTACGGGGAGCTGCCAGTGTCTGCCCGCAGATCGACACCAAGGGGTCCATGCTCATTAATTACAACTTTTCAGAGGGACAATTTTTAAATTAAGCCCCACCCCCTCATTGAGGCATAGATTGGTTATTTCTATATTGTAAGAAACTATCTCCTAAGAAAAAAACGCACTCTGGTCCCAAAGGGTGCACGATCCAGGGCCGTCCCAAGCCCCACAAACAGCAATAGAACAAATGGATGGTAGATCCGCAATCTTTATTGCGTAAGGATTAAAATCATCATCATCTCCAAAGCTATGCAATTGATAGCAGCAGCAGCATTAAAATCCAATATAGACTCGGGCGCAAAAGGTGTGTGGTCCTCTGACGCGTTTCGGGTCTTTAGAGGCCCTTAGTCATAGATAAAGAACCACTACACAACATACATGTTATATACACACGCAAATGAGAGGAAACCTACCTCAGGTGACGGCACAGCTCGCAGCAGCGGGAAGCCCCGGGCAACAATACTATAAATATAGTTTATCTATTGGTGATTAATGAAACGTCCCACCTATGATTCATTCCCTGTGGAAACCTGGTAGCCAGAGTGAAAATCCAATAAGCCTCTCTGGCCAAGAGTTTTCTATGTATGTCACCCCCTCTTTTTTTTCCCCCCCGGGAGCCTGACAGCAGCTCCTGTGACCCAGTCTCTCCCTGCTTGAACATCACTCAGCCGAGATTGTACACCGATGTCCAGGCTGCTTTGATTCCTGACGTCGCAGCGAGGGGAGTAATGCGCCCCCCCATTGGCTGACCCTGCGGTGTCAGGTGGGGTTTCTCCCCTCTGATTGGTCCGCGGGTGCCGCCTGTGATTGGTGGGCGCGTTTTCCCCTGCCGCGGACATCATGGACTCCGGACGCCCGGGGCTTCCCGCTGCTGCGAGCTGCGCCGTCACCTGAGGTAAGTTTCCTCTCATTTGCGTGTGTATATAACATGTATGTTGTGTAGTGGTTCTTTATCTATGACTAAGGGCCTCTAAAGACCCGAAACGCGTCAGAGGACCACACACCTTTTGCGCCCGAGTCTATATTGGATTTTAATGCTGCTGCTGCTGCTATCAATTGCATAGATTTGGAGATGATGATGATTTTAATCCTTACGCAATAAAGATACGTTTTTAAGGAAGTGCGGATCCACCATCCATTTGTTCTATTGTTGTTACAATATACACTTACAATACAAATAAATAATTTATTGATGCATACCATTCAACTTTTCAGGGTAGGAAAAAGGGATATTTGTTAAATTAAGCCACGCCCCCTCATTGATTGATGGATAGGAGATAGGGTGTAACAGTTACAACAATAGAAACACTTTGAATAGGCAAATGAATCATTTATTGCTGCAGATCTGCATGTTACACCTCAAAGAGGGACAAATGAGAACAACGAGGGACAGGGGGACATGGACTCAAAAGAGAGAAAGTCCCTCCAAATCAGGGATACTTGGGAGGTATGCATGCTAAAGAGGGCTTTCTCCCCTCCCTTCCATTCCCCTGCAAGCCACCCTGCTCCTCCCATGGGCCCTCTCTGGCCATTTGTTCCTTTTTCTTGGGCCAGCCCAGCATGCTGCATATTATGTTCGGGCATCTTGTTGCTCGCTGCATTTACATGATTTGGGATCTGGAGGGAGCTGCAGGTCCTCAACGCAGATGAAATCAATGCTAGCATGAGGTTTCTCACAAATGTCGTTACTACCTCAGTTTCTGGAGATGGCCAAGGAGATCAGATGAGGACAGAAGTGAAAAATCAGCCTGGACCCCAGCCCCTGCGCTGCTGAGCCCCGCCCCCAAGGTGCTTCAAAACTGGTCAATAAGTGTGTTCCTCAGCGTAGACTATAACAATACAAGGGGGAGATAATGGACAGAGGTGGAAATGGTAACTCTAGAATAGATGGCACTGAAGCTTTAGCATTGTAGAGGAAGATACTGCGGGTATTGCCCCCACAGCCATGACACTGGGGCCCATCACCCTTGCAGATGCAAGACAGGCTGGGGTGTTATTGCTAGAGAGAGAACAAAGGGTTTAGGTATATGGGGAAACTTGAGTTGCAGGTCAGCCCACCAGGAATACTCCCTATGCTCTCTATGGCCAGGCCACCCCTGAAGAACCTGGTTTGAGTATTCGGTCAACATGGTTGTTCTGATTTTCAAGCACGAGGGCCAATTTGGAATCACAATTGACTGTTTGTTCCTGGTGCACTATTCACCATCTGGTTGATCAGATCTGTGATGCGCCCACCTGGTCATCAGGATGGATGTTAGGGCATCAGCCAATGACGACGAGAGTTACAACCCCCACAATAAAGACGATGCTGTATGTGTATCTTTGGGCTGTTCAGTGTTTAACATAGTATGTGCGGCTGAATAGAGACTTTAGTCCATCCAGTTTAGCTTGTTTATCTCCTTCCAGTGGTCTAGTAGCCATAGCTGGTAATGTTATTACATGCCAGGAGGGCATCCCGGCCACTATAGATCTCCTTCCAGTGGTCTAGTAGCCATAGCTGGAAATGTTATTACATGTAAGGAGGGCATCCCGACCACTATAGATCTCCTTCCAGTGGTCTAGTAGCCATAGCTGGTAATGTTATTACATGCAAGGAGGGCATCCCGGCCACTATAGATCTTCCAGTGGTCTAGTAGCCATAGCTGGTAATGTTATTACATGCAAGGAGGGCATCCCGGCCACTATAGATCTCCTTCCAGTGGTCTAGTAGCCATAGCTGGTAATGTTATTACATGCAAGGAGGGCATCCTGGCCACTATAGATCTCCTTCCAGTGGTCCAGTAGCCATAGCTGGTAATGTTATTACATGTAAGGAGGACATCCTGGCCACTATAGATCTCCTTCCAGTGGTCTAGTAGCCATAGCTGGTAATGTTATTACATGTAAGGAGGACATCCTGGCCACTATAGGTCTCCTTCCAGTGGTCTAGTAGCCATAGCTGGTAATGTTATTACATGCCAGGAAGGCATCCCGGCCACTATAGATCTCCTTCCAGTGGTCTAGTAGCCATAGCTGGTAATGTTATTACATGCCATGAAGGCATCCCAGCCACTATAGATCCACCACAGATTCTCAATTGGGTTCCTGTCTTAGGAGGTCATGGTGGTACTTGGAAGTCTCATTTATGCTCTTCCAACCAAAGACATTTCTAGCCATGTGACACATCTTTCTGGAAGATCCCTCCCACCACAGGGAAGACAATCAGCATGTATAGGTGCACGTAATCTGCAAGGATGAATTCCATCCTATTGGGAAAGAGCAGTTTCCACATGGGAAAGCCATGAAAACAGTCCCCAGACCATTACCCTGCTACCACCAGCTTGTGTTCTTCCAGCAATGGTTGCAGGGTGTCTGTTCTCTGATGTTTCTCTGCAGCATGTTGGCCCACCGCCCACGAGCACCTTCATATCTGACGTTCACATCCCCCACCTTGAAGGCACGTCACTTTTTTGCAATGGTGCCATATGTCCGCTTTCCATACACTTTCACCACAGCAGACCCCAAACAGTTAACAAACTGCACAGTTTTAGAAATAACTGCCACCAATGGCCTGAAAGCCAATAATCGTCCCTTTGTGCATCTCTGATAATTCCCCCCTTTACCCGTAACAGCAATGAGGGATATGTGTGCAGACACCACACCCCTATATACCTACTAAGCCGGCTCCTCACACGCCAGTTCCTCATAATAATATGACTGCGCTGTGTGTGTTAGATGATGCAAAACTTTCTCATTTCGTTGACAATATGACCTTGATTCAATAAGAATAGAAAAAAATTCTCATGGTTGTAAAAATGTCACTTCATGAGAAAAAAGCCTGAGAATGTCACTGTTACTGAATCACCAGATAAAAATACAATGAAAGTCAATGGCAGCTTTTACTACAGTGTAGAAAGGAGGAAACAGTTCTCTACTTTTCTTAGGAGTAAAAAAGTGCCATTGACTTTCATTGTTTTCCTATCTGGTTATTCAGCAACAGTGAAATTATCATGTTTTTTCTCATAAAGTGATTTTTTTACTACCATGAGAATTATTTTCAACTCTTATTGAATCGAGGCCCATGTTTGTGGAGTCTGACCACTAGAGGGCGTTATAAACACGGAAGAGGCTAACAGACTTGAGCCTGCCAACTTTAAAGTGGACCAAAACCCACGCCCTGACGGCATTGGAATCTGTAAGATTCCAGGGCCACTTGGGCCCCCCCCCCACACACCCCACGCTGTGTGAAACCCCCCAGGTCGCCCGGTAATGCACCTTCTGCCCCGGTCCAACGGCGCATGTGTGAGCAGTGGGCACTTCCCCACTATCCCTTTAGCAGGGCGCGTGCCCGTGCCAGGAATTTGTGAATGGCCGGCACAGGCACGCTCCCTGTTAGAGGGTAGCGGGAGATACGGCCGCCAGTGCCCTCGGATCCGAGCGCACTGATTGGACAAGAGGCCCCGCATGCGCCGTAGGACCTGGGAAAGGTTAGTTAGTTCGGGCGACCCGGGGGAATTCACACAGCAGGGCATCCCCGATCGGGGTTTCCCAGGAGCAAGAACCAAAACCCAGGATAGTCAAAATCCTGGGTTTTGGTCCAACCCAGTTGGTTGCCTTTGTCCTAATATAAAGATCAAAAGAAACAGATTTTATTGGGGGAACAACTAAAATCCACTCTTTGGGATCTGAGGGGCCACTCGCCCTCTGCGTATACAAATGTTCACACCCTGCAAAAGTCAGTCATTTGACCACCCAATTAAAAAAAATAAAAGGGTAATCACCTTTTGAATGCAAGGCCCGAACAGAAATCAGCGGTGCTTCCAGGTCCGGATCATGCCCCCCCGACATAAGTCACAGGAGCGCTCTCTCCATTCACTGCAATGGATGGGGCATGTAAGGCCTCAGCACACACAACAGATGAGTTGCTGACCGCTCTGACTGCTGTATGGGCCCAGGATGCTATCCAGATATCAGCGTTAGACCGATCAGCTGCAGTGAACAAAAGGTGAGTACCCTTTTGTTATTTTACATGGGTAGTCAATCTCTTTATGACGCTTACCTCTTGTCTCCTCCCTCTGGTCACCTCTTCTCTCCACCCACTAGTCATCTCTTCTCTGCTCACCCCTTCTCTCCTCCCTCTGGTGACCCCTTCTCTCCACCCACTAGTCATCTCTTCTCTGCTCAACCCTGCTCCCTCTGCTCACCCTCTCTCCTCCCTCTGCTCACGCTTCTTGCCTCCCTCTTCTCTGTTCACCCCTCTCTTCTCCCTCTGGTCACCTCTTCCCTGCTCACCCCTCTCTTCTCCCTGTGCTCACCCTTCTCACCTCCCTCTGCTCACCCTTCTCACCTCCCTCTGCTCACCCTTCTCACCTCCCTCTGCTCACCTCTTCTCTGCTCACCCTTCTCACCTCCCTCTGGTCACCTCTTCTCTGCTCACCCCCCTCTGGTCACCTCTTCTCTGCTCACCCTTCTCACCTCCCTCTGGTCACTTCTCTGCTCACCCTTCTCACCTCCCTCTGGTCACCTCTTCTCTGCCCACATCTTCTCCCCTCCTTCTGCTCACCCTTCTCACCTCCCTCTGGTCACCTCTTCTCTGCTCACCCTTCTCTCATCCCTCTGCTCACCCCTTCTTTCCTCCCACTGGTCATCTCTTCTCTGCTTACCCCTTCTCTCCTCCCACTGGTCATCTCTTCTCTGCTCACCCCCTTCTCTCCTCCCTCTGGTCATCTCTTTTCTGCTCAACCCTCCTCCCTCTGGTCACCTCTTCTCTGTTCACCCCTCTCTTCTCCCTCTGGTCACCTCTTCTCTGCTCCCTCTGGTCACCTCTTCTCTGCTCACCCTTTCTCTCCTCCCTCTGGTCACCTCTTCTCTGCTCCCTCTGGTCACCTCTTCTCTGCTCACCCTTCTCAGCTCCCTCTGGTCACCTCTTCTCACCTCCCTCTGGTCACCTCTTCTCACCTCCCTCTGGTCACCTCTTCTCACCTCCCTCTGGTCACCTCTTCTCACCTCCCTCTGGTCACCTCTTCTCACCTCCCTCTGGTCACCTCTTCTCTCCTCCCTCTGGTCACCTCTTCTCTGCTCACCCTTCTCTCATCCCTCTACTCACCCCCTTCTCTCCTCCCTCTGGTCATCTCTTTTCTGCTCAACCCTCCTCCCTCTGTTCACCCCTCTCTTCTCCCTCTGGTCACCTCTTCTCTGCTCACCCTTCTCAGCTCCCTCTGGTCACCTCTTCTCTGCTCCCTCTGGTCACCTCTTCTCTGCCCACATCTTCTCCCCTCCTTCTGCGCCTACATTTTCTCTTCGCCCTCTGGTTTTTCTTCGCTGCTCACCCTTCTCTCCTCCCTCTGGTCACCTCTTCTCTGCTCACCCGGGTCACCTCTTCATTGCTCACCTCTTCTCTGCCTACATTTTCTCTCCTCCCTCTGGTCACCTCTTCTCTGCCCACCTTTTCTCTGCTCACAATTCTCTCCTCCCTCTGGTCACCACTTCTCTGCTCAACCTTCTCTTTTAGAGATGCCGCTTGACCAGCCTCACACCTCACCCCAGCGCTGCACGTCTCTCTCTCTCGCTCTCTCTATCCCAGACGCTGCCTCGCTCCCCAGCCCAATGAGCAAATCCTGTGTGCCACCGACGCCCTCACACCCCCCTGCCGTGTACCACATCACAGGGGCCCATCTCCAGCTCCGCCGACTACACCTGCTCTGGCGCTGCCCCTCCAACTTCTGTCCAGCTGCTCCGGGGACTCCTTAAAATGGCGCCACCTACCTTGGAGCGTCCCAGGACCCGACACAGCAGCGCGGGACAATGTAACAATGATCCTAAAGCTGGATTTCCCATGATAATCGGGACACTTGGGGGGTATGTGTGCATGCACCGTCAGAATGAGGAAAAGGTGAGCTTACAGGCGATCCTGGGGATACACACAGATTGGAACCCCGAATCAGGATGCCCGGCCCGAGAGGAACAAAACCTAAGAAAGTCACCTTGGTTGTTGTATTTCTTTAAAGGGACAATCAAAGAAATGGCAATATGGCAATAATAGGACAGCAAGGAGCTCACCTGATGCCTGTCTCATGTGCTTCTCCTCCATTTCTATTCTATTCCTCCAAATGTGGTTGCGCAGTTGCCCCTGTCCCTCAACTCTCCCAGCATGAGTGATCCGGCAGGCCACAGCGGTTGCACCTGATGGGCTCACTCCCCCTGGAAGTGCTAAGGGACTGGAGTGATTATGCGACCACATTTGGAGGGTGGTCATGGAGAAATGGAAACAACAGGCTCCAGCATCTTCAGCACACAGCAGGACATGGGGCAGGCTTTAGGCGAGCTTCTTGTTGTTTCTTTGTTGACATTGTCTTGACTGTCCCTTTAAAATAAATCAGTTTGTTATTTCATTGGGATCATTTTTTTTGTTCCTAGGACTTTTCTTATCCTATGATCAGAGTGCCTCTTTATACTGGAGAAGTATTTATATTTAATACAGAAATAATCAGCCTTCCATCTGCTTTCCCAAGATGATGGCTGGAGCTCCCGGTTTGTTTTTATTGCAACCAACTGTACTGTGCGCGGGAGAGGGGGGTTGGGAAACCTCTGCACATATCCCTGGCCCAGCCGCATCTGTTGTTGACTCGAACTGAATGAGTAATAAATAACATATTAACCACTAAAAAATACCCCTGCCTATAATAAAAAGACATAAGCCAGGCCCGAAGCAGGGGAGACCACAGGTGGAAGCTGTCACTGCAATGTGCACAAAGCTCATCTGTATTGTCATGCACCAGCATAGCTGCAAAGAGGTCTCTAGTAGCAGGGGTGTAGCTAGGGGGGGCAGGGGGTGCATGTGCCCTTGGTGCAGCAGGTCAGGGGGGCACCAAAGGGGATCTTATCACAGGTGAGGGGTGCCAAAAAAACCTAACTACGCCTCTGTCTAGTAGTGATGGGCTTCGAATCCGGGTCAACACTCGATTCAACCCGGATCTTGTCGATTTGCCCCATCCTGGATACTGTCAAATTATCCAACATGCCAACCCTCGATGCTGGCAGGTAGCATGTCGGCCATCACCACCCTGTGAATTGGTATAGGGGGACCCTTACTAGTTCACAGTTAAAGAAAAAAAGGGTGATAAAATAAAAAAAAAACTCTGCAGCTTCTTTCTCTGTCCCCTGCCGGGCAGCGTCCTTTCTGCAGGCGCAGATATGCTGCGTGATTGCAGTCTTTCCGACACAGGCCCCCCGCCACCTCCTTCCTTGGAGGCGGCTCCTCTGTGGTATAAAAGCCATTCTGCCCCGTCAGCCCGGCATTAGCTTAGCGGGACATCAAGGAAAGAGGACCTGTGTCCACCCTCTGTACAAATGCCGGCAACTGGCAGAGAACAACTATTGCAGCCACCCACCAGTGCCCACCGGACCAGTAGGGGGCCCTGACCCTGCAGACCTGCAGAGAGGATTCTGCCTGGTTGGGGGACAAGTGAAGGAAGACGCTGTGAGTTTTTTCCTTTTTTTTTTTTTTTTTTTTTACTATAAATCGATACATTTTCCTCCCCCTTAAATAGGATACAGATATATAGCAGTGATCATCTCCTTCCTCCATCAGCTCCCTTTTCCTTTCCATCTTCCCTTATTCTTTCTTATAGTTTTTCACTCTGTCCAAGGGGAATCAGGTCGGGGTCTGGACAGGAAATATCCGTTAAAGCAGTACAAAACCCAGTGTGGCCGGCCCTGGATTCTAAAAGACTCCAGGGGTGGCTGCTGGCCTTCCCATGGGGCATCCCAGACGGAATGCGCTGTTGGGTGGAAACCCCCACCCGGGTCACCTCAAAATTCACCTTTGCCCTGGCTCCCACAGCAATGTAAACAACTCGATTCCCCAGCATCTCTGGGCTGAGACTCGTTCCCGCTCTTTAATGCTGTATGCTGATCATTAATATGCGGGGAAAGCTGTGGGGAGAGCATTTATTAAAGTGGAACAAAACAGCCCGACCTCCCCCCCCCCCTTCCAGGGCATCCACATTTGTGATGACATCCCCCCCCCCCCCCCCATTCAGGCGGGCGCTTGACTGCAAGATCAAAAGCTGTTGCTCCTCCCGCCCCCTTATAAAAGCAGGTGTCTCACTATGATTTCCCAGTGGTTAAAAAGCAGTAAGAAAAAGACAGCCCGGGAGGCCAAGAAACCATGTTTCTTCACATAGCTTCAGCATGTAATCTCTCTAACAAAAACCTTAAGGACAACAGTCCAAGATAAAAATGGATAATGAAAACAAGAGAATAAAAACAAGGGCAGGGTGAGACGACCTGGACTGGATTTACTCAAAAACAATTCTGCAGGTGAGTTTAACAGAATTGTATTTTTCCCTATATCCAGTCCAGGTCGTCCCAAAGTTATGACATGTGGGACATCCAAAAGCAGTGTCGATTAGGGCCGGATCCCCAGTGTGGAACAGCATGTAGTTCATTTCACTACCACCTGAAGCACCTTTCGGCAAAAGACAGCATCAGCTGAGGCCCTAACATCAACCCTGTAAAACTTTGTAAAGGTATGAACAGAAGACCAAATGGCGGCCTTACAAACTTGTTCAACGGATGCCTGGTGCTGAAAAGCCCAGGAAGCACCAATAGCTCTAGTAGATTGAGCTGTAATACGAAAAGGGGATTCCTTCAGAATATGCTTGCACCACCGCCTGTCTGATGGTGGAACCTAGGGTCAAATAGTCCACCAGGGACCACAAAAAATGGAGCACAGTTAATAAACAATCTATGGAAATTTATTAAAGACATCAAAAACAAACATTTAAAATCAACAAGGAAGACATCTTAAAACACCACCCCTCTAATAGTCCTGTATTGTTGAATAGAATATATATATACAAAAATTAATATCCATCCTCAACAGTCGCAACCAGGTAATACTTAATGGCTCTGACCACATCCAAGGCATGGAGGGTCCTTTCCTTAGAATTAGTCAGTGCTGGACACAAAGAAGGCAAGACAACTTCCTCATTACGGTGAAAGGGAGAAACTACCTTAGGCAAAAATACAATTCTGTGAATACTCACCTTGTAGAATTGTTATTATAAGTATGCAGCACGCCCTGCTCCAGTAATGATTCATTACGTCTGGGATATAGTCCACAAGAGAGCGCTTTACTGCAGAGATGGCAAAAAAGAGGCCCCTCCCGGTCCTTATATACCTGGGATCTCCCAATTCCCCAGTATAAAAAAGCAGTAAAGGAACCAGGAGAAGTCAATAACAAGATTAACAACAATAACCAGGAAACAGTCAACATATAGGAGGATCCAAGAATAAGTACTCAGGGTGGGATGGAGCAGGTCATGCTGCACTCTTATAATACCAATTCTACAAGGTGAGTATTCACAGAATTGTATTATTCCAAGTATGCAGCACGCCCTGCTCCAGTAATAATTCATTACGTCTGGGACATCCAATAGCAGTGTCCAACAAACGGGTGGGGATCCCAAAAGGCAACAATGCGCAGTTCAAACCACTGCCGCCTGCAGAACCTTGCGGCCAAAAACAGCATCCGCTGAGGCCCGCACATCAACCTTGTAAAACTTGTTCAACAGAAGCCTGGTGCTGAAAGGCCCAGGAAGCCCCAACAGCACGGGTAGAATTAGCAGTAACACAGAAAGGAAGATCTTTTCCCTTAGCAGAATAGGCCCGAACAATGGCCTGACAAATCCATTTACTAATAGTAGACTTAACAGGAGCCAAACCCTTCTTGGGACCCGAGGGTACCACAAACAAAGCGTCCGTCCTTCTGAAAGGCGCTGTAGCCACCAGGTAGTATTTCAAATTCCTGACCACGTCCAGAGAATGCAGGGCCCTCTCCTTGTCATTACCAGGATTAGGGCACAAGGAAGGAAGCACAATGTCCTGATTGAGGTGGAAGGCAGAGACAACCTAAGGCAAGAAGTCTGGTTTAAAGCGGAAAACCACCTTGTCCTTGTGTCTCTCAAAGTAGGGGGCCTGAATAGACAGAACCGCCAACTCAGAAACACGCCGGACAGAAGTGATAGCCACCAAGAAGGCAACCTTCAAAGTGAGAATAGACAGTGCAGCCTCATGTACAGGCTCAAAAGGAGGACCCTGAAGGGCCGGCAATTCAAATCCCAGACAGGTACCATGGGTTTGCGGGGAGGGCGCACATGAGTGACCCCCTGGAAGAAAGTCTTGACCAGAAGATGAAGAGCGAAGGACCTCTGGAAGAAAACAGCCAAGGCGGAGACGTGCCCCTTCAGAGTGCTGAGCTGAAAACCCAAATCCAAACCATGTTGAAGGAACTCCAGGATCCGAGGAATGGAGAACACCCGACAGGGAAAGACCCTAGCCTCATACCAGTCAATGTAGGTCCGCCAGGTCCTATAGTAGATGGTAGAAGAGGATTTCTTTCTAGCAGTGACCAGAGTCTGAACAACCGAAACAGACAGACCTTTCTCCCTTAGGATGGAGGTTTCAGCAGCCAGGCCGTCAAAGCCAGTGTTTGTAAATTGGGGTAACAGAGCCGTCCTTGAGTGAGAAGATCCGGAACCAGGGGCAGAGGGTACTGATCCACCACCAGCTGCACGACGTCTCGGCCACCTGGGGGCCACCAGAACAGCTGGCACTCTTTCCTGAAGCAGCTTGTGCAGAACCTTGCCCAGAAGGGGAAACGGAGGGAAGAGGTACAGGAGACCGAACCCCTGCCAGGACAGAGACATGGCTTCCCCCGCCAGAGGATCCTGGGACAGTGAGACAAATGTTGTCCGCTTGTGATTGTGGCGAGAAGCAAACAGATCCACGTCCGGCATCCCCCACCTGTGACAAAGGGATAGGAAGACATCGCCGTTGAGGGACCATTCTCCCTGGCAAGAGGCCCCCCTGCTCAGGGAATCCGCTTTCAGATTCTCCACTCCCGGAATGTAAACCGCAGAGATGCAGGGGAACAACGACACTTCCCGGAGGGCACTCTTGCTCCGAGTCCCTCCCTGATGATTGATGTAGGCGACCGCAGTCCGGTTGTCGGAGCGAACCTGAACCGGCAGGCCCTCGAGGAGAGGCGTCAGCACTAACCGAACCGCCCTCAGTTCCAGAACATTGATGGGGGCATGGGCCTCCTGAGGGCCCCACAGCCCCTGGAATCGGAGGGCCAACCTGACAGACTGGCATCCGTAGTGACCGTCTCCCAACATGGTGTCAGAAATGATCTGAAGGTAAGCATCCTTGATGTCTATTGAAGTCATAAAGTCCCCCGGGCGCAGGGAGCTGATAGCGGAGCGCAGAGTTTCCATGTGAAAACGTCTGGTCCTGATGAACTTGTTGAGAAGCTTTAGGTCCAGAATGGGTCTTATGGAACCATCCTTTTTGGGCACTGTAAAGAGATTGGAATAGTAGCACTGACCTCTCTCTCCCGGAGGGACCTGACAAATGACTCCCATGGCCAGAAGGTTTTGTACCGCCAGAAACAGACCCAGAGATGCCCTGAGGAATCTGGGAGGAGGCCAGTCCGTGAACTCCAGCTTGTATCCGGAGGAGACAACCTCCAGAATCCAACTGTCTGAGACTTGTTGAGCCCAGACCTGAGCGAAGAGCCGCAGCCGTCCCCCCACCCGCAAGGGTGAGGGCACCCCCTCATTGATGAGCGGGCTTGGCAGTAGATTTGGGTTTGGCATCCCAGGAGGATCCGGGCCGGGCATGGCCTCTGCCCTTGCCCCAGAAATCTCCCCTGTGCCCCGCGAAGAATACCCCCCTGCCTGACCTAGGCCCACGAAAGGAGGGAGTGAAGGACCCAGAGCCCCGAAAGGGTCGCAGCTGCCTTTTGCGTTGGGGCAACTTACCTCCCTTAGCAAAAAGGTCCAAACGATCACCAAACAGGCGCAGCCCCTTAAAGGGGAGCCCCGTGAGCGCCTTCTTAACAGCATTGTCAGCTGCCCACTGGCGCAACCAGACCGAGCGGCAGATAGAGACAACCAAGGCAGAGGTCCTGCTACACATCCGAATGGTGTCATCTTAGGCAGAGAGAACATAGGTGATGAACATCTCACAATGTGACAAGGCTCTAAATTCAGCACTAGAAGGATCCTCATGGGAGCCGTCCAGAAGGTCCTAATCAAGGCCATAATAGCGGACGCACAAACCGGGCACAAGGCCAAACCCACACAGGCAAAGGTGTGGGAAGCCAGCTGGTCAATACGCCGGTCCTCACCATCCTTCAAGGTAGTGGAATCAGGGGAATGCACCACAGAAGTGTTAGACAACCCCAACACAGGGGCATCCACTTCTGGGGGAGTTGACCAACATTTGACCACATCCGAGGGGAAAGGATACCTCCTATCCCACCCTCTTAGGGATACCGGGAAGCCGGCTAGGCCACTCCCATTCCTTGAGAACCAGATTAAAATGCGTCTGTTCTGGAAATTCCAAACGTGGTTTTGCAGTACCAAACAATTCCCCCTGCTGCTTAGGAGCCGCTGCAGGGGGGGGGGGGGGAATGGGAAGTACTTCAAAAACTTGAGTCAAAAGTCTGTGGGTGTCATCAGCATCCCAATGCTCTGAGCAGGCATCAGCGCCAAGGCAATGCTGATCATCAGAAAAATCAGAATCTGAGAATAATTCCCCTTCCTCGTGAGGGGTATAGTCTGACAAATCAAGGAAATCATCTTGTTCCATAGTAAAGGCCGGCGCGGCAGGCGCCACATGCCGTCGTTTAGCTGGAGCCTTACGGGCTGCAGAGCTAGCAATCAGTCTCTCAATGTTGGCCAGTCTGTCGGAAACATCAGACTGAGACTCCCCGCTAGTGTTGATCTCACGGGGGGTCATAATCAAGCAAGGGGGACGATCCAGTAGGTGCCGACCCAGATACATGTAGCTCAGATTGCCGCATAAGCGCCTGCTGGGTGCAGGGTACACAGACCCGTACATCATCGCCCACATGGGATGCCCCGCACACCACACACTTGCCCCGATGGGACCCCGAGCACAACATCCTGAGAAGCCTCCATATGGTGATTTTAATGTCACTATGACCAATGGGAATTACACTGTGCAGCTACCCGGGACGCCCCTTAAATGTCCGCTAGTGGGAGAATTTAATAATTAAGCCCCTAATTTCAATATGGTTAATATAGGGCACAGGACCGGGAGAAACCTCTAAGTAGGTTGTCCCGCCTGAAAGACACAATATAAAACACTCAGTCAGCATGGTATCTACAACAAACATAAGCAAATCAATATACAAGCCCACTGAGGGCACTCACGGACGTCGCAGAGCTTGCACTCCACCCCAATGCCAGGGTAAGATGGCGCCGAGCAGCTCAGGAGGGGCGGGCCGCCTGCGGAACGCAGCCGTACAGTGTCACAAAGACAAAAGAGCTTTACAGTTGCAATCACTCACACACATACAAACACGGACACCCCCCCCCCCCCCCCGACTAACCTGGCAAACGGGAGAAGGAAGAATATAAGCCCATAGTTACATTTGGGGCATGTAAGGAGGGCTAAAGCGTACAGGGCATCCCATATACAGGCTAACCAAACCTGCGCCGCCTACCCTTTGGTGGGGGATTTGCAGTGCAGCAATACTCCATTAAAAACACCTCTAATAGGTGCTGCCTACCGTCACCCGACCACGCAGCCAAGGCTGGAAGGCAAGTAAAGAGTGGAACGGGTGGGAATAGAACACAGGGCCAGGGGCTGTGCAGCCCAGCTCACCTGCGAGGAGAGAAGCCATCATCTTGACCTTCGCAGCCCACTGCAGAGAAGGAACTGGGGAATTTAGTGGGAGTTCCCGGGTATATAAAGACCGGGAGGGGCCTCTTTTTTGCCATCTCTGCAGTAAAGCGCCCTCTTGTGGACTAAATCCCAGATGTAATGAATCATTACTGGAGCAGGGCGTGCTGCATACTTTGAATAAAATCAGGTTTAAAGCGAAAAACCACCTTATCCTTATGGTGCTCAAAGTAGGGAGGCTTCATACAAAGCACGGCCAGCTCTGACACGCGACGCACCAAGGTGATCGCTACCAAAAAGCCCACCTTGAGAGTCAAAATAGACAATGCAGCATCGCACAATGGCTCGAAGGGAGGACCCTGAAGAGCAGAAAGTACCAAATTCAAGTCCCACACCGGTATTACTGACTTACACGGTGGACGACCATGGGTGACTCCCTGGAAAAAAAAAGTCTTGATCAACCTATGATTGCCGATGGATCTCTGGAAGAAGATAGTGAAGGCCAAGACCTGGCCCTTGAGGGTGCTCAGCTGGAGACCCAATTCTAAGCCGTGTTGTAAAAACTTCAGGATCCTAGAAATAGAGAATGTGCGACAAGGGAGACTCTTGGATTCACACCAAGCAATGTAGGCATGCCAAACTCTGTAGTATATCATGGAAGAAGACTTCTTCCGTGCCTGAATCATGGTATGAACAACCGTGGCCGATAGCCCCTTCTCCGTCAGGATTGAGGTTTCAATAGCCAGGCCATCAAAGCCAGTGTCTGTAAATTGGGGTGCCGCAGCGACCCCTGAGTGAGAAGCCCTGGGTCGTCGGGCATGATGTAGCGATCCACTGGCATCTGAACTATGTCCGCAAACCAACTCCTTCTCGGTCAGCGAGGAGCCACCAGGATAGTTGGTAACCCCTCCTGGGCTATCTTGCGCGGTACTCGGCCCAGGAGTGGAAACGGAGGGGATGCATAAAGGATCCTGAACTCCGTCCAAGGAATTGCCAGAGCGTCTGTGGCAAAGGCCAGAGGATCTCTTGACAGGGAAACGAACCTTGGGAGCTTGTGATTGTGTCTGGACGCAAACAGGTCCACGTACGGCCGACCTCAGCGGAGACACAGAGCGTGAAAGGTCATGTTGCTGAGAGACCATTCCCCCAGGCGTGAGGCACTCCTGCTCAGGGAGTCTGCCTCCTGGTTTTCTACCCCGGGGATGTACACCGCCGAGATGCAGGGAACATTCTCCTATACCCAAGTCAGAATCTGAGTCACCTCCTTGAGGGCTCGCTTGCTCCCGCCCTGGTGATTGATGTAGGCGACGGCCTCCCCTTAAATGGGGAGTCAAACAAAGAAGCACCAACCGGATCGCTCTCAGCTCCAGGAGATTTATGGGTAAGCGGTTCTCCTGCGGACCCCATTGACCCTGGATCTTCTGCGTCTGCCAAACGCCTCCCCAGCCAGTCAGACTGGCATCCATGGTAACTATCTCCCACCGGGGAGTCAGAAAGGACTTGCCCACCAATAGATTTCTGGAGTCCAGCCACCACAAGAGGGACTGTCTGGCCAGGGGGGACAGTGAAAATTCCTTTTCCAGCGACTCCTGCATCCGGGCCCAGCCGGTCAACAGGTTCAACTGAAGAGGTCTCATGTGAAATTGGGCGAAGGGTACTGCCTCGAAGCACGACACCATTAGGCCCACCAGTCTCATCCCCAGACGGATCGAAGGCCGCTGACAAGACAGCAAGGCCTGCACCTGCGTCTGGAGGCCCAACACCACCTGCTGTGGCAGGAATACCTTGACCTGAGAGGTGTCTAACGAAATGCCCAGGAAGGACCTCACCGTTGAGGGAGTGATAGAAGATTTTGGGTAACTGACTACCCAGTCGAAATCTTCGAGAGTGGATAACACCGTCCGGGTGTCGCTCTCGGTCTGCTTAAGGGACTGAGCCGCAATCAGTAAATCATCCAAATAGGGCAACACACGAATGCCCCGATTCCTCAGTATAGCCATGATGCCCGCCAGCACCTTGGTGAAGACACGGGGGGCTGAGGATATCCCGAATGGCAGTGCCACAAACTGGTAATGCAGATCCTCCAGAGCAAGCCTCAGGAACCTCTGATGCCCCTGGAATATCAGGATGTGCAGATAAGCATCCCTGATGTCCACCGTGGTCATGAGGTCGCCTGGCCGAGCTCATCGCGGACCGTAAGATTTCCATGCGGAAATGTCCGATTTTGACAAACCTGTTGAGACCCTTCAGGTCCAGGATAGGTCTTAATGTTCCTTCCTTCTTGGGAACCGTGAACAGATTGGAGTAGAAGCCTTGACCCTGCTCCTGACGAGGTACAGGACAAAATCACACCTAACCGCAGTAGGTGTTGGACGGCCATTCTCAGGCCCTGTGCCTTCAATGGGTTCTGGGATATCCGAGACTGAAGAAATCTTGAGGGCGGCTTGACTGCCAGCTCTATTTTGTAACCAGAGGACACCACCTCCTGAATCCACCGATCCAAGATGCGCTGTCTCCAGATATGAGCAAATAGCAGAAGCCACCCCCCACCTGGATGGGTGAGGGCGCCTCCTCATGCCTGAGGGGCCTTGGCAGGGGTGTGGACTTGGATTCCCAAGCGGGATTGGGTCGACCGAGGGACCTACCTCTTTCCAAGGTATCTCTGCGGCCACCTGAAAATGAAGAGCCTCTTCCTCCTCGAAAGGAGCGATAGACAGATGAGCTGGGCTGCGCAGGCTTCTGTCGCTGAGGGAGTCTACAATCCTTGACCAGGAGGTCCAGACGTTCCCCGAACAACCTGTGTCCCACGAAGGGGATACTAGTGAGCGACTTTTTGGCCGTGGCACCAGCCGACCATTGCCGCAACCAGAGTGAGCGGCTAAGCACAACAAGCAGGGCCGTAATCCTGGCACCGAGCCGGACACCATCGTCCATGGCAGAAACAACGAAGGCAATGAAATCCACGCAAGCCTTGAGGCCTTTATACTCCTCCGCCCGCTTGCGAGACTTAGCGTTATCCACAAGATGTCTCACCTTCTTTCTGATGGCTAGGGAGACAATAGCCGCGGCACACACAGGGCGAAACAAAGCACGACAGACCGGCTGATCCATGCGCTTGTCAGCCGGATCACGTAAGGAAGCTGTATCAGGTGAATGCATAACAGTAGTGTTGGACAATCCCGACACAGGGGAATCCACCTCGGGAGGACGAGACCATAGATGGACCAGCTCCTCAGGGAAGGGATACCGCCTATCCAGGCCCTTAAGCACCGACGGTAGCTTGTTAGGCCTTTCCCATTCCTTGAAAATCATATTCGAAAAATGGGCTTGCTCTGGAAAGACTCGCCTCTGTCTTTCAGGCCGAAACAAATCACCCTGCTTCCGCTTAGCCGCTCTAGGAGGGACAATCTGTAACGTCTCAAAAACCGAAGCAAGCAATTTCTCCATATCAGGGAGCCATGCATCCTCATCCGAACCAGACACACCGCCATCGCCAGCAGAATAATCTACAGTGGAACGGGAATCATCTGGCAACTCACCTTCCTCCACAGAGCACAGACCTTTAAAAAGATCATCCGAGTAAACGGGCTCGATGTGCCATCTCTTACTCGAGGCCTTCTTAGGCGCTGTTCGCGAGATCTGTCTCTTGAGACTGGCCACCCGGTATGCCAAATCAACATGGGACCCCCTCACTGGGGGCTGAGTGCAGCAGCGGGGGTTCTGGAGAGGCCGCAGGCAATGAAGGGCTAGGGGCAGGTATGCCCGCCCGATCATGGTCCAAAATGACGCTCCTGGCGCAAGTGGTACAAACAGTGCTGAATCTACCTAGAGGGCTTGCACTGCACAAGGGGCAGAGCTTCACCCACCCAGATGGGGCCCCGTAGCTCACTATCCCCAGATGCCTTCATTACGGTGATTAGAAAAAATACAATTCTGTGAAATGCTCACCTGTAGAATTGGTATTATAAGTATACAGTACGTCCTGCTCCAGATATAATACTTAGACTTGGGTTATCCTCCGCCAGATGGCGCTGTACTACAGAAGCATGCAAAAACAGGCTCCTGACGGCCCTTCATATACCCAGGGACCTCCCACAAATCCCCAGCATTGAAAAGCAGTGAACAAGAAGCCGGGAGAATTAAAAACCACCCAGAACAACTGGTAACGATAAAAAGATAACAATCACCATACAGGGGATCCAGAACAATGCAACAACAGGGTGGGGTGGAGCAGGACATACTGTATACTTATAATACCAATTCTACAGGTGAGTATTTCACAGAATTGTATTATTCTTAGTATACAGTACGTCCTGCTCCAGATATAATACTTACACTTGGGACATCCAATAGCAGTGTCCAAAAAGTAGGGTGGGATCCCCCAACAAAAAATTACAACAGCAGACAGTTTAGAACCACTGTCACCTGCATAACCATACGGCCAAGACAGCATGAGCTGAAGGCCCTAACATCAACCTTGTAAAACTAGCAAAAAGGTATGAGCAGAAGGCCAAGGTAGTGGCCTAGCCAACCAGATCAACAGAAGCCCTGTGCTGAAGACCAAGGGGGCAACCAGCACGAGAAGAAGGAACCGAGATGACAAGGAAGATACATCCCTTTGCCGGAATAGGCCTGAGCAACAGCCTAACAATCCAATAGCTAAAGTAGACTTGGCAGAAGCCCGAAAGACCTAACCAAGGACCAAAGGGGAGCATCCAGTAAGGTAGTAACCAGGACCAACTGCCCAACATCCAAGAACGGAAGGAACCAAACACCTTAGGATGTAATGACCGCATGCCCCAAGGAACATCTGTTCCCCTAAGGACAGAAACTACCAAGGAAGGCTTCCAACACCGGAATAAGGAAGGCAGAGCCCTTTCCTCAGCATTGCTAGGAAAAAAGGGCACGGCAGGAGTAGCGATACAACGAATCAATGAACAAGAGCCACTTCCAGATGCAGCTAGTCCCAGCATCAGACGGAACTCAACCTATCCTAGTGTATCGCAAGGAAGGGGGCTAGGTTAACAGAGCCGCCCCCTAACACCCGCCTGACCACGGTAATAGTCACCAGAAGGACAACCTTGACAGCATCCTGAGTAGGACCAAGGAACACAACCCTGCAATCAGACAGAAGGAATCAATTCCAATCCCAGCGGGGACCATAAGATTACATGGGGGACCCGATGAGTACCCCCTGCAGGAAGTCTGACCAGGAAGGACTGAACCAAACCACTAAGGCAAGGTGGGCAGGGCAGAACCTGACCCATCAGAGTACTGAGTTGGCTAAGCAACTCCAATCAAGCTGCAACAACACTAGCACCCTGGGAACCGAGAACGCCCAACAGGGAAGAGACTAAAACTTGCCACCAATCAATATGGGTATGCCATACCCTACAACAGATGGAAGAGGAAGAACTTGCTCATATCCTTCCCAGAGTCTCCAACATCGAGACAGATAGGCCTATCTCCATCAAGATAGTTGTTTCAGCAGTCAGGCCAACTAGGCCAAAACCGTAATGGACCGACCTAAAAGGAGCCCTGAGTGAGTCGAGCTAGCACTCCTGGCAACAGAGTCCAGAACAACCATCCTTGGTACCATAACCACCCTCTACAAGGGCACCTGGGGCCACCAGAACACTGTTCCCTTACCAGCGCAGTCATGCGCATAGCCCTGCCTAGCAGGGGGGATGGAAAAGGACATACAGAACCGAAAATGTCCAGTCAGGACAGTACTAAGTCATCCGGACCACTGCCAGAGGATCCTGGGACGAGGAAACAAAGGCCAAGAGCCTGTGATAGTGATGGAACACAACAGATCCAAGCTGACCGGACCCCCTAATGACACAAGGATGAGAACATCCTGTCGCAGAGGGGCAGCACCGGGGCGAATATAATGACCTGCAGAGAACATTATCTCCGCCCAGATTAGAAACCCCCAGAATCGCAAGGAGTTACAGAGGAAACCTCCCCCTTCAGCCTGATAGTTAGGCATACATGGAGACCGTCTCCAGGAATGGGCACGAAGGAACTGCCCCATACAGGTTTCCTGAGATCATTTAAACCAAGAGAAAAACATCACCAGGTGGGAAGGCCCACATACCCCACTCCAGGGATGCCGGATCCCTATCCTGTATTGACAATAGATGTCACAGAAGGGCCCAGGGGGAACTGAACATAAGGGACCTCTTCCGAGCAAGACACCGAACGGCCCCACCAGCTGCATCTCTGCCTGGTGAAGGGACCGGGACAGCAAGAGGGACTGCGCCCATGCGACCAGATTGTCTGCCACATTGCGGAGAAGGGAAGATTCAATTAGAACCTGATCCAGATTCAGTCCTGGTAATGGGATTACCACAGAAGGGAACAATGAGGACTAGGGGTGAACAGGGTCCCCCATCCAATGACTCCCAATGGACGCCATCAGTCGGTTAACCATCCCAACGCAGCCTGGGAAGTGGGAAAAAAGGAGAGTCCAGGTAGCCACCACGCAAGCGCCCCTTGGTCTCATCTGAGACCTCACCAACGTCCACACCTGAGAGATCACTCTGGGAGATGAAGAGAAGCCAGGTAACAAGGTCACAATTAGCCGTGTTGGGCACGAACATGAACCTGACGAGCCTCGGGGATCTGAAGTCACAGGGATGTAACATTAAACATTTTTTTTTTTTTTTTTTTTAGGGTTCCCCAGACGGCAAGAAGCCTGCTGGGCGCAAGGTGCTGATATGGACCAACCCAGTGTTTCCGCAGAAAAACTGCCTGTAATAAGAGAGTAGCCGCGAATCCAAATGGGCCCAACCTATCTCTCATAGGGAACTGTGAAGGGTTGGTATAGCAGCCCCTTTTGCCTGCTACGGCAATCTGCAAGAGACCCTCAGGCCTCGTAGGCCTAGCATAGCCTGTGTCAGTAACTGAAGAGCGGCAGGGTCCAGGAGTACCTGGAACCCGATAAAAACTGGAGGACACAACCTCCTGAATCCACCAGAATGAGGCGAGACGCCTCCCAATAATAACAGGGTGCTGCTGTCATCCCCTCATCCAGAAGGGCGAGGGCGCCCAATCATGCTTGAGGGGGTTTGGTGGAAGATTTGGGCTTAGCCCCGCCGGAGGGGCCAGGGCATTGTCTGCTGCTCGTGGGACAGGAGTCCGCACGAAAGGCGCGGAAGGACACCCCTGGTTCCTGCTCAACACTCAGGTAGGGGGGAGGAGGGGTGCCTCTACCCCTAGGGGGCCTAGACGGCCGTCTGCGTAAGGGTGATCTGCCCTTTTTGCCGAACAGGTCCAGACGGGCCCCAAATAGGTGTCGCCCTTTAAAGGGGAGCCCAGTAAGAGTCTTTTTTGTAGCATCGTAACACCCCCCCCCCCCGTCACAGCCAGACCAAGCGACGTATGGCTACCGCAAGTGCAGAAGTTCTTGCACACATTGTGATATCGTCTTCCAGCGCTAATAGAATACATTTTACGAATACATCACAATTGGAGAGTGCATTAAACACCTCCCAGTGGAGGTTCTCAGGGTGATGGTCAAGTAACTTCCTAATGAGTGCTTTAGTGGCCACTGTAGTAATAGCCGTGGCACATACCGGGCGCAGCGCCGTCCCTGCACAAGTAAAGGCATGGGAGGCCAATAGCTCAATGCGCCGGTCATCCGCATCCCGAAGGGAAGGGTACTATAAGCAGGGGTTGTAATAAAGGAGGGATTCGGGACCCCTATGATCGGTGCATCCACCACAGGGGGTGATGACCAGCAATTAACCATCTCAGGGGGAAAAGGATATTTCCTATCCCAGTCCCTTGGAACCCCTGTAAGTTTACTGGGACATTCCCATGTATGGAAACGCTCCCCTCTAGGTTTGGGGACCTGACCGGGGAGGGAGATAGACAGTGCCTTAAAGACCTTAAGCAATAAGTCAGTATCACGCTGGCCCCAGTATTCAGGGCCTGAATCGTCATGACTCCTCGGGCTCCCATCAGATGAGCTTGAGTCAGAGAACAACTCCCCTTCATCAGAAAGGGTATAGTCACCCGGAGTAGTAAATCCCACGGTTCTCATAGAAGATATCGAAGCATGAGGCGACAGGTGCCGCCTCTTACCAGGGCCCATTCGCTTTGAAAACCTAGCAATAATCTGTTCAGCCGTAGGCAGTCTGGAAGGCCTAGCAGGCTGCACTACCCCACTTGTAGGTTGCACTACCCCCACTTGTCAGCAGGAGAGAGATTTAAGCCTGGGAAGATAGGTGAATTGGAGCTAGGTGTAGCCACTGGCCGACCTGCTTGCAGGGTCAGTGCTTGCTCGGCACAGGGTACACAGACCCGTGCCCTGCCAGCATCAGTATGGGGTTGTCCACACGCTATACACAGCCGGTCTTGTCCCGGAGGGACCCCGGTCACATTACTCTGAGATGCCTCCATATGGTGATTAATCAAGACACAATATGCCAGTAGGGATTTACACAATAAGTAACCCTGGATGCCCCAAAGACCCGCTAGGGAAGTGGGAGAATATTGCAAGACCCGCTATAAATTTACACCGGGCCGGGAGAAGCCAATGGTGTTCACCAGTCTGAAAGACATAATGGGAATAAAGGGTGTCAGAACCATGCGCAGTAATCAAGGACAATGAAAATCGCCTGCGAGGGCACTTACAGACCAAGAGAGGAGGCGGACCGCAACCACGCATGCG
The DNA here is from genome assembly GCA_027917425.1 of Gastrophryne carolinensis. NCBI lineage: Eukaryota > Metazoa > Chordata > Amphibia > Anura > Microhylidae > Gastrophryne > Gastrophryne carolinensis. Next base: position 15,731,696 of record CM051239.1, on the reverse strand, counting down.
TGCGACCAGTATCAAAATGGAGCCAAGAACCTCGGCGGGCCAAGCGGCTGTGACGCAAAGCACGCCAACCCAGGTCCCCGCCCCCCCCCCCGAAGAGCGCGAAGCTCTGAGACAGTTTCAATTGTCATGAATGGCGAATTGTATGGCACACTTAGAATATGAATTGCCAATGAAGACGCCGCAGCGTCTGAGTGACGCCGCCGCTTTGCGCAGCACATCCCGTAAGGGAAAAAAGGTGCTGCCTACCTTCACCCGACCGACGCAGCCCGAGCTGGGAGGCACATCACAGGGAGGACGGGTGGGAATAGTCCAACAGGGCCGCAGGCTTCGATAGCCCCGCTCACCTCCGAGAGAGTGATACTTTATGTCTTCACAGTCAGCACTGCAGAGAAATCTGGGTATTTGTGGGAGGTCCCTGGGTATATGAAGGGCCGGGAGGAGCCTGTTTTTGCATGCTTCTGCAGTACAGCGCCATCTGGCGGAGGATAACCCAAGTGTAAGTATTATATCTGGAGCAGGACGTACTGTATACTAAGAATATATTTTTATGCAGGTTACAAGGCACTGACGGCCCAAACCTAATTAACCCACTTATATAGTCCCTCTTATGTGATCCCTCTTAATAAAAGGGAGAGGGGGCGGGGGGACCGGGAAGAACCACAACCCTCAATGGGCCCCCCTAAAAGACACAAGCAAAAGTGGCCATCAGTATCCCACAGCACATGCGCATACTTAAAAAAAAATGATATTAGCAAGAGGGACTCAACGACACTGACAGCCAGCAACAAACCGGAGGGGTCCCAGGCAGGGGGGCAGGAGAGGCAGCAGGCAAGATGGCTCAGAACCAGCAGCTTGGTGGGTTCCTGGAGGGGCGGGCCACACGGCAGTGACGCGAAAAGCGTCATCGCACGGCACCGCAAAAACGAGCGTCCGCCTCAGACAGAGAAGGCCTGCCCCATTATGTAGGACAATCCACAATGCCACAGGGCGGCCCACAGCGGGGGGCCCCGTACAAAGACCGTGCGGCGTGCGCATGCACCTCCGCCGCCTGTCAGCAGAAGCGGCGGCTCTACAACCACTGGGCGGCATCCCGTCCCCACCCTCACAGCGTATCAGCCCAAGATGGAGGGGAGCAGGAGTCATACTCAAGGGAACGAGGGAGGTAAGTATAACAGTGCGCAGAGTAAAAGAAAACTATTCTGTGAGTACTCACCTGCAGAATTGATTTTGTAGTATACAGCACTTCCCGTTTCAATGAATTCTTTACACTTGGGATATCCCGCCACAAGGTGGCGCAGTGGACTGCAGAAAAGACTTGTGGCATCTCCCGGCCCTATAAAAGGAGAGGAACCTCCCACAAATTCCCACTGTTACAAAGCAGTTAGAAAAGAAGCCGGGAGAACAAAAATGAAGGAACCCCAACCAAAAATTTGAACAAATCGCCATACAGAGGTGACCAAGAAAATGATAACAAGGGAGGGGTGAAACAGGACGTGCTGTATACTACAAAATCAATTCTACAGATGAGTACTCACAGAATTGTATTTTTCCAAGTATACAGCTCGTCCTGTTTCACTGAATTCTTTACACTTGGGACATCCAAAAGCAGTGTCCGTAAAGTAGGGTGGGATCCCCAAGAACAACAGCGGGCAGTTTAAACTGCCGCCTGAAGAACTTTGCGGCCAAAAGCAGCATCAGCTGAGGCCCTAACATCAACCTTGTAAAACTTGGGAAAAGTATGAACAGAAGACCAAGTAGCGGCCTTACAAACTTGTTCAACAGAAGCCTGGTGCTGAAAAGCCCAAGAGGCACCAATAGAATGAGTGGAATGAGCAGTAAGGCCGAAGGGAGGTTCCTTCCCCTTAGCAGAATAAACTTGAATCACAGCCTGACGGATCCACTTGCTGATAGTGGATTTAGCCGGAGGCAAACCCTTCCTAGTCCCAGAAGTGAGAACAAACAGAGCATCAGACTTCCTAAAAGTCTCCGTAGCAACCAAAGAGAACTTCAGACCCCTGACCACATCCGGAGAATACAGAGTCCGCTCCTTGAAATTAGCAGGATTAGGACACAATGAAGGCAAGACAATGTCCTGATTGAGATGAAAGGTAGACACAACCTTAGGCAAGAAATCAACCAGGCAATGTAAGCATGCCAGACCCTGTAATAGATAAAGGACGAGGACGTCTTCCTAGCCCGAATCATGGTATCAACAACAGAAGCAAGTAACCTCTTTTCCATCAAGATGGAGGTTTCAGCAGCCAAGCCCTTAAAGCTAGCGTTTGTAAATTGGGGTAGCGTAGCTGCCCCTGAGTGAGGAGATCTGGATTCTTGGGCAAGACGTACCGGTCTACTGCCAACTGCACGACGTCTGCGAACCAAACCCTTCTTGGCCAAGAAGGGGCCACCAGGATGGCAGGTACCTGCTCCTGGACTATCTTGCGCATGACCCTGCCCAGGAGAGGAAACAGAGGGAACAAATAGAGAAGCCGAAACTTCTTCCAAGGAATAACTAATGCATCCGTCGCCAGAGGAACCTGAGACAGAGACAAATCTGGGAAGTTTGGGATGTTTGTGTGACGAAACGCAAACAGGTCCACGTCCGGCTGCCCCAGCGATGAGTCTTGTTGACTGAGCGGATCTGAACAGGCCGACCCCGAAGGCGAGTGGTCAGGCGAGAAAGAACCAATCTGATCGCCCTCAGTTCCAGGACTTTGATGGAAGCATGGGCCTCTTGTGGGCTCTACCGACCCTGGAACCTCGGGGACTTCCAGAAGCCTCCCCAACCGGTCAGACCGGCATCTGTGGTGACCTTCTCCCAGCACGGGGGCAGGAAGGTCCTGCCCACTAGAAGGTTCCTTGAGTCCAGCCACGACGAGAGGGACCGTCTGACCAGAGGGGACAGAGCAAACTCTTGATCCAAGGACACAGGGTCCCGATCCCAAACTGACAAGAGGTGTAACTAAAGATGTCTCATGTGAAACTGAACAAAAGGGGACTGCCTCGAGGCAGGGCACCATCAGGCCCACCAACTGCATCCCCTGACAGAAGGAGGGATGAGGACATGACAGCAGAGCCCGAGCCTGCATCTGAAGATCCTCCACCTTCTGCTGAGGAAGGAACACCCCGACCTGAGAGGTATCCAGAGTCATGCCCAGAAAGGACCTCACCAAGGACGGGGACAGAGAAGACTTGGGAAAGTTGAACACCCAGCCAAAGGAGTGGAGGTCACCATCTGAGTGTCCTGCTCGGCCCGAGGAAAGGACTGGGCCACAATCAGGATGTCGTCCAGGTAAGAAATGATGTGGATGCCCTGGATCAGTAGCAGAGCCATCACTCCCGAACACCCGAGGTGCCGAGGTGATACCGAAGGGCAGAGCCGCAGACTGGTAATGATGATCCTCCAGCGCGAACCTTAGAAATCTCTGATGACCTGGAAAGATAGGCACATGAAGATAAGCATCCTTGATGTCCACAGTGGACATGAAGTGGCCAGGATGAAGGGTACTGACAGCAGAGCGTAGCGTCTCCATACGAAAATGCTTGTATCTGACAATTTGTTAAGTTCCTTCAGATCTTGTAACCGGAGGACAATACCTCCTGAGACGAGAAGCCTCCAGACGTGAGCAAAGAGTCGAAACGGCCCCCCCCCCCCCAGGTTGCCCCTTCATGCCTGAGGGGGCTTGTGAGAGAGTTTGGGCTTGGTATCCAGGAGAGACCAGGACGACCACGGGATCTGCCACGGCCCCAAGAATCTCTGCGGCCACTAGAGAAGAGGGAGCCACGACCTCCTCTGGGAGCCGAAAGGAAGGGAGGAGGATGGAGGACCCCCAAAATGGCCTCTAAATCAGAACAAAGTAAAAGAGTACTATAGTCCCCCCCCCCCCGCTACCAGCTGTAGAACCATCAAGGAGACGCTTGAGCAGCCTCTTGAGGGCAATAGCAGTAATGGCAGCGGCACAGGTCGGACGCAATCCAGCCCCCACACAGGTAAAAGCATGGCAGGCCAATTGATCCATGCGCCGGTCCTCACCATCCCTCAGAGAGGTAGTGTCAGGGGAAGGCATGACTGAAGTATTGGACAAGCCTTCTTAACAAGATCAGCAGGAAAGGGATACCTTTTATCCAACCCTTGGGCACAGCAGGCAGCCTTCTAGGACGTTCCCATTCTTTAAGTACCAAAATGGTAAAATGTTCCTGCTCAGGGAACTCTGGACGCTGTTTACCAGGGTGAAAGAGCTCCCCCTGCTTTCTCTTAGCCACCTCAGGGGCAGCAATGTGCAATATATCAAAAATATGTGACAGCAGATTATCAGTGTCCTCAGGGTACCATGAATCCTCTCCGGACACCGACCCAGGGTCACTATCGCAACCCTCCTGCTGGTTCCCAGAGGAGTCAGAATCCTGGGAAAGTCCCCCCATCTCAAGGGGGTGACAGCCACCAAACTCATCAATCCCCACATACACCTTAGCAAGGGGGGAGGGCCTGGGATCCAGGTGCCGCTTCTTGCCAGAGGCCTTCCTAGGAACAGGCCTGGCAAGCTGCCTCTCAATGTTAGCCATGCAGAGCCAAATCAGAATGAGACTCCCTGCTAACAGTGCCCTCACAGGGGCCTAGTTGCAGGAGCGGGGGAGTAGGGGAAGCAGAGGGAGGCGCAGAGCTGGGAAGTGAAGCAGGCAAACCAGCTTGTAGCACAATGACACTGTCAGCACACGGCATTCACACCGTGACACTGTTACTCACAGGGGATACCCCACACATGGAACATAGCCGGGCTTGCCCCGCAGGGCCCCCAAGCACGCTATCCCCTGAAGCCTCCATATGGTGAACACAGGCACAATAGACCAGTAGTGGGTAAAGGCTTAAGTCAGAAGCCACCCGGGATGGGATGCCCCCAGAAGTCTATTTTGTGAAGGGAGAGTGAGGGGGAGGAAGGAGTAAGCCGGGAGAACCACAACCCAATGGTATCCCGCCTGAAAGACATAAGTAAAAATACACATGAGCATCCTGCAGCACATGAAAATCCCAGGGTCAATAAACCCCCCCCCCCCCCCCCCCCGAGGGGGACTCCCGGACCAAAGACACCGCGGGGTCACTCAGGCACAGACCGCTAGGTAAAGCAATACACCAGGGAAAGCAGCGCTGCAGCCGGGAATGAAAAAACTCAGACATGCAGGTTGTACAAAATGGCACCAGCTGATGTACCTCGAGGGGCGGGCCGCAGGGGAACAGCGCGATCCACAGCATCACCAGGCCCCGCCCCCCCATCGAAGAGCGCGAAAACGGCGCACACGTGACCCGGCCGGGGCCATGACAAAGCAAAATTACCTCAGGTTATAGCACCCACAGCCGCGGAGCGTAGTACAAAGCTGCGCGCAGCTAAAAACACCAAAAAACACCAAAATCGCCAAAGTAAAACACCACTTACCACTGCCACCCCCCTGAACGGAGTCAGAGAGGGGGAAGAAGAGAGGGAGACGAGGGAAGGCAGTGGCAAGTATCCATGGCCAGGGAGGGGGGGGGAGCCCCAGAAGTAAAAGAAGAGGACATAGTCCCCAAATAACTCACCCCCTCAGAAGGCAGTGCATGAACTCCGCATCCCAATCAGGCTCACCATAAAGCCTATGGCCGGCTCCCCTTTGTAGTACAGGGTCTGCGGCTTGGAGCTGCGCTCCTGGAGCACTTGACCCTAGTGCTCTTCTACCTTCACCCGATCTGTCAGCCGAGGCTGGGAGGCAGTGAGGGTCCAGAATCGGATGGGAATAGACTTGCAACGCCGCAGGCTTGGTTACCTCGCTCACCTGCGCACGAGAGAGAGAGCCATCTTCTATCTTCGCAGTCCGACTGCAGAAGGAAAACTGGGTATTTGTGGGAGGTTCCTGGCTTTTTATAGGGCCGGTAGATGCCACAAGTCTTTCTGCAGTCCACAGCGCCACCTTGTGGCGGGATAGCCCAAGTGTAAAGAATTCAGTGAAAACAGGGACGTGCTGTATACTTGGAAAAAATACAATTCTGTGAAATACTCACCTGTAGAATTGATATTATTTGTATACAGTACGTCCTGCTCCAGATATAGTTCTTACACTTGGGTTATCCTCCGCCAGATGGCGCTGCACTGCAGACACATGCAAAACAGGCTCCTCCCGGCCCCTCAAATACCCGGGGACCTCCCACAAATCCCCAGCATTGAAAAGCAGTGAACAAGAAGCCGGAAGAATTGAAACACCCAGAACAACTGGCAATGATAACAATGATAACAATCACCATATAGGGGATCCAGAATAATGCAAAAACCAGGGTGGGGTGGAGCAGGACGTACTGTATACAAATAATATCAATTCTACAGGTGAGTATTTCACAGAATTGTATTATTCTTAGTATACACTACGTCCTGCTCCAGATAGATTACTTACACTTGGGACATCCAATAGCAGTGTCCATAAGCAGGGTGGGATCCCCAACAAAAGGTAAAAGCAGACAGTTTAAACCACTGCCGCCTGCAAAACCTTGCGGCCAAAAACAGCATCAGCTGAGGCCCTAACATCAACCTTGTAAAACTTTGAAAAGGTATGAACAGAAGACCAAGTAGCGGCCTTGCAAACTTGTTCAACAGAAGCCTGGTTCTGAAAGGCCCAAGAGGCACCAATAGCACGAGTAGAATGAGCAGTAAGGGGGAAGGGAGGACACTTCCCCTTAGCAGAATAGGCCTGAATCACAGCCTGACGAATCCATTTGCTAATAGTAGACTTGGCAGGAGCCAAACCCTTCCTAGGACCAGAAGGGACCACAAAAAGAGCATCGGTCTTCCTGAAAGCCGCAGTGACTAGCAGGTAATATCTGGCAGAAGGCAGAAACCCTTGACCCTTCAGAGTACTGAGTTTTAAACCCAATTCCAATCCATGCTGTAAAAACTCCAGAACCCTAGAGATTAGGAAATCTCTACAGGGAAGAAACCTAGACTCACACCAATCAATGTAAGCACGCCATACCCTATAATAGATGGCAGAAGAAGTTTTCTTCCTAGCCTGCACCATGGTATCCACCACCGAGGCAGACAAGCCCTTCTCCATCAAGATGGAGGTTTCAACAGCCAGGCCGTTAAAGCCAGAGTTTGTAAATTGGGATGGCGTAAGGAGCCCTGAGTGAGCAGAGAGCCAATGGCCGAGCGCAGTTTCCATGCGAAAGCGCCGGTTCTTGACAAATTTGTTGAGGATCTTTAAATCCAGAATGGGCCTGACTGACCCATCTTTTTTGGGTACTGTGAAAAAGTTGGAATAGAACCCCTTGCCCAATTCTCTTAAGGGGACCCTGCAAATGACCCCCAGGTCCAGAAGTCCTTGCATGGCCTGCATCAAGGCCTGAGCTGATACAGGGTCCTGGGGGATCCGGGACCTAATGAATCTTGTGGGGGGCCGCACAGCAAACTATCTTGTAACCAGAGGACACTACCTCCTGAATCCACCGGTCTGAGACTTGGCGCCTCCAGACGTGCGCGAAGTGCTGTAGCCGTCCCCCCACCCTGACGGGCGAGGGCGCCCCATCATGCCTGAGGGGTCTTGGGAGGGGCTTTGGGTTTGGACCCCCAGGAGGAGCCAGGATGTCGTCCTCTACTCCTCTGCCAGGAATCTGCGCGAGCCCCTGCGAAGGACACCCCTTTCCCCTGCTTAGCGCCTCTGTAGGGGACAGAAAGGGGGCCCTGGCTCCGAAAGGGCCAAAGCTGCGGCCTGCGCTGGGGTAACTTACCTCCTTTAGCAAAGAGGTCTAGACGGTCCCCAAACAGGCGTAGCCCCTTAAATGGAAGCCCAGTAAGGGCTTTCTTAGCAGCATTGTCAGCAGCCCACTGGCGCAGCCATACCTCGCGGCGTATAGCCACCACCAAGTCGGAAGATCTGGCACACATCCTAATAGCATCATCCGATGCAGACAGGATAAAGTTCACAAACACATCACAGTTAGACAGTGCATTAATAGTATCAGGAGGCAACTCGTCTGGGCCATCGAGTGCATTTCTGACCATGGCCCTGAGCGCCACAGCAGTAATGGCCAAAGCGCAAACCGGGCGCAGCGTCGCCCCTCCAAATGCAAAGGCATGGCGTGCCAATTGGTCAATGCGCCGATCCTCCGAATCCCGCAGCGTAGAAGTGTCAGGGGAGTGCATAGTAGAGGTGTTGGACAACCCTAGAATAGGAGCGTCTACCTCGGGGGGCGATGACCAGCACTTGACCATGTCAGCAGGAAAGGGATACTTCCTGTCCAAACTTAGGGATCCCGGGAAGTCTACTGGGATGTTCCCACTCCTTAAGCACGAGGTTATTGAAATGGGTTTGCTCAGGAAATTCCAATTGAGCCTTAGCAGTATGAAATAGCTCACCCCTTTGCCTGGGAGCCGCAACAGGGGGAGAGATGGACAAAACCTTGAAAATCTGAACCAGCAGTTTATCAGTATCATCCGGGGTCCAGTGATCAGAACCAGAATCGTCATGACCCCTTGATTTCTCAGATGACCCCGAGTCAGAGAACAGCTCCCCTTCGTCCGAGGGGGTATGGCCATATAGATGCAAAAACTCGCCAGGCTCCGTAGGGAAAAGAGCCGAGTCAGGGGTTAAGTGTTGCTTCTTTGCGGTGGTCTTACGCGCGAAAGTACTAGCAAGCAATTTTTCAACACTGGTCAGTCTAGTAGCCACATCAGGATGAGAATCCCCGCTTGTATTGGGGGTTAGACTCAGGCTTGGGGGGAGTAGGTGAATTGAGGCGAGGTGCAGGCCCAGCCACCGGAGGGGCGGGAAGTACCGTCAGCGCCTGCTGTGCACAAGAGACACAGACCCGTGAAGGGTGTCAGAGCCATGCGCTAGAGGCTCACCATCAGCCTAAGCCGCCTACCCTTTGGTGGGGGACTGCGGTGGAGCAGCGCTCCATCAGCACGCATGGTGTCGCCTACCTTCACCCGACCAGTGCAGCCCAGGCTGGGAGGCACATCACAAAGAGGACGGGTGGGAATAGTCCAACAGGGCCGCAGGCTTTGATAGCCCCGCTCACCTGCAAGAGAGTGATACTTCAAGTCTTCGCAGTCGGCACTGCAGAGAAATCTGGGGATTTGTGGGAGGTTCCCGGGTGTCTGAGGGGCCGGGAGGAGCCTGTTTTTGCATGTCTCTGCAGTGCAGCGCCATCTGGTCGGAGGATAACCCAAGTGTAAGAACTATATCTGGAGCAGGACGTACTGTATACTAAGAATACCTGTTCAACCCCCTGGAAGGTTAAACCGGACCAACAGCCTGGCACAGTTGGAAAAGAAACGTAGCAGCCATTTTGGAGCTTCCTCTCCCAACCGATATGAATGCACAGTAACAGGAAGCCCAGCACGGACTCCGGTTTGCAGGTAGCCTGCAAGCCCATGAGCAGCCATTTTGTTTTTAAAATTTATCCCAGTAGGTGTTAGAAAATTGCCCTGGAGAGGGATGCATGTGAGCACTGTTTGTTGTGTTGGTCCACTTTAAGTATACCAGGAGGGTGACATTGTTCTGGAGTACATGGGCTTACCTGCCCTAACTGGGTCTGTCCAGGGTTGTATATTTGAAGTAACCTCTAAGACTGATAAACTAAGCTTCTATGTGCTTAGGCATAGCTGAACTTAGAGAGGGTTTAAATGACAAGGATGATACATCACATGCCCTCTAGTTATCAATTATTCAGGATTTGGGCCAATAACTCACTAGGTCTGGACTTGAGTCCGAAGTGACCTCTGGTGGCCAAAAGGTTTTATTTGCTGAATGACAACATGCTCAGTCTGAGCACAACCGTCCTATGAACCTAAATCAAAGAGGATGTGCAAGCTGTGGCTGCCAAAGCCCAAGAACATGGGAGTAAAAAGGTCTAGGGCCGGCCAAACTCTCCGGTCAGCCTCCATAATAGATTGCAGAGACTAACTAGGCACCAAAATCTATTCAGATTGCCTGGAAAGGAATGGAGAGGGGTAAACAATCCTCTACCATTAAAACAAGGATCTACCAATCCTCCGTGTATCAGGCAAATGCGAGGTTACTGCAGCATTCTCACCTGGAGAGGTAATGACTGCTGTGTGATTTAGCAAAGCTACTGATTAGTTCATCTGTTACAGTGGAGGCCAGGAAAGCCGCGCCCACCTGGGTATAGGGGCAATGTTTTGCAATAAGGCACAACAGCAAATGCTCCAATACTTCAGTGGAGGGGGGATGGGGTGTGTTCTGAAAATTTCCAGTGAAGCGACCCTATCAGTATAGTAATGCAGTACCCTTGTAACTGGCAGCTTCTGATCATTTTGTTCAGGATTGCAACAAACAAAATGGTGGAATAGCGCAGGCAGAGTATGACCCATTCAGTCTCCTGTGGCATAACCCTCTGAGGTCTCCATGTCCTTCACATTATATATAAACCAGGTAAAAGGGCTGGAAGTATAAAGGGACAGGGTAGACTCTAAGGTGACATGTAGGGAAGACCAAATACATGCAAATCCCAAAATAACAGCAGATGTATGTGTCTCACCAACTTTCCTGAAGAGGCATCCGCATGGCTTGGCTCTTCCGCTGTAGATCCGTAATATTACCAGCGCCCCAGGGTGGTTTCACACAGTAGGGCTTCCGGTATAGGATGGACTGGTCCACTTCAAGTGGTGTCAGCAGTGGCAGTACAGAGCAAAGAAGAGTTTGGTTTCAATTTCAGATAAAGCCATTGCTCCATGGCGGCAGCACGCAGAGTATAGTAAACAGATACAAGCATTTACACTTTTTATTAATAACTTTATTTAAATAAAGACACAAGAATCTCTATACTGAAAAAATACAAAACAAAAGCCACACTTATTTTCCTCTCCAAAGCAATATTGTGTGGTAACTGGAATACTGTAAAGCACGTCGGCTAAAAATAACAGGACAACTATGTACAAATCTTATATCGGAACAAAAAAAGTCTACTTTCTCTTGAGGATATGAGAATGGCTAGAACAATGACGACAGCAGGCAAGGCCAACCCCCGAGTTGTGCTGGGGCTCCTAGTGAGGGTGAAGGTAGGTGGGTGGGTGGTAGGTAGTTGGGGGTTGGCCAGTTTCTGCAACTTCAAGCTTAAATTTAATCACGTGGAATATGTGGGAGGAGTAAAGAAAATAAAGGGAAAACTTTATTGGTGTGGAAGATCAATCAGATCATTGTGCAGTCAGGTTCCTTATTTCAATTAAATGATTAGAAATACTGTTAAAAATAAAAAATGAACGGGAAATAAATTCTGCGACATTTCAATTCATCTGTCCACAGTCGGATTCACTTGTTCCAATTATATTTTAAATCTGATCTCCGGGCACAATAAATAGGTATCCATCCAGCCGTATGCTTAAAGTGGACCAAAACAAACCAAAAACTTGTGAACTAAAAATGGATATTTTCTCTTTTTGAATTGTCCTGTAACGCTGTTTTTTGCTGTTCCTCTCTGTAAGATGGCAGAGGACCAGTCATTGCATAGGTGTGACAATGACATTATTGCCACACGCAATAGCAATGAAAGGAGGAGGCGGAGCTTTACAGCTAAAAAAAGGTGCCATTATCTGGGATTAGAGTGAAACAGGAGCAGTAAAAATTAGCAAATTGTCATCTTCATCGGGAAAGAAATGCGGGGGATGTGATGTAAAAATGTGGGTTTATCCGTTTTAATGTATATCCCAGGTTATGAAAATTACAAACAGGCCTCTGCGGCAGGGGAAGGTCCTCTGGGGTTTAAAAAAAAAAAAAAAAAAAAAAACAGGGTCCATAGTTCTTTATAGACAGCCCCAGCATAAGTAGCCAGGAGGGTAGAGAAATATTAGGGAACAGGTGAACTAACCTGCCAAAAACCAAAATATGTCTGACCATGTGCACCATGGGGATTCTCCGGGGACCAACATAAGCGCATAAAGCGGTGAGCCAATTAAATCTGCCTGGCACATGGACATGGCACTCAAACACAGTTGGCTGTGAGCCTGATGCATAAGGACACATGGCCATTGCTGGCCCCTGGGGAAAAAAAGGCTGCTATTAAAGTGGACCAAAACCCACCCTGGAGTCCACAAGGCTCCCCATCTCATCAATAAAATTATCCTACACACCAGCTAACAGCTTAAATCGGACCAACACCTGTTATTACTTTAACGTGTGTTGGTCCCCCTCTCTGCTGATAGAACCTCGGGGGGGCCTCCAGAACACTGGAGCCCCCTCGCACCTAACTGCACAGAACACTGCGAATACTCACCTTCATTACGAGCCAGTACCGGGAAAGGAGTCCTGTGATTGGCCACCGGGCGGTCGCATGGGCAGGTCCCGCCGGCACAGACAATGACTATGGCCTACGTGACAACCCATCGGCCAATCGCGGGACTCCTTTCACGGCGCTGGCTCGTAGTGAAGGTGAGTATACTCTGTGTTCTGTGCGAGGGGGTCCTAGCATTCTGGAGGCCCCCCCAAAGTTCTTGCTATCTGCAGAGAGAGGGACCAACAACCGATAAATAACGGGTGTTGGTCAGTTTAACTGTTCCTGAGGGTGTCTCTCATCGTGGGAGTCACAGGATTTTGGGCGTCTTCTGCTAACCCTGGCAATCCTTAAACAAAAAGTGCCCAAAGCCAGTAATGGGGGTGCTGAAGGGGCAAAAAAAGGATTCTCCTAAGCGTTTGTAATAAGCTAGATACCTTATAAAGCGGAGGAGAGACTTTAGGATCAGTTAAGCAGCCAGTGATGGGGGCCGTGGCAGGGGGAAGAGGAAGATGCTCCTGAACTCAGTTCCCTTGAAAAGCCGAGAGGCTGTTTCAGGATCAGTAAGGGGGGATGCCGGAGACTTCCTTTTTTGCTTCATATGGGTGCAGGCCTGATAAAGAATCACAGACAGGAAGTAAAACAGACACCAAAAGATAATTGTATATTATTTTAGCCCCCTCTTTTTCTAAAACTGGCTTTACCTGGATATTTATATTTCTTGCCCGGAGTTCAGCTTTAAAAATTATAGACCTGAGTTGTGTTACAATACGCGTCGTTACTTTCTGCAGAGCTCTTTCTGCTCTGCCGAGGAAATAAAAATGCTACTAAGGCTTAAACAAGTATAAAAATATAAATAGAAAAAAAACATATTTTCTCCATCTAGGGTCAAATCTTCGTATTACAATCATTCAAACCAACAGCAAAAGGAATGAACTAAAAACAGAAAAGTCCATTTTTTTTGGAAGATGAAAACGTAGAATAGAAAGAGTAGAAAGAAAAAAAAGCTTTCTACGTTGAAGTGTGCAAAAAAAAAACCCAAAAAGTAGACGTTTGTAATTTGGTTAAGACCCAGGATCATGGCCACGGGTTGGCAATGTACGGCATATGGGCGGAGTACAAACATCTTCTACCCAATTGTAGGAAAGCTCAAAACTAGAAAAATAGATCCCCCACCTACCCGGCGGGCTTCTGATTAAACAAAATGTATTGCTTGTGCTACTTTTTAAAATAGCCTAATTTTTTTTAAAGCTTTTTTTCTTGTAACTTTTTAATTTTTTTTTTCTTTTTGAAAAAGAAGAGATGGCAAACTAAGCATTTAAATTCCAAATAAAGGTTAGGGAAATAACAATAAATAAATATAGTCCGTCTAAGCTTTAAAGCATGACTAGACCCAATTTAGGAAAAGGAAAAAAAAAAAAACAAAGCGACACGTAACCTCTCCGAAGCAGCTGTGGTCCAGTCCGCCACTCAGGAACCTCTTGGTTTGTGTAGGTCGGGCCCCACTGCACATGTGCACAACCCCCCCCCCCCATTATAGCAAGTGCACAGCACTGTGCACATGTGCAGTGATTGACATGATGGGCAGACAGTGCGCGAGAAACCAGGAGACCTGTTGTAGGCTGCATTTGGCTTTATTCGGGCCAAAAAAGACAAATGGCGCTGGCATGCATATTGACTCAGCACACACGCAGTATGAGCTAAAAAAGGTGAGTTTTTATAGTCGATATGGTTGGGGGGGGGGGGGGGAAACCAGAGATCAAATCAGAGATCAGAACGATTGGGGCTGAGCACGTATATTGGCTGAGCGCGTGCGCAGTATGACCGGCAAAAGGTTCTCAGAAAAACTGGAAGGTTTCTGAGTGCTGAGTGGTGGACTGGTCACGACCTACTGCGCAGGAGAAGAATTTTGTGTTGCGTGAGCCTTAAAAAAAAAAAATGTAAGATTCGTGTTGTGAACTAAGCATCATGGACTGTCCTTCAGGAGTATCACTAATTGTTAGTGAGTAAATGGTTCAGTCCACAAAAAACTACTAACCTCCTCCTGTGAACTAGAATTGCTGTTCATGGTATGAATTGACCAGCAAAAAAAAAAAAAAATGGAAAACTAGGGACTAATAGGTCAAAGACCCTATTTGTTCTAACCCTACAAATGCTATTTGATGGCTGCCAGTCACCTGTGAGACCAGATAAGCAGATTGCCTGGTTTTCAGACAATGGTGGATCATTACATCTACTTGGGTTGAACTGAAAAAGATAGAAAAATAATTCATATTCTGCGGAGGATCGTTGCGTTAATCTTTCTGACTTTGGGTTCTTCCCAGCTAGAATGTGGGCCATGGTTATTTGGGGTGGTTATCACATGGCTTACTGAAAACATTGGGTTGCATTCTTACAAATGCCAATTTGATGATAGCTTATGATAGCCAATAAGAAGTTTTTAGCTTCCTGTGATCCAACTGTACCATGGCTCTCTAACACATCTAGATATACAGCTTTTTAAAGTAGTGTAAAATCAATTTTGTGTGGTCCTGGAATGCTCCAAGGTAACCCGATTCCCCCTCCCCTGGGCATACATGCCCCGCTGTGTGAACTTCCCAGGAAAACTTTACCTGATCTAGTGGCTCATGCAAAGGCCGGACTACTCTATATCTTTAGCCAGGTGCGCCAGGTATTTGTGAGTGGCATGTTCGTCCCCAGCTACGTGGGAGCTGCATTTGGCGCCCACGTGGGAGCTGCATTTGGCTCTATTCGGGCCTTAACCAAAAAAAAGAGCTGGGCACACATATTGACCGAGCGCACGCGCAGTTTGACCTACAAAAAGGTGAGTTTTTATGGTCGACCTGGTTGGGGGGGACCCAAGATCAATCAAATCAGAGATCAGATCAGTCAAAGTCCTAGGTTTTGGTACACTCAATCCCATATAGGTCATAGGCTCCACATTCAGAAGGGAGGACACAAACCCATTTAACTTAGTTAATCATACAAGTGAGGGACGCAACTTCTAAATTATTCCCCTAAAGCAGTGTGAGGAACGCAAATAATCCAACGCTCTTCATTAGGCTGCAAAAGCTCAACATATTTGCAGTACATCAGGAAGGAAGTCAAACTGCAGCCAAAATAAGGCCTCCAAGGCCAATACACTAAGCTTATAAAACAGGTAAAGTCTGCAGGCAGCTTTGCACATTTGCTCCATCGAAGCCTGCTAATAAAAGAACCTGCGGCCGGAAATGGGAGAAACCTCTTGTGAGGTCTGGACAGTATCACAAACAAGAACGCTGGCCTTCAGGACCTCTAGGTGCCACCGTACCACTTTCAAAAGGCACCATCTTAATGTGGCAAGAAATCCGGGGGGGGGGGGGGAGGGGCACAGCCATGTCCTTTTGCAGAGCCAATTGAGGACACTAAATCAACAAAGCTACCAACTCACAAACGCTGTAAGATTCAAAGGGTAGTAAGTTGCCTATAAACATTTTAGCTGGTGGTTCAGGATTGGGGAGGAGCGATTGCAAGGCTAAAGCACCAGGTTCAGATTTAATGGGGCGCAACTGGTGCTCAAGAAGATGCAACAAAAAGGTTTATGAATCAAGAATTTCTCCGCCAAGGGTCATTGACAAAATAAGTGCCAATACATTCATAGGCATGGGCCGGAAATCCAGTTCTGACTAAAGGAAAAGCCAAAAATGTAGGAACTAAAACTTTTAGAAAAATAAACTCCTGGTATAAGCAGAGAGTTTTCGGCTAGAACCAGGGGATACCTAGGCTCAGACACAGAGGCTAAAGCACCAGGTTCAGATTTAATGGGGGCGCCAAGGGTCACTGACAAAATAAGGGCCAAGAATTTCCATAGGCATGGGCCGGAAATTCAGTTCTGACTAAAGGAAAGCCAAACATTTACAAACTAGACCCTTCATAAAATAGGATAAAATTCCTAGGATAAGTAGAGGGTCTTTGGCTAGAACGGGGGATACCTAGGCCCAGACACACAGGATATCCACACCTTCATGTTGTGGGCCAAAAGGAAAACATACTGACATATGTCAAGGTCCTCGAGGGGTTCCAGGCCCACTTCCCTGAGCCGAACTAGCTGACTAAGTCTGCCATTAGGCTCTCAGCCCTGGAATTTAGATTGCCGGTATTGGTGAAAGAAGAGAGGTTAAATTATTGACTTCAAAATGTACAAAACTGTATTATATAACAAGGCATAGACCAGTCTAGAAAAGCAGAAGTAAAAGCCCAATCAAACCCCCCCTCCCAAATCACTGACCTATGCTTAGAGCAGATGTTGAGCAGATGATGATTTGCTGATGCTGCACTCCTGGACTGCATGGGAACAGCCATCTTGCAAGGAATCAGACAGTCCAGCTCACAAATGAGCATGGGGGGGGGGGAGCACACAGATACAATGCAGCAGAGCTGGCAGTTTTCTTTA
Source organism: Gastrophryne carolinensis (assembly GCA_027917425.1). NCBI lineage: Eukaryota > Metazoa > Chordata > Amphibia > Anura > Microhylidae > Gastrophryne > Gastrophryne carolinensis. The sequence goes on along the minus strand of CM051239.1, from coordinate 15,715,017 downwards.
TGGTCAGCCCATTTAACCAGACAGATATTGTATCTTTTCCTAGACAGAATGTTAGAAGGAAGTAAAATCTTTCTCTAGCTGGCTGCACTGATGAAAGGTTCCCAGCTGAGCTGCAGTGCACCTGTGTTATTGTGTCTCTGCACACAAGGCAAGCTTGTCAGTGGCAAAACTTGGGAGTTTTCCTATAAGCAGCATCAGGGATAGATATCTACCTCAAACATGCTGTCGCATGCACACACACCCCGAATCAACAACTGCTGGAGGAGAGGAATGTGGTGTGTGAGGGAAACTATGTATATTGTTGCAGAGAGTGAGTGCTAACCCAGACAGACATTTGTGGTGAAACAGGAACTGGCTTTACTGGATTTGACTCCGCTGCACCCAGCACTTACTCTGCTACAGGTTATGGGCCCAGTGACCGAATAAAGCCCCATGTAAGGTGGGACATTCACTGCATTCACTGCAATGTTCCATTAAAGTCAGGTCATGTTAAACCACAAATATCTATCTGGATTTGACTCCGCTGCCCCGAGCACTCTCACTCTCCTGTACATACAGATTGCTCACATTACAAATCATCCTACCTGCATCTACTGCATGTTATGGGCCTTTAAACATCCAAGATGGCAGCTCATGGAGCATCAGGCAGCCTGCAAACAGAAGTGTCTTCTGTCGCTCTGCATTCTGGGATTGCTGTCCTTTCCCTTACCCCAGCTCTGCTCTGTCTGTGCAAAGCACAGCTATAACCCCACCCTCTATACATTATCCCACTCTCCTCTCCTCAGTATGTGATGCTCCTGAGTCAAGTTGGCGGCACCCAAATCCTAGAGTCCTGAACAGGGTTGCAGCCCAGTGGGGGAATGAATAAGGGACTAAAAACTTAAAATATATTAATTTTAGATGCCAGGGAACAGATTTTTAAGGGTTTGGACTTTTAATCAAATGATGCTGAAGTACCGGTTTAAGGATGTAGAAATTATCTATGAAACGTGGGTTCTTTGGTGAAAGAATAGAAAAAAAGAATAGTTCAGCCCCAAGAGGGTGGCCTTTAGCCATAACTGAACTGGACCTTGCTCAAATCAAGTAAGGAAGTTTTCTTTTAAAACCCCTACTATTTATAAGGTGCAAGTTTTGATGGTCCCAAGTGGTGAACAGTGCTCCGGACATTCCACCTGGGTCTGGAGTGGAATGTTTCAGGAGGAATAAAAAACAAAAAAACACACACACTTGTCCTTGTAATATTCGTAATTTCCAATGAAGTTTACATTCCAGGTTACCTGAGATTCAGGCCTAAACTACACAAGGGACTAAACTGTTTAGCAGTATGGGGCAACCGTCCTCCTCTACGGGCACTTCACTTGAGGGCTACAAGTTGCAGAGGAGGCGGTGGCAGTTGCCACTATTATTGTGCATTATTGTGCAATCGGTGGTGGCATATCGGCTCTTTTCTGCCACTGCAGTGCCGAGAGTTATATCGTACAAGCGACCCTCTCATCTCCTTCTGGTAGGACAACGCTGCTCTAGCAAACATTGGGGTGTTTCGCAAGCCAGATGGCCATTAGTAGGATAATCTCCCCATGAACAACAGTCACAAGACAATAAGGGCCAAAGAATCGGTGTTGCTCATAGTGGCCTCCTCCACGTTTACAGCAGATGAAATACTGTTACAAAGCAAATGTTGGAGTATATTTTACCATACATAAGAGCCTTTCAGCCTTAGGCTAGTGTCACACAGGCCCATTTTGGCTTAAGTTTGCTTGGTCGGTCTAGATGCAATTTAATAATGCAAGTTAAATAATAGATGGAAAGCGGCTTGTAGGCCTGATGTCTGACCAGTGTTTCCCAACCTATCAACAGGTTAAGTTTTGCAGATCTCCACACAGATGGACAGGTGGAGCAGCTGCAGGACTATAGAGAGGCTATGTGGTGATCCACAACAGCTTGCTGGTGGCCCTCGAGGAGAAGGGGAACACTTGGTCAGACACAGGTTTGCTAAAGTATCTACAATTTTAACTGCCACATGCACCCCAATGTAAAAAGTCTATAATTTAAAAGGAGCACTATCACGAAAATAAGGAATATCAAAAAGCCATATAAGCACCTTGGCTAATGAGAGGAGGGGGTCACTTATACACCTGAACTGAATAAAACTCTGGCCAAGCTTGTGGTTTTCGTCTTCTGGTAGGAATAAAGTCCAGGGTTGACAGGTTTAGTCTGTCACCCCTGATGTCAATTAAAATAAAAAAAACAAGCATGGCTGGAAATTTCTTGATGCCAAGTGTATAAGTGATCCCTCCTCCCGCCAGCCAGCATATGTATATGGATTTTTATCATTGGGCCATTTTTCACGATAGTGCTCCTTTAAATACGTCTTTTGTGAGTCCTAAAGGAATGGAGGAAAGCATTTGGTCACCAACTCAAAAGTCATGCAGGTTGAGCAGCTCTGGTTTCATCACGGCTGGCTCCGATGCACCCACCCTGCCTCTAGTCGCATGCAATATTTATATCAATCGCCCTATACAATGGTGGTCAAGTGCATGCCATGGTCACCTCATAAGTAATGCAGACTCCAGGGATCTGTCTCTTAACAGGCATTGTCACCATCCTGGAACAACAACATTTCCAACTTGTCCTTTTTCTTACATGAATAGAGAGTATTAAAGTAAACAGCCAAATAACAAACAACCCTACTGCCGATCAGCGCTAGTCAAGCAATCAGCTCACCTGATTGATCCCAACCCACCATCTTGACCCCATATTTGTGCCCCAGACGGCATGGGAAGCCAGAGCTGCACCGTGGGCTTGGATACAGCGATCAGGTGAGTTGCTGATCGCCGGACTAATACCGATCAACTGCGTGGGACAAGTACCCCTTTGTTTTGTTTTTGTTGAATTACTTTAAAGCGGACCAAAACCCACAGAACTTGTGAAATACATTTGGCCAAAGCCCCTGCCTATACTCTATTCTTAGGGTGTAGAACTAGAAATGGGTATTTCCACTTTTCAAATAATCCTGGAACACTGGACAACTGTCCCTCTCTGAAGGAGGTCAGGTGATCAGCAGTTGCATAAGTGTGGCAATGACATCATCGCCACAAGCAACAATGGCAATGAATAGCCAAAACAGACGCCATTATCTGGGATTAGAGCGAAGCAGGAGCAATGAAAATTAGCAAAAGGTACTCCTCATAGGGGGAGCAATTCAGCGGATGCAAGTTATAAATGTGGGTTTTGGTCCACTTTAAGCACCCTGGCTTCATAAAATTGTATTGAGAAATCATTTCATGGGAGAAAATAAATGCGGCACCCCCTGGACCATCAGTTCAGAGCACTCAGGCCTCATTTCAATAACGTCACTAAATTAATGCCTTCTAGTACCTACACATTTCATTTACATATTTCTGTCTCACTATACCCATACAATGGATATTCATTTATCAATAGAAATGTACTACCACAACTGCCCCAAACGATGAGTGCTCAGTTACCAGTTGAGATGCACTACCACAACAGGCCCATAGACCTTCTGCTCAGGCCCAAATAGAGAAGCACTACCACAACAGACCCATACACCATCTGCTCAGTAGCCAATGGAGATGCACTACCACTAGATATATTCTATCATGGCCTACCATGGCGGTGAGGGCCTACAGAGGTCAGGCTGCATTTAATGGTCTGACAATACCTTCAGATACATACCTGCACCAATGTCCCCAAAAAGGGAACGTGGGTGCAGGAGGTCTCTAGGCATTTTGGTCAGCTTATATTACTTTATCAATAACTGTTATTGCTGAACAAGAGAACAGGAAAAGCATCCCCTAATCTACAGAAGGCTTAACCTACTATGTCAACTGTCTTCTCCTTCCATCTGTTTCCTGGTAAACACCACCCAGTGCTATGAGAAACTACTCAGTCATCAGAAAGGAGTCACATGCTGTGGCCTTGATCATAGAATAAAGCAATGAGATCTGGGTTTAACCCTTGGCACAGTTGAATTCTGCTGAGAAATTAGCCAAAATATATAGCAACTTATATAAATATATAGACTCTCTGCCCGTACCAAACTCCTACTATGAAATGGCCACGCTTGCCTGTACAGTGACTTTTTTTACTTGTGTGTACACTGTGTGTATAAAAATGTAAATGACATTGTACAAACAAGCAGTGGTGTAAGGAACTATAGGATTAGTATCTGGGCAATGATTAGACTACCTTGCAGTGGTTGCCCATTGACTCCCTGTGTTTAACAAGTGCTAACTAGTTTCTAATCAGAATTCGGAGACTGCAGAGGGATAAAGAGGACCAGGAATTTTAGTATCCTAGGTTTTGCTTGGGGCCACTTGTATTCTCACCTCGCTGGCTGCCCCACAGCGCCTCTCCAAGGGCTCATCTCCAATCGGCTTTCTAAGCCGTGCATATTAAGGACCCAGTAAGAAAGCTGAATGAATGTCTGGCTGCGGACCGCTGCCCTCTGGCTGTCCAGCCTTTCAGGCTTACCCAGCTTATAGACCTATTGGAATATATGTTACAGTGACAATGGCAATAATAAGCTCACCTGAAGCCTGTTCCTCTCTTTCATTTGTAGCCCCCTGTTCATGCTGTGGTAGGTCTCCAAAGTTTGCTCCCCTTTTTAAATTCATTCCTCCACTTCCAGCGTGAGGCAGGCCTAGCAAGTGTGACCAATGTGGCTTACTGCCCGTGCTCTCAGAACAGGGAAGGCTGGTCGTGTGGTGGTCGTGTGGCAATACTGAAAGCAGGAGCAAACTTTGGAAACCTTCAACAGAGAGGCACATGGAACAGGCTTCAGATGAGCTCCTTGCTGCCTCATTGCCTGAACTATTCCTCGTATTTAACAAGTTTAAACCAGTACGGAGCACCAGTAAAAATGATTTTTGGGCTCTAGAGTGCCGTCACACCACTCCAGCAGCTCTCCTTTTACAATTGCATTAAAGTGAACCAAAACCCAGGATTTTGTCTATCCTGGGTTTTGGTCCTTTCCCCGGGGGCAGAGGTGCCCCTCTGTGTGAAAACCCCCCAGCCCACCTCTTCCCGGTCCCTCTGACGGCCGCATCCTCCACTTCACTCTAACAGGGAGCGTGCCTGCGCCAGGCATTTGTTAATGGGCGAGCTGGGTTCGGCGTTCTGGGGGGGGGTTCACACAGCGGCGCACCCCCGATCGGGGTGCCCCCAGGGAATGGTCCACTTTAAATTGTATTTGGATGAGCATAGATATCATGTAATTTGTTACAGCATATAAGAACATTTCCATTTCTTATCTAGTATTGCAGTAATAGATTATTATTCATAGAAATTTAAAGGCAAACCTCTGCTGTATCACAGTGACTGACAACTTCCCCGGTCAGTAACAAGCATGGCACCTGTGTGACACTAGCTGCGGATTGTTTTGTGGTATCTTTACCACATCAGTTACACTGTTTTACCTGTTTTGTGTAAAATGCATAGCTCACAATCAGTGACTGGTGTAAATTTCTGCCTCTAGGAAGAAACAGATTACATTTTATGGGGCGGTAATTGGACCCAGCCTAGCATAGGAATCGCCAGATAAAATCTGAGGCTAAGCGGTATTCTCCTTTACCCAATCGACATGCAGAAGATGGTGATCTGGCTTCTAGAAATCTAAAGAGTGGCAGAGGCCGGCTCCACCCAGCTTACATGACAACATGGTTATGAGGAGTAGGAGACTGAGATAACTGGTCATCGACCAGCCTCTCCCCATTGCGTTGCTGTTCTTGTGAGTAGGCGTGGCCGTTGGTTTCAGTGTTGTCTACATTGCTGGTGGCGTCATCGGTCAGGGATGAATTGGAGACCTGAGATGAAAGGTGCTCAACAGTCACGGCACTCACAGCAGAGCTCGGAATGGGTGTCGGAAGGCTCTTAAGGGTCAGGTCGGAGGATATGAGCAGGGACCCCAAGAGCTTTACAGGACAGAACGCTGATCCGGTGGGGATGAAGTTAACCTTGTTTTTGTCAGGACATGAAAGGAGAGCGGCAGGGACCGGTTGACGAGACCTAAGAGGAAGAAACAAAAACAGTATTCTGATATTAACACAACCGGTTTCCAAAAACACACTTTCACTACAATGAAGAGGGCTAAACTCTAGAACAGTGTTCTCCAACGCTCTCATCGAGAGCTACAAGCAGGCCATGTTTTGTAAATCTTGTAAGGTTTCCGGAGGAATAAAATGTTTATGATCTCAAATATTAATGACTTATTAAATGATTATTATTATTAATATATATAGGTAACTTGGATGAATGTGGAAGCTGTGCATGTGTACCTTATGATCCTGATCTAAATGAGGCCGATTCAAAGGAAATCATACATGTATAATATATACATGTCCATATTTCTGTTAATTGAATTCGCTTTCAAACCTCATGGAAGCAGTTTATATGCAGACGTAAAGAATGTCTGGGTTGTCTCGGTTCCCTCTCAGTAATTACTTGATGTATGGACTTTCAACCCATCTAATTTGAACTGTTATGTGTAGGCATAGTATTTCAGGACGGCTTCCTTGTAATAGGAAGACCGAGGGGCAGTTGGAAGGAGAAAATACCATTTTGTGATGTAAAATGGGTATTTTAAGTATGTCTCACACCCTGCTTCGGAAATAGTCATTACACTTGAGTTATGTCCAGTAGAGGGCGAACTTCTGCAGAGATGAATAGGAAAAAGAAGCCCCTCCCGGCCCATAAATACCTGGGACCTCCCAGTATAAGAAAGCAGTAAGGGGACCAGGAAGAGCAAATAAAAACCACAAGAAAAACAGTAACACCAAAGAGGATCCAAGATACAACTCAGGGTGTGAGACATACTTATAATACCCATTTTACAGGTGAGTAATCACAAAATGGTATTCTAAGTATGTCTCACACCCTGCTTCGGACATCATTACACTTGGGACATCCAATAGCAGTGTCCAAAAAGGGTGGGGATCCCAATAGGCAAAAATGCACAAATGAAAACCCCTGCTGCTTGTAGAACTTTGCGGCCAACAACAGCATCCGCTAAGGCCCGCAGATCAACCTTACAAAAACTTGTAAGAGGTATGAACAGAAGACCAAGTAGCAGTCGCACAACTTATTCCACTAAACTGAAAAGGGGAACCCTCCCCTTGGCAATATAGGCCCACACAAGGACCAGACATATCCATTAAAAATGGTAGACTTGACGGCGCCAAACCCGTCGGGGGCCAGAGGGCACCACAAACAAAACGTTACTCCTACAAAAAGGGAAGTAGCCAAGAAATAGAACGTCAACAAACAGCCAAAAAGTGCAGGGCCCTCTCCTCGTCAAAGCCAGACGAAGGACACAAGGAAGAAAGAACCCCATCCTTAAAGAGATGGAAAACAGAAGAAACTATTTTAGGAAGGAAATCCGGCAAAAAACGGAACGCCACCTCATCCCGGCATCACTCAAAGTAAGAGGCCTGAATAGAAAACGCAAAATTCAAATCCCAAACAGACGCTAGGCTTTTTGAGGACAAAAGGCCCTAGAAAAAGACCACCAGGACAGAGGCCTGCCCCATCCAAACACCTAAGCTGGAGCCCCAGGCCCAGACCGTACTGACGAAAGTCCAAAAACCTAGTGAACAAAAACACGTTGCAAAGCAAGGCCCTAGCCTCACACCCATCAATATACGACCGCCAAGTCCTGTAGAAGAAGTTAAAGGAAGACCACTTTCTAGCCCAAACAAGGGTCTGAAGCACAACATAAAACAAACTTCCTCTATGAAGATGGAGGAGGTTGCAGCAGTCACGCCGCCAAAGCCAGCGTTTGCAAACTGTAGAACGAACCAAACCTATCTTGGCCACCCTGGAGCCACCAGCATAGCTGACGCACCCTCAGGAGCCAGCTAGAGCACCACCTTGCCCACCATGGCGAAGGAAGGAAACAGGTACAGGAACCCCAGACCCCTCCAGGCAAAAGACATGGCGACCACTGCCAGAGGCAGAGGAACCTGAGGCCGAAAACCAAACGTTGGGAGCTAGTGATTGCAACGTGAAGCAAAGAGAACCACCTCCGGAACCCCACTTGCGACAGAAGGACCGGAACACCCTGCGGTAGAAAGATCAACCCCCTCAGTGAGAGGATCCCCTGCTCAAGGAGTTCGCCTCCGTGTTAGCCACTCCCGGAATGAATGCCGCTGAGATGCATGGAACATCGCTCTCCGCCCATGCAAGAATCAGCGAAACTTCCCTGAGGGCACTCCTGCTGCGAGTCCCTCCTTGGTGATCGACGTAAGCGACCGCAGTTCAATCGTCCAACTGAACCTGAACCGGCAAAACCTGTAAATGATGCATCCAGCATGACAGAATCAAACAAATGGCTCTGAACTCCAAAAACAGAGACGGGAGCGTGAGCCTCCTGAAGACACCCCAGACCCTGGAACCGAAAGTCCGTCCAGAAACCTCCCCAGCCCGACAGGCTGGCATTCATGGTAACCGTCTCCCAACAAGGGGCCAAAAAGGATCTGCCCCTCATCAGACTGCCAAGCTCCAGCCACCACTGAAAGGATTGCCGAACCCTGGGAGACAGCAGAAAGGACCGAGCCAAGCACCGGGAGCAGCCGTCCCAAGACCGCAATAGACGGAGTTAGAGCGACCTCATGAGGAACTGAGGAAAAGCCACCATCAATCCCACCAGTTTCATCCCTAGCCAGAAAGAGAGGCGAAGATTGTCCAGGAGAACAAATATCAGGTCCTGAACCCTCTGCACCTTAGGGTGAGGAAGGAACACTCTGGCCTGACTGGAATCCAGATTCATGCCAGAGAACTTGGGGTGGGTGATCACCCATCCGAACCGTTCCAGCATCGTCACCACCCTGGAGGCCAACTCCACCCGGCATAGAAAAGATGCTGTAATGAGTAGGTCATCCAGATACGGCACAATGTAAACTCCCTGGGCTCCGAGAAGGGCCATTATGCCCGCCAGCCCCTTGGTGAACACCCTTGGCACCGAAGTCAACCCGAAAGGGAGGGCCACAAAAAAATGCCGATCTTCCACCCCAAACCTGAGAAATCTCTGGCGTGCGGGGTAGATTGGTAAATAAACTTGATGTCTATAAATGTCACGAAATCCCCCTGATGAAGGGAATTGATGACTGAGCGCAGAGTCTCCATGCGGAACTTCTGGGATCTGATGAACCTGTAGAGAGGCCTCAAAAACCAGAATGGTTCTGATGGTTCCATCCCGTTAGGGAACCCCAAAGAGGTTGAAACAATAGCCCCGGCCCCTGCACAACCCGGGGGTCCGAGGAAACCCAAGAACAGAGGAATCACCACTGAAGATAGAGAAGGCAGCCCTCTGCTAGCTCTGGCACCGCGAAAGGAAGGATTAGAGGAGCCTGCCCCCCGAAAGGAGCAACGTCGCTTCTAGCGTGGCGGAAGTCTGCCTCCTAATGCAACTGAATCCAATATGACTCCAAACAGCCGCATACCCCGAAGGGTAGCCAATGTTAGCCGCCACCGGCGCAACCAGACAGAGCGTTGTATAGCCACAAGCAAAGCTGAGGTTCCGCCATACCGACATATAGTGTCATCCAGGTAGACAAGACCATGATCAGGAACTATACACACCGCATAAACGCTGCCAAATCAGCACTGGCTGGGTCCAGCAGGGACCCCTTAACAGGCCCCAAACCACAGACCTGATAACCACGACCGTGAGTACAGAAATACAAACAGGCCGCAAGGCAGAACCCACGCCAGCAAGGGCATGTCAAGCCATCTGATCAAAACGACGGTCCTCACGATCCTTAATCGTGGAGGCGTCTAGAAAGTGGACAATCCCAGCACCGGACGCATCGACCTTGGGAGGAGACGACCAGCGCTTCACCGCGTCCACCGGACAGGGATACCTCCTATCCCGTTCCTGAGGAAAACTGGGAAGCTGGCTAGATCCCTCCCGAACCGCAATAATCACATATTAGAAAAGAAACTGAGTTGGGCACTCCTTACGAGGCTTAGAGGTCTCAAGTAAAAAACGTTTATTTTTTTTTTTTACTGCGCAGGTGACTCCGCCGGAGGAGGAATAGCCAGCACCTCAAATAAATGGCCCAGGAACTTGGGGGTAACCACAGCATCCCCAAGCCCCTGCCCGGCATCAGCATCCCAAACTGCTGATCCTCCGAGCCATGAGATTCCGTAAACAGCTCCTTCCGCAAGCGGAAAATGAACAGACCAGTCAAGGGAATCACAAACATCAAGAACCGGCACTGCCGGTGACAAATGTCTTCTCTTAGTCGGGGCCACCCTGGCCACAGATCTAGAAAACAATTTATCGATGTTGGCCAATCCAGCACATACATCAGATTGCGACTCCCCGCTAATGACCATGTCACATGGGGTACAGATAATTTAAGGTGGAGTAGGCGATGAGGCCGGCGGCACTGACCCAGACGTCCGGGCCCCCGACTGCCGTGTTATGGCCTGCCGAACACATAGTATGCCCCAGCACAGTATCCCCAACAAGGGATACCCCCCACCAACACACTGCCGGGACTGCCCCGAAGGGAGCCAGAGCCCGGACCCAGGGGACCCTCCAAATGGTGATTTGTATGGTAGTCGCACTGACCAGCGGGAATTACGCTAGAAGCAACCCAGGATGCCCCTTAAGTCCGTTAGTGGGAGGATTTGCAAGCCCAAGGGACCCCAGGACACATTGACAAGGGGGGCCCCCGTAAATAAGGTATCAAGACAAGCACTCATACAAGCAGAAGTAACAGAGTGTGGCTAAACATAGAAAATAAATATATTATATATATATATATATATATATATACATATATACATAACATTGAGGCAAATAGTATATAATATTAAAGCATAAAAGACCACATAGCATGCCAATGTCATATGTAATGATAACAGTAACCGTAAGGTGGGACAAACGATCCCACAGTGTTCTAAGCCGGCGCTGGATAAGGCGCCCTAAACAAAAGGACAAGCAAAGCCCCGCAGGGCACTCACCTCCAGCCGACATGCAACTTCACTCAGCCGGGGCCTATCCACGATCTGAAGCCAGAGTAAGCAGATGAAGAGGGGTGGGCCAGCGCGGATCGCGTGCCGCACCTGGCCACCAAGGGCGCCAGGGAGTGGGACGGCCGCCGCAGGTGCGTCGAACGCCCGGCCCCGCCCCCTCCTCTGAATGAACCGAGCGCCGCCGAGAGCGCCAGAGAGAGAGAGAGAGTGGGGTGGGCCTCCGCCAGCGCGTAGAGCGCCCGGCCCCGCCCCCTCCACATCAAGGAAACCGGGCGCCGCCGAGGGCGCCAGAGAGAGTGGGGCGGGCCGCCGTCAGCGCGTGGAGCGCCCGGCCCCGCCCCCTCCCCATCCACAGTCACTAAACCGGGCGCCGCAGAGGGCGCCAGAGAGAGTGGGGCGGCCGCCGCCAGCGCGCCAAGCGCCCGGCCCTGCCCCCTCTCCTCACAGCAAGGAGAGGGAGAAGCTCCCTTCAGCCACCTCACCAGCCGCCATGACAGTGCGGCCAGCTCTGGCAGTGCAACCTAACAAGTAAAGATAAAACAAAGTTAAAAACACACACTCATTGCACCTAATGTATGAAGGACTACTTCCCGATGCACCATGACAACTGGATAAGGGAAAGACACAGCCCCCCCCCTCCCTTAGGGAATAAAGGGAAAAAGTAAAGGGAGGGAGTACAGCAGTAGCATATGGGGGAAACGGACAGGGCATCCCAAACCGGGGTCACCAACCCGGTTAACCGCCTACCCTCTATTATAGGGTCTCACGGTGGAGCATTAGCTCCTAAGCACCTAGGGTGCCATTCTACCCTCGCCCGGACCAGCAGCCTAGGCTGGGAGGCAGGGTAAATCAAAAAAGGGACCTGGGCGGAAATAGATAAAATAGAGGGCCGGGAGTCATCCCGGCTACCTGAAATCCCCCTGTGCAAGGAGGAGACTTCATCTTCTGCCTTGCTCGCCGTCTGCAGAGACGATTACTGGGAGGTGTTTGGGAGGTCCCAGGTATTTATGGGCCAGGAGGGGCTTCTTTTTCCTATTCATCTCTGCAGACGTTGCCTCTACTGGACATAACCCAAGTGTAATTTCCGAAGCAGGGTGTGAGACATACTTAGAATATTTGGGTTGACCAGAGAAATGATATGATATATTAAGCAGGGAATGTGGGGGGAAGTGTCTCTCTTCGCTCCCTGCTTCCGCTCACAGCAGACATGAGGAACGCATGCAGTATAGCCGAACCCCTGCAGGGACTAGGCAGAAGACGAAGGCCCTGTTTGAATTAGCTTTTTGTATGGGACACTCTGCTTGCAATTGTAACTTTCATAATATTCTCACTGTTCATATTACTTTTTATGTAACGTAACTTGCTCCAATCACTTCACCTGTGCGTCTGGGTAGAAATCTGCAACACAAGGACTGTTGATGGCTCTCAAGGAAGGGGTTGGGCAACACTGCTCCAGAACATGGCTGTAGTGTCAATGATTGGTAAAAAATCTTATAATATTTGTTTCTGCATCACTAACTCTGTCCCTGCATTACTCTACTCAAGTTGTAGGATCAACCTTGAAGGTCAAGTAAACAGCCGTGACAACTGCGGCCCTGGCAGTGTTTGGGAACAGCAAGAAAACCTGTGGACAGGATTATAGACCTCCTTATTCAAATGTACCAACATTCCACAGGGGCACGGGCGTCCACCTGCTCTATCTTGTCTTTCTTAACGACCCCACCTCAAACCTGACCCCCACACTAGAACCAAAATTGGAAAACCCATTTCTTTGGGGGAACTGTTCCAAGCACACTTTAATTGGCAGGGGGAATTGCATTATTATTTGATCTTTATTAAAATGGAGCAAAACCCACATTTATTACTAGCATACCCTGAATTGCTCCCCTCCACGAAGAGCACCTTTTGCCAAATTTTACTGCTCCTGCTCCACACTAATCCCAGATAATGGTGCCTGTTTTAGCTGTAAAGCTCCGTCTCCTCCATTCATTGTAACTGTTGTATGTGGCAATAATGTAATTGCCACACCTTTGCAATGACCGTTGTTCAAGGATGATTTGAAAAGCGAAAATATCCATTTCTAGTTCTACAGCCTAAAAAGGGAGAATCGCCAGGGGCATTCACCAAATGTAATTCACAAGTTCAGTTGGTTTTGGTCCACTTTAACTGTAAAATTGGACTGGCAGGCGTTGGATGGCAAATTCTGTTTTGGGTCATAGACACACCCTCAGGTTCACAATCTCTTCCACACATTGAAAGGGTTAAAAGTGGTTAAATCAACCAGGTATCAGACAGCAAAACGGATCTTACAGTTGCTCCAAACCTTCCCTACACTTATTAAACCCACATACATCTGTAAAAATAATTTAAGGCAACTGGACTCATTTTCCAATGTATCCAGGATATGAACCTGGCACTTCGCACTTTGAATACTGAGGAAGAGGAACAACCACCAGTGTCTACTCTTAGATGTTAGGGCCATGGGGAAGGAAGACTGATTAGTACAAATGTGGTCCGTTCTTCTTTAAGAAAATATACTTTTGGCAAACTGCTCGCCCTTTGAGCACAAAAATGCTCTAATAGAAACATGAGGGGACTCTTTATAAAATGGAAATATGAAATATTTATAGAAATCTACATACATTTATGGAAATAAATTCTACTTCGACTTTTCATCTGCAAACCTATTGTTCTGTATTTCTGTTTCTCTTACCGGGTTCCTCAATACTTCAATGCTCACATGCCTATGATGTCAAAGGAAGTTCCATGTAGGTTATGTAATTGGTGAAAACCGGATAACTGAAAGGATGTGCTGAAACCATTTAATTTTATATTCTATTTCTGGACAGTTGGGGATGTGATTAGAGAGGTTTTTTGGCACTTTGGCATCTGATAGCACCACAGCAGTTTTGACTTTGGCAACCAAATAAGAGGTTTATTATACATTTCTTCCAAGTTAATGTGCTCAATTAATGTAGTTAGGGAGGCTTGTGTCAGGTTGACACCCCCTCTGTGATAGGCTAGAATCGAGCCCTCCACACTTACATCAAGCCCACCTGACTCCAACGCACAAAGTATGCTTGCATCTCTCCACCCTCCCATTCACAAAACATTGTTGAAACTTTAGTTTATAAGTCCTTCAGGACGACCCATGTAGAGAGGGAGGAAACACAAACTGAACAGAGGTTAAAACCCCACCCCTTCCTCTCCACCTCAGTCTTAATCAAGTAACATAATGTATACTGTAAGACAATGGGAGGGAACTAAGGGGTCATCCTAAAGGACTCGTGGGAAAAAGCGCTACAGGGATTTTCTCCCTTTGTCCTTTAGGACGACCCACGGAGAGGATTAGCAAGTAATTATACCTTAGGGGGTGGGAAGCTGCTAGTAAGACCCCTCTACCAAAAGGATGTTTATAGTGGGGTGAAGACCACATTGCCGTTTTACACATCTCTTCTAGAGAGGCACTTGTCCTCTCTGCCCAAGAAGATGACATAGCTTTTGTTGAATGTGTCGAGACCCGGGGAGGAGGAACTACTGTAGATGTGTAATCCTGTACAAATAAAGGATCGGGTCTCAGTATGGCCTTATCTGAAAGAATTGTGCAGTAGGGTTCCTTCATTCTGCTGATGTAATAGCCAACAGAAAACAAAAAACTTAAAAACAACCACTTTTCTGGTACTTCCTCCATAGGCTCAAATGGAGGTTCTGGTAACCCTTTCAGCGCGACTGTTAAGTCCTTGGTTGGAAAGCCTTTAAAAAGGTGCTGGCTTTTTATGGGTAATTGCTTTGAAGAAGCAATTAACAAGCTGATCCTGTTTCAACTGGTAGTCTGGAAAAACAAATAATTCTGAAGTCTGAGTCTTTAGCGTACTTACGGCTAGCTCCTTCTCAAACCCATCCTACAGAAATTTGTGGACTGCAGGTACATCCTTTTTTCTTCAGTTTGTTAGTCTAACAAAATGAAGAAAAACACTTCCAAACCATTGCATAGATGCCTCTGGTGGTCTGCATCCAGAGCCAGCAAAGCTTCAACTGACTTCAACTGGATCTTGAAAGGACCATCTTAGAGAAGAAGCGCTGTTCGGACTGGCTCTTGGGACATTCAGCAGGAAGTGTGTGTTGTTCCTTTCTGTGCCGGCATTCCAAATTGGGATGCCCCACTGTGTGTACCCACCCCAAGTTGCCCCGTCTCACTCACCTTCTTTCCACTCCCACAGCGCAGACTCAAATGAGAGCGAGTGAGCCAATTGGCTGAGCGATGCGGCTACCTTCGGCGCTGCTGACAGCTAAGCCACATCCCCCGCCCAGCTTGCAGTCGTGGCATTGCCCATTCTGGAAGAACAGGCGCGCATGGCTAGAGGTGAGCGGGAGGCGCTAGTCAGGATGCCTCAAGCACTGGAACTTCGGAGGCATTGGCATCTTTAAGACTCCAGGACCTCCGAAGTGCCTCTTTAATGCTAGGTGATAAATCTGACTGTACCTGGATTCCTCTGCCCGAGATAGCCAACCTCTAGTGTGCTGAGAACAGAGGATTCATACTGCTGTGGGCTGCTGGCGAGTGGCCATTACGCTGCTGAGCCTCTGCCACCACCTTTCTCCGTCCAAAATCACTTACAGCCTGTGTAGTGGCTGTAGAACCAATGCTAATTACATTTCCAGGTCGCCCCACGTGTGGGGGCCGCGCTCGGGTTCCGACAGAACCAGGTCAGCAGAAGCAAGTCTCCTCCCCCTTCCTTGCCCTGCGTCCCAGATGAAGGAAAGGGGCCGCCGCGGGAGGCTCAGGTAAGCCAGCCCAGGTTCCCCCGGGCAAATGCATTAGCACCCGCTGCTATTGGTTGGGATTAAAGGGAACAGCACACAATTCGTGCGCCGTCTGACTATGAGGGACTGCCCTGACCGCCTCCAGACCTCGGGTGAACTACACCTGAAGATAAAGTAGTCTCGGCCTTCGGGGCTTCTCCAGGGCTCCTGAAGCTAAAAATAAAAAATTGGCTGCAGCCTATCTATCCAGTGGTTCCTTCGGGAGGAAACACAAAGAACTAGGGTGTAAAGGAAGAGGTGGGGTTTTAACCTCAGTTCAGTTTGCATTTCCTTCCAGGGTAGTGACCGCTCTCTCTGTGGGTCGACCTGAAGGACAAAGAAAAATGAGAACACTGCTATGTGTAGTGTTCTCATTTTTCTTTGTCCTTCAGGTCGATCCAAGGTATGCAGCCCGAGGTGTTCCTGTGGGTAAGTGGGAAATTCAACTTGTATTGCCATAGTCCACCATCGGCAATGGCCCAGCTCTGGGAAAACAACATATCTGGTTTTTAGCTATTACTGGAAGCTTTTGAGTCCCTTTTGAGGATTTTTCATAAAAAGGGGACTCCACTGGAGGATCTAACTCAATTTCCTGTTAAATAGCTGAAGACGGGAGTTCACCAAAAACGGAAAAGGCAGCAACAGGGCAAAAAAGGGATGACCATCACAATATAAATGGTTGCTGTACCAGAAACACCCATCTTGGTCCTCTAACACCTTAATGCATTTTTTTGTGCATGTGGGGGGTGCAGCAGCTGGAATGTTTAATTCTAAACAATAGGATGTGCCAAAGCAGTAGGGTGAGAGTACATAAAAGAAGGAGTATGTAAATTTTAAAAGCACCACTATGCACCAAGTGGCCACCCTTCCTTGAAACTTACGAATTTGGACAAAAACATGGTAGCACAATTTCTGATTCTCTTATTATCATTTCCATATCGTGTTACCATGGCAAAATTTGCATATTCTATGGTAACATGATGGAAATGATTATAAGAGAATCAGTAGAGTTTTGGGGAAACACTGGCATGTGCTAAAAAATGATGAGGTTCTGGGTCCACACTTACCCAATAGACCCAGAGTAATATATAAGAAACCCCCTACTATAGCAACAAATTTAGTTAAAAGTTATATTGGACCATGTAAAAAAACAAGAGGGACAATATCGGATGTAACAGGTTTTTATAGTTGCAAAAGATGTGTAGGCTGTAAGCTTAAAAAAAGATGTGGATAAAAAACTCATTGTGAAGTTCAAATCCAATTCAAACAAAGAATTTACCATTAAAAAATTCCTTACATGCAATAGTAAAAATATAGTAAAATGCCCTTGAGTGCCCTTGCGGCAAGCAGTATATTGGAAGAACAGGACGTCCTTTTAAGGTCCGCTTAAGGGAACATATATATTATATAATATAAAAAAAAAAAAAAAAAAAAAAAAAAAAAAGGGATATGAGCTTCACAGGCACAATAGTTACCCCACAGGGAATATTTTAATGAAAACTTTACAGCCCGATGGGTTGAACATAGAATATATTTAAATTGTTTTATAGGGGATGATTAGGGGCTAATATAAACCATAAGACAATTAGATGTAAACTTTTAATAGGGTTGTAAAGCACACTTGAATGTTATGTTATGTTATTTTTAATTGAAAATTTAGTTTTTAAATATGGCGGTTGATTTTATCGTTTTTAAACATTATATATATATTTTTAATTGATTATTCAAACATATTAAGCATAATCATTTAATAATCTGTTTCAAAAAATGTGTTGAGATTGGAAGGAGGCTAGAGCGATCCAGCGTTCTTATCTTGCTTAGCTAATCATTGGCAGTAGCTTATATGAAGACAGTGTCTTTGGGAAGACCAGGAAACCGTTAAAATTAAAAATCACGTGACTCACAAGCCTTTAAATAACGTGCTCCTGCGAGGCTCTTGTTGCCCAATGAATAAGTAGGTGGATGACGGCGAAACGCATCGGGCGGAGCTACGCAGGATCACGTGGCCGTCTAAAATACTGAAGCAGCGCCGAGACCCGCGGCCGAGGGAAAGACGCGATTGCGAGGGGAGACGTAAGAGTTCGCTCTGCCCTACCTTCTATTTCATTTTTATGCAAGTTGTATTCTGTCTTCTGGTGAGCATATTCTTGGAGACCACAGGATAGTTTATGAATTTGTGGTAACAGTATTATGCTATGTGCGGTTTTTATTCCCTTTCTTTTTCATGTCATTTTAATAAATTGAGGATCATTTTAAACATTGCCTGATTGTTGGCTATTTGGATATGGGTTTGGCTGATGAGAATAATACGGAGAGGCCAAATTGGATATAGCTCTTAAAAGAGCTGGTGGAGCCATTAAAGCGGAGCTAAATTGATCAACGCGTTTTATCTAGTGTGGAGCTGGTACGTGATTGAATCTATAGGTGGAGGGATTTGTTTGCACAAAAGTTAATTGAAGATCTTCTGGATAACAATCACTTTGGGTGTTAAAGTGGACCAACACCCAGGATTTTGACTATCCTGGGTCTTGGTCCACTTCGGTGGGGCACCCCCGATCGGGGTGCCCCGCTGTGTGAAACCCGCCCGAACCCCCCGAAAAACTCACCTCTCCCCGTGCCGACGGACAAGCCGCGGACAAGCGGCTCCTCCGTCGCCGCCTCCCGCGCGTCCCTCTCGACGCGCGCACGCCTAGGGGGGTTAATAACGCCTAGAGGAAGATAAGGTAAGGAGTTTGGGGTGTTTCGGGGGGGTTTCACCCCGTGGGACATCCCGATCTCGGATGTCCCGCGGGGAGGGAGGTGATCGGCCCGGAAATCTTATAGATTCCCGGGCCGATCACCCGTGGGTGTTGGTCCACTTTAAGAAAAAGCTTTATGCTAATGAGCACATTGAAAAAGTCTCGCTGAGCGTATACATATGCTTACATGAAGTTTCTGTGTGACGTATATGTCTGCTGATCTCTGTATGAAAAGGACCGGACGTGACAACGGTCTATAGCTTGGAGCGGGACTTTAATAAGAATTTTAATTGGTGTATGTTTGATATATTTTGCGCGGTTTTAAAGGGAGATATAGCCTTTTTTATATATATTATTAACCATTGTGTTACCTATCCTGTCTAGAGAAATGTAACATGTTTGGAATAGCAAAATCTCAGATCCAAAAAGCCACAGAGAAGTATAACAGCAAAAAAGGGCTCTCCATAGACTTTTGCTGAATAATTTTAGTGTGCTTTTAACAATCTAAGAAAAAATCAACCTTTCAACAAACATGCAGATAAAAAAGGGACTTAAAACTGGGATGCAGAGCTGCCCCCTAATAAAATAGATTTAAAGTGGACCAAGATTATCCTGGGTTTTGGTCCTTTCCCCTGGGGAACCCAGATCGGGGATGCTCCGCTGCGAGAAACCCCCCAGATCACCAATGCCAATTCACCTCTTCCCAGTCCAATGGCACATGCGCGGCCGCTTGTCCAATCAGCGCGCTCGCGGCTGCATCCCCCACTTCCCTCTAACAGGGAGCGTGCCCACGCCGGCCATCCACAAATGTGTGGCGCTGGCACGCGCTCTGCTAGAGGGATAGCGGGGATGCGGCCACAGCCATGGAATTGCAGCCAAGGGTCACAGATGTGTTCTTTCCTAGGACCAGGGATCTTTTGACCTGCCCTCGAAGGCTCTTGCTCACCATCCCAGGAGAAAAAAAAAAAAAGGAAAAAACTTTCAGTAAGGATTCCGGAGGCTTAGTCTAATCATCCGCATAACCAGGGCTATTTGAAAATAGCCCTGGATATTTTAACTGAACAATGTCTTTTAGGCAGACCAAAACCCACATTTTTAAACTAGCCATCCCCCTGCCATGAAGAGAACCATTTGGCAATTTTCACTGCTCTGGCTTCACTCTGTTCCCAGTTAATGTCACAGTGACAAAAACAGTGAATTTTCCCATGAGGAAAATGTAGTAGTTTTTAGATAATGAAAAAGCAGCTCAAAAGGGTATACCATCCTACTTTGTATACAAAGGCCATTAGCAGGGCAAAAAAAAAAAAAAAAAACAAAGAAAGCAAAGAACCAAAATGGTGAAGGCAAAAAAAAAGCAGGGTTCCCAAGGTCTCCCTTTTTATTTTGAAATGTGTTGGGAGGTTTAAAGCAACTGAAAATTCCATTTTAGAACTTATGTCCCCCACTGAGAACATTTCCAGTTGGCGGCGATCATATCCAGATTGACAAGTTCATAGGAATCATGGATGGACCTACAATGGAGTTTAATATATCATTCTTTGACCCCCAACCCCCCCCCCCCCCCCTCTAGAATTCCTCAGGCCGGAGGTACCTTTGGGAAATGTGGTGTTCGGTATTCCTAGAATGCCCTAATTTCATTAAAGGGATATTCCAGGCAAAGGAATGAATTAGCATGCTTTTTACTTGTCCCATGCTGGCTAGTCATTCTCTGCTGCTGAGGATGCTGAGACGGTAGAAGGTTCCCTAATATTTATTAAAGCAGAAGTCCAGTCAAATATTAACTTACTAAATCCACAGAAAAAACAAACCTCACGGTTTCAGAGAACTATGCTCTCAGCGCCATCCGGCGAAAGCTGCATGTATACAACTAAACAGTGCTCCCCCCCACCAGCAGCCATTCACCTCCCAGGTTCCAAGTGGCAGACAGGGCTTCAGCTGCTGCGCGGGAGGCAAGTTGAGTACCTGTCTTTTTTTTGGGGGGGGGGGGGGGGAGGGGAACCAATCACCTGTGAGGCTAAAAAAAACTCCAGGGTCTGCTCCCACTTCAGGGGGGATCCCAATTTGGGATTCCCTTTTTGTGGGAAACCCCGGCAATCTGTTGCAGCTTCTTCTGCCATGCTCGAGCTCTTTTCTAAACACAGCAAAATCCTGGAGCTTGTTCCTTTTTAAGTCCTGTAAAAATATAATTCTGTGAAACTCACCTTTAGAATTGTTTTTGAGTATATCCAGTCCAGGTCGTCTAAGAAGTGATGACAGTTGGGTAATCCACCGCCAGGTGGCGCTCGACTGCAAGCTCAAAATCTGTCGCTCCTCCCGGCCCCCTATAAAAGCAGGTATCTCACTACGATTCCCCAGTGGTTAAACAGCAGTAAGAAAAGAGACAGGCCAGGAGGCCAAGAAACTATATTACTTCACATAGCTTAGCATGTACTCTCTCCAACAAAGAACTAAGGACAATGGTCCAATATAAAAATTGTAATCACCATAACAGGCAAAAAGAGATAATGAAAACAAGGGCGGGGTGGGACGACCTGGACTGGATATATTAAAAAACAATTCTACAGGTGAGTTTCACAGAATTGTATTTTTCACTATATCCGGTCCAGGTCATCCCAGAAGTGATGACAGTTCGGACATCCAAAAGCAGTGTCTATTAAGGCGGGATCCACCAGTGCGGAACAGCATGTAGTTCATTTCACTACCGCCTGAAGCACCTTTCGGCCAAAGACAGCATCAGCTGAGGCCCTAACATCAACCTTGTAAAACTTGGTAAAGGTATGAACTGAAGACCAAGTGGCGGCTTTACAAACTTGTTCAACAGACAGGTGCTGAAAAGCCCAGGAAGCACCAATAGCTCTAGTAGAATGAGCTGTAACACGAAAAGGGGGTTCCTTCCCCTTGGCAGAATATGCTTTCACCACCGCCTGTCTGATCCACTTACTGAGAGTGGACTTGGCCGGAGGTAAGCCCTTCCTAGAGCCCTCAGATTCAGTCGCAACCAGGTAGTACTTAATGGCTCTGACCACATCCAAGGCATGGAGGGTCCTTTCCTTAGAAGTAGTCGGTGCTGGACACAGGGAGGACAAGACAACCTCCTCATTAAGGTGAAAGGGAGAAACTTCCTTAGGCAAAAAATCAGGTTTAAAGCGAAACACCACCTTATCCTTAATCCACTCAAAGTAAGGAGGCTTCATACAAAGCGCGGCCAGTTCTGAGACGCGATGCACCAAGGTGATAGCCACCAAAAAGGCCACCTTTAGGGTCAAAATAGACAAGGCATCATCGCACAAAGGCTCGAAGGGAGGCCCCTGGAAAGCCAAAAGCACCAAATTCAAATCCCACACCGGTAATACAGGCTTACCCGGTGGCCGTACATGGGTAACTCCTTGGAAAAAGGTCCTGATCAGTCTATGTTTGGCAAAGGATCTCTGGAAAAAGATGGCAAGGCCGAGACCTGGCCCTTGAGGGTGCTCAGCTGTAGACCCAAGTCTAAGCCGTGTTGTAAAAACTCCAATATGCTAGAGATGTGTGAAAAGTGTGAGAAGGGAAACTCTTGGATTCACACTAAGCAATGTAGGCATGCCAAACTCTGTAGTATATCATGGAAGACGACTTCTTCCGCACCTGAATCATTGTCTGAACAACTGTGACAGCCCCTTCTCCGTCAGGATTGAGGTTCAAGGTTCAAAGCCAGCGTCTGTAAATTGGGGTGCCGCAGCAACCCCTGCGTGAGAAGCCCTGCGTCGTCCGCAAACCAACTCCGCCACGGCCAGCGAGGAGCCACCAGGATGGTTGGTACCCCCTCCTGGGCTATCTTGCGCAACACTCGGTCAAGGAGTGAAAACGGAGGGAATGCATACAGGAGCCTGAACTCCGTCCAAGGAATTGCTAGAGCGTTTGTGGCAAATGCCAGAGGGTCTCTCGACAGGGAGACGAATCTGGGGAGCTTGTGATTGTGTCTGGACGCAAACAGGTCCACGTCCGGCTGGCCCCAGCGGAGACACAGAGCGTGAAAGATCTTGTTGCGGAGAGACCATTCCCCCAGGCACGAGGCACTCCTGCTCAGGGAGTCTGCCTCCTGGTTATCTATCCCAGGGATGTAAACCGCCGAAATGCAGGGAACATTCTCCTCTGCCCAAGTCAGAACCTGGGTCACCTCCTTGAGGGATCACTTGCTCTGAGTCCCGCCCTGTTGACTGATGTAGGCGACGAGCGAACCTGGATCGCACGACCCCTCAGATGGGGCGTCAAGCGAAGAAGCACCAACCGGATCGCTCTCAACTCAAAGATATTTATGGGCAAGTGGGCCTCCTGCGGCCCCCACTGACCCTGTATCGTCTGCGTCTGCCAAAAGCCTCCCCAGCCGGTCAGGCTGGCGTCCGTGGTAACAATCTCCCACCAGGGAGTCAGAAAGGACTTGCCTACCAGTAGGTTTCTGGAGTCCAGCCACCACGAGAGGGATTGTCTGGCCAGGGGAGACAGTGAAAAATACCATTTTGTGAGTACTCACCTGTAAAATGGATATTGTCAGTGTGTCACACACCCCGCTTCCCCTTTAATTCTTATGATCGGGTTACTCCACCGGCAGGTGGCGACGTTGCAGAGAGAAGTCTTGAAAACGAGCCCCTTCCGGCCTATATATACCTGGGACCTCCCACTTAACACCCAGTGAATTCAAAAGCAGAAAGACAAGGTACCAGGAAATCCAATGGTAACCTCAAAATAAAGAAAAGCTTCACCATATAAAAGTATTCAGGATACCAAAAAGGGCGGGTGAAGCGGGGTGTGTGACACACTGACAATATCCATTTTACAGGTGAGTACTCACAAAATGGTATTATTCTCAGTGTGTCACACACCCCGCTTCCCCTTTAATTCTTACGATCGGGACATCCAAAAGCAGTGTCCACAAGGGATGGGTATCCGAAGGCAAAATGAAGCATAATTTAAATGACTGCAGTCTGCAGAACCTTGCGGCCAAACACAGCATACGCTGAGGCCCGCACATCAACCTTGTAAAACTTAGAAAAAGTATGAACAGAAGACCAGGTTGCAGCCTTACAAACTTGTTCAACAGAAGCCTGGTGCTGAAAAGCCCAAGACGCTCCAACGGCGCAAGTCGAATGAGCAGTGATATGAAAAGGGGGAACTTTCCCCTTAGCAGAATAGGCCCCAATAACGGCCTGACGTATCCATTTGCTAATGGAAGATTTGGCCGGAGCCCTTTCTAGGCCCACAGGGCACAACAAAAAAGGCATCAGTTTTACAAAACGGAGAAGTAGTAATTAAATAGTACTTAACACAGCGTACTACATCCAAACAATGCAAAACCTTGTCATTCTTAGGCTTAGGACACAGGGAGGGATAGGACACAGGGAGGGAAGAACAATATCCTGATTCAAATGAAAAGCAGAAACAACCTTAGGAAGAAAGTCCGGTTTGAACCGAAAGACCACCTTGTCCTGATGCCTCTCAAAATAGGGCGCCTGAATCGACATGGCCACCAACTCCGAGACACGCCGAACCGAAGTGATAGCTACCAAGAAGGCAGTCTTCTGAGTCAAGGTAGACAAAGCAATATCCTGCAAGGGCTCAAAGGGAGGAGCCTGCAGAGCAGAGAGAACCAAGTTTAAATCCCAAACAGGGAGTAATGGTTTCCTGGGAGGCCGCACATGCGTAACCCCCTGGAAAAAAGGTTTTAACTAAAGGATGAAGCGCAAAACGCTTCTGAAAAAATATAGATAAGGCAGAAACCTGCCCTTTCAAAGTACTCAGCTGAAGACCAGAGTCCAGCCCTGATTGCAAAAACTCTAGAACCCTGGAGACCGAAAAGACCCTACAAGGCAAAGATCTAATCTCACACCAAGCGATATAGGCTTTCCAAGTCCTATAGTAGATGGTAGAAGAAGACCTCTTCTGGGCACTGATCAGAGTCTTAACACCCGAGTCAGAAAGACCCTCCTCCTTCAAGATGGAGGTTTCAGCAGCCAAGCCGTCAAACCCAGCGTTGGTAAATTGGGGTAACACAGCCGACCCTGCGTGAGCAGATCGGGCCGCAGAGGCAGAACGAACTGATCCACTGCCAGCCGAACGATGTCTGCGAACCATACTCGCCTTCGCCACCTTGGAGCCACGAGAATGGCGGACACCCTTTCCAGAGCCAGCTTCCGTACCACCCTGCCTAGCATGGGTATCGGAGGAAACAGGTACAGAAACCCCAGATGCCCCCAGCTCAGAGACATGGCGTCCACCGCCAGAGCCAGAGGATCCCGGGAGAGCGGCACGAAGGTCGGGAGCCTGCAATTGTGACGAGAGGCAAACAGGTCCACCTCCGTTGTCCCCCACCGGAGACACAGCGACCGAAAAACTTGAGGATGGAGAGCCCATTCTCCCAGCCGGGAAGAGAACCTGCTCAACAGATCCGCTTCCCTGTTTTCCACACCCGGAATGTAAACTGCCGAGAGACAAGGAACATGGGCCTCCGCCCAGGCCAGGATCAGGGACACCTCTCTGAGGGCACCCAGACTGCAAGTCCCTCCCTGATGATTGATGTAAGCAACCGCTGTTCGATTGTCCGAGCGAACCTGAACCGGAAGGCCCAGAACATGTTGAGTCAAAAGAACAAGAACCAGACGGATGGCTCTCAGTTCCAGAATACTGATGGGCAAGTGGGCCTCCCGAGGCCCCCACTGCCCCCGGAACTGAAGATCCTTCCAGAATCCCCCCCATCCCGAAAGACTGGCGTCCGTGGTGATAATTTCCCAAAGAGGAGCCAGGAAAGACCTGCCCCTCAAGAGATTGGCCGAGACCAACCACCATTGAAGGGACTGCCGGACCCGGGAGGACAACTGGAAGGGCCGATCCAACAACCGTGGTCGCCGGTCCCAGGACGCCAACAGATGAAGCTGAAGCGTCCTCGTGTGAAACTGAGCGAAAGGAACTGCCCCGAACGAGGCAACCATTAATCCTACCAGCCTCATCCCCAGACGGATGGACGGCCGAGGATTGGAAAGAAGGACCCGAGCAAACTCCTGAATCAGACAAATCTTGGACTGAGGCAGAAAAACCCTGTGTTGACAAGAATCCAACCGCATTCCCAGAAAGGACACCACCCTGGCCGGGGCGAGGGAGGACTTGGGAAAGTTGATCACCCAACCGAAGCTTTCCAGCGTGCAGACCACCATCCTGGTGTCCGTCTCCGAGGGAATGAGGGAAGGAGCCATGATGAGAAGGTCGTCCAGATAAGGTACGACACGAATGCCCCGAGATCTGAGAATGGCCATCACCCCTGCCAGCACCTTGGTGAACACTCTTGGAGCCGAGGTGAGGCCAAACGGAAGTGCCACAAATTGAAAATGCCGATCCTTCATCACGAAGCGAAGAAACAGCTGATGAGCCTGGCAGATGGGAACATGAAGGTAAGCATCCTTGATGTCTATGGATGTCATGAAGTCCCCCTGCCGAAGAGAACCGATGGCCGAACGCAGAGTTTCCATGCGAAACTTCTGAGTACGGATGAACCTGTTGAGGAACTTCAGATCCAGGACGGGGCGAACCGACCCGTCCTTGGGGACTGTGAAAAGATTGGAGTAAAAACCGAGGCACACCTCTAAACGCGGCACCGGCCGGATGACCGCCATTTCCAGAAGATTCCTTACTGACGCCAGGAGCCCAGCGGCCAAAGGATCGGTGGGCACCCGAGACCGGAAAAACCATGAAGGAGGGCAAGACTCGAACTCCAGCTTGTAACCGGACGACACCACCTCCCGGATCCATCTGTCCGGAACCTCCTGGTCCCAAACCAGGGAGAAGTGTCGCAATCGTCCCCCCACCCGCACGGGTGAGGGCAGCCCCTCATTGCTGAGCGGGCTTACCAGCAGGCTTGGGCTTGGTGCCCCAGGACTGACCGGGACGGCCACGGCCCCTCCCCCGGGTCCAACCTACACCCCTGGTAGCGGGAAAGGACGCCCCTCTGCCCGCTCTGACTCCCCGAAAGGAGGGACTAAAGGAAGTCGCACCCCGAAAGGAGCGACGGGGCCTCTTGCGTTGAGGCAATCTACCACCCTTGGTAACTGAATCCAATTTATCGCCAAACAGGCGCAAAACCTACAAAAGGAAGCGCTGTAAGCGCCTTCTTAGAGTTAAGGTCCGTCGTCCACTGGCGCAGCCACACTGACCGACGAATAGCAACCAGCAGTGCCGCTGTCCTGCTACTCATCGCAAGTGCATCGTCCTGGGCGGTCAAGACAAAGGAAATAAACGACTCACACCGCTTGAGAGAACTAAACTCATCACAAGCGGGATCAAGACCTGCGTACAGATCCCTAATAATGGACCTAACTGCCAACAGAAGAAGCGCCGAAGCACACACCGGCCGCAGTGTCGATCCGGCACTGATAAAACCATGGCGAGCCAATTGATCAATCCGACGATCCTCACCATCTTTAATGGTAGTAGTGTCAGGGGAGTGCAACACAGCCGTGTTCGACAGCCCTAACACAGGCGAATCGACGTCAGGGGGAACCGACCAAAGCTTCACCAAATCCTCCGGAAAGGGATAACGTTTATCCCAACTAGGAGGAATTCCAGCCAGGCGCGTGGGTTGTTCCCATTCCTTAAGGACAACCCTCACAAAGTGTTGTTGCCTGGGAAACACCAAACGCGGCTGGGGCACATCAAACAACTCACCCTTTGGCGGAGGGACCGCCTCAGGTGGATCCAAAGCCAAAATTTCAAACATTTGAGCCAAAATGGAAGGGGTGTCAAGGGACACCCCCACAGCCTGATGGCCAGCGGTGTCAACCAATAGCTGGTCTGCAGGCTCATCCGACTCCTCAAGGAGTTCCCCCCTCATCAGGGGGGACAATCTGACCAATCCAAAATTTCAACTACCTCATCCTCCGAAGCAGGCGCTGCCGGAGAAAGGTGCTTCCGCTTTGCCGTAGCCTTCTGAGCTACCGTGGCGGAAATTATCTTCTCGAGGTTGGCCAATCATGCACGCACCTCGGAATGCGAATCCCCACTCTTGACAATGTCACATGGGGTCCGGAATAAGGGAGGGGGGGTAGGAGATGACGGAAGTTGCGAGGAGCCAGAAGCCAGAGCAACGGACTGGCGCGCAATATTCTGCTTTGCACATGGAACGCATAATATGACATCATCGCCTGGGAGCAGAGCCCCACAACCCCCACACAGCCTGGATAGCCCCGAAGAGCCATTTCCGGTAACGTCGGAAGCCTCCATATGGTGAAATTATGGTATTCGCAACAACCCAGGGTTTTACGTATTAAGCAACCCGGGATGCCCCTTTATAAAGTCCCGGGAGTGGGAGGATTTTTTAAGCCTAGGAAAATCCCAATTTAGAGACTAAGACTAGCCAGATATATCAGACCGGGAGAGCCACTGCAGTGAGGGGATCCCAGGATCTGTGGGGGAAAAGAGACCACAGTCAGTCCCCCAGGGAAAGTATGCATCACACATAAAACAATCATGGTAAACCATACATGATCAGTATATACATCATGAATACAACTATACATGTATATCTATATATATACCTCAAAGTGATAAGTGCCTCCAGGAGTAAGTGACAAAAGAAAAAACTACAGCTCAAATGACGGCCCCACGTGTGCGAGGTGGGGACCGTTACCTGTTGCCGCTGCAGCCGCACTCCTGGACGCGCACCTTTCCCCAGCCAGCTCCAGCACCTGTCTCTGTAATGAGACAGAGGAAGCGAGGCGGGCCCGGGCTCAGCGAAGCGACCTCATGTAGAATTGAGCAAAGGGGACTGCCTCGAAGGAGGCCACCATCAAACCTACCAGAGTCATCCCTAGCCGGATAGAAGGGCGAGGATTGGTCAGGAGAACACGTTTCAGATCTTGAACCCTCTGCACCTTTGGGTGAGGTAGGAACACTCTGGCCTGACTGGTATCCAGATTCATGCCCAGAAAGGAGATCTCCCTTGATGGGGAGAGAGAAGACTCGGGGTGGTTGATCACCCATCCAAACCTTTCCAGCGTCGCCACCACTGTCCTGGTGTCCAACTCCGCCTGGCAGAGGGAAGCAGCTGTAATGAGTAGGTCGTCCAAATACAGCACAATGCGAATGCCCTGGGCTCTGAGCAGGGCCATTATGCCCGCCAGAACCTTGGTAAACGCCCTCGGTGCCGAGGTCAGCCCGAACGGGAGGGCCACAAACCGAAAATGCTGATCTCCCACCACGAACCTGAGAAATCGCTGGTGTGCTGGGAAGATTGGTACATTAAGGTAAGCATCCTTGATGTCTATGGACGTCATAAAATCCCCCTGACGAAGGGAACCGATGGCTGAGCGCAGAGTCTCCATGCGGAACTTCTTGGTTCTGATGAATCTGTTGAGAAGCTTCAAATCCAGGATGGGTCTTATGGAGCCATCCTTTTTGGGAACCGTGAAGAGGTTGGAATATTAGCCCCGGCCTCTCTCTTAAAGAGGCAATGGGCATATGACCGCCATGTCCAGGAGATTCTTTACAGCCAACAGGTGCCCCTGCGCAGCCCGGGGATCCGAGGGCACCCGAGACCTTAGGAATCTGGGAGGAGGCCAGGACTCTAACTCCAGTTTGTACCCAGACGAGACCACTTCCAATATCCACTTGTCTGTGACCTCCTGGGCCCAGACCTGGAAGAAGAGCCGCAGCCGTCCCCCCACCCGCAAGGGTGAGGGCGCCTCCTCATTGTTGAGCTGGCTTGGCAGCGGGCTTGGGCCTGGAACCCCCAGGTAGAGGCTGGACGGGCACGTCCTCTACCTCTGTTCCAGGAATTACCTCTAAAGCCAGAGTAGGTAAGACCTCTGCCCCCCCTGGCACCGTGAAAGGAAGGATTAAAGGAGCTTGCCCCTGAAAGGAGCGACGCAGCTTCTTACGCTGAGGTAGCTTCCCACCCTTCGCCACAGAATCCAATTTGTCTCTAAACAGCTGCGTTCCCAAAAAGGGCAAAGCTGTAAGTGACTACTTGGCCGCAATGTCAGCCGCCCACTGGCGCAGCCAGACCGATCGGCGCATGGCCACCAACAGGGCCGAAGTTCTACTACACATGGTAATGGTGTTGTCCATAGCCGACAAAACAAAATTCATGAACAATTCACACCTCTTAAGGGTTGTGAATTCAACGCTGTCCGGGTTGAGCTGGGAACCATTTAACAAGTCCCTGATCTCCGACCTGGTAGCCACAGCCACTAGTGCCGATGCACAGACAGGCCGCAAGGCAGAACCCACACTGGCAAAGGCATGAAATGCCATCTGATCAATGCGCTTGTCCTCCCCATCCTTAAGGGTTGTGGCATCAGGAGTATGTACAACGGAGGTGTTGGACAATCCTAAAATGGGAGCGTCAACCTCGGGAGGGGAAGACCAGGGGTTCACCGGAAAGGGATACTTCCTATCCCATCCCTGAGGAACACCGTGAAGGCAACTCGGCTTCTCCCATTCTCTAAGAATTATGCTGTCAAAATTATCCTGATTTGGAAACTCCAAGCGGGACTTAAAGAACCCAAATAATTCCCCCTTCTTCAGAGGGCCTCCACTGGAGGGGAAATATCCAGAACCTCTAACAGATGGGTCAGGACCCTGGGGGTATCAACAGCATCCCCCAGCGCCTGCCCGGCATCAGAATCAAAGAACTGCAATTCCTCAGTCTCAGATTCCTCAAACAATTCCCCCTCCTCAAGCGGGGAATAATCAGCCCAATCAGGGGAGTCATAATCATCAAAATCAATTACCGCCGTAGCCGGTGACAGATGCCTTTTCTTAGCAGTGGCCTTTCTGCCCACTGAGCTAGAAATACATTTTCTCAAGGTTGGCCAGCCTGGCACATACATCCGAGTGCGACTCCCCACTAATGACCGTGTCACTTGGGGTACAGATGATGTGGGGTGGGGTAGGTTAGGCGGGCGGAACTGACCCAGACGCCTGGGGTCCCGACTGCCGCGTTGCGCACATGGTATGCAAATAAGTACATTCTCCCCCGTAAGGGATACCCCACAAACCACACATAGCCGGGATTGTCCCAAAGGGAGCCCGAGCCCGGTATCCTGTGGAGCTCCATATGGTGATTTTAAGGTAGTCACAATGACCCGAGGGAATTACGCTGGTAAGCAACCCGGGATGCCCCTTAAGTCCCAAGAGGGAGGATTTATAAGTGCCCCAAATTTCTGCTAGGGACCCTAGGACCGGGAGAACCCCCTTTTAAGCAAGGCACAGGGAGTCCTCCTGAAAGACACAAAGGAGTGGCCATAAGCACACACATTATATTATATATACCATCATAAATAAAGGAAAACGTGACAAAGGACTAGCGCTGTCCCCTGACAGAATGGGGCACATTGCTAAGTCAGGTACATAAAAGGGGGAGCCCGGGAGGGCACTCACGTGTCTTGTACAATGGCTGCCACCGCTCATCAGCTCAGAGCAGGAGAGAGAGAGAAAGGGAGAAGAAGGGGCGGGCCAGCGCGGATCACGCGCCGCGCCTGGCCCCGTCCCCCTACTCTCACAACCAGCAGCGCGGTTCCCGGCCGTGGGCTGGGCTCCGCAATTGGCTCCAAAAACAGAAAGGGGGGGGGGGGGGGCGGTCCGTGTCAACGCACGAGTGCCCGCCCCCGCCCCCGTGACATTGCAGCCTGAGGGGAAGAGGCTCCCCTCAGCAGAAGCAAAAAACCGCGACCAGCCAGTAATGTGAAGCACCAAGCACACATACACATTCACACTTGAAAGAAAAAGGAAAAGTCCCCCCACCCCCCCCCCCCTCAATTAGGGACAGGGCATCCCAAACCGGGATCACCAACCGGGATTCCGCCTACCCCTTTATATGGGGTCTCACGGGGGAGCATGGCTCCCTAAACACCTATTAAGGTGATTCCTACCCTCGCCCAGACCTGCAGCCAAGGCTGGGAGGCTAATATTGGGCTTAACGTATAAAGGTCCAGGTTGAAATGCCCAAAAAAATGACCGGTCGTAAGCCCAGCTTACCTGCAAGGAAGAGAAGCAGACATCTTCTGACTTGCTCGCCTTCCTGCAGAGAAGGAACTGGGAATGTGTGGGAGGTCCCAGGTATTTCCCCAGATATATCCCCAGGGGCAGTTGTGGCCTAGAGGTAAGGGGAGCGGACTTGTGACTGGAGGGTTGCAGATTCGAATCCCGGTCCTGCGACATGACTGAAATGCTCTTGAGCAAGGCACCTAACCCCCCAACTGCTCCCCGGGCGCCGTAAATAGGGCAGCCCACCGCTCCAGGCATGTGTATGCTCACTGCACGGATGGGTTAAATGCGGAGGACGAATTCCTATGTGTGCGCAAGCATACAATGGCCATCTATGCATTAAAAAAAAAAAAACACTATTTATGGACCGGGAGGGGCTTCTTTTTTGCTTTAATCTCTGCAGAAGTTCGCCCTCTCCTGTACCATAACCCATATGTCATGAATAGTGGAAGCGGGGTGTGTGACATACTTGAAATATACAATTCTGTTGAGTACTCACCTGTAGAATTGGTTTTGCCTGTGTCCAGTCCGGGCTGTCCCAATCCATATACGTGTGGGTATTTTACTGCAAGATCCAGAGCTGTAACTCCTCCCGGCCTCCTATAAGAAGAGCTGTCTCCATAGAGTTCCCCAGAATGTCAAAAAGCAATGAATGAGACAGGCCGGGAGGCCAATAAAACACGTTAAATAACATGCTACAGCATGTACGCTCTCCAAACAAAGGTAAGGACCACGGTCCAATACAAATCACCATAACAGGCAAAAGAGGAAATGAACCAAGGGCGGGGTGGGACAGCCCGGACTGGACACAGGCAAAACCAATTCTACAGGTGAGTACCAATCCATATACGTGTGGGACATCCAAAAGCAGTGTCCATAATAGGGCGGGATCCCCAGAGCGGAATAGCAGGCAGTTCAGTTCATTTCACTACCGCCTGAAGCACCTTTCGGCCAAAAGCAGCGTCAGCTGAGGCCCTAACATCAACCATGTAAAACTTAGTAAAGGTATGAACCGAAGACCAGGTAGCAGCCTTACAGACTTGTTCAACAGAGGCCTGGTGCTGAAAAGCCCAGGAAGCACCAATAGCTCTAGTAGAGTGAGCAGTAACATGAAAAGGGGGATTCTTCCCCTTGGCAGAGTAGGCTTGCACCACCGCCTGTCTAATCCACTTACTGAGAGTGGACTTAGCCGGAGGCAAACCCTTTCTAGCACCTTCAGAGAGAACAAAGAGAATCAGACTTCCTGAAGGATTCAGTCGCAACCAGGTAGTACTTAATGGCTCTGACCACATCCAAGGAATGGAGGGCCCTTTTCTTAGGGTTAGACGGTTCCGGACAC
The DNA here is from genome assembly GCA_027917425.1 of Gastrophryne carolinensis. Taxonomy (NCBI): domain Eukaryota; kingdom Metazoa; phylum Chordata; class Amphibia; order Anura; family Microhylidae; genus Gastrophryne; species Gastrophryne carolinensis. Next base: position 15,682,125 of record CM051239.1, on the reverse strand, counting down.
AGAGAAGGCAAAATAACCTTCTCATTAAGATGAAAGGGAGAAACAACCTTAGGCAAAAATCAGGCCTAAAAAACGGAAAACTACCTTATCCTTATGCCGCTCAAAATAGGGAGGCTTCATACAAAGAGCAGCCAATTCTGACACCTGGCGCAACAAGGTGATGGCAACCAAAAAGACCACCTTTAGGGTCAAAATAGAAAAAGCAGCATCGCACAAAGGCTCAAAGGGAGGCCCCTGGAGCGCAGAAAGCACCAAATTCAAATCCCACACCAGTAACACAAGCTTACGCGGTGGACGAACATGGGTAACTCCTTGGAAAAAAGTCCTGATCAGCCTGTGTTTGGCAAAGGATCTGTGGAAAAAGATGGTCAAGGCAGAGACCTGACCCTTGAGGGTACCCAGCTGTAGACCCAGGTCTAAGCCGTGTTGTAGGAATTCCAAAATCCTAGAAGTGGAAAAAAAGTGCGACAAGGAAAATTCTTGGATTCACACCAAGAATGTAGGCATGCCAAACTCTGTAGTAAATCGTGGAAGAAGACTTCTTCCGCGCCTGAATCATGGTCTGAACAACTGTGTCTGACAGCCCCTTCTCCGTCAGGATTGAGGTTTCAATAGCCAGGCCGTCAAAGCCAGCGTCTGTAAGTTGGGGTGCCGCAGCGACCCCCTGAGTGAGAAGCCCTGGGTCATCGGGCATGATGTAACGATCGACCGACATCTGAACAGTGTCCGCGAACCAACTCCGCCTCGGCCAACGAGGAGCCACCAGAATGGTTGGCACCCCCTCCTGGGCCATCGTGCGCAGCACTCGGCCCAGAAGTGGAAACGGAGGGAATGCAAAAAGGACCCGGAACTCCAACCACGGAATTGCCAGAGCATCTGTGGCGAAGGCCAGAGGATCTCTTGACAGGGAGACGAACCTTGGAAGCTTGTGATTGTGTCTGGACGCAAACAGGTCCATGTCCGGCCGACCCCAGCAGAGACACAGAGCGTGAAAGATCTTGTTGCTGAGAGACCATTCCCCCAGACGAGAAGTTCCCCTGCTCAGGGAGTCTGCCTCCTAGTTCTCTACCCCAGGGATGTAAACTGCCAAGATGCAGGGGACATTCTCCTCCGCCCTAGTCAAGATCTGGGACACTTCCAGAAGGACTCGCTTGCTCCGAGTCCCGCCCTGGTGATTGATGTAGGCGACAGCCGTCTGATTGTCCGAGCGGACCTGAACAGCCCGACCCCTGAGATGGGGAGTCAACTGAAGAAGCACCAACCAAATTGCTCGCAGCTCCAAGAGATTGATGGGTAAGTGGGCCTCCTGTGGCCCCCACTGACCCCGGAACTTCAGTGTCTGCCAAAAACCTCCCCAGCCGGTCAGACAGGCGTCCGTGGTAACTATCTCCCACCGGGGAGTCAGAAAGGACTTGCCCACCATCAGATTTCTGGAGTCCAACCACGACAAAAGGGACTGCCTGACCTTGGGGCACAGTGAAAATTCCTGATCCAGGGACTCCTGCGTCCGGTCCCAACCGGTCAACAGATTCAATTGAAGAGGCCTCATGTGGAACTGGGCTAAGGTTACTGCCTCGAAGCAGGACACCATGAGGCCCACCAGCTTCATCCCCAGACAGATCAAGGGCCGCTGACAAGCCAGTAGGTCCTGCACCTGCATCTGGAGGCCCTCCAGCTTTTGCTGGGGCAGAAATACCTTGACCTGAGAGGTGTCCAACGTCATGCCCAGAAAGGACCTCACCATCGAGGGAGTGATAGACTTGGGGTAATTGATTACCCATCCGAAATCCTCGAGAGTGGATAACACCATCCGGGTGTCGCTCTCGGCCTGCTGGGCCGCAATCAGCAAATCGTCCAGATACGGAAGAACAGGAATGCCCTGGTTCCTCAGAATGGCCATGATGCCGAGGCTATCCCGAACGGTAGTGCCACAAACTGGTAATGCTGATCCTCCAGCGCAAACCTCAAACTTCTGATGCCCCTGAAAAATCAGAATGTGCAGATAGGCATCCCTGATGTCCACCTTGGTCATGAAGTCGCCGGGCCCGAAGCGAGCTCACTGCGGACCGTAAGGTTTCCATGTGGAAATGTCTGACTGACAAACTTGTTGAGACCCTTCAGATCCAAGATGGGTCGCAGCGTTCCATCCTTGGGCACCATGAACAGATTGGAATTGAAACCTCGCCCCCGCTTTTCTGGCGAGGCACAGGACAAATTACGCCTGATAGCAGAAGGCTCTCAACGGCCTCCCTTAGGCCCTGCGCCGTTCATACGTTCCGGGAAATTCGCGGCCAGACTGCCAGCTCTGCTTTGTACCCAGAGGACACCACCTCCTGAATCCACCGATCCGAGATGTGCTGTCTCCAAATGTGAGCAAAAAGCAGCAGCTGTCCCCCCACCCGGATAGGTGAGGGCGCCTCCCCAGGAGGGGTTGGATCGACTGCGGGACCTACCTCGTCCCCAGGAATCTCTGCGGCCACCTGAAAATGAAGAGCCTCTACCTCCGCAAAAGGAGCGAAAGGCAGGAGAACCCCGAAAGGGACGCGCAGGCTTCCACCACTGAGGGAGTCTTCCATCCTTGGCCAGAAGGTCCAGACGCTCCTCAAATAATAAAAATAATAAAGAGTCCCAGAAAGGGAATACTAGTGAGCGACTTCTTGGCCGCATCGTCAGCCGACCACTGCCGCAGCCAGAGCGAGAGACGAAGCCATGGCGCCAAACCGGACACTATCGTCCATGGCCGAGACTACAGAAAACATCCACACAGGCTTTGAGTTCTTTATACTCCTTCGCCCGCTTGCGAGATTTGGTCAGATCAACCAGGTGCCGCACCTTCTTCACTGATGGCCAAAGATACAATGGCCGCGGCACAGACAGGGCGAAACCCAGCACCCACAAAAGGTGAATGCATGACAAGCCAGCTGATCCATGTGCCTGTCAGCAGGGTCGCCCAAGGAAGCCGTTTCAGGTGACGGCATAACCGTAGTGTTGGATAACCCCCGAGACAGGAGCATCCATTTCGGGGGGACGGGACCAAAGGTGGATCAGTTCCTCGGGGAAGGGGTACCGCCTGTCCAGACTCTTAGGCACCGATGGCAATTTATTAGGCCTTTCCCATTCTTTAAACACCATACCGGAAAAATGGGCCTGTTCCGGGAAAACCAACCTCTGTCTCTCCGGACGGAATATATCCCCTTGCTTCTTCTTAGCCGCCTTAGGAGGGACAATATGCAGGGTCTCAAAAACCGAGGCCAGCAATTTCTCCGTGTCGTCGGGGAGCCACATATCCTCAGAGGAGAAACCAGGCTCGCTGTCATAACCAACCACCTATCCCCTGAGGAAGCGGAGTCCTTAAACAGCTCCCCCTCCTTCATGAAGTCCCAATCTCCAAAAAGGTCATCATCGTCAGCAAAATCCGAATAATCTGGCTCAACATGCCGCTTCTTACTCGTGGCCTTACCCGTAGCCGAACGAGATAACAGTCTCTCCAGACTGGCCACCCGGTGCGCCAAATCAGCCTGGGACCCCCTGCTGGCTTCCCCCTCACTGAGGGCTGACTGCAGCAGTGGGGGGGGGGGGGAGCGGCTGACCAGGGGATCCCACCTAAGACACAGTGGGAGAGCCTTTTTGAGATCCCACAGCACATGCACACAGTAAAAATATATACATATAGATATATACTATATAATCTCAAAAGAGAGACTCACGGACCGCAGGTGGCTGTGGAGGCGTGTTCGGGGGGTCGCGAGGTAGCGACAGACAGCACAGGAGCCCACTGTATAGTCAGGAGTCCAGCGTCGCCTATTCCTGCAGGGCGCACAGCAGCAGCATAACTCGCATGCGGGCGTCCTGCAGGATTCCTCCACGAGGGCAGAAGAAATGGCGCCCACAGGTCACTCAAGGGGCGGGCCGCGCAAGCTATGACGTGGTACGAGTCATTGCGCGGCCCCTCCCCCGGGGGCGGCGCGAAAGAGCGCCCGCAGCCCGAGCACAAAGATGGCACCCAGAGAGAGGAAAGGGAGGGAGGGCAGCCCAGAGCCTAGCTCTGAACGCTCAACCCCAGCGTCCTCCCTACCTTCATCTGTTCCCGTCAGCCGAGGCTTGGAGGCATACTGGGTCCACAGGAACAGAGGCAATAGGGAGGCAGTGGCAGACAGGCTTAAAAATGCCCCGCTTAACTGCCATGATCCAGAGAGAGTTTCCAGACGATCTTCGCAGCATGTTACTGCAAGACAAATCTGGGGAACTCTAGGGAGACAGTTCTTTTTATAGGAGTTTAATAAAAGTTATCTTCAAAAAGTGTCTGTCTTTTTTTACTGTTAACCCTTTGTGAACTGGTGAGGGGTCCATGAGACCCCTTATACCAGTTCACAAGGCTCAGGGGTATGGCAAGTCACCTGCTGCTAGCGGGTGACTTGCCATTAACCCCTGGCCCCCCAAATTACCTGCCTCCCCAAAGCCCGGGGGGGGGGGGGGCAGAAGAGCCGTGGCCCTAGGCTATGACGGCTTGTAGCCGGCAGGGCCAGGGGCAACTAAAGCTGGCCCCTGCGCCCTGTTCTACAAGCCCCTATAGCTGGTCACAGGTTGGTTACGCTGGGTAGGGGGGACCTCACGTCATTTTTTGGGGGGATTTTTAAGGGTTTTAACCCTCCCCGGGAGGGGGGACCCTATGTCATCTTTTTTTAATTAACCCTATGTTATCTGTAACCCAGTAGGTATAAAAGGCTTCCAGCAGCAGCAGGAGAGCAGAAGCCTAAGTGATCAGTGTGGGACACAGGGATGGATGGGAGGTAAATATAAAAAAAAAAATAAAAACTTTTTTTAAATAAAGTTATTTTTAAAGTGTGTCTTTTTTTTTACTTTTAACCCTTTGTGAACTGGTAAGGGATCTATGAGACCCCTATACCAGTTCACAAGGCTCTGGGTCTGGCAAGTCACCTGCGGCTAGTGGGTGACTTGCCATTAACCCAGAGACCCCCCTCCCCCCCCCCCCATTACCTGCCTTCCAAAAAAACCCTTAAAATTCCCTCAAGAAATGGTGCCCCCCCCCCCCCCCCTTTGAAGGGGGACCCCACACCAATTTTTTTTATTTAACCCTTTATTATGTGGATAGTAGTTTTATAGTAAATGTTATAAAGTTCTCTTTTCAGTTTAGGGGATCACCTGGACAGGAACTGGGGGGCTACCGATACATATGTGGTATCATTGTAATCGGGAGAAATGGGGCTCACATGTATATGGTTTTCTTTAATAAAATAAATGTTTTTGTTAAAATAAAAGGAGACAATTTAAAAAAAAAAAAATTTAATTTTTTTACTATTTATAAAAAAGTAGAAAAAATACAAACAAGACATTTCATGTTAAAGCCTAAACTCTGCCACAAAAAGAAAATATGCCATTTTCTAGGAAATTCCTGCAAAAATCACAGATAAACATCACGCAAAATGGTGAAAAATATCCTGTCAGCAGAGGGTGACAAAATCTCAAGTAGGCTGGCAGTTAAAAGGTTACAGGCACCTATGCATGTTGGATATTGTTCTGCTCGGGGGACCTTGCGTTTTCAGATTTAGCTTGTTTTTTCTTATTTGCATATTGATATTTTAGGAAAAGGTGTTTTTTATTCTGCTTTTTTATACATTTTTTTGTGAAACCCTGTGCAACCTAAGAATTCTTCGAGATATTACTTCCAGAAAGATGAGCCCACTACAACAAGCTGGGTACGCTTAGAAAGCTTAACATGTGTACTTTCAGGGAATATATGGTTTATGGGGGATATTCCAAATGTAAAGGGTTGGTTTGGTAGAAAAAGCACAAGGTGCGCACTTTGTCTGCAGAGCTGAAATTTTGAAGTAAAATTACCGTTATGCGCATGCTTTACTTTGGTGTGTTTGGCAACTCTTTCCTTGACAGAACCTATGCATGTTGGGTATCGTTCTGTTTGGGGGATGTTGCTTTTTCAGATTTTCAGTTTTTTTTCTGGTTAGCATTTTTTTTTTTTTTTTTTTTTTTAGGAAAATGTGGTTTTGATTCTCATTTTTAGGGAAACCTTGTGCAACCAAAGAATACATTGAGGGATTACTTCCAGAAAACTGCACCCATGTCAACAAGCCTGGTACGCCTAGAAAGCCTGAGGTGTATACTTCTAAGGAATATATAGTTTGTGGGGGGTATTCCAAATGTAAAGGGTTGTTATTCTTGAAAAACTGCAAGGTGCGCATATTGCATAGCATAGTTGTATTTTATCTGAAAATCTCCTAAAGCATTTCAGTTTGGGGGAGTCTCCTGGGCAGGAAAGGGCGTCTACCTATACATATGTAGTAGCGCTGTAACCGGGAGAAAGTGGGGTTTCACACGCAATAAGATTTTATTGACAAACTTACATTTTTTATTACAAAAAAAACACTACAAATGGTAAAAAATTTTTTTTTTTTGCACAATTTTCACCCCAAAATATTGAGAATACACTTATAAAATGACAAAACAAGACATTTCATGTTAAACCCCAGGCTCTGCTGAAAAAAACAATATATCACTTTCCTGGGAAATCCCTTCAAAAATCACAGTTGAACATGGGGAGCGCAAAATAGTGCAAAATAATCTGGCAACAAAGGGTGACAATATTTCAAGGTAGGCTGGCGGTTAAAGGGTTAAAGAACCTTCGAATTAAAAGCTAAGCTTTACTTCACCTACAAGCTGGACACTTCACTGTTGGATAATTTCTCAGACCAGACTGGTACTATACTGAACAGAGACATACACTGCTATTTTAGCACGAATATATCTGTTTAATACATCATTGTATACAGAATATAATTTCCTGCCAGTATAAGATACCGACCTGGATTGTAAGTGTATATTGCCAATTCATTCTGTATTATCGTTCTGATAAGGTTATGTGCAAAGTGTGATTTCTTTACTTGGCACCGTTTCTTATATCTTTCAATATAACGATTGAATGAAATCTAAGCACGGTGTCCATTACCGATTACCTGTAGATTTTGACACTGGAAGGTCTGGTGGGGTAACCAGTCCCAGTATTTTGCACCCGATATCAGTCAATATAGAAAAAAAAAAATACAATTCTGTGATTACTCACCTGTAGAATTGTTGTTATGAGTATACAGTGCGTCCTGCTCCAGATAAGAATCATTACTCTTGGGTATTACTCCGCCAGATGGCGCTGGACTGCAGAGAATGCGGCATTGGCTCCTCCCGGACCCTCAAATACCCGGGACCTCCCACAAATCCCCAGCATTGAAAAGCAGTTAACGAGTAGCCGGGAGAATGATAACAGAACCAACCAGTAACTATAAACAATGATAATCACCATACAGGGGATCCAAGGACAATGCAAAACCAAGGGTGGGGTGGAGCAGGACGAACTGTATACTCATAACAACAATTCTACAGGTGAGTAATCACAGAATTGTATTATTCTTAGTATACAGTACGTCCTGCTCCAGATAAGAATCATTACTCTTGGGACATCCAATTGCAGTGTCCATAAAGTAGGGTGGGATCCCCAAAGGTAACGACAGGTCAGACCACTGCCGCCTGCAAAACCTTGCGGCCAAAAGCAGCATCAGCTGAGGCCCTAACATCAACCTTGTAAAACTTTGAAAAGGTATGAACAGAAGACCAAGTAGCGGCCTTGCAAACTTGTTCCACAGAAGCCTGGTGCTGAAAAGCCCAAGAGGCACCAATAGCACGAGTGGAATGAGCAGTAAGGCGGAAGGGAGGATTCTTCCCCTTAGCAGAATAGGCCTGAATCACAGCCTGATGGATCCATTTGCTGATAGATTTAGCAGGAGCCAAACCCTTCCTAGGACCAGAAGGGACCACAAAAAGAGCATCAGTTTTTCTGAAAGGTGCAGTAGCCACCAGATAGTACTTCAGACTCCGAACCACATCCAAGGAATGCAAAACCCTCTCTTAGCGTTACTAGGATTAGGGCACAAGGAAGGAAGATTCAGATTCAGATGAAAGGTCGACACAACCTTAGGCATAAAATCAGGCTTGAAGCAAAACACCACCTTGTCCTGGTGTCTCTCAAAGTAGGGGGGCCGAATGGAAAGCACCGCCAACTCAGAAACACGTCTAACAGAGGTGATGGCCACCAAAAAGACAACCTTGAGAGTAAGAATAGCCAGGGCAGCCTCCTGCACGGGTTCAAAGGGAGCACCCTGCAAGGCAGACAAGACCAAGTTCAAATCCCAAACAAGCAACATAGGCTTACGTGGGGGACGCACATGTGTAACCCCCTGGAAAAAAGTCCTGATCAGAGAATGCTGAGCAGGGACAGGGAGACAAAGGCCGGGAGCTTGTGATTGTGACGGGACGCAAACAGACCCACATCTGGTTGGCCCCAACGGTGACAGAGAGTGAAACACCCTCTCGCAGAGGGACCATTCTCCCAGGCGAGAGGACCCCCTGCTCAGAGAGTCTGCCTGCAGATTCTCCACCCCCGAAATGTACAAAGCTGATATGCAGGGAACATTGTCCTCCGCCCAGGACAGAATCAGAGACACTTCCTTGAGGGACCCCTTGCTCTGGGTCCCCCCTGATGATTGATGTAGGCAACCGCTCTCTGGTTGTCCGAGCGTACCTGAACAGGCTGGCCCAGAAGGTGTTGGGTCAAGTGAGCCAGAACCAACCTGATCGCCCTTAGTTCCAGAATGTTGATGGGTGTGTGGACCTCCTGAGGGCCCCACCGCCCTTGGAACTGCAGGGACTTCCAGAAGCCCCCCCAACCTGTCAGACTGGCATACGTGGTGACTGTCTCCCAGCAGGGAGCCAGAAAGGATCTGCCCGCCAACAGGTTCCTGGAGTCCAGCCACCACGAGAGGGACCACCTGGCTAGGGGGGGTAGAACAAGGACCTGGTCCAGGGACGCGGGATCCTTGTCCCATAGTGACAAGAGGTGGAGTTGCAGAGGCCTCATGTGAAACTGTGCATAAGGAAACGCCTCGAAGCACGACACCATCAGGCCCACCAGCTGCATTCCCTGCCTGATGGAGGGATGAGGGCAAGAGAGCAGGGACTGAACCTGCACCAGTAGACTGTCCACCTTCTGCTGAGGAAGAAAAATCCTTGCCTGAACTGTATCCAGATTCATTCCCATGAAGGGCGTCACCAAGGAGGGAGACAGGGAAGACTTGGGATGGTTGATCACCCAGCCAAATGACTCCAGAGTGGACACTACTCGCTGAGTATACAGCTCCGCTTGATGGAGGGACTGAGAAGTGATGAGAATGTCATCCAAATATGGCAGCATGTGAATGCCCTGAGCAGAGCCATCACCCCTGCCAGCACCTTGGTGAACACTCTGGGAGCTGAGGTGAGACCGAAGGGCAATGCCACAAATTGGTAGTGCTGATCCCCCAGAGCGAACCTGAGGAACCTTTGATGACCTGGAAAAACAGGAATATGAAGGTAAGCATCCTTGATGTCCACAGGGAACTGACAGAGCGCAAAGTTTCCATGCGAAAGCACCTGCACCTGACAAATTTGTTGAGGATCTTCAAGTCCAGGATGGGCCTGACTGACCCATCTCTTTTGGGCACGGTGAAAAGGTTGGAATAGAACCCCTTGCCCCTTTCTCGTAAGGGGACCTGACAAATGACCCCCAGCTCCAGAAGGCTTTGCACCACCAGAATTAGAGCCTGAGCTGACATTGGGTCCTGAGACATCCGGGATCTGATGAATCTTGGGGGCAGCCAGGCAGCAAACTATCTTGTAACCGGAGGACACTACCTCCTGAATCCATCGGTCTGAGACATGAAGCCTCCAGACGTGAGCAAAATGCTGAAACCGTCCCCCCACCCGGATGGGTGAGGGCGCCCCTTCATGCCTGAGGGGGCTTGGGAGAAGACCCCCCTTCCCTGTCTGGCTTCACGGTAGGGGGAAGAAAGGGAGCCTTGGCCCGAAATGGGCGAGACTGCCTTCTGCGCTGGGGTAACCTGCCTCCCTTAGCAAACAGGTCCAGGCGGTCCCCAAACAGGCGTAGTCCTTTGAAGGGAAAACCAGTGAGAGCCTTCTTGGCAGCGGTGTCAGCTGCCCACTGGCACAGCCAACCTGAGCGGCTTATAGCCACCACTAGGGCAGAGGCTCTGCCACACATCCTAATGGTATCATCCAAGGCAGAGAGGACATAAGTCACAAAAACCTCAACGAGAGAGTGCATTAAACTCCTCACTAGACACATCATCAGGAGCACCATCCAGGACACTTCTAAACAGGGCCCTAATAGCCACCGCTGTAATGGCAAAGACCGGGCGCAGCGCCGCCCCCACACAGGCAAAGGCATGGGACGCCAGCTGATCAATACGCCGGTCCTCACTATCCTGCAGCGTAGTAGAGTCAGGGGAATGCATGACAGAGGTGTTAGATAACCCTAGGACCGCGGCATCCACCTCCGGAGGGGATGACCAACGCTTCACCACATCAGCAGGAAAGGGATACCTCTTATCCCAACTCTTAGGGACTCCAGGGAGCCTGCTAGGACGCTCCCATTCCTTGAGCACGAGATTATTAAAATGGGCTTGCTCAGGAAACTCTAAACGTGGCTTAGCAATATGAAAGAATTACCCCTGCTGCCTAGGGGCCGTAACCGGGGGAGAGATAGACAGTACCTAAAAAATCTGAGCCAACAGCCTATCCGTATCATCTGGGGCCCAGGGGTCAGAGCCAGAATCATCATGACCCCTGGGCCTCTCATCAGATGACACAGAGTCAGAGAACAACTCCCCTTCTTCCAAACCAGACAGTTCCAAAAACTCATCAGTCCCCATAGGGAAAAGAGTGACATTAGGCACCAAGTGCCGCTTCTTAGCAGAGGCCTTACGCGCCAAGGTATTAGCAAGCAACTTCTCAACACTAGCCAGTCCGGAAGACACATCAGGCTGAGAATCCCCACTGGTATGCAACTCAATGGGAGTCAAATTCAAACCAGGCTGCAGCGCAAGCACCTGCTGGGCACAAGTGATACAGACCCGCACATTGTCAGCACTAGCAGGGGACACCCCACAAGCTACACACTGCCGGGATTGTCCCTAAGGAACCCCGAGCACATTATCCTGAGACGGCCCAATATGGTAATTATAGCGGCACAATAGGCCGATAGGGATTCACGCTATAAAAGCAACCCGGGATGCCCCAATAGCACGCTAGGGAAGTGGGAGTAAATAGCACACTAGGCCTCACAAGTTAAATAACTAAATAATAGAGGGAGTAGGGCCGGGAGAAACCAATAGAGTTCGACCCGCCTGAAAGACATAAGCGAAGAGAACCCCATAAACGACATGTATAATGACATAGGGTATATAAAGCCGCCCGCGAGGGCACTCACGGACCGCGGTAGGTAGATGGCAGCCACGCAGCAGACGAATCCACAGAAAAATGGCGCCGAGTATACCCTGGTGGGCGGGCCGCGGAGACATTGGCGCGGAACGCGCCATCAGCGCCCCCCCGAAGAGCGCGAAGCAGCACACGTGACAAGCAACCAATGACAGCGCATCAGCGGCTGAGGTATTGCCACCGCCAACCACGGAAAACAGAGGAAGCGTGCGCGGCGGCAATTTCAAACTGCAACCAAGTCAGCGAGGAGACTGACACAAACAAGAAGCACATAATCAAGTGAAGCACCAAGGCATACACACACACCTCCCCCCCCCCCCTTCCCTGAGAGCTACAAGGAAGAGCGAGGGTGGGCAGCGGCCACTTAACATAGGGCCCACCGATAGACAGGGGCAATAGTGTGGGAGGGGCATCCCATAGAGGCTCACCATATGCCTATACCGCCTACCCTTTGGTGGGGGATTGCGGTGGAGCCATCTTGTCCTTCGCAGTCCAGACTGCAGAGAAATTCTGGGGATTTGTGGGAGGTCCTTGGTATTTGAGGGGCCGGGAGGAGCCAATTTCGCGGTCTCTGCAGTCCAGCGCCATCTGCCGGAGTAATACCCAAGAGTAATGATTCTTATCTGGAGCAGGACGTACTGTATACTAAGAATAATCGGGCAGGCTGATTGATTACTAACACCTCTGTAGCGCAGATTTCAGAGCGACCGCTAGTAGTCACTGTGCTCAGCCATGGTTCTTTGTTTCAGAGAACCTCAGTCGCTGGCTGGCATTGATGAATATTATGTGTGAGCAGTACTACGCTGTATGGGAGCGAACGGTAACGCCAGCTCAGTGCAACTGACTCAAACCACATTCATCAAAAAAACAGCCTCAAATAGCGCCGGAGCTCAAAATCATGTCATCGTAGCCCATAGCGCCAGAGGCTGAGTGATTAAAGTCTGTTTTTGAACATGTATCCACTAGTAACAATGTATTGTTATAACATTGTAACATGAACACTTTAATACCAGACCTGTAAGGACAATTCTGCATAAAAATATTTTTAATCCAAAAAGTTTTAAAAAATGTCACAAAATACATGTCAGAAAATTGAGATTTTCTTTAAAAAAATAAATAAAAAAATTGGGATCAGGAAAGGGATTTAAGGATCGTCCATAGAAATGTATGGGAGAGTGCCAGGTAGCGAGAGGTAATAGGCAGAACGCCAGCGCTGTACGCTTAGCCTGGGATAATGACGAATCGTACGCTACATGGAGATGTTCCAGTCGCTCACCAGATTCGGCTTCATAAATGTGTAATTGCGTGACGTGTCCGGCGTTCACCTGCCGCTTACAAGGCACTACCTGGCGCTAGAGCTTCATGAATAAGGCCCTAAGTTGTGCTAGGCCAAATTAAATAGATTTTCTCTGGGAGCTTATTCTTGCAATTGCCTGGACTGTCCCTCTAAGCACAGACAAATGTATAGCAAGAGAAAGACAAGCCACAGGGCTCCCAGTCTGTGGCAGAACTCTAGACAGACAGGCCTCATCTTACCACATAGCAGCCAGCAGCTGACGAGAAAAGGTTATATACTTACGACATCTCTTCAAAGACCTTCACCCGCTCACATCCCTCGGGGGGTTCGCGTTTGAACATGTAGCTGTTGTTTGGTTTGGGAGAGGAGGCGTACTTGGGCAGCGGTGAGCTACTCCCACTGTCTGAAAATTTAAACAGTGATATTACTAGAGGATTGAGAGCACACGCTGTTCTTATTCCAGCTCTTTAGAATGTGCAGATTCACAGTAAGGCAGTTAGCTCTGCACTCATCCTTCATTCAGAAAACGTGGAGGAAAAGAAATAGAAAAACACAGCGTGGACGGCATCCAGAGGGCGAGAAGCAGAGGCAGAGAAACAAGCGAAAAAAGCATAAAGCAGACCCAGAGCTACAAGGTCACGGTTAGTAGAGGACGGACAGGGCATGCAGGAGGGGAGGCAGGGGATTCATGTGCAGGGGACTCTGGAAATACTTCGAGGATGCTGCGCCATCCATTTTCCTGGTAATTATTAGGAGGCGAGGTGAAACACTGGACCCCATAACTTCTTGGAGCACAGCCAAGAGATGCAGGGTGTGCTGCGAGCCTATCAAGAGTACGACTAGACCTTATTTATTTTTAAAGCCACAATGAGTGGCCGAAGAGGAGGCCTTAGCCGTGTGAACGGCAGCAAGGTATGTATAGTAACTGATCTGAGGGAGAGAGGGGTTCCCACAGTGGTGCATCCCAATTTGGGATACCTCAGGGGGAACAGTCCAAAACCCAGGATACTGAAATTCCCAGGGTTTTAGTTCACTTTAAAGACCAAGCAAGTAGAATGAATAAAAGAAAAGGTCCCCCTGTAGTATAAGGAAAGATTATTTTTCTTTTGAAATCACGTCAGCACAATGCAGAACCTCAGGGAAAGCACCGCTCCACATTTGTAGTTAGAATATTTAGATTCCTGTTGGAATTGCCTGCAGAGGACATGTCTTAAAGAAAGCCCCTCCGATCTCTTGTACCAAGACTTGAGGGGGGGGGTTACCCTCAAAGAGACTTAAAAGTTAAAGTGGACCAAAACCCAGGATTTTGACTATCCTGGGTTCTGGTCCTTTCCCCGGGGCACCCCGCTGCGTGAAACTCCCCCGATCAACCATTCTAACTCACCTCTTCCCGGTCCTTCAGCGCATTTGCAGCGTCTTCCAATCAGCGTGCTCAGAGTCGCATCATCTAAGACGGCATCTAAGGCTCCGAGCGCGCTGGCGGCCGCATCCCCCCGCTTCCCTCTAACAGGGAGCGTGCCTGCGCTGGCCATTCACAAATGGCTGGTGCGTGCACGCACCCTGCTAGAGGGATAGCGGGATGTGGCCACGGCTCGCACATGCGCCGTTGGACCGGGAACAAAGGTAAGTGAACGAGGTGATCTGGGGAGTTTCAAACAGCGGGGCATCACGATTTTGGATGCCCCGGGGGGAGGAAATCGATCAACCCAGGAATCTTATAGATTGCCGGGTCGATCACGCTCGGTTTTGGTCCACTTTAAAGAACGTTAGTCAAGTCACCACTTCCTCATTCACTTGTTTGGCAGCTGATCATGTAACAGTAGGGAAACACTCAGGTTAGCTGTCCAAGCCCACTCAGCTATACCGGTTTGTCCCTGGCAGTCATGTGTTAGCAGCTATCCAATGAATAAGGAGGTGGTAAGTATATGGGCATATGGGTAATACAAATTTAAACCTTTAAAAAAGGCACTTACACTTGCCTGCTAGCACACAGGTTGATCCCACAAAGTCCTGTTCTCCAGTATTACCAGGCCCTGTGCGGACAGCATGCTTTTCCTACGGCTTCGCAGAGCTCTGCACGGGATGCTCTTAGGCAGCTTCCAGACATGCCCCCTGCTGCCAAGGGAAAAACGAGGGAGCCTGCTCCAACGTGACCAATACAACAAATATGGGGAAACAGGTAAAATCCTCTCTAAAGACAAGAAATTCAGTCTCCGGAGGAGACAATCATTTTTTACCATAAGAACTATAAATCTGTGGAATAGCCCCCCGCAGAAGCTTGTTACAGCATCAACCGCTGACCACCAAGGATAGACGCTAATTTAGAAGAAAATAACATTAACAGTTACTATTAGCTGCTATAAGTAAAATAAAAAAAATAAAAAATAACTCCCCCACCCCAACACGTTTGGTTGAACTTGATGGACACGTCTTTTTTCAAACGTATTATCTACGTAACTATGTGAATGGGGGGAGAAGCGCGAGGACAGGAGTTCATGGAATCAAGCCTGCAGGATTGCAGGTTAATGTCTTTTTATTTTTACTGACTGAACAGGTACTTTAATGGAATGGTATCGCAGTTGCCTTTTAAAAAAAAAAAAAAAAAAAAAAAAAAAAAAGGACAATTTGACTGGATGTTTTTATGGCGGATATAGAAGAAACCCTTTCTTGCTATGTGGATTTTAATTATTCGATCGATTGTGCTCATTTAACCCCCTATCTGTTTTGCCCTTTTAATAATAGGAACTAATATGTTTGGTTGAGCAGACTGCTGACTCCTGTCCCCGGACCTCACACCCTGCACTGGGTCTGGAGCTGCTCCTGCCAATAGACACATTTTTGGAAATGATTTCAGTTTTACTAGGACAGTTAAAATGATTGTCCAGGAGAAAAACAAACATCTACTCCCCTCTGTCCCCCATCTTTATGGGGCTCACCCATCGATGAACGAAGTAGGCATGTTAGGGGGCGTGAAGCCAGCCTAAAAATACAATTCTGTGAATACTCACCTTGTAGAATGGGTATTATAAGTATGCAGCACGCCCTGCTCCAGTAATGATTCATTACGTCTGGGATATAGTCCATAAGAGGGCGCTTTACTGCAGAGATGGCAAAAAAAAAAAAAAAAAAAAAAAAAAGAAGAAGAAGAAGAGGCCCCTCCGGGACCTCCCACTAAATTCCCCAGTATAAAAAAGCAGTAAGGGAACCAGGAGAAGCCAATAACAAGATTAACAACATTAACCAGGAACGTTCACCATATAGAGGACACAAGAATAAGTACTCAGGGTGGGATACAGCAGGGCGTGCTGCATACTTATAATACCAATTCTACAAGGTGAGTATTCACAGAATTGTATTATTCCAGTATGCAGCACGCCCTGCTCCAGTAATGATTCATTACGTCTGGGACATCCAATAGTGTCCAACAAACGGGTGGGGATCCCAAAAAAGGCAACAAAGCGCAGTTCAAACTACTGCCGCCTGCAGAACTTTGCGGCCAAAAACAGCATCCGCTGAGGCCCGAACATCAACCTTGTAAAACTTGGAAAAGGTATGAACAGAAGACCAAGTAGCGGCCTTACAAACTTGTTCAACAGAAGCCTGGTGCTGAAAGGCCCAGGAAGCCCCAACAGCACGGGTAGAATGAGCAGTGACTCGGAAAGGAGGATCCCTCCCTTTAGCAGAATAGGACCTAATAATGGCCTGACGAATCCATTTACTAATAGTAGACTTAACAGGCGCCAAACCCTTCTTGGGACCCGAGAGTACCACAAACAAGGCGTCCGTCTTCCTGAAAGCCGCTGTAGCCACCAGGTAGTATTCCAAATTCCTGACAACATCCAGAGAATGCAAGGCCCTCTCCTTGTCATTACCAGGATTAGGGCACAAGGAAGGAAGCACAATGTCCTGATTGAGGTGAAAGGCAGAGACAACCTTAGGCAAGAAGTCTGGTTTAAAGCGGAAAACCACCTTGTCCTGGTGTGTCTCAAAGTAGGGGGCCTGAATGGACAGAGCCGCCAACTCAGACACGCCGAACAGAAGTGATAGCCACCAAAAAGGCAACTTTCAAAGTGAGAATAGACAGAGCAGCCTCATGCACAGGCTCAAAAGGAGGACCCTGAAGGGCAGACAATACCAAATTCAAATCCCAAACCGGTAACATGGGTTTGCGGGGAGGGCGCACATGAGTGACCCCCTGGAAGAAAGTCTTGACCAAAGGATGAAGAGCGAAAGACCTCTGGAAGAAAACAGCCAAAGCAGAAACATGCCCCTTCAGAGTGCCGAGCTGAAAACCCAAATCCAGACCATGCTGAAGGAACTCCAGTATCCGAGGGATGGAGAACACCCGATAGGGAAAGGCCCAAGCCTCACACCAGTCAATGTAAGTCCGCCAGGTCCTATAATAGATGGTAGAAGAGGATTTCTTCCTAGCCCTGACCAGAGTCTGAACAACCGAATCAGACAGACCTTTCTCCTTTAGGATGGAGGTTTCAGCAGCCAGGGCGTCAAAGCCAGCGTTTGTAAATTGGGGTAACAGAGCCGTCCTTGAGTGAGAAGATCCGGAACCAGGGGCAGAGGGTACTGATCAACCGCCAGCTGTACGACGTCTGCGAACCACACCTGTCGTGTCCACCTGGAGGCCACCAGAACAGCTGGCACTCTTTCCTGAATGTGATTGTGGCGAGAAGCAAACAAATCGACGTCCAGTAACCCCCACCTGTGACAAAGGGATAGGAAGACCTCGCTGTTGAGGGACCATTCCCCCCGGCGAGAGGCCCCCCTGCTCAGAGAATCCGCTTCCAGATTCTCCACTCCCGGAATGTAAACCGCAGAGATGCACGGGACATTGTCCTCGGCCCAAGACAGGATCAACGACACCTCCCGGAGGGCACTCTTGCTCCGAGTCCCTCCCTGATGATTGATGTAAGCGACCGCAGTCCGGTTGTCGGAGCGAACCTGAACCGGCAGGCCCTGGAGGTGAGACGTCAGCTGCGCCAGCACCAACCCAACCGCCCTCAGCTCCAGAACATTGATGGGGGCATGGGCCTCCTGAGGGCCCCACAGCCCCTGGAATTGTAGGGACAACCTGACAGACTGGCATCCGTAGTGACCATCTCCCAACACAGGGTCAGAAATGATCTGCCCCCCAGAAGATTCCTCGAGTCCAGCCACCACAGAAGGGACCGCCAGGCCAGAGGAGATAGAACAAAGGCCTGATCTAGAGACAGGGGACTCTTGTGCCAGACTGACAGAAGATGGAGCTGAAGGGGTCTCATGTGAAATTGAGCATAAGGAACCGCCTCGAAGCAGGCCACCATCAGTCCCACCAATTGCATCCCTTGCCGGATGGATGGATGAGGGCTGGACAGCAAGAAATGAATCAGAGCTTGAAGAGAGTCCACCTTCTGCTGAGGGAGGAAAATCCTGGCCTGAATGGTATCCAGGGTCATACCCAGGAAGGGGGTCACCCGAGAGGCGGAGAGAGAAGATTTGGGATAATTGATCACTCCTCCGAACATTTTCAAGGTCGCCACCACCGTCCGGGTGTCCAATTCTGCCTGCTGGAGTGAATGGGACGTAATGAGAAGGTCGTCCAGATAAGGAAGAATGCGAATGCCCCAGGCTCTGAGAAGGGCCATCACGCCCGCCAACACCTTGGTGAATATTCTGGGGGCAGAGGTGAGACCGAAGGGAAGTGCCAGAAATTGGTAGTGTTGTTCCTCTACTGCGAACCTGAGGAACCACTGATGCCCTGGGAAGACCAGCACATGAAGGTAAGCATCTTTGATGATGAAGGTAAGCATCTTTGATGTCTATGGAAGTCATAAAGCCCCCCGGGCGCAGGGAGCTGATAGCAGAGCGCAGAGTTTCCATGCGAAAACGTCTGGTCCTGATGAACTTGTTGAGAAGTTTTAGGTCCAGGATGGGTCTGATGGAACCATCCTTTTTGGGTACTGTAAAGAGATTGGAATAGTAACACTGACCTCTCTCTCCCGGCGGGACCTGACAAATAACTCCCATGGCCAGAAGGTTTTGTACCGCCAGAAACAGACCTCGAGCTGCCCACGGGTCCGTAGGAGCCCGTGATCTGAGAAATCTTGGGGGAGGCCAGTCTGCGAACTCCAGCTTGTATCCGGGAGGAGACAACTTCCAGAATCCAATTGTCTGAGACTTGTTGAGCCCAGACCTGAGTGAAGAGCCACAGCCGTCCCCCCACCCACAAGGGTGAGGGCGCCCCCTCATTTCTGAGCGGGCTTGGCAGAAGATTTGAGTTTGGCACCCCAGGAGGATCCGGGCCGGGCACGGCCTCTGCCCTTGCCTCAGAAATCTCCCCTTTGCCCTGCAAAGGATACCCCCGCCTGACCTAGGCCCACAAAAGGAGGGAGCGGAGGACCCAGAGCCCCGAAAAGGTCGCGGCTGCTTTTTGCGTTGGGGTAACTTACCTCCCTTAGCAAAAAGGTCCAAACGATCACCGAACAGGCGCAACCCCTTAAAGGGGAGCCCCGTGAGCGCCTTCTTAGCGGCATTGTCAGCCGCCCACTGGCGCAACCATACCGAACGGCGGATAGAGACAACCAAGGCCGAGTTCCTACTACACATCCAAATGGTGACTTCTAAGGCAGAGAGAACATAGGTGATGAACATCTCATATAGGCACTAAATTCAGCACTAGAAGGATCCACATGGGAGCCGTCCAGAAGGCCCCTGCTCAGGGTCCTAATAGCCACGGCCGTAATAGCGGAAGCACAGACAGGGCGCAAGGCCGAACCCATACAGGCAAAAGCGTGGGAAGCCAGTTGGTCAATACGCTGGTCCTCACTATCCTTCAAGGTAGTGGAATCAGGAGAATGCACCACAGAAGTGTTAGACAACCCCAAAACAGGGGCATCCACCTCGGGGGGAGTTGACCAACATTTGACCACATCCGAGGGGAATGGATACCTCCTATCCCACCCCTTAGGGATACCGGGGAGCCGGCTAGGCCGCACCCATTCCTTGAGAACCAGATTATTAAAATGAGTCTGTTCTGGGAATTCCAAACGCGGTTTTGCGGTACCAAACAATTCCCCTTGCTGCTTAGGAGCCGCTGCAGGAGGGGAAATGGAAAGCACTTCAAAAATTTGAGTCAGAAGTCTATGGGTGTCATCAGCATCCCAATGCTCTGAGCCAGCATCAGCGCCAAGGCAATGCTGATCGTCAGACAGATCTGAATCTGAAAATAATTCTCCTTCCTCGAGAGGAGTATAGTCAGACAAATCAAAGAAATCCTCTTGTTCCATAGTAAAGGCCGGCGCAGCAGGCACCACATGCCGTCTTTTAGCTGGAGCCTTACGGGCTGCAGAGCTAGCAATTAGACTCTCAATGTTGGCCAGTCTGGTGGAAACATCAGGTTGAGAGTCCCCGCTAGTGTTAATATCACTAGGGGACATAATCAAGCTAGGTGGCGTGGGGGATGAGACAGTGGGTGCCGACCCAGACACCCGAGGCCCAGATTGCCGCGCAAGAACCTGCCGGGCGCAGAGTACACAAACCCGCACATTGCCCACATGGGATGCCCCACACACCACACACAGCCGGGCTTGCCCCGAGGGGACCCCGAGCACCAGATCCTGAGAAGCCTCCATATGGTGAATTTTTTTTTAATCACAATGAATAATGGGAATTACGCTGTGCAGCTACCCGGGATGCCCCTTAAGAGTCCGCTAGTGGGAGGATTTACAATTAAGCCCTTAATTTCAGTATGATTAACCTAGGGCACAGGACCAGGAGAAACCTCTAATTAGGTTGTCCCGCCTGAAAGACATAACATAGAAACACACAGTCAGAATGTATAACCATAAAAATACATAAGAAGATTAAATACAAGCCCGCAGAGGGCACTAACGGACGTCCTGCAGAGCTAGCGATCTGCTCCACCACGGGACAGCGATGCAGGCAAAATGGCGCTGATCAGCTCGGGAGGGGGGTGGGCGGCCCGCGTCGCTAGGCCCCGCCCCCTCCAGAAACGCGGGGACAGGCCCAGCACAGGCGGCCAGGCAGCCAATCACGGCCCCGTGAAGTTACCGGCCAGCCGCCGCTGTCGAGCGCGCGCGGGCCATTCAAGCAGCACACATGTGAAAGAGCACAGGAGGAGAGGAGAAAGGAGCGCTGAGCCTAAGTGCCAGCGCTCCGCAGTACAGTGTCACAGGTAAAACACAAAAGCATCAGTCATACCAACAGACACTGACCCCCCCCCCCCCCCGACTAACCGGGCAACGGTTAGTCACATTGGGGCATGTGATGGGGGCTAAGCGGACAGGGCATCCCATATCAGGCTCACCAACCTGTGCCGCCTACCCTTTGGTGGGGGATTTGCGGTGGAGCAATACTCCATTAAAAAGCACCTCTAATAGGTGCTGCCTACCTTCACCCGACCACCATGCAGCCAAGGCTGGGAGGCAAGTAAAGAATGAACGGGTGGGAATAGGACACAGGGCCAGGGGCTGTGCAGCCCGGCTTACCTGCGAAGAGAGAAGCCATCATATTGACCTTCGCAGCCCGACTGCAGAGAATAAACTGGGGAATTTAGTGGGAGGTCCCAGGTATATAAGGACCGGGAGGGGCCTCTTTTTTTGCCATCTCTGCAGTAAAGCGCCCTCTTGTGGACTATATCCCAGACGTAATGTATCATTACTGGAGCAGGGCTTGCTGCATACTTGGAATAGACTAAATAGCTGGTTCTTCAGTAAGAAGACGCGGGCGCTGTACAGAGGAGCTGCGGGGAGACAATAAGCAAGTAAATACTTCGTTTTTTTTTTTTAAAGTGGACCAAAACCCACCTTGGAGTCTGAAACTCCAGGGCAGAAGTACTCCCTCCACTGGGGCATCCAGATTCAGGATGCCCTGCTGTGTATAATCCCCTGATCGCCCAGTACCCTCACACCGATCCAACGGCCCATGTGTGAGCAGTGGCCACTCCCTGCTATACTATTATTGTAAACTTGGCTAAAGCAGAGAGATTAGACGAGCCTAGATGAGTTTCTGTAGGCACAGTCGAGTGGGCCGATTGGACAGGAGGGGAAAGGCGAGCTGGGAGTGCGTAACCTGAAGGGGGGGGGGGGGGGGGGTTCACATAGCAAGGCATCCTGCATCAGGGTACCCAGGGGGCAAGGACCAAAGCCCAGAACAAAATCCTGGGTTTTAGTCCACTCGAATGCAGAAACTTTAAAGTGGTCCAATATCATTGGGGGTGTGTGTGTGTTGGCACTACCTCTATAAGACACTCAGGGTGGGCATCCAGACAGCTGGAGCCCCCCCCCCCCCCCACACACACAACATAACCCCCAGAATGGCCATATTTCTTATCTTAGCCTCAATCCTCTGCCAGCATTACAGCGCTGTGATTGGCTGATGGCACTCAGGTGGGTGGGGCATTCAGGCGGACAGAACATCACTACGCACGTGATTGTTGTGTGGGCAATCCCAGTGGAGGCCCGAGGCGAACGTAAGAATTCTGGGGGGGGGGGGGGGGGGGGGAGGTTATGTGCTGGGGCCTTCAGAATTCTAGATGCCCCCCCCCCTCCAGACTGTCTTATAGCAGCGGGTGCAAACACTCCTGCTCGCACTGGCATTTCTCTTGATGCAAAGTCACAGGACAGCCCCCCAGGGGGCGCTCGACTGCAGGATCAAAAGATGTTGCTCCTCCCGGCCCCATAAAAGCAGGTGTCCCTCCATCATTCCCCAGTGGTTAAAAAGCAATAAACAAAAAAAAAAAAAAAAAAAAAAAAAAAAAAAAAGGAGGACAGACCAGGAGGCCAAGAAACCATGTTACTTAACATAGCTTCAGCTTGTACTCTCTCTAACAAGACCTAAGGATACAGGTCCAAGAATGAAAAATGGTAATCACCATAACAGGCAAACAAGAGATAATGAACAAAGGGCGGGGTGGCACGACCTGGACTGGATATACTCCAGTTTCTACAATTCTACAGCTGAGTTTCACAGAATTGAATTTTTTCCAATATCCAGTCCAGGTCGTCCCAGTGATGACATGTGGGACATCCAAAAGCAGTGTCCATTTGGGCGGGATCCCCAGTGCAGAACAGCATGTAGTTCATTTCACTACCGCCTGAAGCACCTTTCGGCTAAAAACTGCGTCAGCTGAGGCCCTAACATCCACCTTGTAAAACTTTGTAAAAGTATGAACAGAAGACCAAGTGGCGGCCCTACAAACTTGTTCAACCGATGCTGAAAAGCCCAAGAGGCACCAATAGCTCTGGTAGAATGAGCTGTGATCCGAAAAGGGGGTTCCTTCTCCTTGGCAGAATATGCCTGCACCACCGCCTGTCTGATCCACTTACTGAGAGTGGACTTGGCAGGTGGCAAACCTTTCCTAGAGCCCTCTGTTAGGACAAAGACCAAATCCAATTTCTTGAAGGATTCAGGTAATACTTAATGGCTCTGACCACATCCAAGGCATGGAGGGTCCTTTCCTTAGAATCAGTCGGTGCTGGACACAAACAAGGCAAGACAACTTCCTCATTAAGGTGAAAAGGGATAAATGACCTTAGGCAAAAAATCAGGTTTAAAGCGAAACACCACCTTATCCTTATGTCGCTCAAAGTAAGGAGGCTTCATACAAAGCGCGGCCAGCTCTGACACGCGACGCACCGAGGTGGTAGCTACCAAAAAGACCACCTTTAGGGTCAAAATAGACAATGCAGCATCGCACAAAGGCTCAAAGGGAGGACCCTGTAGAGCAGAAAGCACCAAATTCAAATCCCACACCGGTAATACAGGCTTATGCGGTGGACAAACATGGATAACTCCTTGGAAAGAAGTCCTGATCAGTCTATGATTGGCAAAGGATATTTGGAAAAAGATGTCCAAGGCCGAGACCTGGCCCTTGAGGGTGCTCAGCTGGAGACCCAAGTCTAAGCCGTGTTGCAAAAACTCAAAAATCCTAGGAGACAGATTATGTGCGACAGCCCCTTCTCCGTCAGGATTGAGGTTTCAATAGCCAGGCGGTCAAAGCCAGCGTCTGTAAATTGGGGTGCCGCAGCGACCCCTGAGTGAGAAGCCACGTGTTGTCGGGCATGATGTAGCGATCCACTGACATCTGAACTATGTCCGCGAACCAACTCCATCTCGGCCAGCGAGGAGCCACCAGGATGGTTGGTACCCCCTCCTGGGCCATCTTGCGCAGCACTCGACCCAGGAGGGGAAACAGAGAATGCATAAAGCAGCCTGAACTCTGTCCAAGGAATTGCCAGAGCGTCTGTGGCAAATGCCAGAGGATCTCTTGACAGGGAGACGAACCTTGGGAGCTTGTGATTGTGTCTGGACGCAAACAGGTCCACATCCGGCTGACCCCAGCGGAGACACAGGGCGTGAAGGAGCTTGTTGCGGAGAGACCATTCCCCCAGACGAGAGGCACTCCTGCTCAGGAAATCTGCCTCCTGGTTTTCTACCCCGGGGATGTAAACCGCTGACATGCAGGGAACATTGTCCTCTGCCCAAGTCAGAATCTGGGTCACCTCCTTGAGGGCTCGCTTGCTCCGAGTCCTGCCCTGATGATTGATATAGGCGGCAGCCGTCTGATTGTCCGAGTGAACCTGGATGCACGACCCCTTAAATGGAGAGTCAGGTGAAGCAGAACCAACCGGATCGCTCTCAGCTCCAAGAGATTTATGGGTAAGTGGGCCTCCTGCAGCCCCCACTGACCCTGGATCGTCTGCGTTTGCCAAAAACCTCCCCAGCCGGTCAGACTGGCGTCCGTGGTGACAATCTCCCACTGAGGAGTCAGAAAGGACTTGCCTACCAGTAGGTTTCTGGGGTCCAGCCACCACAAGAGGGACTGTTTGGCCAGGGGAGACAGGGAAAACTCATGTTCCAGTGATTCCTGCGTCCGGTCCAAACCGGTCAACAGATTCAGTTGAAGAGGTCTCATGTGGAATTGACATCACCATTAAGAGAGTGATGGAAGACTTGGGGTAATTGACTACCCATCCGAAATCTTCGACAGTGGACAACACCGTCCGGTGTGTCGCTCTCGGCCTGCTGAAGGGACTGAGCCGCAATCAGCAAATCGTCCAGATAAGGCAGCATGCGAATGCCCTGGTTCCTCAGGATAGCCATGATGCCCGTCAGCACCTTGGTGAAGACACGGGGGGCTGAGGATATCCCAAACGGCAGCGCTACAAACTGGTAATGCTGATCCTCCAACGCAAACCTCAGGAACTTCTGGTGCCCCTGGAATATAGGGAGGTGCAGATAAGCATCCTTGATGTCCACCGTGGTCATGAAGTCGCCGGGTCGAAGCGAGCTCACCGCGGACCGCAAGGTTTCCATGTGGAAATGTCTGACTCTGACAAACCTGTTGAGACCCTTCAGGTCCAGGATAGGTCTCAGCGTTCCGTCCTTCTTGGGCACCGTGAACAGATTGGAGTAAAAGCCTTGACCCTGTTCCTGACGAGGTACAGGACAAATCACACCTAACCGCAGAAGGTGTTGGACGGCCATTCGTAGGCCTTGTGCCTTCAATGGGTTCTGGGATATCCGCGACTGAAGAAATCTGGAGGGCGGCCACATTGCCAGCTCTATTTTGTAACCGGAGGACACCACCACCGATCCGAGACGTGCTGTCTCCAGATATGAGCAAATAGCAGAAGCTGTCCCCCCACCCGGATGGGTGAGGGCGCCTCCTCATGCCTGAGGGGCCTTGGCAGGGGGCTTGGACTTGGATCCCCAGGCGGGATTGGGTCGGCCGCACGACCTGCCTCGTCCCCAGGCATCTCTTCGAGTACCTGAAAATGAAGAGCCTCTTCCTCCTCGAAAAGAGCCACAGGCAGAGGAGCCCCGAAAGGGCCGCATAGGCTTCCGTCGCTGAGGGAGTCTTCCGTCCTTGACCAGGAGGTCCAGAAGCTCCCCGAACAATTTGCCGCCCACGAAGGGGATACTAGTGAGCAACTTTTTGGCCGCGGCATCAGCCGAGCATTGCCGCAACTACAGTGAGTGGCGAAGCACAACAAGCAGGGCCAAGATCCTGGCCCCGAGCCGGACACCATCATCCATGGCAGCAACTACGAAGGCAATAAACTCCATGCAAGCCTTGAGGTCCTTATACTCCTCCGCCCGCTTGCGAGACTTAGCAATATCCACAAGATGTCTCACCTTCTTTCTGATTGCCAGGGAGACGATTGCTGAGGCCCACACAGGGCGGAACCAGGCACCGGCAAAGGTGAAGGCATGACAGACCAGCTGATCCATGCGCTTGTCAGCTGGATCACGTAGGGAAGCAGTATCGGGTGAAGGCATGACCGTAGTGTTGGACAGACCCGACATGTGGGCATCCACCTCAGGAGGACGGGACCATAGCCGGACCAGCTCCTCGGGAAAGGCATACCGCCTGTCCAGGCCCTTGGGTACCAACGGTAGCTTGTTAGGCCTTTCCCACTCCTTAAAAATCATGTTAGAAAAATGGGCCTGCTCAGGAAAGACTCGTCTCTGTCTCTCAGGCCGAAACAAAATCACCCTGCTTCCTCTTAGCCGCTCTAGGAGGGACAATGTGCAGTGTCTCAAAAACTAAAGCCAGCAACTTCTCTGTATCATCAGGGAGCCATGTATCCTCGCCTGAGGAAGAACCAGGCCCGCTGTCATAGCCAGCAGAATAATCAACAGTGGAAATGGAGTCCTCATGCAACTCGCCTTACTCCACAGAGCCCCGACCTCCAAAAAGATCATCATCATCACCACCACCATCATTATTATCCGAGTAAACGTGCTCGATATGCCGCCTCTTACTCGTGGCCTTCTTAGGAGCCGAGCGAGAGATCTGTCTCTCAAGGCTGGCCACCCGGCATGCCAAATCAACTTGGGACCCCTGCTGGCTTCCCCCTCGCTGGAACCATAATCCTTAATCTATCAAAGGGGCCCACCTGAAAGACAAGCAGAAAATGCCATAAGTATCCCACAGCACATGCACATACAAAACAACCATAAGATGTTTAACAAGAGGGACTCACAAACAGACAGCAGCCCGGGGGGGACCAGACAGCGTGCAGGGGGAAAAAGGCCAGCACAAGATGGCGCAGGTCAGGCAGCTCAACACGTTTGAGGGGCGGGCCGCACAGCAGTGACGCAAAAAGCGTCATCGCGCGGGCCCGCCCCCGCCAAAGGTGCAAAAATAGCGTCCGCACCCAAGATGGAGGGAGAAGCCCAGAGCCAGGAGACGCAGGGCAGCCCACGGAGGGGCCCCACACCAGCTGTATGGCGAGCTGCGTCCAGGGAATAGCCAGAGCGTCTGTGGCAATGGCCAGAGGATCTCTTGAGAGGGAGACAAACCTTGGGAGCTTGTGCGCAAACCGGTCCACCCCAGCGGAGACAGGCGTGAAAGGTCTTGTTGCTGAGGGACCATTCCCCAAGGCGCTAATGCTCAGGGAGTCTGCCTCCAGGTTTTCTACCCTGGGAATGTAGACCGCCGAGATCCAGGAAACATTGTCCTCTGCCCAAGTCAGAATCTGGGTCTCCTCCTTGAGGGCTCTCTTGCTCAGAGTCCCGCCCTGGTGATTGATGTAGGCGACAGTCGTCTGATTGTCCAAGCGTACTTGGATCACACAACCCCTTAAATGGGGAGTCAAGCGAAGAAGCACCAACCGGATTGCTCTCAGCTCCAAGAGATTTATGGGTAAGCGGTTCCCCTGCGGACCCCACTGACCCTGGACCTTCTGCGTCCGCCAGACGCCTCCCTAGCCGGTCAGACTGGCATCCGTGGTAACTATCTCCCATTGGGGAGTCAGAAAGGACTTGCCTACCAACAGGTTCCTGGAATCCAACCACCACAAGAGGGACTGCCTGGCCAGAGGGGACAGTGAAAATTACTTTTCCAGCGACTCCTGCATCCGGTCATAGGCCGGTCAACAGGTTCAATTGAAGAGGTCTCATGTGAAATTGGGCAAAGGGCACTGCCTCGAAGCATGACACCATTAGGCTCATCCCCAGACGGATCGACGGCCGTTGACAAGACAAGGCCTGCACCTGCGTCTGGAGACCCAAAACCTTCTGCTGTGGCAGAAAGACCTTGACCTGAGCGGTGTCTATCATCATGCCCAGAAAAGACCTCACTGTCGAGGGAGTGATAAAAGACTTTGGGCAATTGACTACCCAGCCGCTAGAGTTGACAACACCGTCCGGGTATCGCTCTCGGCCTGCTGAAGAGACAGGGCCGCAATCAACAAGTCGTCCAGATAAGGCAGCACACGAATGCCCTGGTTCCTCAGGATGGCCATGATGCCCGCCAACACCTTGGTGAAGACACGGGGGGCTGAGGATATCCCGAATGGCAGTGTCACAAACTGGTAATGCCGATCCTCCAGAGCAAACCTCAGGAACTTCTGATGCCCCAGGAAAATCGGGATGTGCAGATAAGCATCCCTGATGTTCACCGTGGTCATGAAGTCGCCGGGCCGAAGCAAGCTCACCGCCAACCGTAAGGTTTCCATGTGGAAATGTCTGACTCTGACAAACCTGTTGAGACCCTTCAGGTCCAGGATAGGTCGTAACGGTCCGTCCTTCTTGGGAACCGTGAACAAATTGGAGTAAAAACCTTGACCCTTTTCCTGAGGAGGTACAAGGCAAATCACACCTAACCACAGGAGGTGTTGCACGGCCATTCTCAAACCCTGTGTCTTCAATGGGTTTTGGGATATCAGAGACCGAAAAAATTTTGTGGGCGGCCTGACTGCCAGCTCTATTTTGTAACCGGAGGACACTACCTCCTGAATCCACCAATCCGAGATGTGCTGTCTCCAAATCTGAGCAAACAGTAGAAGCCGTCCCCCCACCCGGATGGGTGAGGGTGCCCCATCATGCCTGAGGGGACTTGGCAGGGGGCTTGGACTTTGCTCCCCAGGTGGGATTGGGTCGGCCGCGGGACCTACCTCTACCCCAGGCATCTGCGGCCACCTGAGAATGAAGAGCCTCTTCCTCCTCAAAAGGGACGATAGGCAGATGAGTTCCGAAAGAGCCGAGCAGGCTTCCGTCTCTGAGGGAGTCTACCATCCTTGACCAGCAGGTCCAGGCACTCCCCAAACAGCATGTGCCCCACAAAGGGGAAACTCGTAAGGGACTTCTTAGCCGCCGCATCAGCAGACCACTGCCGCAGCCAGAGCGAGAGGCAGAGGGCAACAAGCAGGGTCGAAATCCTGGCACCAAGCCGGACACCATCGTCCATGGCAGAGGCAACAAAACCAATGAATTACAAGCAGGCCTTGAGGTCTTTATACTCCTTCGCCCGCTTGCGTGCCTTAGCTCTATCCACCTTCACGTCTCACCTTCTTTCTGATGGCCAGAGAGACAAATCGCCATGGCGCACACAGGGCGAAACAGGGCACCCGCAAAAGTGAAAGCATGGCAGACCAGCTGATCCATGCGCTTGTCAGCCGGATCATGTAAGGAAGCGGTATCAGGTGTTGGCATAATAGTAGTGTTGGACAACCGCAACACAGGGGAATCCACATCGGGAGGACGAGACCACAGCCGGACCAGCTCCTCAGGGAAAGGATACCACCTGTCCAGGCCCTTAGGCACTGATGGTAGCTTTTTAGGTCTTCCCACTCCTTGAAAATCATATTAGAAAAATGGGCCTGCTTCGGAAAGACCCGCCTCTGTCTTTCGGGCCTAAATAAATCACCTCACTTCCTCTTAGCCGCTCTGGGAGGAACAATGTGTAGTGTCTCAAACACTGAGGTAAGCAACTTCTCCGTATCAGGGAGCCACGCATCCTCATCCGAGGAAGAACCAGACAAACTGTCATCGCCGGCAGAATAATCTGCCGTGGAAAGGGAATCATCTGGCAACTCGCCTTCCTCCACAGAGCCCAGATCATCAAAAAGATTGTCATTATCTGAGTAAACGGGCTCGATGTGCCGTTTCTTACTCGTGGCCTTCCTAGGAGCCGTCCGCGAGATCTGTCTCTCGAGATTGGCCACCCTATGCGCCAACTTAACATGGGACCCCCTGATGGCTTCCCCCTCACTGAGGGCTGAGTGCAGCAGCACAGGATCCGGCAAGGCCGCAGGCAGTGAAGGGCTAGGGGCGGGGACGCCTGCCCGGTCATGGTCCAAAATGATGCCTCTGGCGCAAGCGGTACAAAGTGCTTAATCCGCCCAGAGGGTTCCTACTACACAAGGGGCAGAGCTTTACCTGCCCAGATGGGGCCCCCAGCTCACTATCCCCAGATGCCTCCATTATGGTGATTAATAATTGTCAATTGAAAGGTTACAAGGCACTAATGGCCCAAACCTATATGATCCCTCTTAATAAAAAAGGGGAAAGGGAAAGGGGGGGGCCGGGAGGAACCACAGCCCTCAATCACTAGGCCCACGACCTATGCAAGACACAAAAATGGAGAAACCATCAGACTCCTAAACAACGAAATGCATGAATCCGCATGATCGTTCAAAAGAGGGACTCATGACACCGACAGTGGCCTTAGCAGATGGGATTCCCGGCAGCAGCAGCAGAGGAGCAGACAGAGCGCAGCACGAGCAGACGAGCAGCTTCCAGTGTGTTCCTCGAGGGGCGGGCTTTGCCGCATTCCGCATCGTACGGCTCCGCCCCCTCCGGCGGCGCGAAAGACGCGCCCGCCCACCATCATCCCTGGCGCAGTGGTACACCAAGCGCGGCCAGTAAAACATGCCCGCCACCGCCAGGACACAGCGCGGCTCCCGCAGCGGCCGCATTAAGGCTCCGTATCCCGCGCGCCGCAAGCACGCCCAGAAGTTCCGCGTGAGGGGCGTCCCCGGTCGCCGCCCCCTCCCCCCCCCCCGTCACAGCGTCTGTGCTAATTCAAGATGGAGGGGAGATAGTCCAGCAGGCCCGAGAGGAGCCAAAAGGGAGCGAGGGACATGAGCATGAAAAGGCTCCAGGAGCCAGCCAAGCCAGTCAGGAAACAAGTGCAGTAAAAATACAATTCTGTCATTACTTACCTGTAGAATTGGTATTATGAGTATACAGTACGTCCTGCACCAGATATAATACACTTGGGTTATCCTCCGCCAGATGGCCCTGCACTGCAGAGACATGCAAAACAGGCTCCTCCCGGCCCCTTAAATACCCGGGGACCTCCCACAAATCCCCAGCATTGAAAAGCAGTGAACAAGAAGCCGGGAGAATTTAACCACCAAAACTGGTAACTATAACAATGATAACAATCACCATACAGGGGATCCAGAATAAGTAACAGCCACCAGAAGGACAACTTTGGGGGTAAGAACAGCCAGACAGCATCCTGAATAGGTCCATAGGGAACACCCCGCAAGGCAGACAGAATCAAATTCAAATCCCAACAGGGACCATAGGATTACGTGGGGGACGCACATGAGTAACCCCCTGAAACAAAGTCTTAACCAAGGAAAACTGAGCAAAAGACTTCTACAGGAAGACTGACAGGACAGAACCTGACCCTTCAGAGTACTGAGTTGGAGACCCAACTCCAACCCATGTTGTAATAACTCTAGAACCCTGGGAACAAAGAACGCCCGACAGGGAAGAGACCTAGACTCACACCAATCAATATGGGTACGCCATACCCTATAATAAATGGAAGAAGAAGCAGCTTGCTCCTAGTCTTCCCATAGTCTCAATCACCGAGACAGATAAGCCTGTCTCCATCAAGATGGATGTTTCAGCAGTCAGGCCGTCTAGGCCAGAGTCTGTAGATTGGGGTGACGTAAAGGGGCCCTGAGT
Organism: Gastrophryne carolinensis; assembly: GCA_027917425.1. Lineage (NCBI taxonomy): Eukaryota > Metazoa > Chordata > Amphibia > Anura > Microhylidae > Gastrophryne > Gastrophryne carolinensis. The sequence goes on along the minus strand of CM051239.1, from coordinate 15,650,747 downwards.
GAGCAGAGCTGGCACTCCTGGCAGAACGTACAGGTCTACTGCCCTCAGTACCACGTCTGCAAACCACACTCCACTAGGCCACCAGAATCACAAATCCCCCTTTCCAGAGCAATCTTGCGCAGAACCCTGCCTAGCAGGGGGAATGGAGAAAAGACATACAGAACAGAATGTCCTGCCATAACGTTACTAAAGCATCGTGACCATGACCAGAGGATCCTGGGACAGGGAAAATACACTTCTGTGAAATACTCACCTGTAGAATTGGCATTATACGTATACAGTACGTCCTGCTCCAGATATAATACTTACACTTGGGTAATCCTCCGCCAGATGGCGCTGCACTGCAGAGACACGCAAAACAGGCTCCTCCCGGCCCTTCAAATACCCGGGGACCTCCCACAAATCCCCAGCATTGAAAAGCAGTGAAGAAGCTGGGAGAATTTAACCACCAAAACTGGTAACTATAACAATGATAACAATCACCATACAGGGGATCCAGAATAATGCAAAAAAACAGGGTGGGGTGGAGCAGGACGTACTGTATACGTATAATACCAATTCTACAGGTGAGTATTTCACAGAATTGTATTATTCTAAGTATACATTACGTCCTGCTCCAGATATAATACTTACACTTGGGACATCCAATAGCAGTGCCCATAAAGTAGGGTGGGATCCCCAACAAAAAGGTAACAGCAGGCAGTTTAAACCACTGCCGCCTGCAAAACCTTGCGGCCAAACACAGCATCAGCTGAGGCCCTAACATCAACCTTGTAAAACTTTGAAAAGGTATGAAGAGAAGACCAAGTAGCGGCCTTGCAAACTTGTTCCACAGAAGCCTGGTGCTGGAAAGCCCAAGAGGCACCAATAGCACGAGTAGAATGAGCAGTAAGGCGGAAGGGAGGTACCTTCCCCTTGGCAGAATAGGTCTGAATCACAGCCTGACGAATCCATTTGCTAATAGTAGACTCGGCGGGAGCCAAACCCTTCCTAGGCCCCGTAGGGCACAACGAAGAGAGCATCAGTCTTCCTAAAAGCCGCAGTGACTACCAGGTAATACTTCAAACACATGACCACGTCCAAGGAATGCAAAACCCTTTCCTTATCGTTGCTAGGATTGGGACACAATGAAGGAAGAACAATATCCTGATTCAAATGAAAGGCAGACACCACCTTAGGCAGAAAATCCGGCTTGAAGCGGAACACCACCTTGTCCTGGTGTCTCTCATAGTAAGGAGGCTGAATAGACAGAGCAGCCAGCTCAGACACACGCCTAACCGAAGTAATAGCCACCAAAAAGACAACCTTGAGAGTAAGAACAGCCAGAGCAGCATCATGAATAGGCTCAAAGGGAGCACCCTGCAAGGCAGATGAAACCAAGTTTAAATCCCAAACAGGGACCATAGGTTTATGAGGGGGACGCACATGAGTGACCCCCTGAAAAAGTCTTAACCAAATGATGCTGAGCAAAGGACTTCTGAAAAGACGGACAGGGCAGAAACCTGACCCTTCAGAGTACTGAGTTTTAGACCTAACTCCAAACCATGCTGTAAGAACTCCAGAACCCTAGGGACAGAAAACTCCCTACAGGGAAGAGACCTAGACTCACACCAGTCAATGTAGGTACGCCATACCCTATAATAGATGGCAGAAGAAGTCTTCTTCCTAGCCTGCACCATAGTACCCACCACCGAGGTAGACCAACCTTTCTCCATCAAGATGGAGGTTTCAGCAGCCAGGCCGTCAAAGCCAGAGTTTGTAAATTGGGATGGTGTAAGGAGCCCTGAGTGAGCAGATCTGGTGCCCCTGGCAGGTCGTACTGGTCTACTGCCATTTGTACCACATCTGCGAACCACACTCTTCTTGGCCACCTGGGGGCCACTAGAATCACAGGTACCCCTTCCAGAGCAATCTTGCGCAGAACCCTGCCCAGAAGGGGGAATGGTGGAAATACATACAGGAGCCGAAACTCCTTCCATGACATGGACAGAGCATCCGTGGCCAAGGCCAGAGGATCCTGGGACAGGGATACGAAGGCCGGGAGCTTCTGATTGTGACGGGATGCAAACAGGTCCACATCCGGTAGACCCCAACAGAGACACAGGGACTGGAATACCCTGTTGCAGAGGGACCACTCCCCCTGACGGGACGTCCCCCTGCTCAGAGCGTCTGCTAGCAGATTCTCTGCCCCCGGAATGTACACGGCCGAAATGAATTGAACATTGGCCTCCGCCCATGTCAGAATCCGAGACACCTCCTGGAGGGCACCCTTGCTCCGGGTCCCTCCCTGATGGTTGATGTAGGCAACCGCCGTCCTGTTGTCTGAGCGTACCTGCACCGACAGACCCTTCAGGTGGTGGGTCAACCGCTCCAGTACCAACCTGACTGCCCGTAATTCCAGAATGTTGATGGGTAAATGGGCCTCCTGAGGGCCCCACCTCCCCTGGAAGTGCAGGGACTTCCAGAATCCCCCCCCAACCTGACAGACTGGCATCCGTAGTGACAGTCTCCCAGGAGGGGGCCAGAAAGGACCTGCCCCCTAGCAAGTTCCTGTGGTCCAGCCACCAGGCAAGGGACTGTCTGACCAAGGGGGGAAGCACACAGACCCCGTCCAAGGACGCTGGGTTCTTGTCCCACACTGACAGAAGGTGAAGCTGCAGAGGCCTCAAATGGAACTGAGCAAAGGGCACCGCCTCGAAGCACGCCACCATCAGGCCCACCAGCTGCATTCCCTGACTGAGGGAGGGCTGGGTGCACGAGAGCAGGAACTTCGCCTGCGCAGTCAGAGCTTCCACCTTCAGTTGAGGAAGGAATATCCTTGACTGAACCATATCCAGAATCATTCCCAGGAACGGAGTCACCGAGGAGGGGGACAGAGAGGACTTGGGGTAATTGATCACCCAGCCGAAGCACTCCAGGGTGGACACTACCAGCTGAGTGTCCAGCTCTGCCTGCCGCAGAGACCGAGAGGTGATGAGTATATCGTCCAGGTAGGGTAGCACGCGTATGCCCCTTGACCTTATCAGGGACATCACCCCTGCCAGCACCTTGGTGAACACCCTGGGAGCCGAAGTGAGGCCGAATGGCAAGGCCACAAATTGGTAATGCTGATCCTTTAGTGCAAATCTGAGAAACCTTTGGTGTCCTTGAAACACTGGGATGTGAAGGTAAGCATCTTTGATGTCTACGGACGTCAAAGTCCCCTGGGCGCAGAGAGCCAATGGCCGAGCGCAGAGTTTCCATGAGAAAGTGCCTGTTCTTGACAAACTTGTTGAGGATTTTTAAATCCAGAATGGGCCTGACTGACCCATCTTTCTTGGGTACTGTGAAAAGGTGGGAATAGAACCCTTTGCCCCGGTCTCTTAAGGGGACCTTGCAAATGACCCCTAGATCCAGGAGACCCTGCACAGCCAGCATCAAGACCTGAGCTGAAGCAGGGTCCTGTGGGATCCGGGACCCAATGAATGTGGTGGTGGGGGGGGGGGGGCAGTACAGCAAACTATCTTGTAGCCGGAGGACACTACCTCCTGAATCCACCGGTCTGAGACGTGGCGCCTCCAGACATGCTCGAAGTGCTGCAGTCGTCCCCCCACCCTGACGGGCGAGGGCGCCCCATCATGCCTGAGGGGTCTTGGGAGGGGCTTTGGGCTTGGACCCCCAGGAGGAACCAGGACGGCGTCCTCTGTTCCTGTGCCAGGAATCTGCGCCGGACCCAGCGAAAGACACCCCTTTACCCTGCTTAGCCCCTCGGTAGGGGATTGAAAGGGGGCCCTGGCCCCGAAAGGGCCGAGACTGCCGTCTGCGCTGGGGCAAATTACCTCCTTTGGCGAAGAGGTCTAGGCGGTCCCCAAACAGGCGCAGCCCCTTGAATGGAAGCCCAGTAAGGGCTTTCTTAGCAGCATTGTCAGCAGCCCACTGGCGCAACCAAACTGCGTGGCGAATAGCTACCGCCAGGGCAGAAGATCTGGCACACATCCTAATAGCATCATCTGATGCAGACAGGATAAAGTTCACAAACACATCACAGTTAGAGAGTGCATTAATAGTATCAGGTGGCAACTCATCTGGGCCATCGAGTGCATTCCTGACCATGGCCCTGAGCGCCACAGCCGAAATGGCTAAGGCACAAGCCGGGCGCAGAGCCGCCCCCCCAAATGCAAAGGTATGGCATGCCAATTGGTCAATACGCCGGTCCTCAGAGTCCCGCAGCGTAGTAGTGTCAGGGGAGTGCATAATAGAGGTGTTGGACAACCCTAGAATAGGAGCATCAACCTCGGGGGGCGATGACAAACACTTAACCATGTCAGCAGGAAAGGGATACTTCCTGTCCAAACTCTTAGGGATCCCGGGAAGTCTACTGGGATGTTCCCATTCTTTAAGCACGAGGTTATTGAAATGGGTTTGCTCGGGAAATTCCAGACGAGCCTTAGCAGTATGAAAAAGCTCACCCCTTTGCCTGGGAGTCAGAGAACAGCTCCCCTTCGTTCGAGGGGGTATGGCCATAGAGATGCAAAAACTCATCAGATTCCGTAGGGAAAAGAGCCGAGTCAGGGGTTAAATGCCGCTTCTTAGCGGTGGCCTTACGCGCTAATGAATTACCAAGCAATTTTTCAACACTGGCCAGTCTAGTAGCCATATCAGGATGAGAATCCCCACTTGTATTGGGGGTTAGACTCAGGCTTGGGGGAGTAGGTGAAGTGAGGCGAGGTGCAGGCCCAGCCACAGAAGAGGTGGGAAGAACCGATAGCGCCTGCTGTGCACAAGGAACACAGACCCGTGCATTGTCACAGCTGCTAGTAAGACCCCACAAGCTAAACACAGCCGGGCTTGTCCCAAAGGAACCCCGGTCACATCCTGGGATGCCTCCATATGGTGATTAATCGGCACAATAGGCCAGTAGGGATTGACGCAAAAAACTACTCTGGATGCCCCAATAACCCGCGGGGAAGTGGGAGTAATTTTAATAGGCCCAACTGGGAGCTAAACCGGGCCGGGAGAAGCCACCGGATTCCACGGTCTGAAAGACAAAGGGAACAATGATGTCAGAGCCATGCGCAAGGAAAGGAAATAATGAAGATCGCCCGCGGCTGGCAGTAAAATGGCGCCAAGTGAACCTCGAAGGGCGGACCAGAGCGGGCTGTGACGCGGAGCGCGCCAAGCCAGGGCCCCGCCCCCCCGGAGAGCGCGAAGCTCCAAACCCGTAGTCAGTACAGACAGCAGGGGAATGACACTTAAAATGAATTGATCGAGTGGATTACTTCAGAAGAGCCCCTACGATGCTAATGGAGACGCCTCAGCGTCTACAGCGCCGCCGCCCGCGCAGTACACCAATACAGGAAAAGACGCGGCGGCGACCGATACAAAATAAAAGGGCAAACAGCGCGGCTCTGACACCCATTCCCAGTCAAGGGCAATACTAAGGCCATAAGCGTGTATAGGATACACTGAGGCTGCCATACACACACACACACACCCCCCCCCTTTCTTTCCCCCCGGGCTAAGGGGGGGAACGAGGGAGGATGGCGACCCTTTGGACAGGGCCCACCGCTACACGCGGCGTGAGGCAATGATGCGGGAGGAGCATCCCCTGAAGGCTCACCATCAGCCTAAACCGCCTACCCTTTGGTGGGGGACTGCGGTGGAGCATGGCTCCATAAGCACACATGGTGCTGCCTACCTTCACCCGACCAGCGCAGCCCAGGCTGGGAGGCACATCACAAAGAGGACGGGTGGGAGTAGTCCAACAGGGCCGCAGGCTGTAATAGCCCCGCTCACCTGCGAGAGAGTGATACTTCATGTCTTCGCAGTCGGCACTGCAGAGAAATCTGGGGATTTGTGGGAGGTCCCCGGGTATTTGAGGGGCTGGGAGGAGCCTGTTTTGCGTGTCTCTGCAGTGCAGCGCCATCTGGCGGAGGATTACCCAAGTGTAAGTATTATATCTGGAGCAGGACGTACTGTATACTTAGAATACAAAGGTCGAGAGCTTGTGATAGTGACGGGGCACAAACAGATCCACACTGGTTGAACCTCATAGTGACACAAGGATTAGCACATCCTGTCGCAGAGGGACCTCCACCGGAGCGAATACCACTGATATGCAGGGAACATTGTCCTCCACCCAGATCAGGATCAGGTACCTTCCTGGAGGACCATCCTGCTCCAGGTCCCACACAGATGATTAATGTAGGCCACTGTCGTCAGACAGACCGAGCGCCCCCAAACAGGCAGGCCCTGAAGAGGAGTAGTCAAGCGAGATAAAAACAACCTGAAAGCTCACCGTTTCAAAATTGATAGGTGTATGGACCTCTTAAGGGCCCCACCTCCCCCGGAACTGCAGGGGGTTTCAGAAGAAACCCCCCCCCCCCCCCCATCAACCTGATAGATTGGCATCCATGGTGACCGTCTTCGGGAAGGGGCAAGAAGGGGGCTGCCCCCAGACAGGTTCCTTGAGTTCAACCGCTCCAAGAGGGACCTCCTTACAAGGGGGGAAGGCACACAGACTCTGCTCCAGGGATGCTGGATCCCTGTCCTGTACTAACAATAGAAGTTGCAGAAGGACCCGAGGGGGACTGAGCATAAGGGACCTCTTCTAAACAAGCCACCAACGGCCTACCAGCTGCAATCCCCGCCTGGTGAAGGGACGGGGACAGCTATGAGGGACTGAGCCCAAGCAACCAGGTTGTCCAATTTGTTGCTGAGGAGGTAAAATGGTCGCCTGAACCTTATCCAAATTAATTCCTAGGAATGAAGTTACCAATTAGGAGGACAATGAGGACTTGGGGTGATTAAACACCCATCCAAGTGACTCCCAATGGACACCACCAGTCTAGTATCCAACTTAGCCTGACGTAGAGGCTAGAAGGGGAGAAGGACGTCCAGGTAGGTCAACGCGCAGACGCCCCTTGGTCCCATCAGAGACATTACCCCCGTCAGCACCTTGGTGAGCACTCTGGGAGCTGAAGGGAGGCCAGATAACAAGGCCACAAATCATCAGTGTTGGACTTCCAACGCGAACCTGAAGCCTCGGTATCCAGAAGACACAGGGATGCGAAAATAAGTATCTTTGATCTCCACAGACGGCAAGAAGCCCCCATGGCGTAGGGAGCTGATGGCCCCGCTAAGAGCCTCCATGCAGGAACTGCCTGCAACTGACGAGTCCAGAATGGGCCAGACTGACCCATCCTTTTGAGGAACTGTGGGAAGGTTGGTGTAGCGGCCCCTGCCTCTGCCTGTGAAGGGCAATCTGCAAGTGACCCCTAAACCCCACAGGCCTTGCATGGCCTGCACCAGCACCTGAACAGAGGCAGGGACCCGGAGTACCCTGATAAACTTGGGGGAGGCCGCGCAGCAAACTATCCTGAATTGTATCCGGGGGACACTACCCCCTAAAAACACCAGAATGAGGCGTGATGCCTCCTGACAAGAGCAAGGTGCTGCAGCCATCCCCTCACCCAGATGGGCGAGGGCGCCCCATCATGCTTGAGGGGGTTGGTGGAAGATTTAGGCTTAGCCCCGCCGGAGGGGCCAGGACGTTGTCTGCCGCTCCTGGGGCAGGAGTCTGCACGAGCCCCCAGGAAGGACACCCCTGGTTCTTGTTTAACACTATGGTAGGAAGGGGGAGGGGTGCCCCTGCCCCGAGGGGGCTGAGACGGCCGCCTGCGTTGGGGTGATTTGCCCTTTTTACCAAACAGGTCCAAACGGGCCCCAAACAGGCGTTGCCCTTTAAAGGGAAGCCCAGTCAGAGTCCTTTTAGCAGCATCGTCAGCACCCCACTGTCGCAGCCAGACCAAGCGACGTATAGCCACCACAAGGGCAGAGGTCCTTGCACACATTCTAATGGTGTCATCCAGCGCTAAAACAATAAATTTTACAAATGCATCACAACTGGAGAGTGCATTAAATACCTCCCAGGGGAGATCCTCAGGGTGATGATCAAGCATCTTTCTGATGAGGGTTCTAGCGGCCACTGCAGTGATGGCCGCGGCAGAGACCAGGCGTAGCGCCGTTCCTGCACAAGAAAAGGCATGGGAGGCCAGCCTATCAATGCGCCGGTCCTCAGCATCCCGAAGGGTACTATAAGCAGGGACTGTGATAAAGGGGGGGTTAGGAACCCCTATGATCGGTGCATCCACCAAGGGGGGCGATGACCGACAATTAACCACCTCAGGGGGAAAAGGGTACTTCCTATCCCAGTCCCCTGGGTCCCCTGGAAGTTTACTGGGGCATTCCCATTCCTGGAGTACAAAAGCATGGAAGTGAGCCTGCTCTAGAAATTCCAAGCGCGCTGTCGCTGTATGGAAACGCTCCCCTCTCGGCTTGGGAGCCGACCAGGGAGAGAGATAGAACCTTAAAGACCTTAATCAACAAATCGTCAGTGTCACATTGGCCCCAGAATTCAGGGCCAGAATCGTCATGACTCCTCGGCCTCATCAGCTGAGCCTGAGTCAGAGAACAGCTCTCCATCAGAAGGGGTATAGGCACGAGGGGAAGAGAACTCCTCAGTTCCCATAGGAAAAACAGAAACAGGAGATGTCAACCGCTTCTTACCAGGGCCCATGCGCTCAGACAACCTCGCAATAATCTGTTCAGCCGTAGGAAGTCTGGAAGACACAGCAGGCTGCAAGTCCCCACTTGTATGCGACACAGCAGGAGTGAGAATTAAGCATGGGGAAACAGGTGTATTGAAACGAGGTGCCGCCACTGGCAAGCCTGATTGCAGGGCCAGTGCTTGCTCGGCACACGATGCGCAGACCCGTGCCCTGTCAGCATCAGCATGGGGTTGTCCACACGCTATACACAGCCGGTCTTGTCCCAGAGGGACCCCGATCACATAATTCTGAGATGCCTCCATATGGTGATTATCTAGGCACAATATGCCAGCAGGGATTTACGCAATAGGCAACCCTGGATGCCCCAAAGACCCGCTAGGAAGGTGGGAGAATTTTACAAGGCCCGCTATAATTTAAACCGGGCCGGGAGAAGCCACAGGATTCAACCGTCTGAAAGACATAATGGGAATAAAGGATGTCAGAGCCATGCGCAATAATAAAGAATCAAGAAAAATCGCCCGCGAGGGCACTTACAGACCAAGGGAGGGGGAGGTCCGTTACCACGTGCGTGCGCGACTAGCAGCATCAAAATGGCGCCAAGCGAACCTCGAAGGGCGGGCCAGAGCGGGCCGTGACGCGGAGCGCGCCAAACCAAGTCCCCGCCCCCCTGAAGAGCGTGAAGCTCGAAGACAGTAATCAAGAGAAGTGAGGTGTATGACACACAAGAAAAGATGATATGCCAATAGAGACGCCGCAGCGTCTGGGGCGACGCCGCCGCCCTGGCGCAGAACATCCAATAAAGGAAAGAGACGAGCGAGGCGGCGGCAGATACACAATAAAAAATGCAAAACAGCGCGGCTCTGACACCAAGTTACTAGTCAAGGGCAATACTAAGGCCATAAGCGTGTACTCACAGAACACTTGAGACCGCCACACCCCCCCCCCCCCTTTCTTTCTCCCCGAGCTACGGGGGGAACGAGGGAGGATGGCGACCCTTTGTATAGGGCCCACCGCTACACGGGGCAATAATGCGGGAGGGGCATCCACTAGAGGCTCACCATCAGCCTAAACCGCCTACCCTTTGGTGGGGGACTGCGGTGGAGCAGCGCTCCATAAGCACGCATGGTGCTGCCTACCTTCACCCCACCAGCGCAGCCCAGGCTGGGAGGCACATCACAAAAAGGACGGGTGGGAAGAGTCCAACAGGGCCGCAGGCTGTAATAGCCCCGTTCACCTGCGAGAGAGTGATACTTCATGTCTTCGCAGTCGGCACTGCAGAGAAATCTGGGGATTTGTGGGAGGTCCCCGGGTATTTGAGGGGCCGAGGGGAGGAGCCTGTTTTGCATGTCTCTGCAGTGCAGCGCCATCTGGCGGAGGATAACCCAAGTGTAAGTATTATATCTGGAGCAGGACGTACTGTATACTAAGAATATTATGAGTGTACATACCGTCCCGTTCCGAAAGACATCCTTACACATGGGTTATTCATCTTCAGATGTCACGTGACTGCAGAGCAGAAAAAGTGGCCCCTCCCAGCCTATATATACCGAGGCACCTCCCACAGAACCCCAGTATTTAAAAATCAGTTAAAATCTGGGAGAAAATAACCAACAATCACCGTAAAGAGGTAACAAGAACGACAAGGGTGGGGCGGAACGGGACGGGATGTACACTCATATCAATTCTACAGGTGAGTAATCACAGAATTGTATTATTCTTAGTGTACATCCCGTCCCGTTCCGAAAGATATCCTTACACATGGGACATCCAATAGCAGTGCCCGTAAGGTAGAGTGGGATCCCCAAAAGCAACAGCAAGCAGTCTAAACCACTGCCGCCTGCAGAACTTTGTGGCCAAAAGCAGCATCAGCTGAGGCCTTAACATCAACCTTGTAAAACTTAGAAAAAGTATGAACAGAAGACCAAGTTGCAGCCTTGCAAACTTGTACAACAGAAGCTTGGTGCTGAAAAGCCCAAGAGGCACCAATAGCATGAGTAGAATGAGCAGTAAGGCGGAAAGGAGGTTTCTTTCCCTTAGCAGAATAGGCCTGAATCACGGCCTGACGGATCCATTTGCTGATAGTGGATTTAGCAGGAGCCTGGCCCTTCTTAGGACCAGACAGAACCACAAAGAAAGCATCAGTCTTCCTGAAGGGTTCAGTAGCCACCATATAGAACTTCATAGCCCCAAAAACAAAAGAGTGTAACACCCTTTCCTTGGGGTTACCAGGGTTAGGGCACAAGGAAGGCAACACAATGTCCTGATTGAGATGAAAAGCAGACACAGTCTTAGGCAGAAAGTCAGTGTTAAATCGAAACACCACATTGTCCTGGTGTCTTTCAAAATAAGGAGGCTTGATGGAAAGCGCCACCAATTCTGAAACACGCTTGACTGAGGTAATAGCCACCATAAAGGCCACCTTGAAAGTGAGAGTGGACAAAGCCACCTCGTGCAAGGGTTCAAAGGGAGTCCCTTGCATGTCAGACAAAACCAAGTTCAAATCCCAAACAGGTAACATGGGCTTGCGCAGAGGACGCAAATGAGTAAAGCCTTGAAAGAAGGTCTTGACCAGATGATGCTGAGCAAAAGATCTTTGGAAAAAACAGCCAGAGCAGAAACATGGTCCTTCAGAGTACTAAGCTGAAAACCCATATCCAAGCCATTTTGTAAGAATTCCAATATCCTGGGAATTGAGAACACCCGACCTGGAAGTGACCTAGACTCACACCAGTCAATGTAAGCACGCCAAACCCTGTAGTAAATGGTAGAGGAAGACTTCTTCCTAGCTCTGATCATGGTATTAACTACAGAGGCCGACAACCCTTTGTCCATCAAGATGGAGGTTTCAGCAGCCAGGTCGTCAAAGCCAGCGTTTGTAAATTGGGTTGGCGCAGCCGCCCCTGAGTAAGCAGGTCCGGCACCAGGGGCAGGACGAACTGATCTACTGCCAACTGTACGATTTCTGCGAACCAAATTCTTCTTGGCCAACACAGGGCCACCAGAATGGCTGGCACTCCCTCCCTCCTTCCACAGCACCTTGCCCAGCAGAGGAAACGGAGGGAAAACAAAGGAGCTGAAAGCTCTTCCAAGACATTGCCAGAGCATCCACTGACAGGGCCAGGGGATCCAGTGACAGGGATACAAAGACTGGAAGCTTGTGATTGTGACGTGAGGCAAAGAGATCCACATCCGGCTGGCCTCACCGGAGACACAGAGTGAAATGCCCTGTTGCTGAGGGACCATTCTCCCATGCAAGAGGCCCCCCTGCTCAGGGAGTCTGCTTCCAGATTCTCCACTCCGCAGAGTCTCCATGCGAAAGTGCCTGAATCTGACAAATTTGTTGAGGAGCTTTAAAGTGGACCAACACCCAGGGGTGATCGGCCCGGAAATCTATAAGATTCCCGGGCCGATCACCTCCCACCCCGCGGGACATCCGAGATCGGGATGTCCCGCGGGGTGAAACCCCCCAGAAACCCCAAAAACATCTTACCTGATCCGCCGCCGCTTCCGCGCGCGCGCCGAGAGTGACGCGCGGGAGGCGGCGGCGGCGGAAGCGGCTTGGACGTTCCTGTCCCCCGCCTGGACGTTGGCGGGGATTGGCTGCGGCGTTCACGTGGGAGCGTTGAGAGGCGAGTTTTTGGGGGTTTCACACAGCGGGGCACCCCCGATCGGGGTGCCCCGCCGAAGTGGACCAAAACCCAGGATAGTCAAAATCCTGGGTGTTGGTCCACTTTAAATCCAGGATAGGCCTGACTGATCCGTCCTTTTTGGGAACAGTGAAAAGATTGGAATAATAGCCCATGCCCCCTTTCCCATAGAGGGACCGGGCAAATGACCTCCAATTCCAGTAGGTTTTGGACAGCAAGACACAGACACTGAGCTGATAGGGGGTCCTGAGCTATCCGTGATTTCATGAATCTTGGGGGTTTTGGCTTAGAACCCCAGGAATGACCGGGCCTGCCACGTCCTCTGCCCCATGACTCACCACGGCCTCCAGCGGGGGGAGCCCCTCTTCCTCTCCTGGGGAAATAAAAGGGGGACAGAGCAACTCTGGAACCCCGAAAGGGCCTGAGTGGTTTCTTGCGCTGAGGCAGCTTGCTTTTCTTTGTAAACAGATTCAGACGTTCTCCAAAAAGTCGTAGTCCTTTAACCTCCCTGGCGGTGTTCCCGAGCGTGACTCAGGGTTAATTTTCGCTGCGGTAACTCGGTAACCCCAAGTCACGCTCGGGGTAGATTAGGCAGAGGAGCAGTCTCCTTACCTTTTCCCTGCGATCCAGCGATGTCCCCGCTGTGATCGCAGGTGAGAGCCCCGGCAGATGCGTCCGTCTGACTTCCTGGTTCCGTCTCTGTGAGCCGCAGAGGCTCATGGGGGCGGAACTGGGCGGCAGATTTAAACGTCATGGTAATGCTTTGTGCACAAAATTGCACATATAATCATAACGCCAGGGAGGTTAAAAGGGGCCCCAGTGAGAGCCTTAGCAGCAATATCCGCCATCGATTGGCGCAGCCAAACCGAACGGCGTATAGCAACCAGCAGGGCAGAGGTTCTGCTGCACATTCTAATGGCATCCTCCAGGGCAGCAAGAACATAGGAAGTAAATTCCTCACAATACATAAGCCAGTTAAATACATCTTTGCCCAAAGCCGCAGAACCGCCCTCTAAGGCACTTCTGGTCAATCTTCTAATCGCAACAGTTGTAATAGCAGATGCACACACAGGACGCAGAGCGGTCCCCGCACAGGCAAAACCATGAGTGGCCAGCTGATCAATGCGCCGGTCTTCCACATCTTCTAAGGTGGTAGTATCAGGTGAATGCACCACAGAGGTATGAGAAAGTCCAAGAATTGGTGCCTCAACCTCAGGTGGGGGAACACCATAATTTAGCCGTTTCCAGGGGAAAGGGATACCTCTTATCCCAGCTTTTAGGTACATCAGGAAGTCTACTAGGCTTTTCCCATTCCTGTAAAGCAAGATTGTTGAAATGTGCCTGTGCGGGGAACTCCAAGCGCGGTTTAGCAGCATAAAACAATTCTCCCTGCTGCTGCGGAGGAGCAACAGGGGGAGATATTTCAAGCACTTCAAATAAATGGGCTAGTAGCCTGTCAGTATAAGCTGCATCCCAAGGCTTGTACCCGGTCCTGGGATCATCAAAGGACCTATTCTGATCCTCAGATTCAGAAAATTATTCCCCCTCAGGGGAAAACCCAACAATGTCATCCAGCGCTTCAGTCATAGGACAAACATATGTATTATCAATCAAATGCTGTGTCTTACCAATAGCCTTGCGCGGCTCATAACTGCCCATCCGCCTCTCCAGATCGGCCAATCTAGTAGCAAAATCAGATTGGGCATCCCCGCTAGCATGCACCGCAACCAGAGCTGCATGTAAGCGAGAGGGAGTAGACAAGGCCTCAGGAGATGCGGCCCTCAGCAGGGGCATCCCAGACAACCGCACAACAGTCTGCTGGGCACAGGAAAGACAGACCCTGAAGTCGCCAGGTACAGGGAAACCCCACAATCAGTACAGAACCGGCCTTGTCCGAAAGGAACCCTGGACTCATTGTCTTGAGAAGCCTCCATATGGCAATTATTGTGGCAAACAGGCCAATTGGGAATAATGCTAGAAGCAAACCCGGGATGCCCCCAATGCACCGCAAGGGAAGTGGGAGGATTTAAGATATTAAAAAAATTTTCCCTTAAACAATGTAAAGGCAGGGAGAACCACTAATTCTAAAGGCCTGAAAGACATAAGAGAGGATCCCGTAAGGCACATATACATATAACAGTAAAGAATGAGAATAGCTTGCGAGGGCACTTACAGACCGCAAACGGAGAGACTTCAGCCGTATTCAGAGAGAAATATAAAAAATATATGTCAGCGGTAATCCACAAGGGAACCCACTATTGAGTGATAGGGGGTGACAAGCGCACGAAATGCAGGCAGGGCATCCCATAAGGCTCACCATGGCCTGAACCGTCTACCCTTTGGAGGGGGAGTTGCGGCGGAGCACAGCTCTTTAGCACCTGAATATGGTGCCGTCTACCTTCACCCGAACGTTACAGCCAAGGCTGGGAGGCAGTATATTAAAGACATAACGGGTGGGAATAGCTCCACAGGTCCATAGGGCAATAAGACCCCGCGCTCACCTGCCTGAAAAAGAGAGACACCTTCTCATCCTGGCAGTCCGAGACTGCAGAGAAAATCTGGGGTTCTGTGGGAGGTGCCTCGGTATATACAGGACGGGAGGGGCCACTTTTTCTGCTCTGCAGTCACGTGACATCCGAAGATGAATAACCCATGTGTAAGGAGATCTTTCAGGACGGGATGTACACTAAGAATAACAAAGGCACACATACAACAAAGCTTGTGGGCAGGGAGGGACAGAGGCAATCTACAGCCCTAGCAGGTGGTCCCCCCCCCCCCCCCCGAGGCTCACCATAAGCCTATGGCCTGCTACGCTTTACAGAGGGTCTGCAGCCCAAAGCCTAGCTCTGCCAAACGCCTGACCACGTTCAACCTACCGTCACGATCCCGTAGCAGCCAGCGGCTGGGAGGCAGGAGTGGGTCAGATGGGATCAGTGGGAATAGGGTCCGCAGTGGCCAACGGGCTAGGGGCCCCCGCCCTGCTGCCAGTATCCGACGATCTTCAGCAGTCAAGACACTCCCCATGAACACTGGGGAATGACAGAGGGACACCTGCCTTTATGGGGCCGGGAGGAGCAACATCTTTTGATCTTGCAGTCGAGCGCCCCCTGGGGGCGGAATACCCACGTGTCATCACTGGGACGACCTATACTGCAAATAGGGAAATCCCCAGATTTTCACGCTCTTGGGTTTTGTTCCCCCTGGTAGGGGCATCCATAACCAGATAAGCTCAACTTTCCTCGTTCCTGCGGCACGCTGGCCGCACCCCCGCTTGCCTCCAGCTGTGGGCATGCCCAGGCCAGCCATTCAGAAAAGCCTGGTGCACGCCTAGCTAAAGGTATGCCGAGTAGGATCAGGAATGAGTTTGATGGACTGGGCGATCCGGGGTCTTTCACACAGTGGGACATCCCGAATTGGTGGTAGACCACAGCAACAAGTCTTATCGATTAGCAGAGGGTTCCTCTTTAAATGGAACCTGTTCTGTATCCCTTGGCGGTGAAGACATCGTTGCTACAAAACAATCAGCAAGTACAATGCGCTGAATTCCATGTCAGAGAATCCCAGTCTGGTATGTGAGGTGTTGTGGCCTAGCGACTGATGGGGTAACTGCCACATGGGCGAGGTGCGGTTTGGGAAACAAAATGCTCTCATTGTTTTCTCGGTTACACATCAGCCGGCTCAATGCCTCTCAAATGTTTCCACTCGAACAGGAAGGAGGACAGATCTATGCCTATATTAAGATCACTGCAGTCCAAAAGTTCTCTCTCTCTCTCTCTCTTTCGTTAACCAGTTCAAGCACAGAACATTTTTTTAAAGGGACTTCCCAGGCAAAGTGTTAAAATTGGCTGCTTTCTGCTCTCCCCATGCTGACTGTCAGGGGGGCATCTTTTATTCACCAGCACTTTACATTCCTCTTGCCATTCATTATTCATAATTTGTAGTACTGCACCATTTTTTCATTGAAAGCGGACCAATCACCACCTGATGTCAGTCCTTGGGTCTAAAAGATTCCATAGCAGTCCGACTAGGTGCTCCTGGGGCATGCCAATTCAGCATGCCACACTGAGAGCCCCCCCACACACAGATGACCCGCAAGCCCCCCTTTACCTTGTCCCGGGCCCTTATGATTGCCAGCCGCTCCCTGTGGCTGTGCACTTGACAGGGGAGCTAGGGATACACATGCAGTTTTATGCTGTGCATTAATATGCCCAGCACAAAGCGGTGATTGGACAAGCAGTCGCCCATGCTCCGTGGGTGATCTCACACAATGGGGCAGACCAAAACTCAGGATAGGGAAAATACCGGGTTTTGGACCACTTTATGTACCTCCGCAACCCCCAACCCTCCTGGAGCTGGCATGGTCTCTGAGAAATGTACAGGTTTCTGAGAACAGGTCTGGATTTATTCTGAAGCAATAAAGAAAAACCCAGACAGTTCTTTAGCAGAAAAGTAATTCAATACCGATCAGAGGGCATCGGGTCCCGTGTCTGGGATAGGCCAAACTGAACTGAAGAGTTTAAAATAACTAAAAGGAATGAAGTGGCAGACAGTATGTGGTGGAAAGCCCCAACCACCTGAGCATGGACTGCCAATAGTGGCGCTGTATTTCCAGTGTAGGTCCGAAGCTAAGGTAGGCGTTCTGTGGGGTTATGTACGGGGGGCTCCAGCATTCTGTATGCCCCCCCAGACTGTCTTATAGAGTACAACAGTACAAAACCCAGGATTTGGTCCGTCCCCACAAGGGCACCCCGGTCTGGGCTGCCCCGCTGTGTGCGATTCCCGCAGTTGACCCAGGAAACGTACCTGTCCTCGGCCCAATGGTGCATGCACGTCTGCCCATCTAATCAGCTTCTCCGGCATCGCTCGAAACCTTTGGCTGTGTGTGGCCACGCTTTTCTAGCCGCAGTTGCTAAGGAAGACTTGAGAAGCCTATTGGCTGATCTCAAACATGCAGGCTAAAGTGAACAAGCCTGATGGCCGGATTCCTGGCTTCCCTTTAGTCTGAGGCCTAGTCTTTCGGAATTGCTGGGTGCTGGAGTGCGCCTCAAATACAAATTCCAGAGATGCAGTTGCAGCCTATGATTGTGGCGTCTGAGGCCAAGGTAAGGTTACCTATGCAGGCGGCCCCAAAAGATTCACACAGCAGGACATCCCGATTGTGAAGCCCCAGGGACTGCAAAGCAGCCAGTCCTGGAGTCTATTTGATCCCCTTTAAGGTTTGCAGAGACAAGTGCTTTGATTTACTCCTACTAAGGAAAGGGCTAAATCTGAGTTTCTACACTGCGGTCTGAAGGGGGCGACACTCTGGAGTCTACGTAGTCCTAGGCGCTATGGAAGATATTTATGAGTCACATGGCAAGGAAATGCAGGAGCGGAGTGACACAAAGTGACAGACATGAGCAGCGTTAGTGACAATGACAAGGTGAAAGCGAAAAAGGCTGAAGAGGGTGACCATAGAGATATGGGCCATCACACTCACCTTTGTCTCGATCAAAGAGCAGGTCATCGGTGGAGCACGGGCTGCCCTCTTGTGACTCGGGGGGACAAGACGGCGAAGCACACGGTGAATGGTTGCTGCTGCAACTGCTGCTCCTCTCCTGGACAGAGGGAGTCTGAGTGTCGATGCTGCGTGTGCTGCTGCTGCTGCGATATGTGGAGGGTAATGGAGCTCGGCGTCCATCCGGAATTTCTAAGGGCTGGAAGGGAGAAAATATAAAGAAAATATGTTGAGAAACAAGAAGAGTTCTAGTTAGCCTACTTGAGCAATTTTCTGCTGTTGTGAGTGGCAGATGACGTCATGTATGCAAAGGCAGTTTATTTATTATTATTGTTTATTTATATAGCGCCATCATCTTCCGTAGCGCTTTACAAGGTATGATTACAGACAAGATAAAACATATAGCCACGAGGTTTAAACCAAGTGTTGTCAGCACAGGAGACAATAGGAAAGAGCCCTGCCCTTCCAAGCT
This sequence comes from Gastrophryne carolinensis, assembly GCA_027917425.1. Lineage (NCBI taxonomy): Eukaryota > Metazoa > Chordata > Amphibia > Anura > Microhylidae > Gastrophryne > Gastrophryne carolinensis. The sequence continues at coordinate 15,632,582 of CM051239.1, read as the reverse complement.
TACAGTCTAAAGAATGGGGGTGGAGACAAAAGGGGCGGGGTCACAAGTGGTAGAGCTTGAGTTGGGCTGCATGTGCCATTTGAAGGTTATGGGAATTGCTTAAGCCAGGCCATATGCTTGTCTGAAGAAGTGAGTTTTAAGGGCACTTTTAAAGGCTTGGAGTGATGGAGATTGGCGGATCGAGCGGGGAAGTGCATTCCCGAGAAGTGGGGAGGCACGGGAGAAGTCTTGAAGGCGGGAATGTGAGGAGGTAACCAGAGAGGACGACAGGAGAATGTCAGAGGCAGAGCGAAGGTTGCGCTTGGGTTGGTAACGCTGGATCAGAGAGGAAATGTGGGAGGGATCTGGTTAGAGAGCTTTGTAGGTTAGCATTAGAAGTTTGAACTGAACTCTATGGGAGACAGGTAACCAGTGGAGGGATTGACAGAGGGGGACAGAGCTGGAGAAGAGAGAGGAAAGGTGAATGAGGCGAGCAGCAGAGTTTAGAATAGATTGGAGGGGAACCAGTCTGTTGGCCAACCACAGAGGAGGGTGTTACAGTAATCCAGTCGGGAGATGACCAGGGCCTGCACTAGCATTTTAATGGTGACAGGTGAGAGGAAGGGACGGATGCAGGAGATACTTTTGAGTTGGAGAGGACAGGAGGTGGCTAAGGAGTGAATGTGAGGTGTGAAAGAGAGGGGAATCCAGAATGACGCCCAGGCACCAAGCTTGAGGAGTTGAAGTTATTGTAAGATTATTTACAGAGATTGTGGTGTTAGAGATGGGAGGGGAGTGAGATGGTGGGAAGATGACCAGTTCTGTTTTGTCCATGTTCAGTTTAAGGGAGCGAGATGTCAGTTTCTCTTCCAAGGTGCCAAACAACCTATCTAGCCATTTATGAGATAGATAGGGGGGGGGGGTGGGCAGGGCTCACACCTCCTTCCCTTGCCCCCAGCTCCCAATGGGGATAGGCCGCCAACAAGATTTCCAAGGGGGCCAGTAGTAAATAAAGAAGAAACGGCAAAGACAGGCGATGAGATTGTCTCTCATAACACAGGGTAATAAACTCGCAGATTTGGAGACATAAAGCAATGCGATTTGACCATTCGCTTGGAGCGGATATTGTCCTCCTCCAGGAAACTCATTTTAGTCTCTCTCATACGCCCAAATACTTACCCAACAAATACCCTAATTTTTATATGGTCTGTTTAAAGGGGGAAAAAAAGTGGAAAAAAGAGTGGATGGCTTTGTTGCCCTCAGGGAGGGTACTGTTCATTCTAGAAAGGCAGATACATCCTCCTTGAAAAGTTGACCAAACCTCAGCTCGATCGTCCCGGGCCGATCGTTTTACCCCCCCCCCCCATCCAAAATCAGGATTCCCCACTGTGTGAAACCGGACAGGTCGCTCTATTCACTTACTTCTTTTCCCAGTCCCACGGCAAGTCTAAGAGCAGCGGCCACATACCGCTCTCCCACGAGCAGGGCGTGAGCCCGCGCCAGGCATTTGCGAATGGCCGAAGCGGGCACGCTCCCTGCTAGTGGGAAGCGGAGGATGTGTCCATCAGAGCCGCTGCTCTCAGATGCGTCGTGGGACCGGGAACAGGTGAGCTGGTTACTGTGTCCTGAGGAGTTTCAAACAGCGGGGCACCCCCGATCAGGGTGCCCCCGGGGAAATGACCAAAACCCAGGATAGTAGGAATCCTGGGTTTTGGTCCACTTTAAAAGGACAAATTTGAGGGGCAAAGGTCTAATTCGATTAGCTACATTTGTTCCTAATACCAAACAAACTAAATTCTTTCAGAATAGGTTTTCAAAATGAATGCCCAAAATCGAGGGGGTAGCAATTTGGGACGCGGATTCAAAACTGGCAATTGATACATCTACTGATAAATGGAGTCTCCATATAGATGGGTTAAGACCTTCACTCAAGAGCTAATATCCAAATATGATTTGACTGATGCTTGGGAGAGAATATAATTCAACTAAGCGAGACTACGCCTATTTCTCAGCAGCTCATAAGAGAATTGACCATATTTTTGTCCCCGTACCAATCATCCCTAAAATTAAAAATTGTAGGATTGTGGAAATCCCCTGGTCGGATTACAATGGGATTGACATGGAACTATAGGACCTTTGGACTAAGCCCAACTTGTTTGCCTGGCTATTGGGGGAGGGGGGGGGTCCTCTTGGGAAACAGGGCAGTCTTCAAAGAGATTAAACAAAAAAAGGAAATTTGTGTACTCCCTGGTAAATTTCTTTTCTCGTCATCTTCCATTCCAGGGCACCACCATCAGCAAGGCGTGGGTTAACCTCAGCCACAGGCTGGGACTGCAAGAAAAACAAACTAAGCTCCTCCCGGCCTATATAGGGCAGACTGTGGCCGGACACCCACAGTAAATTAAAAGGCAAGCCAGGCACAGCCCCAGGAGGGGGGTGATGCTAACTTGTGCGTATCATTCTTAACGTGTTCCGAACCTAGCAAAGAAAACTAACCCTCTAGAAGGCATCAACGCAAATCGCACAAACAAATAGGGTAGGTTTGGTGCCCCGGAATAGAAGTTGACAAGAAAAGAAATTTACTGGCAAGTACACAAATCTCCTTTTTCATGTCACTCCTGGGCACCACCATCAGCACCGCGTGGGACGTCCCAAAGCAGTACCCTCCTTAGGGTGGGACCATTTTACGCGTCTTGCACACCTAGTCCACCGGCGTCTTGCACACCTAGTCCACCGGCGTCTTGCACACCTAGTTCACCGGCGTCTTGCACACCTAGTCCACCGGCGTCTTGCACACCTAGTCCACCGGCGTCTTGCACACCTAGTCCACCGGCGTCTTGCACACCTAGTCCACCGGCGTCTTGCACACCTAGTCCACCGGCGTCTTGCACACCTAGTCCACCGGCGTCTTGCACACCTAGTCCACCGGCGTCTTGCACACCTAGTCCACCGGCGTCTTGCACACCTAGTCCACCGGCGTCTTGCACACCTAGTCCACCGGCGTCTTGCACACCTAGTCCACCGGCGTCTTGCACACCTAGTCCACCGGCGTCTTGCACACCTAGTCCACCGGCGTCTTGCACACCTAGTCCACCGGCGTCTTGCACACCTAGTCCACCGGCGTCTTGCACACCTAGTCCACCGGCATCTAGTGCTGGAAGGACAAAGACTCAGCAATCACTCTGGTAGAGGGGGTGACTCAGAAGGGTGTCTCCTTACCACTGCAGGCTTAGGCTTGAATCAACGCCTGCCTGATCCATCTGCTGAGAGTGAACCTGAGAGTGACAGCCGCCAGGCTCCTCTGTGGTCCTTCTGGGATCACAAACAAAATGTCTGTCCCACATACCTCCCATGTAGTCGCCAAGTAATACCTTAATGCCATCCAGGGAATGCAGAAATCGCTCCTTGTGAGTTGTATACTCAGCGGACACAAAGAGGGCAGTACAAAGGGGGCAGTACAATCTCCTGATTTAGATGGAAGGGAGAGACTACCTTGGGCAAAACCTGCTGCTCTTCAAACGTGCCACCCTGACCGCCACTTCCTTATTAGACGAGACCTCATTGGTTGGCGGACCCTGGGACAAGAATTGACCGACAGGCGCGCCCCCCCCTTCCCCCGAGGAGGTATCCCACTCAGGAGTCCGAGCTGGAAGCTGCGTGGGAAACAGGGCAGTCTGATGGAGGTACAGAACCTGCTAACTGCGTAAGGCGCCATAGGACTTAAGGGCAAACTGCGCCCCCTCTAATAAAAAATAAAAAGAATACCCCTATCTGAAATATCTAAAGCAATAAGTGCACATGTGAAAAAATACAATTCTGTGATTACTCACCTTGTAGAATTGGTATTATAAGTATGCAGCACATCCTGCTCCAGATAGTATTCATAACAGCTGGGATATACCTCCACAAGAGGACGCTTTACTGCAGAGATGGCAAAAAAAAAGGCCCCTCCCAGTCCATATATACCCGGGACCTCCCACTAATTCCCCGGTATAGAAAAGCAGTAAGGGAAGCAGGAGAAGCCAATAACAAATTCAACAACGTTAACAAGGAAAACAATCACCATATAGAGGACCCAAGAACAAGTCAATCAGGGTGGGATGGAGCAGGACGTACCAATTCTACAAGGTGAGTAATCACAGAATTGTATTATTCTAAGTATGCAGCACGTCCTGCTCCAGATAGTATTCATAACAGCTGGGACATCCAATCAGCAGTGTCCATAAATCGGCTGGGGATCGCAAAAAGGCAACAACGCGCAGTTCAAACCACTGCCGCCTGCAGAACCTTACAGCCAAAAACAGCATCCGCTGAGGCCCGAACATCAACCTTGTAAAACTTGGAAAAGGTATGAACAGAAGACCACGTAGCAGCCTTACAAACTTGTTCAACAGAAGCCTGGTGCTGGAAGGCCCAGGAAGCCCCGACAGCACGGGTAGAATGAGCAGTAACACGGAAAGGAGAATCCTTCCCCCCTAGTAGAATAGGCCCTAACAATAGCCTGACGAATCCATTTGCTAATAGTAGACTTAGCAGGAGCCAAACCCTTCTTGGGACCCGAGAGTACAACAAACAAGGCGTCCGTCTTTCTGAAAGGCGCAGTAGCCACCAGGTAGTATTTCAAATTCCTGACAACATCCAGAGAATGCAAGGCCCTCTCCTTAGTATTACCAGGATTAGGGCACAAAGAAGGAAGCACAATGTCCTGGTGAAAGGCAGAGACAACCTTAGGCAAGAAGTCAGGTTTAAAACGGAAAACCACCTTGTCCTGGTGTCTCCTGCCTGAATAGACAGAGCCGCCAAGTCAGAAAGACGCCTAACAGAAGTGATAGCCACCAGAAAGGCAACCTTCAGGGTAAGGATAGACAAGGCAGCCTCATGCACAGGTTCAAATGGAGGACCCTGAAGGACAGACAATACCAAATTAAAATCCCAGACTGGTAACATGGGTTTGCGGGGAGGGCGCACATGAGAAAGTCTTGACCAGAGGATGTAGAGCGAAGGACCTCTGGAAGAAAACAGCCATGACAGGGAAAGGCCCTAGACTCACACTAGTCAATGTAGGTCTGCCAGGTCCTATAGTAGATAGTAGAGGAAGATTTCTTCCTAGCCCTGACAAGAGTACGAACAACCGAATCAGACAGTCCTTCCTCCTTCAGGATAGAGGTTTCATCAGCCAGGCAGTCAAGCCAGCGTTTGTAAATTGGAATAACAGAGCCGTCCTTGAGTGAGAAGGTCTGGAACCAAGGGTAGAGTGTACTGATCCACTGCCAACAGCACGACGCCTGCGAAATACACCCGTCTTGGCCACCTGGGGGCCACCAGAACAGCTGGCACCCTCTCCTGCACCAACTTGCGCAGAACCCTGCAGAAACGGAGGAAAAAGGTACAGGAGACAGAGTCCCTGCCAGGGTAGCGACAGAGCATCCACCGCCAGAGCCAGAGGATCCTGGGGCAGTGAGACAAATGCTGGCAGCTTGTGATTGTGGCGAGAAGCAAACAGATCCACGTCCGGCATCCCCCAACGGTGACAAAGGGATTGGAAGACCTCGCTGTTGAGGGACAATTCCCCCCAGCGAGAGGCCCCCCTGGTGAGGGAATCCACCTCCAGATTCTCCGCTCCCGGAATATAAACTGCTGAGATGCATGGGACATTGTCCTCGGCCCAGGACAGAATCAACGACACCTCCTTGAGGGCACTCTTGCTCCGAGTCCCTCCCTGATGATTGATATAGGCGACCGCCGTCTGGTTGTCGGAGCGAACCTGTACCGGCAGACCCTGAAGGTGAGGAGTCAACTGTGCCAGCACCAACCGAACCGCCCTCAGCTCCAGGACGTCGATAGTAGCGTGAGCCTCCTGAGGGCCCCACAGCCCCTGGAATTGGAGGGCTCTCCAGTAGCCCCCCCCCCCCCAACCTGACAGACTGGCATCCGTAGTGACCGTCTCCCAACGCGGAGTCAGAAAAGTTCTGCCCCCCAGAAGATTCCTCGAGTCCAGCCACCACAGGAGGGACCACCGGACCAGAGGAGAGAGAACAAAAGCCTGATCAAGAGACAGGGGACTCTTGTCCCAGACTGAAAGGAGATGGAGCTGAAGGGGTCTCATGTGAAATTGTGCGTAAGGGACTGCCTCGAAACAGGCCACCATCTGTCCCACCAATTTCATCCCTTGCCTGATGGAAGGACGAGGGCTGGACAGCATGAAATGAACCAGAGCTTGAAGAGAATCCACCTTCTGCTGAGGAAGAAAAATCCTGGCCTGAATGGTATCCAGATTTATGCCCAAGAAGGGGGTCACCCGGGACCGGGAGGACTTGGAATAATTGATCACCCATCCAAACATGTCCAGGGTAGTTACCACCATCTGGGTGTCCAATGCTGCCCGCTGGAGAGAGTGAGATGTAATGAGAAGGTCGTCCAAATAAGGGAGAATGCGAATGCCCCCGGCTCTGAGGAGGGCCATCACCCCCACCAGCACCTTGGTGAACACTCTGGGGGCTTATGGAGCAGCGCTCCATAAGCACGCATGGTGCTGCCTACCTTCACCCGACCAGCGCAGCCCAGGCTGGGAGGCACATCACAAAAAGGACGGGTGGGAATAGTCCAACAGGGCCGCAGGCTGTAATAGCCCCGCTCACCTGCGAGAGATGCGATACTTCATGTCTTCGCAGTCAGCACTGCAGAGAAATCTGGGGATTTGTGAGAGGTCCCCGGGTATTTGAGGGGCCGGGAGGAGTCTGTTTTGCATGTCTCTGCAGTGCAGCGCCATCTGGCGGAGGATAACCCAAGTGTAAGTACTATATCTGGAGCAGGACGTACTGTATACTAAGAATATTACATTGATAGCAGTGTTTTACAAGCAATAACATTGTAATCTTTCACATGGGTCCTCCCCATTTGGAATACCCATTTCGTTTTCTGTGGGTCACTATGAGGTGAGACAGGACTGGGGTAGTCAGTGGTTGGTTTTAAATGTCTTACTGTGTATATGTGTTTTTAAAGTGTTTTTGTACTCAAATTGATTTTCTAAACTAGAATTTCTTCTTTGGTGGTGCTCCCTTATTTGTGGCTGCTGGTAGTCGCAACTGCTACTTTTTTCTGCATTGAGTTTAAGTTGTAGGTGAGCATGCCCTACTAACTAGTATCTCTGTGGTGCACCATATTTTTCTTTTTCTTGCCCAAACAGGGTTTAGCATGGCGAGAGGGAGGGGTGGGTGAGTAAGCTTAGGGTTACTAAATGCTTAGACTTCCTCGTTAAGAAAAAGGGGGGAAACCATGCTAAAGACTGGGGAGAGCAAATAGCAAATACAGTCAGACAAAACTGATAAATACTAGTCTCCCTTTTTTTTTTGCAGAGCTTCAGCAGCACATTTCTGACGAAAAAAAAAAGCAATTCTGCGAGTACTCACCTGTAGAATTGTTTTTGTTCTTGCATGGCACGGCCCGCTTCGGTATTCATAACAGATGGGTTATTCCACCACTAGGTGGCGCAGTAGCACTGCAGAAAGCTGTGGCTCCTCCCGGCTCCCAATAAAAACGGGATTAACCAACAAGTTCCCAGCGTAGACGAGCAGTGAGACAAGAAGCCGAGAGAGAATAAAGGTAAGAATGTAGAAAAGGTAAAAAAAAACCAATTTAACTTGGAACAATCACCATAAAGAGGCAACCAAGAACAACGATAACAAGGGTGGGGCGAAGCGGGCCATGCCATGCAAGAACAAAAACAATTCTACAGGTGAGTACTCACAGAATTGCTTTTTTCTTTAATGCATGGCAAGGCACGCTTCGTTATTTATAACAGATGGGACATCCAAACGCAGTGTCCAAAAGTAGGGTGGGATCCCCAAAGAGTAATGGCCAGTAGTTCAAGTCACTACCGCCTGAAGTACCTTGCGGCCAAAAAACAGCATCCGCTGAGACCTAAACATCAACTTGTAGAACTTAGAAAAAGTATGAACAGAAGACCATATAGCGGCCTTACAAACTTGTTCAACAGAAGCCTGGTGCTGAAAAACCGAAGAGGCACCAAAAGCCCGAATGGAATGAGCAGTCACCCTAAAGGGAGCATTTTTCCCCTTAGCAGAACAGTTTTGAACCACCCCCTGACGGATCCACTTGCTGATAGTGAACACCGCAGGAGGCAAAACACTTTCCTAGGCTCAAAAGTGAGAACAAATAGAACATCAGACTTCCTAAAAGTCTTAGTAGCAATCAAATATAACTTCAGAGCCCAGACCACATCCAGAGAATGTAGAGTTGGCTCCTAGGAATTAGTAGGATTGGGACACAATGCAGGAAAGGCAATGTCCTGATTGAGATGAAGAGCGGAAATCTGCCTTAAGCCTAAACACCGCCCTATCCTGATGCCACTCAAAATAAGGAGGTTTGATGGAAAGCGCCTCTAGCTGGGAACTCGCCTTACAGAAGTGATAGCCACCAAAAAAGGCTAACTTAAGAGTCAAACCGGGCAAGGCAGCCTTCCGGATAGAATCAAAGAGAGGCCCCTGCATAGCAGACAACACCAGATTTAGATCCCAGACTGGTAGCAAGGATTACGGTGTGGACGCAGGTGAGAACCAGCCAGTAAGTGGCAAAAGCACATTTGAAGAAAATTGCCAGAGCAGAAACATGGCCTTTGAGTGTACTAAGTTGAAGGTCCAAATCCAGCTTGGGGGGGGGGGGGGGTTACCCCTTTTCTTGGGGGTCAAACCTTGTTGCTTAAGTATAGTAGTGCATAAGTATATGATCTTATAATTGTCAATATGTACATACAGTATTGGGAAGAAAAAATGACATATACAATCTGTAGGTTAAAACATATAACGTTCTGTGACATTTATTGTAGTAGATTGGTGATAACCTTATAGTCCGTAGTGGGTACATACATTTTTTACAAAGTGTATAAGGCTCCTGTCATAATAGTTGGTAGTTTGTAGCAAGCAGGTAGTTTGCTACAATCCACCTGCTTGCTACAATCCACCTGCTTGCTACAATCCACCTGCTTGCTACAAACCACCTGCTTGCTACAAACCACCTGCTTGCTACAAACCACCTGCTTGCTACAAACCACCTGCTTGCTACAAACCACCTGCTTGCTACAAACCACCTGCTTGCTACAAACCACCTGCTTGCTACAAACCACCTGCTTGCCAAACTGTTATATGACAGGAGCCTTATACACTTTGTAAAAAATGTATGTACCTACTACGGACTATAAGGTTATCACCAATCTACTACAATAAATGTCACAGAAGGACAGAACGTTATATGTTTTAACCTAAAGTTTGTATTTCCAAAGGGCCTCGCCTACACAAGGCAGGTGAAATCCCCCTCCCCCCCCCCCCATATTTCTAGGTCCAAATCCAACCAAGTTGCAAGAATTTCAGAGTCCTGGGAATAGCAAAACACCCTAAAGGGAAGAGACTTAGAGTCATACCGGGCAATGTAAACTTAGAGTCATACCCTTCACCTTCTACTAAGGAAGGAACACTTGACCTAAGATATCCAGGGTCATACCCAGAAAAAACCTCACCAAGGACGGGAACAGAGAAGACTTGGGATGGTAGATCACCCAGCCAAAGGGATTCTAGAGCGCAGGTCACCGTCTGAGTGACCTGCACGACCTGAGGAAAGGACTTGGCCCCAATCAGGATGACGTCCAGGTCAAGAATGAGGCGGATGCCCTGGTTCTTTAGCAGAGCCATCACCCCTACCACTACCATGGTGAACAGCCGAAGTGCCAAGGTGACACCAAAGGGGAGAACCACTAACTGATAATGCTGATTCTCCAGCGCGAACCTAGAAATCTCTGATGACCCGGAAAGATAGGCACAGGACAATAAGCATCCTTGATGCCCACAGTGGCCAAGAAGTCGCCCAGGCGAAGGGTACTGATAGCAGCATAACGTCTTTAAGCAAAAAAAGTTGGAATCAGACAATTTTGTTGAGGCCCTTCAGGGCCAGAATGGGCCTCAAAAAGCCTTCCTGTTGGGGAACTTATGAAGAGACTCCTGACTCTAACAGTCAAGGAACCACCAGAAACACCCCTTGAGCAGACAGGGGCTTAGCACTCCAGGAAAAACCGGGACGACCACGGGATCTGCCACGGCCCCAAGAATCTCTGCGGCCATTAGAGAAAAGGGAGCCACAACCTCCTCTGGGATTACGAAAGGAAGGGAGGGGGACGGAGGACCCCCGAAATGGCAGAGACAGCCTCCTACACTGAGGCAGCCTGCCATCCTTGGCTAAAACATCAAGACTTTCCCCAAAAAGCCACAGCCCTGCAAAGGGGAGACCAGTGAGAGCTTTCTTAGCCGCAGCGTCAGCTGCCCATTAGCGTAACCAGACAGAGCGGCGCATAGCCACCAATAGGGCGGAGGCCCTACCGCTCAGCCGCACAACATCATCCATAGCAGTAAGGATAAATGTAACAAAATCAGAACAAAGTGAGAGTCCTAGGTTCCTCCCCTCCACTACCAGCAGTAGCGCCATCAAGAAGACGCTTGAGCAGCTTCTTAAGGGCAATAGCCATGATGGCGGCAGCACAGGCCGGGCGCAATCCAGCTCCCACACAACTAAAAGAATGGCAGGCCAACTGATCCATGCGCCTGTCCTCACTGTCCCTCAGAGTGGTAGAGTCAGGGGAAGGCACAACCGAAGTATTGGACAAGCCTAGTACGGGAGCATCCAGTTCAGGGGGAAAAGACCACCTCTTAACAAGATCAGCAGGAAAGGGATACCTTTTATCCAAACTCATGGGCACGGAAGACAGCCTGTTAGGACATTCCCATTCTTTAAGCACCAAGGTGGTGAAATGTTCCTGCTCAGGGAACTCTAGATGCTGTTTACCAGGGCGATTCCCACTGCTTTCTCTTAGCTACCTCAGGGGCAGCAATGTGCAAAATTTCAAAAATATGTGACAGCCTATTATCAGTGTCCTTAGGGTACCATGATTCCTCTCCAGACGCAGACCCAGGGTCACTATTGCAACCCTCCTGCTGGTTCCCAGGGCAGTCCGAATCCTGGGGGAGCTCCCCAATCTCAAGGGGGTGACATTCTCCAAGATCATCAATCCCCATATACATCTCAGGAAGAGGAGAGGATCTGGGATCCAGGTGCCGCTTCTTGCCAGAGGCCTTCCTAGGAACAGACCTGGCAAGCTGCTTCTCAATGTTGGCCACCCACAAAGCCAGATCAGAGCGTGACTCCCCAATTGCAGGAGCGGGGGAGTAGGTGAAGCCGAGGGATGCGCAGAGCTGGGAAGCAAAGCAGGCAAACCAGATTGGAGAGCAAGGACACTTTCAGCGCACGGCACGCACACCGTGACACTGTCACTCACAGAGGATACCCCACACATGGAACACACGGGGGGGGGGGGGGCCCAAAAGTGAAAATAAGGGGACACAGTCCCCGAGCAACTCACCCCATCAGAAGCCTGGACAGAAACTCTGCATCCCTATTAGGCTCACCATAAAGCCTATGGCCAACTACCCTTTGTGGTACTGGGTCTGCGGCTTGGAGCCTAGACCCTAGTGCTCTTCTGCCATCACCCGATCTGTCAGCCAAGGCTGGGAGGCAGTGAGGGTCCAGAAACGGATGGAAATAGACATGCAGGGCCGCAGGCTTATTTGCCCCGCTCACCTGCGCAAGAGAGAGAGCCATCTTCTAACTTCGCAGTGTCACTGCAGAGGAAACTCTGGGAACTTGTTGGTTAATCCCGTTTTTATACGGAGCCGGGAGGAGCTTTCTGCAGTGCTACTGCCCCACCTAGTGGCGGAATAACCCATCTGTTATGAATACCGAAGCGGGCCGTGCCATGCATTAAAGAGAAAAACCCTTACCTTATCCACGCACCAGCACAGCTCTCCCGTTTCTGTTCAGCAAGGACACTTTCAGCGCAAGGCACGCACACCGTGACACTGTCACTCACAGAGGATACCCCACACATGGAACACAGCCGGGCTTGCCCCGAAGGGCCCCCAAGCACGCCATCCCCAGAAGCCTCCATATGGTGATTAATACAGGCACAATAGGCCAGTGGTGGGTAAAGGCTAAGACCGAAGCCACCCGGGATGCCCTCCCACAGGATGCCCCCAGAATTAGTGAAGGGGAAGATTAGGGGGAGGAAGTAGTGGAGCCGGGAGAAACCACAACCCAAGGGTATCCCGCCTAAAAGACATACCGTAAGTAAAAAGACACATGAGCATCCCGCAACAAATACACGGCATGCATAAAAAAAAAAAAAAAACAAGGGGGACTCACGGACCAGAGAAACCATAGAGTCGCTCAGGCACAGACCAAAGGAGAAGTCGAGACACCGGAGGAAGCCGCGCTGCAGTCAGGAAAGGAGAGAGCCAGACTCGCAGCTCGTCCAAAATGGCGCCGGCAGAGGTACCTCGAGGGGCGGGCCGCGGGGGCCCAGGCTCCCCGCCCCCCGAAGAGCGCGAAAAACGGCGCTCACGTGACCCGGCCAGCGCCAGGACTAAGCAAAATCCCCCCAAAATGCCCACAGCCGCGGAACGCAGTACAAAGCGGCGCGGCCGCTAAAAACACCAAAGAAATCACCGCTCGCCACCACCAGCCACCCCCGAACAAAGTCAGAGAGGGGGGGGGGAAGAGAGAGACGAAAAGGCAGCGGCGAGCAGCCGGGGGGGGGGGGGGGGGGGCCCAAAAGTGAAAATAAGGGGACACAGTCCCCGAGCAACTCACCCCATCAGAAGCCTGGACAGAAACTCTGCATCCCTATTAGGCTCACCATAAAGCCTATGGCCAACTACCCTTTGTGGTACTGGGTCTGCGGCTTGGAGCCTAGACCCTAGTGCTCTTCTACCATCACCCGATCTGTCAGCCAAGGCTGGGAGGCAGTGAGGGTCCAGAAACAGATGGAAATAGACATGCAGGGCCGCAGGCTTATTTGCCCCGCTCACCTGCGCAAGAGAGAGAGACATCTTCTAACTTCGCAGTGTCACTGCAGAGGAAACTCTGGGAACTTGTTGGTTAATCCCGTTTTTATACGGAGCCGGGAGGAGCTTTCTGCAGTGCTACTGCCCCACCTAGTGGCGGAATAACCCATCTGTTATGAATACCGAAGCGGGCCGTGCCATGCATTAAGAGAAAAAAGCTAACCTTATCCACGCACCAGCACAGCTCTCCCATTTCTGTTCAGGTCACAGAAAAAGACAAGCTGCATCCCCTGGGTCCACGCAGGCTTCTGAAGCTTATTCCCTTGAATGGGAATGCGGAAGAGTGCAGGGAGCTGAAAGATGTGGCTCTGTGCTTTTGACAAAGATGGCGGCGTCAAGGATCCAGAGCGCTAAGAGCGGCGCTGGGCCCTGGATAAGGTAAGGGTTTTTTGCTTTGTAACCTCGCCTCAGCTACAGGGTTGACTGGCAAGGGTCATAGTTTGACTAAAGTTCTGCTTTAAAGTTTTACAAGAGCCAGACAGAAGAGCTGCTGGGGGCAAAGGGTTGGTATAGATGTGAGGGCGTTTGGCTGAACAAGCGGAGAGCTCATATGGAGCCCGGGCCCAGCAAGGTCCAGTGTTTTGTGAATTGCAGCCAGGAGAGGCCAGTGTCTAAACAGGCACACTGAGGAAAAAACCCAAGCACACAATCTTCGTGTACACAGACAATGGTAACACTTCTAGGCTTGCTGTGTCCCTGGCCTTTAGGGGAGATGACAGAATAAAGCCGCTGCCATTTGCACCCCCCAACCAGTTATAATGTAGCACTGGAATGGAACTCGCAACCAGGAGGAGGCTGGAAGCAAGTTACGAACAGTGCAGAGTAACAGGAGTACATGATGTAAACGTGCCCCCACCACTTCACCTCATTCTCCAACATAGACTTGCCTGGAAGCTATGCCAAGATCCTGTTGGAGAACTTAATACAGTTACCCCCATTCAGATTCTTGCTGAACGTAGGCGACTCCATCAGCATGTGGATTATCAAATTCCAGGGAGCAAGTAAAGCTGGGAAAACATTTCTTAAAGCGGACATCACCCTGAATAAGAGCCCATTTTATAGGTTTCTCACACCCTGTACATACCGATTGCCCACATTAAAAATCATCCTACCTGCATCTACTGCATGTTATGAGCCTTTAAACATCCAAGATGGAGGCTCATGGAACATCAGGCAGCCTGCAAACAGGAAGTGTCTTCTGACTGTCGCTCTGCATTCTGGGAGTGCTGACCTTTCCCTGACCCCAGCTTTGCTCTGTCTATGCAAAGGACAGCTATAACCCTGCCCCCTGTACTTTATCCGGCTCTCTTCTTCTCAGATGATGCTTCTGAGTCAAGATAGCAGCATATCTTAGAGTCCTGAACAGAGTTGCAGCCCAGCAAGGGAAAGAATAATAAGTGACTAAAAACTTAAAATATATTAATTGTAGATGCTGTGGAATAGTTTAAGGGTTTGGGCTTTTTATTAAATCATGCTGAAGGTCCAGTTTAACTCTCTTATCAGCAGCACTGGTCTCTCATCCCCCCACCTCATGTCCCACAAACCCTTATATTAACGATGTGTACACGCCCAGCATATCAGATAGACCAGTGTTCCCCAACCCTTCACTCAAGAGCCAACAACAGGTCAAGTTTGCTCTATAGCGCTCCATGAACACTAATGACTTAACTGTGTGTTTATGTGGAGGGCTGCAAACATGGAGGGATGGAGATAGAATTGCTTACATAACTAGCTGCTGAGCAGACTGGACCCATGCACGCAGTCCTCGCCTACAGCCAAGATTAGCCCAAGCATTGTTATTGGTGGTGCCCCAGAATGGAAGAGACCCTTTTGTTCCATACAGATGATCGGTCCTACTCCGGCGATCAGCAACTGATTGCAGGACCCATGCCCACACCATCCTCCACCCGATCCCCATTCACCAATGCTTTTTTGCCAGCAGGAGAGATTATGGCTGGCTACACTTTCCATTATGGACAAGGTCTTTAAAAAACCTGGAACAAACACTGCAGATCATCATGCTCATTCAACCTCAACCTGGCCCAGCACTAAATATTTTCTGCTCAACTTCAGCTGCTCTCATGAACTTGGCCCAAGTCACCCATGAAGAACCCCCATCCTATGGATGCAACCTGCTTTATCCAACAAAAGCTTTACATCAACCCCATAAGGTGCTTATTAAATAGTTCACATGTATAGCTCTGCCTCAGTCTCTGAGATCAGTTAAATGCCACCAAGACAAACTCTGTAGACATATTTGTTGATGCACTCCGAGCTTGCTTACAACGTGACAGCAGTATTTTCATACGTGTTTTATGTGCAGATGTGGTTTTCTTATCAAGTGATTCTGAGAACCCTCACTGCAAGCAAGCTCAGATAAAGGAGGGCGTATCTGCGAAAACGGATCAGCATTTTAAAGGCCTACTGCAGGCAAATAAAAAAAGAAAAAAATAATAATAAATCGACACCACATTCCAAATTATTATGCAAATTGGATGCTAGTGTCACATATGTGGCGTCTCTTTGGATCACTACAATCAACCCCAGGCACCTGCAATTATTGAGTTGGCAGGGAAGTCCTCACAGGCCACAAGTTTCAAGCAATACATGAATGACTGATACAGACAGCTGTAGGGGAGCAGCCCGTGGCTAGTCTTCCCTCCAGCTTTCTTAGTCGTTCATTAATGTTCATGCTCCTCCAATCAATGTTCCTAGCCATGCATATGTGGGATAACCAGTGAGCTAATGCTAGTTTTTCACAGAGTGGGGAATTGGACCAAAACCAGGTACATCTGGCCTAGAAGTCTACAAGGCTCCAGGGCCACCTGACACTATCTGGAAAGGGATGGAAATCCCCCACGATCACCATAAAATGTACCTTTTGGGCAATTTTACAGTTGAGCCAAACGGGCACAGGCTGTAACTGTGTGTCAGACCGAAGGAAACTAGGGGTGTGGTCATTCCTCACCCCCTATGCTGGGCTCAGTGGGCAAACGGAGCTCTAAACCTGGCATTAAATAAGCACTGCATAGAGAGCAGTTTGGATGCAAGCTCGTACATCCGCCGTATATTCGATGGCGAGGCGATTCTGTCAGCGAGTTCCTGTGGGTTTCACACAATGGGCCATCCAAAATCAGGATGCCCCAGATATGCAGACCAAAACACAGAATTTCTATTAAAATAGCCACATTTAAATGCCTGTGTAATGGGCAATACCTTGACTCCATCTTTTTCGGTGGGTTCTTTAATGAAGACCTTCTCGAGTTCAGGGCTTATCCCTTCAACATTTGATGAAACTCTGGAGCCTACAGCTTTGGGTACCAGGGTGCTAGAAATAGGCACAGGAATAGATCTGGATGAGGAAGCCTGGAAAGAAAGAAAAAAAAAAGTTAACAAAATAGATATTTGTAAGTCTGTTTAAAGTGGACCAACACCCAGGATTTTGACTATCCTGGGTGTTGGTCCACTTAGGTGGGGCACCCCGATCGGGGTGCCCCGCTGTGTGAAACCCCCCCGATCGCCGCAAAAACTCACCTCTCCCCGCTCCCACGTGACCTCGTCCAGCCAATGACAGCGCTCAGAGCCTCTCTCTTTGGACGCACATACCAGAGCGCTGTCATTGGCTGCGTCTCTCGCTTCCCTCTAACAGGGAGCGCGCCTGCGCCGGCCATTCACAAAACGGCCGGCGCGGGAGCGCGCCCTGCTAGAGGGAAGCGAGAGACGCGGCCGCGTCTCGCGCATGCGCCGTTGGATCGCCGGTAAGGTAAGGATTGTGGGCCTCCTGGGGGGTTCCTCCCCGCGGGACATCCCGATTTCGGATGCCCCGCGGGGAGGGATCTGATCGGTCCGGGAATCTTATAGATTCCCGGGCCGATCCCCCCTGGGTGTTGGTCCACTTTAAAAAGAGTAGCAGAACACTTTCCCCCCTGTCATTTTGGATAGCGAAAGGAGGAACGTCATGTTTCTGCAGTCATTGGGGATATAAAATCTGTGTCTGGGGATATCAAGAGGCTCTTGTGGCACCCATGTTATTCTCATAACCTAAAATTTCTTTTCAATCACAGAATCTTATTACAATACCTACAGGAGGAGTAGACACCGGCCTAGATTATTATATAGATATAAATAGAGATATAAATATAAGTCTAAGACTACAGGGCCGTGGTCTCCCTTCCTCTGTGTGATAGCAGGAGACCACAACTATCCATGGCCAGTAAAAAAAAAAAGACAATTCTGTGAGTACTCACCTGTAGAATTGCTTTTACTATGCATGGCACGGCCTGCTTCAAGAAGTCCTTACATATGGGATATTCCGCCACAAGGTGGCGCAGTGTACTGCAAAAGAGTTGTGGCTCCTCCCGGCCCCATATAAAAACAGGAATCACCATAGACCTCTCCAGTGTTGACAAGCAGTTATACAAGAAGCCGGGGAGGTAATAAGGTAAAAAAGGTAACAAACCCCAACTAACTTGGAACAATCATCATTAAGAGGCAACCAAGAATAACGATAACAAGGGTGGGGTGAAGCATGCCGTGCCATGCATAGTAAAAGCAATCCTACAGGCGACTGCTCACAGAGACACATTGTCTTTTTCCTATTGCATGGCACTGCTTCAAGAAGTCCTTACATATGGGACGTCCAACAGCAGTGTCCGTAAGGTAGGGTGGGATCACCAAAAAGTAGCAGCAGGCAGTTCAAACCACCACCGCCTGAAGCACTTTGCGACCAAAGGCAGCCTCAGCCGAGGCCTTAACATAAACCTTGTAAAACTTGGAAAAGGTATGAACAGAAGACCAAGTCGCGGCCTTACAAACTTGTTCAACAGAAGCCTGGTGCTGAAAAGCCCAAGAAGCACCAATAGCACGAGTGGAATAAGCAGTAACCCTAAGAGGAGGAACCTTCCCCATAGCAGAATAGGCCTGCTCCACCGCCTGACGGATCCACTTGCTGATAGTGGATTTAGCCGGAGGCAAACCCTTCCTAGGTCCAGCAGGAAGAACAAAATACCCGGGGACCTCCCACAAATCCCCAGCATTGAAAAGCAGTGAACGAGAAGCCGGGAGAATTTAACCACCCAAACTGGTAACTATAACAATGATAACAATCACCATACAGGGGATCCAGAATAATGCAAAACCAAGGGTGGGGTGGAGCAGGACCTACTGTATACTTATAATACCTATTCTACTGGTGAGTATTCCACAGAATTGTATTATTCTTAGTATACAGTACGTCCTGCTCCAGATAGATTACTTACACTTGGGACATCAATAGCAGTGTCCATAAAGTAGGGTGGGAACCCCAACAAAAAAGGTAACAGCAGACAGTTTAAACCACTGCCGCCTGCAAAACCTTGCGGCCAAAAACAGCATCAGCTGAGGCCCTAACATCAACCTTGTAAAACTTTGAAAAGGTATGAACAGAAGACCAAGTAGCAGCCTTGCAAACTTGTTCAACAGAAGCCTGGTGCTGGAAGAGGCGCCAATAGCACGAGTAGAATGAGCAGTAAGACGAAAGGGAGGACTCTTCCCCTTAGCAGAATAGGCCTGAATCACAGCCTGACGAATCCCAGAAGGGACCACAAAAATAGCATCAGTTTTCCTGAAGGACGCAGTGACTACCAGGTAATACTTCAGACACCTGACCACTTCCAAGGAATGCAAAACCCTTTCCTTAGCGTTGCTAGGATTAGGGCACAATGAAGGAAGAACAATATCTTGACTCAAATGAAAAGCAGACACCACCTTAGGCAGAAAGTCTGGCTTAAAGCGGAACACCACCTTGTCCTGGTGTCTCATAGTATGGGGGCTGAATAGACAGAGCCGCCAACTCAGACACACGCCTGACCGAAGTAATGGCCACCAGAGGGTGAGCACAGCCAGAGCAGCATCCTGTATAGGTTCAAAGGGAGCACCCTGCAAGGCAGACAAAACCAAGTTCAAATCCCAAACAGGGACCATAGGTTTACGTGGGGGACGCACATGAGTAACCCCCTGGAAGAAGGTCTTAACCAAAGAATGCTGAGCAAAAGACTTCTGAAAGAAAACAGACCGGGCAGAAACCTGACCCTTCAGAGTACTGAGTTGGAGTCCCGACTCCAACCCATGCTGTAAGAACTCCAGAACCCTGGGGACTGAAAACATCCGACAGGGAAGAGACCTAGACTCACACCAGTCAATGTAGGTACGCCATACCCTGTAATAGATGGAAGAAGAAGTTTTCTTCCTAGCCTTCACCTTGGTATCAACCACCTAGGCGGACAAGCCTTTCTCCATCAAGATGGAGGTTTCAACAGCCAGGCCGTCAAAGCCAGAGTTTGTAAATTGGGATGGCGTAAGGGGCCCTGAGTGAGCAGATCTGGCACCTCTGGCAGAACGTACGGGTCTACTGCCATCTGCACCACGTCTGCGAACCACACTCTTCTTGGCCACCTGGGGGCCCACCAGAATCGCTGGCAATCTTGCGCCCAGCAGGGGGAATGGAGGAAAGACATACAGGATCCGAAATTCCTGCCATGACATGGACAGAGCATCCGTGGTCAAGGCCAGAGGATCCTGAGACAGGGAGACAAAGGCCGGGAGCTTGTGATTGTGACAGGACGCAAACAGATCCACATCTGGTAGACCCCAACGGTGACACAGGAACTGGAATACCCTGTTGCAGAGGGACCACTGTCCCTGACGAGAGGTCCCCCTGCTCAGAGAGTCTGCCAGTAGATTCTCTGCCCCCGGGATGTACACAGCCGAAATGCATTGAACATTGGCCTCCGCCCATGTCAGAATCCGCGACACCTCCTGGAGGACCCTCCCTGATGGTTGATGCAGGCAACCGCCGTCCTGTTGTCTGAGCGCACCTGCACAGACAGACCCCGCAGGTGGTTGGTCAACTGATCCAGTACCAATCTGATCGCCCGTAGTTCCAAAATGTTGATAGGTAAGTGGGCCTCCTAAGGGCCCCACCTCCCCTGGAACCGCAGGGACTTCCAGAATCACCCCCATCCTGACAGACTGGCATCCGTGGTGACTGTCCCAGGAGGAGGCCAGAAAGGACCTGCCCCCCAGCAAGTTCCTGGAGTCCAGCCACCACGAAAGGGACCGCCTGACTAAGGGGGGGGGAGCACACAGACCCCGTCCAAGGACGTTGGGTCCTTGTCCCAAACTGACAGAAGGTGAAGTTGTAGAGGCCTCAAATGGAACTGAGCAAAAGGCACCGCCTCGAAGCACGCCACCATCAGGCCCACCAACTGCATTCCCTGCCTGAGGGAGGGATGGGGACACGACAGCAGGAACCTCACCTGTGCAGTTATAGCTTCCACCTTCTGTTGAGGAAGGAATATCCTTGACTGAACCGTATCCAGAATTATTCCCAGGAACGGGATCACCGAGGAAGGGGACAGAGAAGACTTGGGGTGATTGATCACCCAGCCGAAGGACTCCAGGGTGGACACCACCAGCTGAGTGTCCAACCCTGCCTGCTGTAGAGACCGAGAGGTGATGAGTATGTCGTCCAGGTAGGGCAGCACGCGGATGCCCCTTGGCCTCATCAGAGACATCACCCCAGCCAGCACCTTGGTGAACACTCTGGGAGCTGAAGTGAGGCCAAATGGCAAGGCCACAAAGTAGAACCGTCACACACGAGCGCGCGACCTGGCAAAATGGCGCCGAGAGTGCCTCGAAGGGCGGGCCAGAACGAGCCGAGACGCAGAGCGCGCCAAGCCAGCCCCCCCCCCCCCGAAGAGCGCGAAGCCCACAGACAAGCAGCCAATGAGAACGCAGAAGCGTCTGAGGTAACGCCGCAGCAAAGAGGGAGGGCGAGGGAGCAAGGTGCCGCTTCTTGCCAGAGGCCTTACGTGGAACAGGCCTGGCAAGCTGCCTTTCAATACTGGCCACACGAAAAGCCAGATCAGATTGAGACCCCCTGCTAGTATCCCCCTCACTGGGGGCTAAATGCAGGCGCGGAGGAGTAGGCAATGCCGAAGGGGGTGCAGAACTGGGAAGAGAAGCGGGTAGCCCAGCCTGGGCCGCAACGATACCCTGGGCGCACGGCACGCACACCGCTGCACTGTTACTCAAAGGGGATGCCCCGCACATGGCACACAGCCGGGATAGCCCCGAAGGACCCCCAAGCACGCGATCCCCAGAAGCCTCCATATGGTGATTAACACAGGCACAGTAGGCCAGCACAGGGTAAGGGCTAATAAAAAGCCACCCGGGATGCCCCCCCCAAGGGATGCCCCCAGACCAGGAAGGGGGAGATGGGGGGGGGTAGAGCCGGGAGAAACCACAACCCACAGTTGTCCCGCCTGAAAGACATAAGTAAAAGGCACATAAACATCCCGCAGTCCACGCCCCAAGTAAACAAACAACCCCCCAAAAGGGGACTCACGGACCAAGTAGACCACAGGAGGGAGCGACACAGGAGGAGATCACCACCGCAGCCCGGGGAGGAAGAGGGGCCCCAGACGCGCAGCAGACTAAAAATGGCGCCGGCAGAAGAACCTCGAGGGGCGTGCTGCGGGGGGACGACGTGATACGCGTCATCCCCTGGCCCCGCCCCCCCCAAGAGCGTGAAAAACGGCACTCACTTGACCGCTCCTGCGCCATCACAATACAAAAAAATGGCTCACAGATATAGCGCCGCCCACCGCGGAGCGAAGTACAAAGCGGCAACAGCGCCGAAAAACAAGTTAAAACACAGTAAAAAAACTCGCCGCCACCACCTGGGAGGAGAGCGAGCAGGCAGCGGCGAGAGCCAGGCCAGGAATGGGGGGGGGGGGACCCCAGACACCAGAGAAACAAGGCACACAGTAACCAAAACACTCACCCCCTCAGATGCTAGGACAGGAACTCTGCATCCCTCATTAGGCTCACCATAAAACCTATGGCCGGCTACCCTTTGTGGGACAGTGTCTGCGGATTGGAGCAGCGCTCCTTGAGCACCTGACCCTAGTGCTCCTCTACCTTCACCCGATCCGTCAGCCGAGGCTGGGAGGCACAGAGTCCGGAAACGGGTGAAAATAGAAGATGGCTCTTATAATGAGCCCTGCATGTCTATCTTCGCAGTGTCACTGCAGAGGAAACACTGGAGAAATCTATGGCGATTCCTGTTTTTATATGGGGCCGGAAGGTGCCACAACTCTTCTGCAATACACTGCGCCACCTTGTGGCGAAATATCCCATATGTAAGGACTTCTTGAAGCAGGCCGTGCCATGCAAAAGGAAAAAACGAGACCACAACCATCCCCTGGCCAGAAGGATAGCGGAAGACCCCAACCATCCGCTGGCCAGAAGGATAGCAGAAGATCTAAACCATCCTCTGGCCAGAAGTATAACGGAAAACCACAACCAACCCCTGGCCAGAAGGATAGCGGTAGACCCCCAACCATCCCCTGGCCAGAAGGATAGCAGAAGACCCAATCCATCCTCTGGCCAGAAGGATAGCGGAAGACCCCAACCATCCCCTGGTGCCAAAAGGATAGCGGAAGACCCCAACCATCCCCTGGCCAGAAGGATAGCAGAAGATCTAAACCATCCTCTGGCCAGAAGTATAACGGAAAACCACAACCAACCCCTGGCCAGAAGGATAGCGGTAGACCCCAACCATTCCCTGGTCAGAAGGATAGCAGAAGACCACAACCTGGCCAGAAGGATAGCGGAAGACCACCACTATTCCTGGCCAGAAGGATAGTGGGAGGATAGCAGAAGACCCAAACCATTCCCTGGCCAGAAGGATAACTGAAGACCACAACCTTGCCAGAAGGCTAGCAGGAGACCACCACCATTCCAGACCAGAAGGATAGCGGAAACCATAAGCATCCCTGGTCAGAAGGAATGTGGAGACCATAACTATCCCTGGCCAGAAGGGTAGCGGAGACCATAACCATCCCTAGTCAGAAGGATAGCGGAAACCATAACCATCCCTGGCCAGAAGGTTAGCGGAAACCATAAGTATCCCTGGTCAGTAGGAATGCGGAGACCATAACCATCCCTGGCCAGAAGGGTAGCGGAGACCATAACCATCCCTAGTCAGAAGGATAGCGGAAACCATAACCACCCCTGGCCAGAAGGTTAGCGGAGACCACAGCCATCCCTGGCTAAAAAGATAGTAGAAAACTAGTAGGAGAAATGGCCACAAAACCATCCCTGTATTTTCCTTCAGATCCATGGGATGCTTCTAATAAATATTCATCGTCTTCAAAACTCGCCATGCACGCGGCGCACTTCGGTTTCTACATAACTGAACAAAAAAAAAAAGCCGGCCAATTGTCAGTTTCCGGGCAGAACCTCAAAATACTTGGGCATGCATAATTAGGGCCGGGCATGCAAGACAAACATTGTTCCAGCTGGGTTTCCAAAATCGCCAGACAGGAATGGACTTGCCCAGAATGGTAAACAATGGACCTAAAACAGCCACAATCACGCATACCGGAGACTCCTACAACTGCCTTGAATTCCTTGATAAATAAGTATATATAGGTTGGGCAATGTGTTAGTCTAGCCAGACACAGGCTTTGTAAAAGGAGCCTACCATCAAATACACAGGGAGAGTCACTTGCCTGGCAACAGCTCAGTCTAGGGCTGGTTCTCTCCATCTCAGATTTGGGATGCCCCAGTTTTTGAAGCACCCCCCCCCCAGATTGCCTGGAATCTTACTTTTCTGGCAATCCCACTGAGCATGGGGGGTCCGTGGCGGCATCCCCTGCAACTCTCTAGGTGATGTGCGCACCCAAGCCAGGCCTATCTAAATGGCTGGCGCCGATGCGCAGCTGGAGGGAAGTAGGGCAAGGCACAGAACTCCCGTCCGTCCTATACCTATAGCAAGGTGTGCACACGCGGCAAGCCTTTGAACTGGACCTTCAGCAAATTTAATGAAAGGGCCAATCCCCCCCTCCCCCCCTCCTAAAATTAATATATTTCAAGTTTTAAGTCACTTATTCTTTACACCACTGGTCTGCCACTACAGGCACCGCCATCTTGATTCAGAAGCTTACATACTGAGGAGAGTGGGGGCAGTGCGGGGGGGGGGGGGGGGAGTGCAGGGGGGCAGGTTATAGCTGTGGACAGGCAGAGCAGAGCTGGGGGCAGGAAATGGACAGCAATACCATAATGCAGAGTGGCATAGTCAGAACCCTTCCAGTCTGCAGGCAGCCTGAGACTCCATAGGCTGCCATCTTGGATGTTCAAAAGCTCAGAAAAAGGCAGTAGATGCAGGTAGGATGTTTTTTAATGTGAGCAATCTGTATGCACGGGGGGGGGGGGGGATACAAAGATAGACTCTTATACAGGGTGAGGTTCCAGTTTAATGTCTGGCATGGGTTTCCCAAAGCCCTTGCCGCATCTCACAGCCACATATCTGCTATACGTACAGCAGCAACCCTTTAATGGCCGGCATGGGTACAACCATAGCTAAGGGATGCGAATGCGGCGCTCGTCAAGAGTAACGAAACCAGAGAAAGTAACATTTTTGGGTGGCGTTCTTCTTGGCCAAACTTATTACCACCCTTGTCAGTGACTGCTGCAAGGTGACCCCCCCTCCCAAAAAAACCTTCTGAAGTATTCTCATTGGCCAAGATTTCAGACTCGACAGACTGCGTTGCTAGCACAATGATGCCTCATCCTAAAGAAAAGGAATGACATCCAATGGGACAGCCAAGTAATTTGGCCATTGAAATATGTAAAAATAGTTCTTAGGCATTGGTTGGCTTAAAAGGGTAATTCCACTTTCATTGGCATTTTCAAAAGTTTTCATTAGATTTTTTTGTTGTTTTATTTGTTTGGAACTAGTGTTTTAAAAGAAAAAGTTCTCTCTAGCAACAATGTGTTTACCTTAGCAACAGTACACTTAAAATCGGACCAACACCCGTTATCACTTTAACTGGTATTCCCTCTCTCTGCTCATAGGAAGAATCTCGGGGGGGGGGGGGGGGGGGGGGGGGGATGCGCCGGAAATAGAGTCCCGCGATTGGCCGTCGGGCAGTCACGTGGGTTGTAGTCGCGTCCTCTGTGCCGGCAAGACCTGCCAAGCGGCCAATTGGGGGCCTCCTTTCCCGGCACCAGCACGTAATGAAGGCGAGTATTACGAGCGATCTGTGCAGTTAGGTGCAAGGGGGCTCCAGCGTTCTGGATGCCCCCCTGAGTTTCTTCCTATCAGCAGAGAGAGGGACCAACACCATTAAATTAATAACGGGTGTTTGCCAGGTACACCAAACACAACAGTTAAACCAGACCGACACATTGTGACTGGCTGAGGTAGAGACAACACTCCACACGCCTGAGCTCACAAGTTTAACCCCTCCTGCTCCAATTCTGCCTCTTAAGATGAGGTGGATCACAATTATGTTCCAGTATCTAAGTTTACTGGCCATGTTCTCATCTCAGGAGCAAGAGAACAAAGGAAAGAACTCTTAGCCTGGAAATAGATCGTGGGCTGTGGTTCCTCCCAGTCCCCCCTCTCCCTTTTTACTAAGAGGGATCACCAAAGGAGGGAATATATAGGGGGATAGGGTGGTTTGGGCCATTAGTGCCTTGTAACCTATATAACATTTTGTTCTGCTAATCATAATGGAGGCTTCTGCTGGGGATAGTGAGCTGAGGGCCCCAACTGGGCAGGTGAAGCTCTGCCCCATGTGCAGTGCTAGCCCTCTGGGCGGATTCAGCACTGTTTGTATCACTTGCGCCAGGAGCGTCATTTTGGAGCATGATCGGGCGGACATTCCTGTCCCTAGCCCTTTATTACCTGTGACCTCTCCAAAACCCCCACTGCTGCATTCAGCTCCAAGTGAGGGGGAAGCCAGCAGGGGGTCCCAGTTTGATTTGGCATACCGGATGGCCAGCCTCGAGAGACAGATCTTACGAACGGCTCCTAAGAAGGCCTTGAGTAAGAAACGGCACATCGAGTCGGATGCGGATGATGATGGATGCGGATGATGATGGATGATGGCGGATGATGATGGATGCGGATGATCTTTTTGGGGGGTCAGGGCTCCGTGGAGGAAGGCTAGTTGCATGAGGACTCCATTTCCACAGTGGATTATTCTGCTGGCTATGACAGCGGGCCTGGTTCTTCCTCAGATGAGGATACGTGGCTCCCTGATGATACGGAGAAGTTGCTTGCTTCAGTTTTTGAGACATTGCACATTGTCCCCCCTAGAGCGGCTAAGAGGAAGCAGGGTGATTTGTTTCGGCCAGAGAGACAGACGAGTCTTTCTTGAGCAGGCCCTTTTTTCTAACATGATTTTCAAGGAGTGGGAAAGGCCTAACAAGTTACTGTCGGTGTCCAAGGCCCTAGACAGACGGTATCCCTTTCCTGAGGAGCTGGTCCAGCTATGGTCCCGTCCTCCCGAAGTGGAGGACACTTCAGTCATGTCTTCACCCGATACTGCTTTCCTTCGTGATTCGTGCACATGGATCAACTGTCTGTCATGCCTTCACCTTTGCTTGGTTTCGCCCTGTGTGTACCGCGGCTATCGTCTCCCTAGCCATCAGAAAGAAGGCGAGACGTCTTGTGGATATTGCTAAGTCTCGCAAGCGGGCGGAGGAGTATAAGGACCTCAAGGCTTGCGTGGATTTTATTGCCTTTGTTGTTTCTGCCATGGATGATGGTGTCCAGCTCGGTGCCAGGGTCTCGGCCCTGCTTGTTGTGCTTCGTCGCTCGCTCTGGTTGCGGCAGTGGTCGGCTGATGCCGCGGCCAAAAATTCGCTCCTACTATCCCCTTCGTGGGCCACAGGTTGTTCGGGGAGCGTCTGGACCTCCTTGTCAAGGACGGAAGACTCCCTCAGCGACGGAAGCCTGCACGGCCCTTTCGGGGCTCTTCTGCCTATCGCTCCTTTCGAGGAGGAAGAGGCTCTTTATTTTCAGGTGGCTGCAGAGATTCCTGGGGTAGGTTCAGCGGCTGACCCAATTACGACTGGGGATCCAAGTCCAAGGCCCCTCAGGCATGAGGAGGCGCCCTCACTCATCCGGGTGGGGGGACGGCTTCTGCTATTTGCTCATATCTGGAGACAGCGCATCTCGGATCGGTGGATTCAGGAGGCGGTGTCCTCCGGTTAAAAAAAAACAGAGCTGGCAGTCAGGCCGCCCTCAAGATTTCTTCAGTCTCAAATATCCCAGAACCCAGTGAAGGCACAGGGCTCGAGAATGGCCGAGCAGCACCTCCTGCGGTTAGGGGTGATTTGCCCTGTGCCTCGTCAGGAACAGGGCCAAGGCTTCTACTTAGAGTTCGCTTCGGCCCAGCGACTTCCTGACCACGGTGGACATCAGGGATGCCTATTTGCCCATCCCGATATTCCAGGGACATCAGAGGTTCCTGAGGTTTGCTCTGGAGGACCAGCATTACCAGTTTGTGGCTCTGCCATTCGGGATATCCTCAGCCCCCCCCGGGTTTTCACCAAGGTGCTGGCGGGCATCATTGCTATTCTGAGGAATCGGGGCATTCGTGTGCTGCCTTATCTGGACGATTTACCGATTGCGGCACAGTCCCTTCAGCAGGCCAAGAGTGACACCCGGCTGGTGTTATCCACTCTCAAGGATTTCGGATGGGTAGTCAATTACCCCAAGTCTTTAATCACTCCCTCAATGGCGAGGTCCTTCCTGGGCATAACGACACCTCTCAGGTCAAGGTTTTCCTGCCACAGCAGAAGGTGGTGGGCCTTCAGACGCAGGTGCAGGCCTTGCTGTCTTGTCAGCAGCCATCGATCCGTCTGGGGATGAAGCTGGTGGGCCTAATGGCGTCATGCTTCGAGGCAGTGCCCTTCGCCCAATTCCACGAGACCTCTTCAACTGAACCTGCTGACCGGCTGGGACCGGATGCAGGAGTCGCTGGAACAGGAATTTTCACCGTCCCCCCTGGCCAGACAGTCCCTCTTGTGGTGGATGGACCCCAGAAACCTGTTGGTGGGCAAGTCCTTTCTGACTCCCCGGTGGGAGATAGTTACCACAGATGCCAGTCTGACCGGCTGGGGAGGCGTTTGGCAGACGTAGAAGATCCAGGGTCAGTGGGGTCCGCAGGAGAACCACTTGCCCATAAATCTCCTGGAGCTGAGAGCTATTCGGTTGGTGCTTCTTCGCTTGACTCCCGATTTAAGGGGTCGTGCGATCCAGGTTCGCTTGGACAATCAGACGGCTATCGCCTATATCAATTGACAGGGCGGGAGCAAGCAAGCCCTCAAGGAGGTGACAAAAATTCTGACTTGGGCAGAGGACAATGCTCCCTGCATCTCGGCGGTTTACATCCCAGGGGTAGAAAACCAGGAGGCAGATTCCCTGAGCAGAGGGGCCTCTCGTCTGGGGGAATGGTCTCTCAGCAACAAGATCTTTCACACTCTGTCTCCGCTGGGGTCAGTCGGATGGGGACCCGTTTGCGTCCAGACACAATTACAAGCTCCCAAGGCTCTTCTCCCCGTCAAGAGATCCTCTGGCCTTTGCCACAGAAACTCTGGCAATTCATTGGAAGGAGTTCAAGTTTCTTTATGCATTCCTTCCGCTTCTACTCCTGGGCCGAGTGCTGCACAAGATAGCCCAGGAAGGGGTTCCAACCATCCAGGTGGCTCCTCGCTGGCCGAGAAGGCGTTGGTTTGCGGACATAGTTCAGATGTCAGTGGATCGCTACATCATGCCCGACGACCCAGGGCTTCTCACACAGGGGTCGCTGCTGTAACCCAATTTACAGACGCTGGCTTTGACAGCCTATTGAAACCTCAATCCTGATGGAAAAGGGTCTGTCTGCCATGGTTGTGCATACCATGATTCAGGCACGGAAGAAGTCTTCTTCCATAATATATTACAGAGTTTGGCATGCCTACATTGCTTGGTGTGAATCCAAGAGTCTCCCTTGTCGCACATTCTCTAGCTCTAGGATCCTGGAGTTTTTACAACACAGTTTAGACTTGGGTCTACAGCTGAGCACCCTCAAGGGTCAGGTCTCTGCCTTGGCCATCTTTTTCCAGAGATCATTTGCCAATCATAGATTGATCAAGACCTTTTTCCAGGGAGTCACCCATGTCCGTCCACCGCGTAAGCCTGTATTACCAGCGTGGGACTTGAATTTGGTACTTTCTGCTCTCCAAGGTCCTCCCTTTGAGCCTTTGTGCGATGCTGCATTGCCTATTTTGACCCTCAAGGTGGTCTTTTTGGTAGCAATCACCTTGGTGCATTGCATGTCAGAGCAGAGTGGATCAGACAGGCGGTGGTGCAAGCGTATTCTGCCAAGGGCAAGGGACCCCCTTTTTTTCGGATCACAGCTCATTCTACCAGAGCTTTTGGTGCCTCTTGGGCTTTTCAGCACCAGCACCAGGCATCTGTTGAACAAGTTTGTAAGGCCGCCACTTGGTCTTCAGTTCATACCTACATGCGGTTAAGCACTGGGGACCCGCCCTAATGGACACTGCTTTTGGATGTCCCACATGTCATCGCTTCTGGGACGACCTGGACTGGATATAGGGAAAAAATACAATTCTGTGAGACTCACCTGTAGAATTGTTTTTGAATATATCCAGTCCAGGTCTTCTCACCCCGCCCTTGTTCATTATTTCTTGTTTGCCTGTGATTAACATTTTTATATTGGACCGTTGTCCTTCTGTTTTTTGTTGGAGAGAGTTTATGCTGAAGCTATGTGAAGTAACATGGTTTCTTGGCCTCCCGGCCTGTCTCGTTTCTTACTGCCGTTTAACCACTGGGAAATCATAGTGAGACATCTGCTTTTATAGGGGGCCGGGAGGAGCGACAGCTTTTGATCTTGCAGTCGCGCGCCCCCTAGGGGCGGAATAACCACATGTCATCACTTCTGGGACAACCTGGACTGGATAATACAACTCTGTGAAGTACTCACCTGTAGAGTTGATATTATATGCATACAGCACGTCCTGCTCCCGAATAGTAATAACATGTGGGTAATCCTCCGCCTCAGGCGCCGTGCACTGCAGACATGTAGAAAACAAGCTCCTCCCGGCCCTACATATACCGAAGGACCTCCCACAAATCCCCAGCATTGAAAAGCAGTGAGAAGAGAAGCTGGGAGGAACAAACCACCCAGAAGAACTGGTAATATCTAATGATAACAATCGCCATACAGGGGATCCAGAACAAGTGAACCAGGGTGGGGTGGAGCAGGACGTGCTGTATGCATATATCATCATCTCTACAGGTGAGTACTTCACAGAGTTGTATTATTCTAAGCATACAGCACGTCCTGCTCCCAAATAGTAATAACATGTGGGACATCCAATAGCAGTGTCCATAAGCAGGGTGGGATCCCCAGGAAAAAACAAGGCACAGCGGACAGTAAAGGCGCTGTCACCTGCAAAACTTGCAACAGGCATGACATGAGCAGAGGCTCTAACGTCAGTCTCATAACAAGACCATGAAGGTATGAACAGAGACAGGCCATAAGTCTAGCAACTGAATCAACAGAAAACATCCTAGTGCTGAAGGGCCAGTGGTACCCAAGCACCAATATAACAGAGTAAACAGCAAAAGGGAAGATTCTTTCCCCTGAAAGGGAACATAGGTCAGTGTAATGACCCAACCAGCTCACAGGCAAGGAAGCCTTGTGGCAAAACTTGTAACACCCCCTAAGGGAAACCGAACATGTCACCCGACCAAGGCGGGAATACAGACCCCTAATTATCAGGAAGCCAAGGCTTCACTCAGGATCAGGGGACATCCAGAAGGATTAATCCAAAGGGCGCAATGGCGCTGGAAGTAGATATCAGGCGCATACATAAAGAGGCGCCTGTAGACTCCAAGAGCATCAGTCCCCCTAAGGGCCATGAAAGCCCACATGGGGAGAATTGCAACACATGTAGAGGGAATGTAGGCCCTCATATTAGTATTAAGAATAAAGTCCATAGCTAGACTAAAGGACTAAAGCAATGATCCTACAGACCACCTGGACCGGAGTCCCAGCGTAAGAGGAAACACCCCCAGGCATGGGGTGTAACCAGATCCATCGTCTCAGGCACATGTCTGACGGAGTCAGGAGGCCCCAGAGAAGCGAGCTGGACTACAGGGCAGCTCAGACAGCATTCAGCAAAAGTCCCCAGGAAGTCAGCAGGGTAAAAAATGAAAATTGATCCCCACAGGGACCATGGAACTACTTGGGAGATGCAGCTAAGCAATCCCCAAAAGAATTCCCTACGAGGGCGACAGAACCAGACTCCTGCAGGAAAGGCCAGGACAGAACCTGCACCTTCAGAGTCCCCAGACTTACGTTGTAATGACTTTAAAGGTCCTGGGAACCGAGAACGTCTAACAGGGAAGAGACCAAGGCTCATGCCAATCAATATGGGTTACCACAAAACCCCCATAGACGGAGGAAGGGGAAGCTGGGGAGCTAGCTCCCAGCCTCCCTGCCCCCCCTCATATTAAGTCACCCAGAAGATAAGGCCCGTCACCAAGGGGTGAATGAATCAGCTGTCAATCCCCAGACAGGAGACCTTCTATTGGGACAAGGAAGGGGCCTGACAAGGGCAGGACCGCACTCCTGAAAGAGAGCGCACAGGTCAGCAGACTTCAGCAGAGGCATCTGGAACCACAGCTCACAAGGCCACCCAGGGCATCCATCTCACAGGACTCTCTATCAGGTCAACCGTGTGCAGAACCCACAAGTAGGGTGATGAAGAGAAGGCATATGAAATAACCAGTCTATGCCTAAAATACTCAGCCCCCATGACCAGAGTCAGAATATTCTGGGACAGTAGAAACAAGGGCAGCCCCTGTGTTAGGAGGGAGACCCCACAGAGCCACGCTAGGCTCCCCGGGGCGACACCAGGATAGCATAACCTGCCGCTAAGGGCATCCATTGAAGCGAATACCGCTGAGAAGCAGGGGGAGTAGACCCCCGCCCAAGGCAGGATCAGGGACCCTCCAGTCCTTCAGTCCCCCAATAAACCGACCGATCCTAAAGGAGGAGATGTCCAGCCATATAGAGTCGATGGGGGGCCCACCGTTTCAACAAAACTAGCAGGTAAGATGGACCCTCTAGGGGACCCTACCTAGAAACCACGGGGATTGTGGAAGAAATTTCCCTTCCTCCGCCAAACCTGCGAGACTTGGTACCCAGGGTGACCATTCACTGGAAGATGCTAGTAAGGAAGGGGGGTGTCCCCTGACGGGGCCCTTTAATATGGGAAGCTCAAGAGGAACCACCTTACCAAGGGGGAATGAGCACAGACCAAGCACCGGGGTGCTGGAACTGGTGTAAGCTCAATAACCTACTGCGCCGAAGAGCCCAAGGGCTCGGTATATAAGTGACATCATCTTACCTTCACCAGTTGCCATCCCGCCTGGTGAAGGCGCCAGTAAAGGGGGGCAGAGCCCCCGTAACCAGGGGTCCCCTATTGCCAGAGAAGAAGGCTGCAAGCCTGAACCGAATCCCAGGAATGGGGGATAGCGGATAAGGGACCATGAGGGATTGAGGTGACTGAGCAACCATCCAGTAGCTCCCAGGGGACACCGCTGGCCGACCAATCCACTCGGCCTGACGCAGAGACTGGGGAGTAAGGGAGACGACCCAGTAGGTCCTAACGCAGACGCCCTCCCCCCCCCCCCCAGGCATGTCAGAGACATCACCCCCAGTCGTGCCATGGCGAGTAGCCTGGGAACGAAAGAGAGGCCCCAAATAATGCCTCAATCCGCATGGTTGGTCCTGCAACACTATCTAGAAATGGTCTTGGTGTCCAGCAGACACCAGGGAAACTAAGAAGATCTAGTACTTCACAAGAGGGCGGAAGCCCCCCCTGCACAGGGGGCCCGTGACCCCAGACAGAGGTGTCATATAGGGACTACATGTGAAGGTAGAATTGCCAAGCCTGCCTCATACTGTTGAGGGGGGAAGGAAGGATAACAGAGGCCATATCCCCATACCGTTAAGGGCAACCTGTAAGTAAGCCCAAACTCTTTAGGCCCAGTACAGCCTACACCAATACCGGAGGGAAAACCAGGGGCTAGAAGCACCCTGACAACCATTGAGGGGGACCGCCCAGCAAAAGCCATCCTGTGTCCAGGGGAATTACATCCTGGAACCACCAGAAGGAGAAGGTATATTCCTGGATGGGAGACAGCTGCCGCAGCAGTACCCTCGCCCAGAAGGGCGAGGGCGCCCCTTCATGCTTGGGAGGTCTTGGCAGATTTGGACTTAGTCCTGCCAGAAGGCCCAGGGCGCTGCCTGCCCGCCCCATGGTGGAAATCCACACCGAACAGTTGGAAGCACACCTCAGATTCGCATTTGACACTAACGTAGGGAGGTGGAGGGGTGACCCTGCCTCGTGGAGGCCGGAGCGGCCTTCTGCGCAAGGGTGCTTTACCCTTTTTACCAAAAAGGTCCAAACGGGCCCCAAACAACCGCCGTCCTCTGAATGGAAGGTAAGTGAGAGCCTCTTTTGTATCCTCGTCAGCACCCCACTGTCGCAGCCAGACCAGGCGGCGAATAGCTACCGCAAGGGCTGAGGTTCTAGCACACATCTTAATGGTGTCATCCAGTGCTGATAGAATAAACTTCACAAACGCATCAGTCTGATAGCGCATTAAACACCCCCCAAGGGAGGTCCTCAGGGCGGTGATCTAGTATTTTTCTGACAAGAGTCCTGGCGGCCACCGCAGTGATGGTCGCGGCACAAACCGGGCGCAGGGCCGTCCCAGCACACGAGAAGGCGTGGGAAGCCAGTCTGTCAATGCGCCGGTCCTTGGCATTCCGAAGGGTACGGTAAAAAGGAGCAGTCATGAAAGGGGGGTTTGTGACCCCTATAACCGGTGCGTCCACCACCAGGGGAGCTGACTATAAATTAACCACATCAGGAGGGAAAGGGTACTTCCATTCCCAGACCCCTGGAACCCCTTTAAGCTTACAAGGCGATTCCCATTCTTGGGATATAAGATTCTGGAAATGTTCCTGTTCTAGGAACTCCAAGCGCGGCGGCGCTGTATGGAAACTCTCCCTCTTAGGCTTGGGGATCTCCCCAGGTGGGGAGATTGACAAAACCTCAAAAATCTTAAGAATTTCATCTGTGTCACACAGACCCCAGGAACCGGGCTCAGAATCATCGCTGCCCCCGGGCATCCCGTTCGAGGAGCCCGAATCTGAGAATAGCTCCCCTTCCTCAGAAGGGTCAGGGTCCTGCATATCAGCAGAGTCATCGGTATCGTCAGGAACCAGGGAGCCAGGAGGCGTCAGGGACCGCTTTTTACCAGGGCCCATACGCTCCGCCAATCCAGAAAGCACCTGCTCCGCCGTAGGCAACAAGCGCGGCACGGATTGCAGGTCATCCCCAGGGAGGCGGGAGTAAGGAAGGGAGGTTCCTCTGTTAGCAAACCTGCCTGTTCTGCACACTGTCTGCAGACCTGTGCCCTGTCAGCCTCAGCCTGGGGCTGACGACACACTGCACACAGCCGGTCACGTCCCGGAGGGACCCCGGTTACATAATTCTGAAATGCCTCCATATGGTGATTATTAAGTAGTATGACCGCAGGGATTTATGCAATAGGCAACTCTGGATGCCCCAAAAACCCGCTAGTAATGTGGGAGAATTTGTAAGGTGGACCCGCTGTAATATATGTTAGGCCGGGGGAAGGCACCGAAGTCTTGGCGTCTGAAAGACATAATGGGACAAGAGGAGTGGAGTCAGTGCCATGCGTAGCCTGAAGACATAGAACCATGCCGCCCCGGAGGGCACTTACATGACCAAGGGAGGAGGCGAACCACACCACGCGCACGAAGATGGAGAAAATGGCGCCAGCGAACCTCGAGGTGTGGGCCAGGCCGGGCTGTGACGGGGAGCGCGTCATGCCGAGTCTCCGCCTCCCCCAAAGAGCGCGAAGCTCTAACCAACGGCAAAACGTAGAACAGCTGAGAATAAGCATACTTCTAAAAGGCTGACACGCTGGAATGATGCTGCCGACTAGCAGATTGTTAATGAAAAAGACGGCTCGCACTGTGTAACAAGGCGCGACACTGACCCCAAGAATAAAAAACCAAGGTCTAAAAGTGAAGTTAGCACTAGGGCTGCCACACATAATCCCCCCCCCCCCCTTCTTTTCCCCCTGAGTTACAGGAGGAAGCGAGGGGGAAGCAGACGGTGTCCATGGACTAAATCTGTGAGGGGCACAGGCAAGATTGCGGGAGGGGCATCCACCAGAGGCTCACCATTGGCCTGACCGCCTACCCTATGGAGGGGGATTGCGGTGGAGCATGGCTCCGTTCAGCACACCCGGTGCTGCCTACCTTCACCCAACCCGCGCAGCCCAGGCTGGTAGGCATATTTCTTCTGAAGAGGACGGGTGGAAATAGTCCCACAGGACCTTGGGCCGTAAGGCCCGCTCGCCTGCGAAAGCGTGATACTTCATGTCTTCGCAGTTCCAGCACTGCAGAGAAATCTGGGGATTTGTGGGAGGTCCTTCGGTATATGTAGGGCCGGGAGGAGCTTGTTTTCTACATGTCTACAGTGCACGGCGCCTGAGGCGGAGGATTACCCACATGTTATTACTATTCGGGAACAGGACGTGCTGTATGCTTAGAATATATTCAACAACAATTCTACAGGTGAGTTTCACAGAATTGTATTTTTCTAATCCTGACTATCCCAATAAGTGTCTACGGGGGACAGTGTCAAATGCTTTTGCAAAATACAGAAAAACTATATCCACAGCCGCCCCTCTGTCCAGGCTTCTACTCACCTCCTCATAGAAGCCAATCAGGTTAGTCTGGCAGCTTCTGCCCTTAGTAAAACCATGCTGGTTGTCACTTATATTATGGATAGTTACATATTCGTGTATGTAGTCCCTTAAAAGCCCCTCAAGCAATTTCCCCACAATGGATGTTGAGCTAACAGGTCTGTAATTGCCCGGAGAAGACCTAGAGCCCTTTTTAAAAATGGGCACCACATTTGCCTTGCGCCAGTCCCTTGGCACTATACCAGTTGCTAGTGAGTCTTTAAAGATCAACAACAGGGGTGATGAGATAACGGAACAGAGTTCTTTGAGAACTCTTGGGTGAAGTCCATCCGGCTCTGGAGTCTTATTCACATTATTTAGTATTTCTTGGATGATATCCACGTTTAGCTTGTTAAGTATTATACTTGGGCTATTGCTATCAGTGGTAACTCCTGTGTTGGCTCCTTGCTCCTCTCTTGTGTACACAGAGCTAAAGAATCCATTTAACAGCTTTGCCTTATCTTCATCCCCAGTGACCATTTCCCCATTATCATTAATTAGGGCACCCATCTGTTCTGATTTAGTTTTCTTCTAATATATTTAAAAAAATGTTTAGGGTTTGTTTTGCTTTCTTTGGCCACATCTTCCATTTTGTGCTTTTGCCAACCTTATTTCTTTCTTACACATTTTATATACTAGTTTATACTTTTCAAGTGTTACAGCTGAGATTTCAGCCTTGTAATGTTTATATGCCCTTATCTTGTTCTTTATTGCCCTTTTAACCGCAGGTGTCAGACATGAGGGGTATAATTTTAGCCGCTTATATTGGTTACCCACAGAAATAAAAATGTAAATGTTTCCCTCACCCCCTACATACAGATTGCCCACATTAACCACGTTTTAACCTTTTAACATCCAAGATGGTGGCCCTTGGAGTTTCAGGTGGTATGCAAAGCTGCCCAGGTAGCAATAATGGGGTAAATCACTTGCACGACACCAACACATATCCTAGGTGAAATCTCTGGTGTAAAAAAGGGAAATTGATAGCCCCTTGTGCCCGGCTACATTAGGCACTGTTGTAACTGTTTTAAATTTTTAAATTGATGGGGAAATGGCCCAGATATCAAGTTTAACAGTTTCACCTTATGATTTTTTTTCAGAAAAATGAGATGTGGCCCTTGGAGCTGTGATGCTGCATGATAATCAATAGGCGTGGTCTGCAAGAGCCTGATATTATGCTTCAAACCCCTGGTTGCGCTCCTCCCTCTCCCCCTGTTGCTAGTGTTCTTATACATTGGATAGAATCTGTTTATACAGAGCAGCAGAGTCCTTTCAAATCCACAGTGTCCAAGGTCTGATGATTTGATGACCATCTGAGGAAGGGAGGGGGTGCAGGCTCTATTGCCTTGTTCCAAAGCTGTGATTGTACCACCTAATCACAACCACAAGTACACAAGGCAGCCACGGGCAATATAAATGCTAGTTAGGCATGGAACCGATTGAAATACTAATTAGACGTGGTGTTTATTAAAAACACTAATATATGTGGCTTCTCTTATGTTTATTAGGGTTGCGGCCCAAGGAGGGAAAGGCTGAATGGAAAGATGGCTGCAGAATAACCATATGCTCAATCTTGCTAAGCTAAAAAATGGGGGTGGAGCTATAGACCACCAGGAGAGCCCTATGATTGGTGGTCTATGGCAAAGAAATTCAGGGGGTGTGCCACTACCCTTAGCCTTGTTTCTACTTCTGGGAGCAGCTGCATTGTGACAAGGAGAGGGCAGCCATTAGGGGGTGAGCTGCTGAATGATAGTTTATACACTTTACCTACAG
The DNA here is from genome assembly GCA_027917425.1 of Gastrophryne carolinensis. Taxonomy (NCBI): domain Eukaryota; kingdom Metazoa; phylum Chordata; class Amphibia; order Anura; family Microhylidae; genus Gastrophryne; species Gastrophryne carolinensis. The sequence continues at coordinate 15,595,166 of CM051239.1, read as the reverse complement.
AGTACCTTTAAGAACAGATCTTCTGTAGGGAGTGTTTGCTTTTGAGGGATGGCCGCGCTCAGAACATTTTATAACTTACCTGGGAGGCGCACGCGAGCAGGGCAATTAGGATACACAAGTCTTAAAGGAGCCACAGCACTCTACCCTGTTAGCGTGCAGGCAAACCTATAATCTGTCTCTAAATGGGGCTCTCAGAGATTAGAGTATAGGGCGAATAGGAGAATAGGGCGGTGTGGTAGAAGGACATAAGACGGGACAGGATTATGGAGTAGGAATGTGTGCTTTGAAATTGGTGTGTGGTGGGGTATGAGGATACTGTTGGTGGTTTTATGCTGGTCCAAAACAGTAGGTCTAATTGTTGTTTAAATAATTCAATGCTATAAAAAAAAAAAATAAAAAAAAAAAAAAGAAGAAGAAGAAGAAAGAGCAATCCTATATTATGTCATGCAACCAGTTACCAAACTACTTAAGTGGCCCACACTCTTCAAAAGGTTGAGCACCCTGGCTCTACAGGCCTCACAGCTACGCCTTCTTTGAACAAACATCAGCGGTGACTAAAACTGGTCGGCAATTCCTAATGACTGTTGTAAAATTAGGTCAGTGTCCCGATTGTAATCTCACAAAGGCAGGGCTCCTATCTCAATGTTTATGTGCTGCAGCTCTGTGTAGGTTACGTTACTCGTATTACTCAGTCTGTAATTTCTACATTGTACAGCGCAAAAACAGACGATGTTGCTTTATAGATACGATGGACCATTTTGTAGTACGGTGCACATAGCTCTCACTCACCTGAGTATGATTGATTGCTATATGGTTTCCCTGGATCGGCGTCGGACTATCCTTATCCTTTATGTGACGAGTATTGTTCTTGGTCCGCTGGAGCTGTTGTCTTAATTTGGCTATCTGTTGAGGCAATAAAAATAATGCGGAGGGAGTGAGGACAATAAATACACATAAGGTAAACACAACAGGCCCTGTACATTGTGATTAATTCGTTAGCATATGATAATTATATAGAAAAGCCCAAAATGGGGTTAAATAATTACACTACTGGTTGCTGGTGGTGATGCAGGAGCCCGCATATTTGGAGAGGTATAACAAAGGAAGGCACAGGCATCTGGGGAATTTGGGGGGCATCCCAAGTCAACCCTTGGTATAATGTACACTAAGGGCTTTATTCATCAAGGGATAGCGCCAGGTATTGCCTTGTAAGCGACAGGTAGCAGCAGGTGAACGCCAGGCGCTGTATGCAATTCCACATTTATGAAAGCAAATCCGGTGAGCACCTCTTACAGCGACACGTAGCGACCGATTCATCATCATCAAACGGCTCAACGGATCACGGCGGCGCTCTGGCTTCCAGAGTGCCTATTACCTGTCGCTACCTGTCGCTCTTCCATACATTCCAATGGACGTTACTTTTCTTATGTGTTTACTTTTATTAAAACAGGGTTTTCTTTTAATATTTTTGGGTTTTGTATCAAATCATTGTGTGACCTCTCCTGGCCTATTTAATTACATTTTTGATAAAGTTTTTGATTTTTTATATTTTTATGCAGAATTGTCATTACAGGTCTGGTATTAAAGTCACAATGTCACAGTGTTATAACAATGTAATTCCATGTGTTTTCGCTTTGTTACTGGTGGATATGTGTTCATAAACAGACTTTAATCACACAGCTTTTGGCGCTCTGGGCTACAGCGACACAATTTTGAGCGTCAGCGCTGTGTGAGGCTGTTTTTTTGATGAATATGGTTTGAGTCGCTCACACTGACCAGTCGCTACAGTTCGCTCCCATATAGCGCTGTACTGGTGTTATAGAGACTCACACATCAAATTCATCAATGCTGGCAATGTTCCTACAGCAACTGAGGCGCTCTGTAATAGCAACTAACGGCCTATCAGAGCGACCACTAGCGGTCGCTCTTAGTGCCACTGTACAGACGCTCATCTGCTATTTCTTGGCGCTAGTAATGAATCAGCCTGATACTAAAATCACAAAAAGTATTCGAAAGATAGAAAATAAATTTCATATCAAAAATACAATTCTGTGAAACTCACCTGTAGAATTGTTTTTGAATATATCCAGTCCAGGTCGTCCCAGAAGTGATGACAAGTGGGTATTCTGCCCCCAGGGGGTGCTCGACTGCAAGATCAAAAGCGGTCGCTCCTCCTGGCCCCCTATAAAAACAGGTGTCTCACTATGATTTCCCAGTGGTTAAACAGCAGTAAGAAAAAAAAAAAAGAAAAAAAAAAAAGACAGGCCGGGAGGCCAAGAAACCACGATACCTTACATAGCTTCAGCATGTACTCTCTCCAACAAAATCCATAAGGACAACGGTCCAAAATAAAAATGGTAATCACCAAAACAGGCAAACAAGAGATAAATGAAACAAGGGCGGGGTGGGACGACCTGGACTGGATATATTCAAAAACAATTCTACAGGTGATTATCACAGAATTGTATTTTTCCCTATATCCAGTCCAGGTCGTCCGAGAAGTGATGACAATTGGGACATCAAAAAGCAGTGTCCATTAGGTCGGGATCCCCAGTGCGGAACAGCATGTAGTTCATTTCACTACCACCTGAAGCACCTTTCGGCCAAAGACAGCATCAGCTGAGGCCCTAACATCAACCTTGTAAAACTTGGTAAAGGTATGAACTGAAGACCAAGTGGCGGCCTTACAAACTTGTTCAACAGATGCCTGGTGCTGAAAAGCCCAGGAAGCACCAATAGCTCTAGTGGAATGAGCTGTAACACGAAAAGGCAGATTATGCTTGCACCACCGCCTGTATGATCCACTTACTGAGAGTGGACTTAGCTGGTGGCAAACCTTTCCTAGAACCCCCTGTTAGGACAAAGAGCAAATCCGATTTCCTGAAGGATTCAGTCGCAACCAGGTAATACTTAATGGCTCTGACCACATCCAAGGCATGGAGGGTCCTTTCCTTAGAATTAGTCGGAAGGCAAGACCACTTCCTCATTAAGATGAAAGGGAGAAACGACCTTAGGCAAAAAATCAGGTTTAAAGCGAAAAACCACCTTATCCTTATGCAGCTCAAAATAAAAGGAGGCTTCATACAAAGCACAGCCAGCTCTGACACGCGACTGACCAAGGTGTTTGCTACCAAAAAGACCACCTTGAGGGTCAAAATAGGCAATGCCGCATCGCACAAAGGCTCAAAGGGAGGACCTTGGAGTACCAAAATCAAGTCCCACACCGGTATTACTGACTTACGTGGTGGAGGGACATGGGTGAATACCTGGAAAAAGGTCTTGATCAATCTATGATTGCCTTGGCCATCTTTTTCCAGAGATCCTTTGCCAGAGACCTGGCCCTTGAGGGTGCTCAGCTGGAGCCCCATGTCTAAACCGTGTGGTAAAAACTCCAGGATCCTAGAGATAGAGAATGTGCGACAAGGGAAACTCTTGGATTCACACCAAGCAACGTAGGCATGCCAAACTCTGTAATATATCATGGAGGAAGACTTCTTCCGCACCTGAATCATGGTATGCACAACCATGGCAGACAGCACCTTTTCCATCAGGATCGAGGTTTCAACAGCCAAGCCGTCAAAGCCAGCGCCTGTAAATTGGGGTGCCGCAGCAACCAGTGTGAGAAGCCTGTCGGCATGATGTAACGATCCACTGACATCTGAACTATGTCCGCAAACCATGTCCGCAAACCAACTCCTCGGCCAGCGAGGAGCCACTAGGATGGTTGGGACCCCTTCCTGGGCTATCTTGCGCAGCACTCGGCCCAGGAGTGGAAACGGAGGGAATGCATAAAGCAGCCTGAACTCCGTCCAAGGAATTGCCAGAGCGTCTGTGGCAAAGGCCAGACGAACCTTGGGAGCTTGTGGTTGTGTCTGGACGCAAACAGGTCCACATCCGGCTGACCCCAGCGGAGACACAGGGCGTGAAAGATCTTGTTGCTGAGAGACCATTCCCCCAGACGTGAGGCACTCCTGCTCAGGGCATCTGCCTCCTGGTTTTCTACCCCGGGGATGTAAACCGCCGAGATGCAGGGAACATTGTCTTCTGCCCAAGTAAGAGTCTGGGTAACCTCCTTGAGGGCACGCTTGCTCCGAGTCCCGCACTGGTGATTGATATAGGCGACAGCCGTCTGATTGTCCAGCGAACCTGGATCGCACGACACCTAAATGGGGGGTCAGGTGAAGAAGCACCAACCGGATCGCTCTCAGCTCCAGGAGATTTATGGACAAGTGGTTCTCCTGCGGACCCTACTGACCCTGGATCTTCTGCGTCTGCCAAACGCCTCCCCAGCCAGTCAGACTGGCATCTGTGGTAACTATCTCCCACCGGGGAGTCAGAAAGGTCTTGCCCACTAATCGGTGTCTGGCCAGGGGGGGGGGACAGTGAAAATTCCTGTTCCAGCGACTCCTGCGTCCAGTCCCAGCCGGTCAATAGGTTCAACTGAAGAGGTCTCATGTGGAATTGGGCAAAGGGCACTGCTTCGAAGCATGACACCATTAGGCCCATCAGCTTCATCCCCAGACGGATCGATGGCCGCTGACAAGACAGCAAGGCCTGCACCTGCATCTGGAGGCCACCACCTTCTGCTGTGCCAGGAATACCTTGACCTGAGAGGTGTCTAACCTCATGCCCAGAAAGGACCTCACCATTGAGGGAGTAATAGAAGACTTGGGGTAATTGACTACCCATTCGAAATCCTCGAGAGTATATAACACCGTCCAGGTGTCGCTCTCCGCCTGCTGAAGGGACTGAGCCACAATCAGTAAATTGTCCAGATAAGGCAGCACACGAATGCCCTGGTTCCTCAGGCTAGCCATGATGCCCACCAGCACCTTGGTGAAGACACGGGGGGCTGAGGATATCCCGAACGGCAGTGCCACAAACTGGTAATGCTGATCCTCCAGTGCAAACCTCAGGAACCTCCGATGCCCCTGGAATACCGGGATGTGCAGATAAGCATCCCTGATGTCCACCGTGGTCATGAAGTTGTCGGGCCGAAGTGAGCTCACCGCGGACCCTAAGGTTTCCATGCGGAAATGTCCGATTTTGACAAACCTGTTGAGACCCTTCAGGTCCAGGATAGGCCTCAGCATTCTGTCCTTCTTAGGAACCGTGAACAGATTGGAGTAGAAGCCTTGACCCCTTTTCTGACGAGGTACAGGACAAATCACACCTAACTACAGGAGGTGCTGCTCGGCCATTCTCAGGCCCTGTGCCCTCATTGGGTTCTGGGATATTCGAGACTGAAGAAATATTTAGGGCGGCTTGACTGCCAGCTCTATTTTGTAACCGGAGGACACCACCTCCTGAATCCACCAATCCGAGACGCGCTGTCTCCAGATATGAGCAAATAGCAGAAGCCGTCCCCCCACCCGGATGGGTGAGGGCGCCTCCTCATGCCTGAGGGGCCTTGGCAGGGGGGCTTGGACTTGGATCCCCAAGCGGGATTGGGTCGGCCGCGGGACCTACCTCGTCCCCAGGAATCTCTGCGGCCACCTGAAAATAAAGAGCCTCTTCCTCCTCGAAAGGAGCGATAGGCAGATGAGCCCCGAAAGGGCCGCGCAGGCTTCTGTCGCTGAGGGAGTCTTCCGTCCTTGACCAGGAGGTCCAGACGTTCCCCAAACAACCTGTGACCCACGAAGGGGATACTAGTGAGCTACTTTTGGCCGCGGCATCAGCCGACAATTGCCGCAACCAGAGCGAGCGGCGAAGCGCAACAAGCAGGGCCGAGACCCTGGCACAGAGCCGAACACCATTGTCCATGGCAGAAACAACGAAGGCAATGAAATCCACGCAAGCCTTGAGGTCTTTATACGCCTCCGCCCGCTTGCGAGACTTAGCAATATCCACAAGACATCTCACCTTCTTTCTGATGGCTAGGGAGACGATGGTCAGCACAAGATGGCGCAGAGCCAGCAGCTCGGCGCGTTCCTCGAGGGGCGGCCGCACAGCAGTGACGCGAAAAGCATCATGCGCCACCACCCCGCCCCCCGACGACGCGAAAGGAGCGCCCGCCCCCAAAATGGAGGGCAAAGCCACCGAAGTATCAAGACACAGGGCAACCCACGGAGGGGCCCCCATACCCGTGTGGCGTGCGCACGCACCCCCCCCCCCCCACCTCTTAGCAGCCAGAGATGGAGGGGAGAGAGGAGCAGGACAACTCGAGGGAGCTAGGGAGGTATGTACAAAGAACACAGTGCATAACCATCTCATCAAGGGACTACTTCAAAAAGAGCCACTACGATGTCTGCACAAGTATAAAAGTGAAGGTCACCAAACACAATAATAGAGCTTGTGGGGAAGGGAGGGCATGAAGCCAGTGTGCATAAGTGGTCCCCCCCCCCCCCCCCACATAGGCTCACTATCAGCCTATGGCCGGCTACCCATTAAAACAGGGTCTGCGGCCCAGAGCCTAGCTCTGCCAAACGCCTGACCCCGTCACGTCCCGAGTAGCCCAGGCTGGGAGGCTATAGTGGGTCCACGGGATCAGTGGTAATAAGGTTGCAGCGGCCGACGGTCTTAGGAGGCCCAGCTCAGGTGCCAAAATCCAGGAGAGAGTATCCAACGATCTTCAGCAGCCAGACTGCAAGATGAACACTGGGAAATCATAGCGAGACACCTGCTTTTATAGGGGGCCGGGAGGAGCGACAGCTTTTGATCTTGCAGTTGATCGCCCCCTGGGGGCGGAATACCCAATTGTCATCACTTCTGGGACGACCTGGACTGGATATAGGGAAAATTTAGATTTCTCACATTTACAACATGATGCCTCGAGGAGAGGGAGTGAGTCGGCTCTAGAATCTTAGACTCCAAGGCCATAAGAGATGGATTTAGGCCCACTTTAAAGATGACCAAACCCCCACATTTATACTACATTATCTATACCACTAGCATCCCCAGAATTGCTCCCACAACAAAGATCATCCCTTTAGCAATTAACATTCTGCTTCCTGCTACAGCTGCCTGTTCTAACCGCAAATCCAGGTTCCTTGTGTCATGGTCACTGTTGGGAGTGGCAGGTGTGGCAGGTGAAGTCCCTATGCAATGACCGCCATCTCACATTAAAGTGGAACCCCAAACTTTTTTGTAACCCCACCCTCCTCCTGATCTATGCCCAATTGGGCATTAATATTGTAAAACTCCTCCCCTGATCACCGCCGTACCTACAGATTGCCCACATTAAAAATCTTCAAAATCATACTACCTGCACCTACTGCATGTTATGAGCCTTTAAACATCCAAGATGGCCGCTCATGGATCATCAGGCAGCCTGCAAACAGGAAGTGTCATCTGACTGTCACTGTGCATTCTGGGATTGATGTTCTTTACCCGGACCCCAGCTCTGCTCTGTCGGGAGCAAAGCACAGCTATAACCCCGCCCCCTGTACTTTATCCCGCTCTCCTCTCCACAGTATGCGATGATTCTGAGGCAAGATGGCGGCGCCTGTATCCTAGAGTCCTGAACAGAGTTGCAGCCCAGTGGGGGAAAGAATAATGACTAAAAAATGATTAAAAACGTAAAATATATTAATTGTAGATGCTGGGGAAAAGTTTTAATGGTTTGGGCTTTTCATTAAATCATGCTAAAGGTCCAGTTTAAGTTTCTTCTTAAAAACACTTCCCTCCTGAACCTTATTTCCTCCTGTCGCATATATTATTATTGTTTATTTATATAGCGCCATCATCTTCCGTAGCGCTTTACAAAGTGGTAGTTAGACAGGGTAGAAACATACGGTACATATACTATTTCAAATGCAGTTTTACAGAGTTGACGAATATTTTGAGTACAAGATACAATAGGAGAAGCAGCCGCACATGCGCCGTAGGACCGCAGTGAGGCGAGTTGATCTGGGCGATCTGGGGGGTTTCACACATAGTGGGGCATCGGAGTGAACCAAAACCCAGGATAGTCAAAAATACAATTCTGTGATTACTCACCTGTAGAATTGGTATTATGAGTATACAGTACGTCCTGCTCCAGATATAATACTTACTATTGGGTATTACTCCGCCAGATGGCGCTGGACTGCAGAGACATCGAAAATAGGCTCCTCCCGGCCCCTCATAATCCCAGGGACCTCCCACAAATCCCCAGCATTGAAAAGCAGTTAACGAGAAGCCGGGAGAATTAAAACAACCCAAACTGGTAACTATAACAATGATAACAATCACCATACAGGGTATCCAAGATAATGCAAAACCAAGGGTGGGGTGGAGCAGGACGTACTGTATATGTACTGTATACTGAAAAGCCCAAGAGGCACCAATAGCACGAGTGGAATGAGCAGTAAGGCGGAAGGGAGGATTCTTCCCCTTAGCAGAGTAGGCCTGAATCACAGCCTGACGAATCCATTTGCTGATGGTAGACTTAAGAGCCAAACCCTTCCTAGGATCAGAAGGAACCACGAAAAGAGTATCAGTTTTTCTGAAAGGTGCAGTAGCCAGACACCTAACCACATCCAAGGAATGCAAAACCCTCTCCTTAGCATTACTAGGATTAGGGCACAATGAAGGAAGAACAATGTCCTGATTCAAATGAAAGGCAGACACCAACTTAGGCAGAAAATCAGGCTTATAACGAAACACCACCTTGTCCTGGTGTCTCTCATAGTAGGGGGGCTGAATGGAAAGCCCAACAGAAGTGATAGCCACCAGAGAGACAACCTTGAGAGTAAGGATGGCCAGGGAAGCATCCTGCACAGGTTCAAAGGGAGCACCCTGCAAGGCTGACAAAACCCAAGTTCAAATCCCAAACAGGCACCATAGGCTTACGTGGGAGACGCACATGAGTAACCCCCTGGAAAAAAATTCCTGATCAGAGGGTGCTGAGCAAAGTACTTCTGGAAGAAAACAGCCAGGGCAGAGACCTGCCCCTTCAGAGTACTTAGTTGGAGCCCCATGTCCAACCCATGCTGAAGGAACTCCAGAATCCTGGGAATAGAGAACACACGACAAGAAGAAGACTTAGATTCACACCAGTCAATGTAGGCACGCCAAACCCTGTAGTAAATGGAAGAAGACTTCTTCCTAGCCTTTATCATGGTATCAACCACTGAGGTAGACAGCCCCTTCTCCATCAAGATGGAGGTTTCAGCAGCCAGGCCGTCAAAGCCAGAGTTTGTAAATTGGGATGGCGTAGGGAGCCCTGAGTGAGCAGGTCTGGCACCCTGGGCAGAACGTACTGATCTACTGCCAGCTGCACCACGTCCGCGAACCACACTCTTCTTGGCCACCTGGGGGCCACCAGAATTGCTGGTACCCCTTCCAGAGCAATCTTGCGCAGAACCCTGCCCAACAGAGGGAATGGATTAAAGACATACAGGAACTGAAAGTCCTGCCATGAAATTGCTAGGGCATCCACGGTCAAGGCCAGAGGATCCTGGGACAGGGAGACAAAGGCCGGGAGCTTGTGGTTGTGACGAGACGCAAACAGATCCACATCTGGTTGGCCCCAACGGTAACAAAGAGCTTGAAACACCCTGTTGCACAGGGACCACTCTCTCCCTGGCGAGAGGTCCCCCTGCTCAGAGTCTGCCAGGAGATTTTCCACCCCCGGGATGTACATCTGAAATGCAGGGGACATTGGACTCCGCCCAGGTCAGGATTACAGAAACTTCCTGGAGGGCCCCCTTGCTCCGGGTCCCTCCTTGATGATTGATGTAGGCAACTGCTGTCTGGTTGTCCGAGCGCACCTGAACAGGCCGGCCCCGAAGATGAGTAGTCAACTGAGCCAGGACTAACCTGATTGCCCGCAGCTCCAAGACATTGATAGGTGTGTGGGCTTCCTGAGGGCCCCACCTTCCCTGGAAATGCAGGGACTTCCAGAAACCCCCCCCCCCCCCCCCCAAACCTGACAGACTGGCATCCGTTGTGACTGTCTCCCAGGAAGGGGTCAGAAAGGATCTGCCCCCCAACAGGTTCCTTGAGTCCATCCACCACGAGAGGGACCTCCTGACCAGAGGGAAAGCACACGGACCCTGTCCTGGGACGCTGGGTCCTTATCCCACACTGACAAGCGGTGGAGTTGCAGAGGCCTCAGGTGCAACTGCGCATAAGGGACCGCCTCGAAGCACGCCACCATCAGGCCCACCAGTTGCATTCCCTGCCTGATAGAGGGATGATGACAAGATAGCAGGAACTGTACCTGTGCAATTAGACTGCCCACCTTCTGTTAAGGAAGGAAAATCCTTGCCTGAACTGTATCCAGATTCATTCCTAGGAAGGGAGTCACCAACGAGGGGGACAGCGAAAACTTGGGGTGGTTAATCACCCATCCAAAAGACTCCAGGGTGGACACCACCAGTTGAGTATACAATTCTGCCTGATGTAGAGATTGGGATGTGATGAGAATGTCGTCCAGATAAGGCAGCACGCGGACGCCCTGAAACCTGAGCAGAGACATCACGCCCGCCAGCACCTTGGTGAACACCCTGGGAGCTGAGGTGAGACCAAAGGGCAAGGCCACAAACTGGTATTGTTGATCCTCCAGAGCGAACCTGAGGAACCTTTGATGACCTGGAAATACAGGGACATGAAGGTAAGCATCTGATGTCCACAGAAGTCATGAAATCCCCTGGGCGCAGGGAACTGATAGAGCGCAGAGTTTCCATGCGAAAGCGCCTGCTTCTGACAAATTTGTTGAGGATCTTCAAGTTCAGGATGGGCCTGAGTGACCCATCTTTTTTGGGTACTGTGAATAGGTTGGAATAGAAGCCCTTGCCTTTTTCTCTTAAGGGGACCTTGCAGATGACCCCCAGCTCCAGGAGGCCTTGCACAGCTTGCACTAGCTCCTGAGCCGACACAGGATCCTGAGGAATCCGGGATCTGATCAATCTTGGGGGGGGGGGGGGGGGGGCCAGGCAGCAAACTATCTTGTAACCGGAGGCAACTACCTCCTGAATCCACCGGTCTGAGACATGAAGCCTCCAGACGCGAGCAAAGTGCTGCAGCCATCCCCCCACCCAGATGGGTGAGGGCGCCCCATCATGCCTGAGGGGGCTTGGGAGATGACTTAATCTTGGGGCCCCAGGACGACCAGGTCCTCTGCCCCTACCCCAGAAGTCATCCCAGGCCCCAGTAAAGGGGGAGAAGGAGCCCAGACCCTGAAAGGGCCGAGACTGTCGCCTGCGCTGGGGTAACCTGCCTTCCTTAGCAAAAAGGTCCAGGCGGTCCCCAAACAGGCGTAGTCCTTTGAAGGGAAACCCAGTGAGGGCCTTCTTGGCAGCGTTGTCAGCAGCCCACTGGTGTAGCCAAACCGAGCGGCGTATAGCCACCACCAGGGCAAATGTTCTGGCACACATTCTAATGGTGTCATCCAAAGCAGAGCAAAATTTACAAAAACATCACAACTAGAGAGTGCATTAAACACCTCACAAGGCAAATCAGGGGCCCCATCAAGCATATTTCTGAGCAGGGTCCTAATGGCTACAGCCGTAATGGCCGAGGCACAGACCGGGCGCAGCGCCGTCCCCACACATGCAAAGGCATGGGATGCCAGCTGGTCAATGCACCGGTCCTCAGCATCCCGCAGGGTAGTAGTGTCAGGGGAGTGCATGACAGAGGTGTTAGAAAACCCTAGGACCGGGGCATCCCCTTCGGGAGGGGATGACCAACACTTAACCACATCAGCAGGAAAGGGATACTTCCTATCCCAACTCTTAGATACAACAGGAAGTCTACTGGGCCGTTCCCATTCCTTGAGCACCAGATTATTGAAATGTGCTTGCTCTGGAAATTCCAAGCGTGACTTAGCAGTATGAAAAAGTTCCCCCCTTTGCCTGGGAGCCACAACAGGGGGAGAGATAGACAGAACCTCAAAAATCTGAGCCAACAGCCTATCAGTATCATCTGGGGCCCAGGGGTCAGAGCCAGAATCATCATGACCCCTGGGCCTCTCGTCAGATGAGCCCGAGTCAGAGAATAGCTCCCTTTCGTCCGAAGGGGTATAGCCACATAAATGCCAAAACTCAGTTTCCATAGGGAAAAGAGTGACATTAGGCGTTAAGTGCCGCTTTTTAGCAGGGGCCTTACACGCCAAGGTATTAGCAATTAACTTCTCAACACTATCCAGTCTAGAAGACACATCAGGCTGAGAATCCCAATTAGTATGAAACTCAGTAGGAGTGAGTTTTAAGCTTAGGGGGGTTGGTGAAGTGATACGAGGTGCCCCAGCCACTGGGAGGCCAGATTGCAGTGCAAGCACCTGCTCAGCACATGGTACACAGACCCGCGCATTGTCAGCGTCAGCATGAGGCTGCCCACACGCTACAGACAGCCGGGCTTGTCCCGAAGGAACCCCGGTCACATTATCCTGAGATGCTTCCATATGGTGATAACAGCGGCACTATAGGCCGATAGGGATTAACGCTAATTAGCAACCCGGGATGCCCCAATAACCCGCTAGGGAAGTGGGAGTAATTACACTAGGCCTCACAAGTTAACCAACTAATAGAGGGCGGGAGAAGCCAACGGATTCGGCCGTCTGAAAGACACAATCAAATGAGCCGTCAGTAGACAATAAAAAGTGGAAATAAAGCCGCCCGCGAGGGCACTTATAGACCGCGGTAGGTAGAGATCCGTCAAGCAGAAGCCGACCAAGCAGACAAAATGGCGTCGGTATACCTCAAGGGGCGGGCCCGCACAAGCCATGATGCAGAACGTGCCAGAGACAGGCCCCACCCCCCCGAAGAGCACAAAGCCAACACGTGACAAGCAGCCAATGACGGCGCGCCAGTGCCTGAGGTAACGCCGCCGCCAATCGCGGAACATGTCAAAAAATACAATTCTGTGAAGTACTCACCTGTAGAATTGGTATTATATGCATACAGCACATCCTGCTCCAGATGTAGTAATTACATGTGGGTAATCCTCCGCCTCCGTGCACTGCAGACAACAAGCTCCTCCCGGCCCTACATATACCGAGAAACCTCCCACAAATCCCCAGCATTGAAAAGCAGTGAGCATGAGAAGCCAGGAGAAACCAACCACCCAAAACTGGCAATAACAACAATGATAACAATCACCAAACAGGGTATCCGGAACAACGTGAAACCAGGGTGGGGTGGAGCAGGACGTGCTGTATGCATATAATACCAATTCTACAGGTGAGTACTTCACAGAATTGTATTATTCTAAGCATACAGCACGTCCTGCTCCAGATGTAGTAATTACATGTGGGACATCCAATAGCAGTGTCCGTAAAGTAGGGTGGGATCCCCAACAGAAAAGGTAACAGCAAGCAGTTCAAACTACTGCCGCCTGCAAAACCTTGCGGCCAAACACAGCATCAGCTGAGGCCCTAACATCAACCTTGTAAAACTTTGTAAAGGTATGAACAGAAGACCAAGTAGCGGCCTTGCAAACTTGTTCCACAGAGGCCTGGTGCCGAAAAGCCCAAGAAGCCCCAACAGCTCGAGTAGATTGAGCAGTAAGACGAAAGGGGGGAGTTTTCCCCTTAGTAGAATAGGCTTGAACCACAGCCTGACGAATCCATTTACTGATAGTAGACTTGGCGGGAGCCAAACCCTTCCTAGGCCCGTGAGGCACAACGAAGAGAGCATCCGTCTTCCTGAAAGCCTTAGTGATAACCAGGTAATACTTGACACACCTAACCACAGGTTACTAGGATTAGGGCACAAGGAAGGAAGTACAATATCTTGATTCAAGTGAAATGCAGACACAACCTTAGGCAGAAAGTCTGGCTTGAAGCGAAAAACCACCTTATCCTGGTGTCTCTCATAGTAGGGAGGCTGAATAGATAAAGCAGCCAGCTCAGACACACGTCTAACAGAAGTGATAGCTACCAGGAAGACAACCTTGAGAGTGAGAACAGCGAGAGCAGCCTCCTGAATAGGCTCAAAAGGAGCACCCTGCAGGGCCGACAACACCAAGTTTAAATCCCAAACAGGAACCATAGGTTTCCGAGGAGGACGCACATGAGTGACCCCCTGAAAGAAGGTCTTGATAAGATTGTGCTGGGCAAAGGTCTTCTGAAAGAAGATAGACAGGGCCGAAACCTGGCCCTTCAGAGTACCAAGCTTAAGATTTAAGTCTAGACCATGTTGTAAAAACTCCAGCACCCTGGAGACTAAGAATTCCCGGCAGGGAAGAGACCTGGACTCACACCAGTCAATGTAAGAACGCCAAAATCTATAGTAGATAGCAGAAGAAGTCTTCTTCCTGGCTTGCACCATAGTAGCCACTACAGATGCAGACAAACCCTTTTCCATCAGGATGGAGGTTTAAATAGCCAAGCCGTCAAAGCCAGAGTTAGTAAATTGGGATGGCGTAGAGACCCCTGAGTTAGAAGGTCTGGTAACCTTGGCAGATCGTACCGATCTACTGCCATTTGAACCACGTCTGCGAACCACACTTCTTGGCCACCTTGGGGTCACCAGAATCGCGGGTACCCCTTCCAGAGCAATCTTGCGTAGAACTCTGCCCAGAAGGGGAATTGGTGGAAACACATACAGTAGCCGAAACTCCCTCCAAGACATTGACAGAGCATCCGTGGCCAGAGCCAGAGGATCCTGAGACAGGGATACAAAGCTCGGGAGCTTGTAATTGTGACGGGACGCAAACAGATCCACATCTGGCACACCCCAACGGTGACACAGGGCCTGAAAAACCCTGTTGCAGAGGGACCATTCCCCCTGACGAGACGATCCCCTGCTCAGAGCATCTGCCAGCAGGTTCTCTGCGCCCGGAATGTAGACAGCCGAGATGCATTGGACATTGGCCTCCGCCCATGTTAGAATCAGACACTTCCTGGAGAGCCCCCTTGCTCCGGGTCCCTCCCTGATGATTGATGTAGGCAACCACCGTTCTGTTGTCTGAGCGTACCTGAACCACCAAACCCTTCAGGTGTTGGGTCAATTGTTCCAGCACCAATCTGACCGCCCTGAGTTCCAAGACATTGATGGGTAGATGGGCCTCCTGAGGGCCCCACCTCCCCTGGAAGCGCAGGGACTTCCAGAATCCCCCCAGCCCGACAGACTGGCATCCGTTGTGACCGTCTCCCAGGAGGGAGCCAGGAAGGATCTGCCCCTTGTCAAGTTCCTGTGGTCCAGCCACCACGCAAGGGATTGCCTGACCGAGGGGGGAAGCACCCAGATCTCATCCAAGGACGCTGGGTCCTTGTTCCATACTGACAGAAGGTGGAGCTGCAGAGTTCTCAAATGGAACTGGACAAAGGGCACCGCCTCGAAGCTTGTCACCATCGAGCCCACCAACTGCATTCCCTGCCGGATGGAGGGATGAGGGCT
Source organism: Gastrophryne carolinensis (assembly GCA_027917425.1). NCBI lineage: Eukaryota > Metazoa > Chordata > Amphibia > Anura > Microhylidae > Gastrophryne > Gastrophryne carolinensis. The sequence goes on along the minus strand of CM051239.1, from coordinate 15,579,903 downwards.
CGAAAGCAGGGACCTCGCCTGCGTTGTCAGAGCTTCCACCTTCTGTGGAGGAAGGAATATCCTTGACCGAACTGTATCCAGAATCATCCCCAGGAACGGGGTCACTGAGGAGGGGGACAGAGAGGACTTTGGGTAATTGATTACCCAGCCCAGAATGACTCCAGGGTGGACACTACCAACTGAGTGTCCAGCTCTGCCTGCCGCAGAGACCGAGAGGTGATGAGTATCTCGTCCAGGTAGGGCAACACGCGTATGCCCCTTAGTCTTAACAGAGACATCACCCCTGCCAGCACCTTGGTGAACACCCTGGGAGCGTAAGGCCGAATGGCAGGGCCACGAACTGGTAATGCTGATCCAGCAGCGCAAATCTGAAAAACCTTTGGTGTCCTGGAAACACCGGAACGTGCAGGTAAGCGTCTTTGATGTCCACAGATGTCATGAAGTCTCCTGGGCGCAACGAGGCAATGGCCAAGCGCAGAGTTTCCATACGAAAATGTTTGTTTCTGACAAATCTGTTTAGGATTTTTAAATCCAGAATGGGTCTGACTGACCCGTCCTTTTTGGGTACCGTGAAAAGGTTGGAATAAAACCCCATGCCCCTGTCTAAGGGGACCTTGCAAATGACCCCTAGATCCAGAAGGTCCTGCACAGCCAGCATCAAGACCCGAGCTGAGGCAGGGTCCTGTGGGATCCGAGACCCGACGAACCTGGTAGGGGGCAGTACAGCAAACTTGTAACCGGAGGACACTACCTCCTGAATCCACCGGTCTGAGACGTGGCGTCTCACCCTGACGGGCGAGGGCACCCCTTCATGCCTGGGGAGTCTTGGGAGGGGCTTTGGGCTTGGGCCCCCAGGAGGAACTGGGACGGCGTCCTCTGTTCTTGTTCCAGGAATCTGCGCGAGACCCAGCGAAGGACACTCCTCTACCTTGCTTAGCCCCACAGTAGGGGGTCGAGTGGGAGCTTGAGCCAAGAAAGGGCCGAATCTGACGCTTGCGCTGGGGTAACTTGCCACCCTTGGCAAAGATATCTAACCTTTCTCCAAACAGGCGCAGCCCCTTAAATGGAAGCCCCGTAAGGGCCTTCTTGGCGACGTTATCAGCGGCCCACTGGCGCAACCAGACCGCTCGGCGTATGGCTACCACCAGAGCAGAAGATCTAGCGCTTAGCTTAATAGCATCGTCCGATGCAGATAGGATATAGTTCACAAAAGTCTCACAGGAGGCCAAAGCATTGGCGGCATCAGAGGGCAAGTCTTCCGCCCCTTCAAGAGCATTCTTAAACCACAGTTCTGAGCGCCACCGCCATGATGGCAAAGGCGCAAACTGGGCGGAGCGACGCTCCCCCAAATGCAAAGGCATGACATGCCAGTTGGTCAACTCGCCGATCCTCCAACTCCCGCATCGTAGTAGTGTCGGGGGAGTGCATAATAGAGGTGTTGGACAGACTTAGAATTGGGGCATCGACCTCAGGTGGCGATGTCCAACACTTGACCAGGTCGGCAGGAAAGGGATATTTCTTATCCACGGCTTTAGGAACCCCATGGAGTTTGCTGGGATGTTCCCATTCTTTCAGCACAAGGCTATTAAAATGAGTTTGTTCGGGAAACTCCAACCGCGCCCTAGCGGTGTGAAACAGATCACCCCTTTGCCGGGGAGCCGCGGCAGGGGGAGAGAGGGATAACACATCAAAGATCTGGGTCAGCAGTCTATCAATGTCGTCCGAGGACCAATGATCAGAACCAGACTCCTCCTGTCCCCTGGACTCGTCGTCGTATGACCCTGAGTCAGAGAACAGTTCCCCTTCCTCCGAGGGGGAATGAGCATAAGAAAGCAGTAAATCATCAGATTCCATAGGAAGTATAGTAGATTCAGGATTCAAATGACGCCTCTTGGCAGTAGCCTTGCGCGCCAAGGAGCCGGCAATTAAGCTTTCCACACTAGCCAGTTTAGTGGCAAAATCAGTATGAGAATCCCCACTAGTATTGGGGGTTAGGCTCAGGCCTGGGGGAGTAGGGGAAGCAAGGCGAGGTGCGGGCCCAGCCTCGGAAGAGGTGGGAAGACCGGCTAGCACCTGTTGAGCACAAGGGACGCAGACCCGTGCATTGTCACCGCTGCTAGGTGAAGACCCCACAAGCTACACACAGACGGGCTTCTCCCAAGGGAACCCCGTTCACAATATCCTGAGATGCCTCCATATGGTGATTATTATATACAATATGCCAGTAGGGATTGATGCTATAAAGCAACCCTGGATGCCCCAATGACCCGCTGGGAGTGGGAGTGATTTTTAAAATGGTCTGGACCGGGCGCAGCACCGGGCCAGGAGAAGCCATCGAAGTACGCGGTCTGAAAGACACAAGGGGAACAGGGATGTCAGAGCCAAGCGCGAAGGTGCAAAGGCTAGGGAAAATTCGCCCATGAGGGCACTTACCGAACAGCGAGGGGAGGACAGTCTTCACCACGCGCACGTGAGAAAGAGAAGGCGCCAAGCGAACCTCGAAAGGCGGGCCAGAGCTGAAGATGACGCGGAACGCGGTAAACCAAACGACGCCCCTCTCAGAGCGCGAAGCTCAAGGCACGTAACCAATCAGAGAACAGTAGCTATGCAACTGACAACAGACCGAGAGAATCACCTCAGAGACAAAACCTGACAGGGTGAATACAGGAATAAACGCCGTAGCATCCACGAACAGAGCCGCCGTACGCGCCAAGTAAACTACAATAAAGGAGCTGCGGCCAACTTAAAAATAAATGGGAAGCGCGGCTCTGACACCCGGTAACCGTTAAGGGCTATAAGCCTACTAGTGTAATTAGGGCAAAGTTTGGCCATCGTACACACGACCCCCCCCTCCTTTTCCCCCCACTAACGGGGGGAACTAGGAAGGAAGGTGACCCAATATTCGGGGTTCACCGTTACACGGGGCATCCACTGAAGGCTCACCATTAGCCTTAACCGCCTACTCTATGGTGGGGGATTGCGGTGGAGCATAGCTCCGTAAGCACACCAGGTGCTGCCTACCTTCACCCGACCAACGCAGCCCAGGCTGGGAGGCATTAATTCACAAATGAGGACGGGTGGAAATCGTCCCGCAGGGCCTCGGGCTGTAAAGCCCCGCTCGCCTGCGAGAGCATGATACTTCATGTCTTCGCAGTTCCAGCACTGCAGAGAAATCTGGGGATTTGTGGGAGGTCCCTCGGTATATGTAGGGCAAGGAGGAGCTTGTTTTCTACATGTCTGCAGTGCACGGCGCCGGAGGCGGAGGATTACCCACTAAAGTCTTTATTCAGCCTTACATACTATGTTACTATGTTAATTACTACATCTGGAGCAGGACGTGCTGTATGCTTAGAATAAGGCGGGTGGCGACAATTTCAAGTACAGTAAAGTGATAAAAAGCAAGTCAGAGCGGCGGCTAACACAAGCGATGTAATAAAGCACAAAGCAGCACACGTATATACATACATACATACACGCACACATACACACACGCCCCCCCTCTTTTCCCCCCGAAGGCTACAAGGAGAGTGAGGGAGGACAGCGACCACTTTACAAGGGCCCACCGATATACAGGGGCAAGGGGCAATAGTGCAGGAGGGGCATCCCATAGAGGCTCACCATAAGCCTGAACCGCCTACCCTTTGGTTTGGTTTGATTGCGGTGGAGCAGCGCTTCTAAGCACCTAACAGCGGTGCTGCCTACCATCACCAGACCAGCGCAGCCAAGGCTGGGAGTCAATTACTAGTGGAACGGGTGGGAATAGTCCTACAGGGCCGCAGGCTAATAGCCCGGCTCACCTGCGAGTAGAGAGAGAGACATTTCTTGTCCTTCGCAGTCCAGACTGCAGAGACATTCTGGGGATTTGTGGGAGGTCCCTGGGTATTTGAGGGGCCGGGAGGAGCCTATTTTCGATGTCTCTGCAGTCCAGCGACATCTGGCGGAGTAATACCCGATAGTAAGTAAATCTGGAGCAGGACGTACTGTATACTAAGAATATCCTGGGTTTTGGTCCACTTTAAAGAGAACTATGGCCAAAAACTACCTAAGTCCCTCTTTACTATACAACAGTGGGGCAGCGCAACCAGGGCTGCCCCCTGTGCATCAGTGCGACTAAAATAATAAAATGGATGCCTGGGAGCGCCCCTCTTCCGGGTGCTTATCAGCCTCCACCATCAGCCTCATTGGCTGCTGGCCAAGCCGATGGACTCCTCAGGGTGATTTAGCCACGTGAGCGCAAGCATTCCATCAGCACTGCCAGTGCCTAAGCCTATCAGCGCTGTTCCACAACAGCCATAGAAGAGGATCCGTAAAGGGGGAGTTTCAGGCAGCCTTTTTGTTGTACTGGTCCAATGCACAGTGGGGCAGCCCAGGTCGAGCTGCCCTGCTGCTATATAGTAAAGTGGAACTACGGTAAATTTTTACATAGTTCCTCCTTAAAAAGGAGAAAATTAGGGTAAAAGAAAGAAGCAGAGTAGGTCAGGGTACAGATCAACAGCCAGCCTCATATCATTCTACCCAATAGGATCTTGCTTACCCGTTAGTGAGGAAACACTGGTGTACTAAAACTAAATACTGGTTTGAGGTAAGCTTTGTGCTGCCTCCTTCCAAAAATTAAATTGCCCACATCGGGGGGGGGGGGCACAAAGTAATAGCCATATAAGGTTTAAGAGGTTTAACGATATCCCACAGGTCCAGGTAGCAGAACTACAGATCGTATGACAGAACATTACTGGTTTACGGTTAATTTGATAGTTGCTCTTTCAGTGACGCATGACAGATAGTAAAGACGTTCCTCTGAACTTTGTAATTAAACCAACCAGAACAATACTGATGTCTAGGTTACCGAGAGTGGGAGTAAAGTAACTGGCGAGAAGTGTGCATCGGCGGGCGTGGGCGCAGCATGGATGACACATACTAATTTGCAACCTGCGCTTTTATTCAAGCTGCACAGTCCCACTCCTTGGCGCTGACAGATTGGGGTTATTCAGGATTTTAATAGTTGCTGACCTGAAAGAACATTCTATGTACAGGGGACATCTTTCCTCGCACAGAGGAGACATTTTCAGGGATAGAAGGTCTACAGCAAAACTACTTTATACCCCTTAAAAGAACTTTAACCATAAAAAAAATAATTTATAAAGTCTTCATCTAGGATTAACTAATTTAAAAGCAGACATTCACCCTGAATAAGTCTATTTTGTATGTTTCCCTCACCCCCCCCCCCCCCCCCAATACACATTAAAAATCATTGAACTTGCACCAATTGTGGTTTTTTAAACCTTTAACATCCAAGATGGCGGCCCCTGTAGGTTCAGGTTGCCTGCAGACAGGAAGTGTCTTCTGAATATGCTGCTCTTCATTCTGGGATTGCTGACCTTTTCCTGACCTCAGCTCTGCTCTGTGCAAGCGCATCTATAACTCTGCCCCTCTGCACTTGCTCCCCCCCCTCCTCAGTATGTGATGCTGAAGGCAAGATGGCGGCGCCCGTATCCTAGAGTCCTAATAAAAGTTGCAGCCCAGTGGGGGAAAGAATAATAAGCAACTAAAACCTAAAATATATTAATTTTAGATGCTGGGGAATAGTTTAAGGGTTAAAGCGGACCACAATGTTCAATTTTCCAGATCTTTAGTCTGCCGAATAACACGACAATCCTGCTGGCCGCTTCCTCGGTTTCCCTCTAGTCTGAGGCACGCCCCCGTCCCCATTCAAATGGCTGGACGTTGGGAGTGTGACTTTACTAAAGGAAAGCCATGGATGTGGCAGAAAAAGTGCTGTAGGTCCTGGGAAAGGTGTTTGGGCGATACCAGGGGTTTCACACATCGAGGAATTCCAAATTTGGGATGCCCTAGGGCTGGGCAAAAGCCCGAACTGGAGTCTAGACTAGAAGGCCAAGCGGGTTTTGGTCCACTTTAAAACCCTCTTTGGAATGAGTCACATTGCAAAACCAAACTAGTTCACCATAGACTTACCTTGTTCCCTGATCCACGCAGCCTGGAAAGCCCTCGTCCAGCATCCCTGCATTGCATGTTTGCCATTCGGCTGTGCAGGGAGCAGGGATGCCACCAACGAGATTGAGGAAGATGAGTTTATGGCAATCGAGCTTACACTGTTGGGCATCCCAAATTGAGATTCACTATAAGGAGTGGGATATGCAGTCATGCCACCACCCCCTCAATCAAGTGAATGGGCAAAATGGTGCAAGCAAAGAGGTAAGGATGCCAGTCTGTGCAGCCTGTTCAAGATGGCCGGGACCAGGGAGAAGAATAGAGATGGTTCGCCGTGTCTAGGTAAGGAGCTTCATTTTTAAAACGCCCCCCCCCCCCCCCCGCCAGGGCTAGGGGCTAAACCTCCACTTTAAAGCGGCACTATAGTCAAATCGGCCAACTTATTCATTGTATGAACACCCGGTGACCAATTGGTATTTCTGAGTAAGCTTGCACATCAAACCTGAATGGTTGCTGGAGGTAACACGGCTGGCTGCCATTTTCCTCCCCAACGAGAACGAGTCATCTGGCTGTGCAGGGAGTGGGGATGCCACCGGTTAGATTTTTACACCGCAGGGCATCCCAAGTCAGGATGATCCAACCAGGGTTGGTTTAAAATAAAACAATCGTGCAACTGTCTGTTGTGGTTGTCCAGCTTTAGTGGCCCCTGGCCCTGCAGGCTACGAGATAACGTCCATGGACTTTTCTGCCCCCCTACCCCTGGCCTTTGGGGAGGCAGGTAATGGGGGGGGGGGGGGGGGGGGGCTCGAGGTTAATGACAAGTCACCCGCTAGACGCAGGTGACGTGCCAGTCACAGAGCGTTGTGAGCTGGTATACACAGAGAAAATGTCTTTTGAAAATCTCCCGTCTGGTCAGCAGGACAACTGAACCGCAGGGAGCCGGGATGATGCCTGCTGGGGCGACGTCATCCGCCCCTGAAGGGGTGGGGCTAGTCGTGAAGATGGCGGCGTTCATCGGGAAAGCAGGGGGAGAGGGCCTGTTGGGCTCTCTCCTGAAGACTGAAGAAGAAGAGAGCCAGACAGATCGAACAAGGGGTTATGGTAGGTTTTTTTTTTACTTTTCTTTTACTGAAGTCAGAATTGATACTAGAAATAATCGATTCTAGTATCATCGAATGAAATATCGCGATACTTAACAGAATTTATTTTTTCGGACACCCCTACTGTCTGCTATTTGTTGCCAAACGTGAATGAGCAAGTGATGAGTAAACTATAGTGTCCCTTTAAATAGAGGGCTGATCGAGAGGGATGCTGTCTAGGTCTAAGCACTCTCAGGTCCTCGGGTCATGGGCCATCATTAGAACATCAGAATTTCGTTGGCCTTCTTCTGTTGAGGTCCTGAGCGAAGCTCGAGGGTCGATTAGTGGATCTGGGTGGGCGAGTGGAGCTACCACATGGTTCCACCGTTTATGCATGCAAGACAAAAACAGCTAAACGATTTTGGCAAAACAAAAACACACAAAAATTGCAGTGTACCTCCTTGAGCTGGTCCGCACTGCCCCAGGACGCAGATCTCTGGTGGCCGATTTTCTTTTCACTCCCTTCGTCCCCCCAGCAGCTTGGTGTCTAGAAAGTAGTAGAGACGGTAGAACGGTTAAACATGGACAACACTAACTTTCACTCACAGAGATTGCTCTGCACACTACAGTTTCCGTCTACAAGCCCAAAACAAAAAGATGCGATCAGTTACACATTTGAAACCTAAAATACATGAATTAGCTTTATCATTATCTGTAAGCAAATTGTGAACCTATATTTCATATTAAGGAAGAAATGATGTCACAGAAGCACTCTTACCTTAAATTGTATTGGGTGCTCTGGCCAGCGGTGGAGGCGCGTCAACCGCAATTAAACAGCAGCCCGCACTCCAGCAAATAAATATAGTGAAAAATCCAAAAGTCCAAAAAGATAAGTTCATGAAACATGCAGATATAAATAGTCCATATAGTCCTTATCCGACGTTTCGGGGCGCCGTGCGACCCTTCATCAGGGAAATGCAAACAAACAGAGCACACACACCAAGCTAAGGGTTAAATAACCTCCAGATGCTGCAAAAAGCTAGTCTGTCCCCTGCCGGAGAGCCAGATCATGCTCATTCTCCCCGTCCATAGTGGCATTGCTACCTTTTCGTTTATTTCCGGAATTGGTGACTGGCCACTCCCCCCTCTATTCATTTCGATGGAGCCCTCAACACGCCCCCTCCCATTAAAATTAATAGAGCAGGCATTACCAGTTATTGTGACCAAGGCAAGGGGATGAACGCTCAAGCTCTGGGTCACATGGTTTTCATGGACAAGATCAAGATCACAGATAACCAAGTTGCAGCTGCGTGAAACTAAAGCGGAGTATGTTTATCATTTTTGGCTGCATCTTTTCCCTGCAATGAAAGGACAGCGCTGCGTACAGGAACAGCCATAGACGTAATGGACGAGAAAAATACAATTCTGTGATATACTCACCTGTAGAATTGGGATTAAGTATACAGTACGTCCTGCTCCAGATATAGTACTTACACTTGGGTTATCCTCCGCCAGATGCCGCTGCACTGCAGACACATGTAAAACAGGCTCCTCCCGGCCCCTCAAATACCCCTCAAATAATTTAACCACCCAAAATGGTAACTATAACAATAACAATCACCAAACAGGGGATCCAGAATAATGCAAAAACCAGGGTGGGGTGGAGCAGGACATACTGTATACTTATAATAACAATTCTACAGGTGAGTATTTCACAGAATTGTATTATTCTTAGTATACAGTACGTCCTGCTCCAGATAGATTACTTACACTTGGGACATCCAATAGCAGTGTCCATAAAGAAGGGTGGGATCCCCAACAAAAAAGGCAACAGCAGACAGTTTAAACCACTGCCGCCTGCAAAACCTTTCGGTCAAAAACAGCATGAGCTGAGACCCAAACATCAACCTTGTAAAATTTTGAAAGGGTATAAACAGAAGACCAAGTAGCGACCTCGCAAACTTGTTCAACAGGAGCCTGGTGCTGGAAGGTCCAAGAGGCACCAATAGCACGCACAGAATGAGTAGTAAGGCGAAAAAGAGGACCCTTCCCCCTAGCAAAATTAGGCCCGAATCACGGCCTGACGGATCCATTTGCTAATAATAGACTTGGCAGTAGCCAAAACCTGCCTGGGCCCAGAAGGGACCACAAAAAAAGCATCAGTTTTCCTGAAGGACGCAGTGACCACCAGGTAATACTTCAAACACCTGACCACGTCCAAGGAATGCAAAACCCTCTCCTAAGTGTAGCTAGGATTAGGGCACAAAGAAGGAAGAACAATATCTTGATTCAATGAAAGGCAGACACTACCTCAGGTAGAAAATCTGGCTTAAAGCAGAACACCACCTTGTCCTGGTGTCTTCCCCAAGTATGGGGCTGAATAGAAAGAGCCACCAACTCAGACACACGCCTGACCGAAGTAATGGCTACCCGAGAGACAGCCTTGAGGGTAAGAACAGCCAGAGCAGAATCCTGCATTGGTTCAAAGGGAGCACCCTGCAAGGCAGAAAAACCAAGTTCAAATCCCAAACAGGGACCACAGGTTTACGTGGGGAACGCACATGAGTGACCCCCTGGAAGAAAGGTCTTAATCAAAAAATGCTGAGTAAGAGACTTCTGAAAGAAAACAGACAGGGCAGAAACCTGACCCTTCAGAGCACTGAGTTGGAGTCCCAACTCCAACCCATGCTGTAAGAACTCCAGAACCCTGGGGACTGAAAAACACCTGACAGGGAAGAGACCTAGACTCACACCAGTAAAAGTAGGTACGCCGTACCCTGTAATAGATGTAAGAAGAAGTTTTCTTCCTAGCCTTCACCATGGTATCAACCACCGAGGCGGACAAGCCTTTGTCCATCAAGATGGAGGTTTCAGCAGCCAGGCCGACAAGCCAGAGTTTATAAATTGGAATGCCGTAAGGGGCCCTGAGTGAGCAGATTTGGCACCCCTGGCAGAACGTGCTGGGCTACTGCCATCTGCACCACGTCTGTGAACACACCCTTCTTGGCCGCCTGGGGGCCACCAGAATTGCTGGCACCCCCTCCAGAGTAATCTTGCGCAGAACCCTGCACAACAGGGGGAATGGAGAAGGACATACAGGAACTAAATGACCTGCCATGACAGTGCTAAAGCATCCGTGGTCAAGACCAGAGGATCCCAAGACAGGGAGACAAAGGCCAGGAGCTTGTGATTGTGACGGGACGCCAACAGATCCACATCTGGTTGGGCCCAACTGTGTCACAGAGATTGGAACACCCTTTTGCAGAGGGACCATTCTCTCTGGCGAGAGGTCCCCCTGCTCAGAGGGTCTGCCAGCAGATTTTCCACCCCCGGAATGTACACCACTGATATGCAGGAAACATTGGCCTCCACCCAGGTCAGAATCAGACACTTCCTGGAGGGCCCTCTTGCTCCGGGTCCCTCCCTGATGATTGATGTAGGCAACTGCCGTCTGGTTGTCTGAGCGCCAATGAACAGGCAGGCCCTGAAGATGAGTAGACGAGCCAGAACTAACCTGAATGCTCGCAGCTCCAAAACATTGATAGATGTGTGGGCCTCCTGAGGGCCCCACCTCCCCTGGTACCGCAGGGACATCCAGAAACCCCCCCCCCCCAACCTGATAGACTGGCATCCGTGGTGACCGTCTCCCAGGAAGGGGCAAGAAAGGATCTGCCCCCCAACAGGTTCCTTGAGTCCATCCACCACAAGAGGGACCTCCTGACCAGGGGGGGGGGAGCACACAGACGCTGCCCAGGGACGCTGGGTCCTTGTCCCATACAGACAATAGGTGAAGTTGCAGAGGCCTCAAGTGGAACTGAGCCTAAGGGATCGCTTCGAAGCACGCTACCATCAGTCCCACCAGCCGCATCCCCTGCATGATGGAGGGATAGGAACAAGCTAGGAGGGACTGAGTCTGTGTAATAAGATTGTCCACCTTCTGCTGAGGAAGGAATATCCTTGCCTGAACTGTATCCAGATTCATTCTAGGAATGAAGTTACCAAGGAAGGGGACAGTGAGGACTTGGGGTGGTTGATCACCCATCCAAATGACTCCAGAGTGGGCACCACCAGCTGAGTATCCAACTCTGCCTGATGTAGAGACTGGGAAGTGAAGAGGATGTCGTCCAGATAGGGAAGCACGCTAACACCCTGACATCTGAGTAGAGATATCACGCCAGCCAACACCTTGGTGAACACCCTGGGAGTTAAAGTGAGGCCGAAGGGCAAGGCCACAAATTGGTAATGTTGATCCATCAGAGTGAAACTGAGGGACTTTTGATGACCTGGTAACACAGGAATATGAAGGTAAGCATCTTTGATGACCACAGAAGTCATGAAATCCCCTTGGCGCAGGGAACAGATGGCAGAGCGCAGAGTCTCCATGCGAAAGCGCCTGCCCTTGACAAAAAACTTGTTGAGAATCTTTAAGTCCAGGATGGGCCTGACAGAACCATCCTTTTTGGGTACTGTGAATAGGTTGGAATAAAAGCCCTTGCCTTTTTCTCTTAAAAGGCACCTGGCAGATGACCCCCAGCTCCAGGAGGCCTTGCACTGCTTGCACTAGCTCCTGAGCTGACACAGGGTCCTGAGGAATCCGGGACCTGATGAATCTTGGAGGGGGATCGGTGGCAAACTCCAACTTGTAACCGGAGGACACTACCTCCTGAATTCACCGGTCTGAGACATGAATCCTGCAGACCTGAACGAAGTGCTGCAGCCGTCCCCCCACCCAGATGGGTGAGGGCGCCCCCACATGCCTGAGGGGGCTTGGGAGAGGATTTAGCTCTTGGGGTCCCAGGAGGAGCCAGGACGTCCACGTCCTCTGTCTCTACCCCAGAAATCTCCCCGGGCCCCAGGGAAGGATACCCCCCCCTTCCCTGTCTTGCATCACGGTAAGGGGAGGAGAAGGAACCCTGACCCCTAAAGGACCGAGGTTGCCACCTGCGCTGGGGTAACCTGCCTCCCTTAGCAAGAAAGGTCCAGGCGGTCTCCAAACAGACGCAGTCCTTTAAAGGGAAAACCAGTGAGGGCCTTCTTGGCAGCATTGTCAGCGGCCCACTAGCGCAGCCAAATCGAGCGGTGCATAGCCACCACGAGGGCAGAATTTCTGGCACACATTCTGATGGTGTCATCCAATGCAGACAGGACAAAATTTACAAAAACATCCACTAGAGAGTGCAATAAACACCTCACAAGGCAAATCATCAGGGGCACTATCAAGCATATTTCTGATAAGGGTTCTAGTGGCCACAGCAGTAATAGCAGAGGCACAGACCGGGCGCAGCGCCGTCCCCGCACATGTAAAGGCGTGGGAGGGCAGCTGGTCAATGCACCAGTCCTCAGCGTCCCGCAGGGTAGTAGAATCAGGGGAATGCATGACAGAGGTGTTAGATAGCCGCCCTAGGCTCGGGGCATCCACCTCGAGGGGGGGGAGGGGGGGGATGACCAACCTTTAACCACCTCAGCAGGAAAGGAATACTTCCTATTCCAAATCTTTGGAGCCCCGGGAAGTTTACTGGGGCGCTCCAATTCCTTGAGCACAAGGTTATGGAAATGTGCCTGCTCTGGAAATTCCAAACGTGATTTTGCTGTATGGAAAAGCTCCCTTTTTTGCCTGGGAGCCTCAACCGGGAGAGAGATAGACAGAACCTCAAGGTCTGGGTCAATAATCTGGGGCCCAGGGGTCAGAGCCAGAATCGTCATGACCCCTTGGTCTCTCATCAGATGAGCCTGAATCAGAAAGGAGCTCCCCTTCATCAGACGGGCTATAGCCACACAGATTCATAAACTCCTCAGTTCCCATAGGGAAAACAGTAACATTAGGCGTCAAGTGCCGCTTCTTACCAGGGCCCTTACGCGCTAAAAACCTTGCAATAATCTGTTCAACAGTAGCCAGTCTAGAAGACACATCAGGCTGAGAATCCCCACTAGTATGCGACTCAACGGGAGTGAGATTTAAGCTTGGGGGAGTAGGTGAAGTGAAACGAGGCACAGCCATCAGCAGGCCAGATTGCAATGCAAGCACCTGCTCAGCACAGGGTACACAGACCCGTGCCTTGTCAGCGTCAGCACGAGGCTGCCCACACGCTACACACAGCCGGGCTTGTCCCAAAGGGACCCCGGTTCCTGGAATGCCCCCATATGGTGATTATTAGGCACGATATGCCAGTAGGGATTTACGCTGTAAGCAACCCTGGATGCCCCAATGACCCGCTAGGGAAGTGGGAGTAATTATACAAGGCCCAACTATCAATTACACCGGGCCGGGAGAAGCCAATGGATTCACCCGAACCAAACACACTACAATGAGTATAAAACCGCCCGCGAGGGCACTTAAGGGCCGCGGTAAGTATAACCGCCACACGCGCGCTCACGCTGACAAAATGGCGCCGAGAGCACCTCGAAGGGCGGGCCAGAGCTGGCCGTGCCGCAGGGCGCGCCAAGCCAGGGCGTGCCCCCCGAAGCGCGCGAAGCCCACAGACAAGCAGCCAATGATAACGCAGAAGCGTCTGAGGTAATGCCGCCGCGGAACATCCAAATGAAGGAAAAGACGCGCGCGGCGGCGGCATTTGCAATAGTAAAAAAATACAAGTCAGCGCGGCGGCAGACACCACATATACTAGTCAAAAGACATGACAAACGCGTATGCACGAATCACGCTACACGCTCAGCCCCCCCCCCCCTTCTTTCCCTCCCGAAGGCTACAAGGAGAAAGAGGGAGGATGGCGGCCCTCTGTACAGGACCCACCACTACACGGGGCATGGGGCAATAATGCGGGAGGGGCATCCATAAAGGCACACCATCAGCCTATACCGCCTACCCTTTGGTGGGGGACTGCAGTGGAGCAGCGCTCCATAAGCACGCATGGTGCTGCCTACCTTCACCCGACCAGCGCAGCCCAGGCTGGGAGGCACATCACACAAGGAAAGGGTGGGAATAGTCCAACAGGGCCGCAGGCTAATAGCCCCGCTCACCTGCGAGAGAGTGATAATTTCATGTCTTCGCAGTAAGCACTGCAGAGAAATCTGGGGATTTGTGGGAGGTCCCGGGTATTTGAGGGGCCGGGAGGAGCCTGTTTTACATGTCTCTGCAGTGCAACGCCATCTGGCGGAGGATAACCCAAGTGTAAGTACTATAACTGGAGCAGGACGTACTGTATACTAAGAATACACGAGGCACCGGGAGCTCCTTTCTCGGAAACCACAAGGTTTCTGAAAGATAGAGCAGCCGGGTGAGAGAAGGTGGGTTCCTGTTTGTATTATTATTTGGGTATAGGGTCCCTTTAAACAGCTGATGGTAAGGCGTTCTATAGGGCCTTGGAGCCTTGCCAGCAAGGGAATCTTTGTGGGTCCTCTGGCCATTTAGTGCAGTTCAGTTCGGATACTGTCAAGAGTGCTATCAGACAGGTGGTGCTGAGGTGCATGTGCCACCTGCAGCCAAGCTACGTGAGCACTGCAGCCAAATGTCCGTGTGAAGACAGAGGCGTGACCAAACCATTCATTAGTGTGTGTGTGTGTGTGTGTGTGTGTGTATCTTGGCTGATCCCTCTGTTTTGTATAACGCTGGTCTCCACCTCCTCCTGCCCACCATATAACCCTCTGCATGCACACAGGGTCAGCTGGGATGACTGTCTTCCCTCATAAAACTGCCCAGCATAAACAAAGTAATGGAGTGAAAGTCACTCACCCAAACCAAACATGGAAAGCAGAGACAGGACCCACATCCTTCATCCTTCCATGGAATGTCCTTCATCCCCCTCCCTTTGGGTACCTGAAAGTTGGTCCATATTATATTGGTCCTGGGATTTCAAATCCCAGATGCACCAAACAGTGGGTGACCCCAATTGCTCTGCCCAATAGGAGGGGTTCAGAAGATGACCCCTGGTTAGAGGGAATAAGGCGAGCTTCAGAATGGCCAGAGACACACTTGGTTCTTACCGCCAAAGGTGACACGCGCTCCCTTTTAACATCTAAGGAGGAGACCAGGAACTGTGGGTCTTTGGGAGACGTGAGAATCGACAGACAATTGATTTTTATTGAACCACGGCATAGAAAGACTTTTGTTTTGTGTTTTTTTTTTTTTTTTTAATAAATTCTGAAAATACAACAGAGGGTCACTGATGCTCTGAATTAAAGATCTAAAAAGCTCAAGCTAGTTCTGAAGTGCCTGGCTACATTACTTGCTTATGACGCTCGATCGCCCCCCTGCCTGAAGTGCTTGTGGGTCGATTGATTTGTTCGATCCGATTGTGCTGTGTGTGGCTTAGATAGCAGCAAACACCGTTTATGTTCTGGTGGCAGCATTTTATAGCCACACGTGTTGACAATTGAACAACGTCTAACGTTGCGGTGACACACGTGGAGTACGATTGGCCAGTTTGATCGAATGAACGATCAAGTGGTCTGATTTACCAGTGCAATCATCACAAGAGGGTCTTGTGCAGACAGCATTATCACCTGAATCACTGTCAGCCTAAAGAGAGGCCTAAAGAGAGAGGCAGCTAAAGCGAGGAGCTCAAACAAAGCGGGCTATTACAGGTGGGATTCTCTGTGCCCGGGTTAAGTTGTGTTTAAGCCTAATAGGCCAAGTCTATGCAAATGAGAGACAAAAGCAGGGAAAAAATAAATTTTAGAGACCAAATGTCTCACAAAATATTAACCTATGACTACCTAATCTTAATCAATATACAGTAAAATTACATTCTATAAAAGTAGTATGTAATAAGAAACATTGCAATAAAGTGCCAGTGGAACAATCACTCCAGGATTCTGACACAATATTGCAGCATAGAGAAAGGCAGTTTGTCACCAATCATAAAGGACCAAATCCTGCAACACCCATGCGGCCATGGCTACCTCGTACCTTCCAAAAGTGTGAAGTGGCATAGCCACAGCCTGGTGGGTGTTGTGGCATTTGGGCCCTTATGACTGGTTATATTTTAAACTGCTTTTCTCTATGCTGCTGTGATGTCTCAGATTTCCAAGTGGCACTTTATTGCAATGTTTCTTATTGCACAATTGACTTATCTTGATTGATTTATATTGATTAATATTAGGTATCATTGGTGTTAGTTTGTGAGACATTTGGTCAGCATGTGGGCGCATGATATGAATATGTATTTTAGAGGTTTTCACCACTTTTTTTTAGCTTTGTCTGTAAATATATGGTTCTTCAAATAAAATTGTATGTTTGATCTTAAGTTGGTGTGATGCAACCTTAGTCTTCACCTTGTTTCTGGCCAAGTTTGTATGGATATAGAAATAAACTGCACACCCCACAGGTATTCTACTAAAGTGTCATTAGGCTGTGACTATAGATACTGTTAGTGCATAATTTCAATACAGTTTGCTACCTCTATGTAGAGGACACAGCAAGTATGTGGAAGAAGGTGCTCTGCTCAGAGGAGATCAAAACTGAACGTTGGCCCAAAACTCCAAATGATGTGTGTGAAAAAAAGCTTACCAAGCACAGTTTTTTTTTTAATAAAGACAATTTTTCGGATGTGTTTTTTTTTTTACACTGTTAACTCATTGTGAACTGGTAAGGGGTCCATGAGACCCCTATACCAGTTCACAGGGTTGGGGGCTCCCAAGTCACCTGCGGCTCCCCAAAGCCCGGGGGGCAGAAGGGCCCGGGCTCACGGCGGCTTTGCGGGTTTGTAGCCGGCAGGGCGGGGTGCCACCAAAGCTGGACCATGTGCCCTGTTCTACAAGCCCTGCATAGCTGGTCCCGGGCTGGTTATGCTGGGTAGGGGGGACCGCCATGTCATTTTATGGGGGGAATTTTTAAGGGTTCCCGGCCAGTTCTGGTAGGCTCGGCCACTTCCGCGCTGATAGGGTGCCCGGGTAGACATACCCATGAGCAGCCTATCGTGGAGGAGAGTTTTGTTTTACTGGTGCCAATGCACAGCAGGGCAGCCCGGGTTGAGCTACCCCGATGCTGTACAGTAAAGAGGGACTATGGTCACTTGTTACCGTGTGTTGCTCTATCACATAAAAGGATCGATTCAGCCCAGGTGAGAAAACTACTACCTTTTAGGAGAGAAAAATTGCCTTTCACTTTCATGGTCTACTATCACTAACCGGTCTGAAATTTTCATCTGGTGCTGAATCACTCCCCAGGTAATGAAAGTGAATTGTAGTTTTCTCTCCTAAAAAGTAGTAGAGTTTTCCCACCTGGGGCTGAATTGACCGTAAAACGTCAATAAAAGTTAAATGTGAAACGTTCAATGCATAAATACATTTTCAAGGCACTATAATTTCTGAACGGATATTCCTTGATTCTTTACAGGATTACAATGCAATTTTTTTTTTTTTACTGAACAGGACAGGGAACAGACCTGGCAGAAGCTTTGTGACAGAGGGCATTAAACATGTAAAAGGGGAGACTGGGCTCACTGAAGAGGGGCACGGGGCGACAGTAAGGCTCGCAGCTATTCTATTACTAATTGTAAGCCAGTGTGAAATATTAAACAAGCCTCTGGAGTCACCGAGCATTAGCAGACAATTCTACAAAGGCTATGCAAGTCTGCGGCTTAGCAAAAAGGGAGAAACTTAATCTACATAGGAGGTGCAGATGAAGAAAGTAAGTCACCTGTGTGGCCTTGTCATTCATACAGGAAGAGTAGTGCACATCCCGGGGCCAGTGTCCGCTAAGGTAGCTTCCAGTTATGGCATCTAAGGAGGACGTCCTTCGTATCGTGTTTGATGGTTTTAGGTAATACGCGTTTGACCGATCAGCTGCTGATAAAAAAAAAAAAAAAATTATTATTTCTCATCCAAACAATAGATAAAGTTACCCGCTTTCAGAAACGTAAGCACTTCCTCTAAAAAGTTTGTCATATAAAGTCATGCTAAACTCAGAAGACCACTAAATTAAAAGGGGAACTGCTTGGTTTACAGTCATTTGCTCTTAACACATCATTTTCTACTATACAACAGCAAATGCCATGCAGTATGATAACTTTTATTTTTGTAGTGTCCCCTAAAAGGACCCTTGACACATATCACATTGCAGTGGAAATGCAAAACACAACTCTACACTTTTACAAAAGGACCAAGGAGAGAGCTTTCAGGGCAGGATGCCTTGTTGTATGAAGCCCCCAAGATCGACCAGAAAGACTCACAGTTCCCTAGTCCTATAGCACATGTGCCAGCTTTCGCACAATGAGAGCCGTTTGCCGATGTAAATATGGATGCCTGCATATTATGCAGGACAAAAGGAGCCAGGAAGAAAGAAAGTTTTGCAGCACTAAAAAATTTAAAAAAAAAAACAAAAAAGACAGACGCAGTCGTAGCACAACAGCGAGTGCAATGCCACGGAATGGAAGAGGATGAGAAATTTACCAATAAGTACACAAATTTCCCATTTCTCATCTCTTCCATTCCCAGTCACCATCAGTAGCAACGAATGGGACGTCCCAAAGCAGTACCCTCAAAAAGGTGGGGCTGCACAAGGCCAGCCAATAGCCATCTGCGTCAACCTACCCAAGAACAGCAGACTGACACCTCAAGCTTAGACCCCAGGAGAGCTGTTCACCACCGCTTGCACCACCGCTTGCACCACGTTACGCTCCAGGGCGGCGTCAGCCGCTGCACCACGCATGAAATTGTGGATTAACCCATGCTCAGCAATCGCCCGTTGGGAAAAAAAAAAATACAATTCTGTGATTACTCACCTGTAGAATTGGTAAGTATACAGCACGTCCTGTTCCAGAAGATTCCTTACACATGGGGGGGGTAATACATCCACAAGATGGCGCTGGACTGCAGAAAACACCTTGTGACTCCTCCCGGCCCTATATAAGCCAGAGACCTCCCACAAATTCCCCAGTATTGACAAGCAGTTAAGAAGTCGGGAGAACTATAATAACCATAATTCATTAATGAACATATGAACAATCACCATACAGAGGTAACTAAGAATAATGATAACAAGGGTGGGATGGAACAGGACGTGCTGTATACTTACCAATTCTACAGGTGAGTAATGACAGAATTGTATTATTCCAAGTATACAGCACGTCCTGTTCCAGAAGATTCCTTACACATGGGACATCCAATAGCAGTGTCCGTAAGGTAGGGTGGGATCCCCAAAAGCAACAGCGGGCAGTTTAAACCACTGCCACCTGCAGAACTTTGCGGCCAAAAGCAGCATCAGCTGAGGCCCTAACATCAGCCTTGTAAAACTTAGAAAAAGTATGAACAGAAGACCAAGTAGCGGCCTTGCAAACTTGTTCAACAGAAGCTTGGTGCTGAAAAGCCCAAGAACCACCAATAGCACGAGTAGAATGAGCAGTAAGGTGGAAAGGAGGTTCCTTCCCCTTAGCTGAATAGGCTTGAATCACCGCCTAACGGATCCACTTGCTGATGGTGGACTTAGCTGGAGCTAAACCCTTCTTAGGCCCAGAAGGGAGAACAAAAAGAGCATCAGTCTTCCTGAAAGGTTCAGTAGCCACCAAATAGAACTTCAGGGTTCTAACCACATCGAGAGAATGTAAAACCTGCTCCTTAGAATTACTAGGATTAGGGCACAGAGAAGGCAAGACAATGTCCTGATTGAGAGTAAAAGCAGACACAACCTTAGGCAGAAAAACAGGCTTAAAACGAAACACCACCTTGTCCTGGTGTCTCTCAAAGTAAGGAGGTTTGATAGAAAGCGCCGCCAACTCAGAAACACGCCTAACATTAGTAATAGCCACCAAAAAGGCTACCTTAAGCGTCAAAATAGAACAAGGAGCCGCACGCAAGAGCTCAAAGGGAGACCCCTGCAAGGCCGATGATACCAAGTTAAAATCCCAGACTGGTAACATAGGCTTACTAGGACGACGCACATGAGTAACCCCCCTGAAAAAAGGTCTTAACCAGACGATGGTTGGCAAAAGATCTTTGGAAGAAAATAGCCAAGGCTGAGACATGACCTTTGAGGGTACTAAGTTGAAGACCCAAATCCAAACCATGCTGCAGGAATTCCAGAATCCTAGATTGAAAACACCCGACAGTGAAGCGACCTAGACTCATACCAGTCAATGTAAGTATGCCATATCCTATAGTAGATAGATGACGAGGACTTCTTCCTAGCCTGAATCATGGTACTAACAACTGAGCTCTTCCAAGACATTGCTAGCGCATCCATGGCCAAGGCCAGAGGGTCCTGGGACAGAGAAACAGACTGGAAGCTTGCGACTGTGACGGGACACAAACAGATCCACATCCGGCCAACCCTAACGGTGACAGAGAGTGAAACACCCTGCTGCTGAGGGACAACTCCCCCAGACGAGACATCCCCCTGCTGAGGGAATCTGCCTCCAGATTCTCCACCCCCGGGATGTACACAGCTGAGAGACATGGGACATTCTCCTCCACCCAGGACAGTATCAGGGAAACTTCCTTGAGGGTCCTCTTGCTCCGGGTCCCTCCCTGATGATTGATGTAGGCAAACGCTGTCTGGTTGTCCGAGCGTACCTGAACA
The DNA here is from genome assembly GCA_027917425.1 of Gastrophryne carolinensis. Classification (NCBI taxonomy): domain Eukaryota; kingdom Metazoa; phylum Chordata; class Amphibia; order Anura; family Microhylidae; genus Gastrophryne; species Gastrophryne carolinensis. Next base: position 15,559,407 of record CM051239.1, on the reverse strand, counting down.
GCCCGACCCTGAAGGTGTGGAGTCAATTGAGGGAGAACCAAACTTATCGTCGTTAGTTCCAGAATGTTGATAGGAGTGCGGGCCTCCACTGACCCTGGGAATTGCAGGGACTTCCAGAAGACCCCCCAACCGGTCAGACTGGCATTCGTGGTGACCATCTCCCAGCAAGGGGTCAGAAAGGATCTGCCCACCAACAGGTTCCTTCAGTCCAGCCACCACGTGAGAGACCGCCTGGCCAGAGGGGACAGAACAAACACCTGATCCAGGAGGGTCCCGATCCCATACTGACAAGAGGTGAAGTTGAAGAGGTCTCATACGAAACTGAGCGTATGGAACCGCCTCGAAGCAAGACACCATCAGGCCCACCAGCTGCATCCCCTGCCGTATGGAGGGATGAAGGCAAGACAGAAGAATCTGGGCCTGAGCTTGAAGACACTCCACCTTCTGCTGAGGGAGAAGGATCTTGACCTGAGATGTATCCAGAATCATGCCAAGAAAGGACTTCACCAATGACGGGGACAGGGAAGACTTGGGGTGGTTAATCACCCAGCCGAAAGACTCCAGTGTGGACACCACCCTCTGAGTATCCAGCTCTGCCTGCTGGAAGGATGAGAATGTCATCCAAGTAAGGAAGGATGCGAATGCTCTGAGATCTCAGTAGAGCCATTACACCCACCAGTACCTTGGTGAAAACCTTGGGAGCCGAAAGGAAAGGCTACAAACTGCAGATCTCCCAGAGCGAACCTGAGAAATTTTTGAAGACCTGGAAAAAATACAATTCTGTGAAATACTCACCTGTAGAATTGGTATTATACGTATACAGTACGTCCTGCTCCAGATATAATACTTACACTTGGGTAATCCTCCGCCAGATGGCGCTGTGCACTGCAGACATGCAAAAACAGGCTCCTCCCGGCCCTTCATATACCCAGGGACCTCCCACAAATCCCCAGCATTGAAAAGCAGTGAAAAAGAAGCCGGAAGAAACTAACCACCAAAAACTGGTCATAACAATGATAACAATCACCATACAGGGGATCCAGAGTAATGCAAAAACCAGGGTGGGGTGGAGCAGGACGTACTGTATACGTATAATACCAATTCTACAAGTGAGTATTTCACAGAATTGTATTATTCTAAGTATACAGTACGTCCTGCTCCAGATATAATACTTACACTTGAGACATCCAATAGCAGTGTCCATAAAAGTAGGGTGGGATCCCCAACAAAAAGGGCAACAGCAGGCAGTTTAAACTAAGGCCGCCTGCAAAACCTTGCGGCCAAACACAGCATCAGCTGAGGCCCTAACATCAACCTTGTAAAACTTTGAAAAGGTATGAACAGAAGACCAAGTAGCGGCCTTGCAAACTTGTTCAACAGAAGCCTGGTGCTGGAAGGCCCAGGAGGCCCCAACAGCACGGGTAGAATGGGCAGTAAGACGAAAAGGGGGACTCTTCCCCTTAGCAGAATAGGCCTGAATCACAGCCTGACGAATCCATTTGCTGATAGTAGACTTGGCAGGAGCCAAACCCTTCCTAGGCCCAGAAGGCACAACAAATAGAGCATCAGTTTTCCTGAAAGCCACAGTGACTACCAGGTAATACTTCAACCTCCTGACTACGTCCAAGGAATGCAGAACCTTCGCCTTGTCATTGCTAGGATTGGGACACAAGGAAGGAAGAACAATATCTTGATTCAAATGAAAAGCAGACACAACCTTAGGCAAAAAATCCGGTTTGAAGCGGAACACCTTGTCCTGGTGCCTCTCATAGTACGGAGGCTGAATAGATTGAGCTGGCTGCTCTGACACACGCCTAACCGAAGTAATAGCCACCAAAAAGACAACCTTGAGAGTAAGAACAGCCAGAGCAGCATCATGAATAGGCCCAAAGGGAGCACCCTGCAAGGCAGATAAAACCAAGTTCAAATCCCAGACGGGGACCATAGGTTTACGAGGGGGACGCACATGAGTGACCCCCTGAAAGAATGTCTTAATCAAGTGATGCTGAGCAAGAGACTTCTGAAAGAAGACGGACAGGGCAGAAACCTGACTCTTCAGAGTACTGAGTTTTAGACCTAACTCCAAACCATGCTGTAAGAACTCCAGAACCCTAGGGACTGAGAATTCCCTACAGGGAAGAGACCTAGACTCACACCAGTCAATGTAGGTACGCCATACTCTATAAAAGATAGCAGAAGAAGTCTTCTTCCTAGCCTACACCATAGTACCTACCACAGAGGCAGACAAACCCTTTTCCATCAAGATGGAGGTTTCAGCAGCCAGGCCGTCAAAGCCAGCGTTTGTAAATTGGGATGGCATAAGGAGCCCTGAGTTACCAGATCTGGCACCCCTGGCAGGTCGAACTGGTCTACTGCCATTTGAACCACATCTGCGAACCACACTCTTCTTGGCCACCTGGGGGCCACTAGAATCACAGGTACCCCTTCCAGAGCAATCTTGCACAGAACCCTGCCCAGAAGGGGGAATGGTGGAAACACATACAGGAGCCGAAACTCCCTCCATGACATGGACAGGGCATCCGTGGGCAAGGCCAGGAGGATCCTGTGACAGGGATACGAAGGGCGGGAGCTTGTGATTGTGACGGGATGCAAACAGGTCCACATCCGGTAGACTCCAACGGTGACACAGGGACTGGAATACCCTGTTGCAGAGGGACCACTCCCCCTGACGGGACGACCCCCTGCTCAGAGCATCTGCTAGCAGATTCTCCGCCACCAGAATGTACACAGCCGAAATGCATTGGACATTGGCCTCCGCTCATGTCAGAATCTGAGACACCTCCTGGAGGGCACCCTTGCTCCGGGTCCCTCCCTGATGGTTGATGTAGGCAACCGCCGTTCTGTTGTCCGAGCGTACCTGGACCGACAGACCCCTCAGGTGTTGGGTCAACCGCTCCAGTACCAACCTGACGGCCCGCAATTCCAGAATGTTGATGGGTAAATGGGCCTCCTGAGGGCTCCACCTCCCCTGGAAATGCAGGGACTTCCAAAATCCCCCCCAACCTGACAGACTGGCATCCGTTGTGACCGTCTCCAAGAAGGGGACCAGAAAAGACCTGCCCCCTAGCAAGTTCCTGTGGTCCAGCCACCACGCAAGGGACTGTCTGACCGAGGGGGGAAGCACACAGACCCTGTCCAACGACGCTGGGTTCTTGTCCCACACTGACAGAAGGTGAAGCTGCAGAGGTCTCAAATGGAACTGGGCAAATGGCACCGCCGCAAAGCTCGCCACCATCAGGCCCACCAGTTGCATTCCCTGCCGGATGGAGGGCTGTGGGCACGAGAGCAGGAACCTCGCCTGCGCAGTCAGAGCTTCCACCTTCTGTTGAGGAAGGAATATCCTTGACTGAACCGTATCCAGAATCATTCCCAGGAACGGAGTCACCGAGGAGGGGGACAGAGAGGGCTTGGGGTAATTGATCACCCAGCCGAAGGACTCCAGGGTGGACACTACCAGCCGAATGTCCAACTCTGCCTGCCGCAGAGACAGAGAGTTGATGAGTATATCGTCCAGGTAGGGCAGAATACGTATGCCCCTTAGCCTTAACAGGGACATCACCCCTGCCAGCACCTTGGTGAACACCCTGGGAGCCTAAGTGGGGCCGAATGGCAAGGCCACAAATTGGTAATGCTGATCTTTCAGTGCAAATCTGAGAAACCTTTGGTGTCCTGGAAACACCGGGACGTGAAGGTAAGCATCTCTGATGTCCACGGACGTCATAAAGTTCCCTGGGCGCAGAGAGCCGATGGCCGAGCGCAGTGTTTCCATACGAAAGTGCCTGTTCTTGACAAATTTGTTGAGGATTTTTAAATCCAGAATGGGCCTGACTGACCCATCCTTCGTGGGTACAGTGAAAAGGTTGGAATAGAACCCCATGCCCCTGTCTCCTAAGGGGACCTTGCAAATGACCCCGAGATCCAGGAGACCCTGCACGGCCAGCAACAAGACCTGAGCGGAGGCAGGGTCCTGTGGAATCCGGGGCCCAATGAATCTGGTGGGGGGGCCGCACAGCAAACTAACTTGTAGCCGGAGGACACTACCTCCTGAATCCACCAGTCTGAGACGTGGCGCCTCCAGACATGCTTGAAGTGCTGCAGACGCCCCCCCCACCCCGACGGGCGAGGCCGCCCCTTCATGCCTGAGGGGTCTTGGGAGGGGCTTTGGGCTTGGACCCCCAGGAGGAACCAGGACGGCGTCCTCTGTTCCTGTGCCAGGAATCTGCGCGGGACCCAGCGAAGGACACTCCTCTTCCCTGTTTAGCCCCACGGTAGAGGATTGAAAGGGTGCCCTGGCCTCGAAAGGGCCGAATCTGCCGCCTGTGCTGGGGTAACTTGCCTCCTTTGGCGTAGAGATCTAGACGGTCCCCAAACAGACGCAGCCCCTTAAATGGTAGCCCAGTAAGGGCTTTCTTAGCAGCATTGTCAGCAGCCCACTGGCGCAACCAAACCGCGCAGTGTATAGCTACCACCAGGGCAGAAGATCTGGCACACATCCTAATAGCATCGTCCGATGCAGACAGGATAAAGTTCACAAACACATCACAGTTAGACAGTGCATTGACAGTATCAGGTGGCAACTCATCTGTGCCATCGAGCGCATTCCTGACCATGGCCCTGAGCGCTACTGCCGTGATGGCTAAGGCGCAAACCGGGCGCAAGGTCGCTCCCCCAAATGCAAAGGCATGGCATGCCAACTGGTCAATACGCCGGTCCTCAAGAGTCCCGCAGCGTAGTAGTGTCAGGGGAGTGCATAATAGAGGTGTTGGACAACCCTAGAATAGGAGCATCGACCTCGGGGGGCGATGACCAGCACTTAACCAAGTCAGCAGGGAAGGGATACTTCCTGTCCAAACTCTTAGGGATTCCAGGAAGTCTACTGGGATGTTCCCATTCTTTAAGCACGAGGCTATTGAAATGGGTTTGCTCGGGAAATTCCAGACGAGCCTTAGCAGTATGAAAAAGGTCACCCCTTTGCCTGGGAGCCGCCGCAGGGGGAGAGAGGGACAAAACCTCAAAGATCTGAACCAGCAGTCTGTCAATATCATCCGAGGTCCAGTGCTCGGAACCAGACTCGTCATGACCCCTTGACTCCTCGTCAAATGACCCTGAGTCAGAGAACAGTTCCCCTTCGTCCGAGGGGGTATGGCCGTAAGGATGCAACAATTCATCGGATTCCATAGGGAAAAGAACAGAGTCAGGGGTTAAATGGCGCCTCTTTGCGGTGGCCTTACGCGCTAAGGAATTTGCAAGCAATTTTTCAACACTGGCCAGTCTAGCAGCCATATCAGGATGAGAATCCCCGCTTGTATTGGGGGTTAGACTCAGGCTTGGGGGAGTAGGTGAAGTGAGGCGAGGTGCAGGCCCAGCCACGGAAGGGGCGGGAAGGACCGATAGCGCCTGCTGTGCACAAAGAACACAGACCCGTGCATTGTCACCGCTGCTAGGTAAGACCCCACAAGCTACACACAGCTGGGCTTGTCCCGAAGGAACCCCGTTCACAATATCCTGAGATGCCTCCATATGGTGATTTAATCGGCACAATAAGCCAGTAGGGATTGACGCTGTAAGCTACCCTGGATGCCCCAATAACCCGCAGGGAAGTGGGAGTAAATTTAATAGTCTCAACCGGGAGCTACACCGGGCCGGGAGAAGCCACTGGAATCCACGGTCTGAAAGACATAAAGGGAACAAGGATGTCAGAGCCATGCGCAAGGGCATATAAAAAGGTAATATAAAGCTGCCCGCGAGGGCACTTACAGACAGCGGGGGGAGTACGGTCTTCACCACGTGCGTGCGAGTAAAAAAAATGGCGCCAAGCGAACCTCGAAGGGTGGACCAGAGCTGACCGTGACGCGGAGCGCGCCAAACCAGGGCCCCGCCCCCCCCCCCCCCGGAGAGCACGAAGCTCCAAAACGCGTAGCCATATAGACAGCAGGGCAGTGAAGCCTGAAAGGAATTGATCGAGTAGATTACCTCAGAAGACCCACTATAAGCTAAAAATACAACCATATAGGAAGGACGCGGTGGCTACCAATACAAGGATAAAAGTAAAGGCGCGGCTCTGACACCCATTCCCAGATACAAAGGCCATAAGCGTGTAATAGGGGACACTGAGGCCGCCATACACACAAACCCCTCCCCCCCCCTTCTTTCCCCCCGGGCTAAGGGGGGAACGAGGGAGGATGGCGACCCTTTACGCAGGGTCCACCGCTACACGGGGCGTGGGGCAATGATGCGGGAGGGGCATCCCCTAAAGGCTCACCATCAGCCTAAACCGCCTACCCTTTGGTGGGGGACTGCGGTGGAGCATGGCTCCGTTAAGCACGCGTGGTGCTGCCTACCTTCACCCAACCAGGGCCGCAGGCTGTAATAGCCCCGCTCACCTGCGAGAAAATGATACTTCATGTCTTCGCAGTCAGCACTGCAGAGAAATCTGGGGATTTGTGGGAGGTCCCTGGGTATATGAAGGTTACCCAAGTGTAAGTATTATATCTGGAGCAGGAAGTACTGTATACTTAGAAAATTGGTACATGAAGGTAAGCATCCTTGATGTCTACAGATGTCATGAAGTCACCCGGGCACAGTGAATTGACTGCAGAGCGTAGGGTTTCCATGCGAAAATGGTTGAATCTGACAAACTTGTTGAGACGCCTTAAATCCAGGATGGGTCTGAGAGACCCGTCCTTTTGGGAGACAGTGAAAAGATTGGAATAGAAGCCTCTGCCCCTTTCCCTGAAAGGCACCGGGCAGATGACCCCCAACTCAAGATTTTGTACAGCAAGGCACAGACCCTGAGCTGACAGGAGGTTTTTAGCCATCCGGGATTTGATAAATCTTGGGGGTGGCCAGGCTGCAAACTACCTTGTAACCGGAGGACACTACCTCCAGAATCCACCGGTCTGAGACGTGAAGCCTCCAGACGTGAGCAAAGACCCGAAGCCGTCCCCCCACCCGGATGCGTGAGGGCGCCCCTTCATGCCTGAGGGGACTTGGGGGAGGACCTAGGCTTGGGACCCCAGGAGGGGCCGGGGCGGCCACATCCTCTGCCCCTTCCCCAATAATCTCCACGGGCCCCAGCAAAGGAGGCTCCTCGCCCAATTCTGGAACCACCGGAAGGAAGGGAGAAAGGCACCTGTATCCCGAACGGACCGGGACTGCCTCCTACGTTGAGGTAACCTGCCGCCCTTAGCAAACAAGTCCAAGCGTTCACCAAAGAGGCTCAGCCCCTTAAAGGGAAAGCCAGTTAGAGCCTTCTTAGCAGCATTATCAGCTACCCACTGACGCAGCCAGACAGAGCGGCATATAGCCACCAAAAGGGCAGATGTCCTCTCACACATTCTAATAGTATCAGCCATAGCAGATAGAACATATGCAACAAATTCATAGCAAAGTAGGAGAGAACCACACGTGCCCCCCCCCCCCCCCCCCCCGGGAAATGTCCCCAAGGAGAGCGAGGCGGGGGAGTAGCAGCCAACCTAAAGGAAGGGGCCCAACTAAGGGGACAGGGAGTAAAGGGGGACCCCAGAGAGCGGGAGGGGCATCCCATAAGGCTCACCACAGGCCTATACCGCCTACCCTTTAAGACAGGGACTGCGGTTGGAGCAGCGCTCCTTAACACCTGACCCCAGTGCTGCCTACATTCACCCGAACCAGTTCAGCCTAAGCTGGGAGGCAGTGGGTTCGGAACGGGTGGGAATAGTCCTACAGGGCCGCAGGCTAAAAGCCCCGCTCACCTGCGCAGCATAAAGAGCCATCTTCTATTCTTCCCAGCCCAGGCTGCAGAGAACTGGGGAATTCGTGGGAGGTCCCTGACATATATGGCCGGGAGGAGCCACAAGCTGTTTTCTGCAGTCCAGCGCCATCTTGTGGATGTATTACCCCCCATGTGTAAGGAATCTTCTGGAACAGGACGTGCTGTATACTTGGAATAATGGGCAAGGCAGATACCCGGTCCTTAAGGGTGCTGGGCCGTAGGCCAGCGTACAGGCCTCGCGAAAGGAACTCCAAAATTTTGTGTGCAGAGAACCTCCTACAGGAGTGACCCTTAGATTCGCCCTCCAAGTCCTGTAGTAAATTCTAGAGGATGACTGTTTCCGCGCTTGAATCAAGGTCCGAATTACTACGACGGACAAATCGCTCTCCTCCAATATGCTGGTCTCAACAGCCAAGCCGCTAAAGCCAGCGCTGGAGAATTGGAGCGCCGTGGAGAACCCTGTTGCAGAAGGCTGTTGGGGAGTCGCCATCTGGGCCAGTGTGGGGCGATCAGGATGATAGGAATCAGCTTGCAGTTGACCACCTTAAACATGTGACCCAAAAGTGATAGGACGGGAATTCGTAGAGCAGGCTGTACCCTGACCAGGGAATGGCCATTGTGCACCCTGGATACAAACCTCTAGACCTTTGTCTAGACATGTCTCACGGGGCTTGAAAGCACTTCCCACCACTTTCAAGCCCCGTGAGACATGTCCTGGTGAAGGGGGTGAATTCCCCCAGGTCCGCCGTCTCCCTACTCAAATAAATCGGCCTGAACCCCCCCCCCCCCCCCCCATCTCCACCCCTCAGAATGTGAATAGCTGAGATACACGAAAGTGAATTTCCGCCCACCTTATGAAGCAACTCACTTCCTGGAATGTCAGCTCCTGGTACCGCCTGGTTAATATAGCCATGTGGAATTGTCCAACTGTACCCTGACTGGAAGGCCCCGGAGCTGGGCAGACCAACGTCTGCAAACCAGTAGAAACACCCTCAGTTCTAACACATTGATTGGAAGACTGCGCTCCCTCTGGTCCAGCCACCAATTCAGGGATCGTCGGGCATCATCCGTCAATATGAAGCGACTGTCCAATGTCTGCACAGTCCTGCGCCAATTTGATAGGAGCAGCATTTGTAAGAGGCCTGATCCAGTTGGTAGAAACCATCGGGCCAAGCCGACGCATGCCCTGTCTGATATTTCCCCTCTGTCCGCAGCAACCTCACCGCCTCCTAAAGGGACGCGCACCTCTGCATCGTTAGAAGGACAACAAGCGCTCGTGCTCCATTAATCACTTTCTTAGATGACCTGCTCTCAGATCATCTAAGAAACATGAATGGAGGGTGCACCACAGGCCACACACAGTCTACCTCACCACAGATTCAGAAATGTCTGGTGCAGGTACAAGCCCCCAGCTAAGTGAACAGCGTTTCACACCGAGGGGGCAACAAAAATAGGAAAACCTGAGGTATGAGGAAATCTGCCTCCCCTGAAGTCTTTTAGGTCTTTAAAAGCTGAACATAGTGTGAGCTGCTGCGCGCTCCCCAAGATCAGCCATTCAGAAATGCCCAACACACCTCAGCTAGAGGTGAGTGGGGATTCGGCAATGGATTGATAGCTATGCAAGTATACTTGGTGATCACTGGGGTGTCACACAGAGGGGTACCCCAATTAGGAGTGTCCCAGGTATCAGGAAATCTGTCTCCCTGCAGTCTTTTAGTCTTTAAAAGCTGAACACCATGTGAGTTGCTGCCCGCTCCCCCACATCAGCTATTCAAAAATGCCTGACACATCTAGGCTAGAGGTGTGGGGTCACCACTCCTGCTGAGGGATTGCAGGCAAGTATACCATGCAATCTCCTGCATTTTTGCAGCCCTCCTCTGGACCCATTTATGCTTGTTTTGAAGTACAATGGTGTTGAATCGAGAAAGTTCGTTTGAACTGCTGCAGTTATATTTATTTTGTGAATATATATATATTTAAGTTGGCTTCCTGCCACTGTTGCTGGTGGGTTGCAAATTATCTTTCCTTTTCTTGTCAGCACTGAGGTGTGGACAGAAACAAGAGCTGCCCAGCCACTAGAATGGAAATCGTGTGAAGGTGGCAGACTGTTTGCAAACCGGCATCTCGGCTGTATAATATAGATCAGCATCTCCTCAGGAGGAAAAAATAAAAAATAAAGTGAAGAGACTGTGTTCTGAGTAATGCAGCACTTCTCTCATAAGTCACAGACATTACAGCGGACTTATTTCTGTTCCCTTAACACTCACATAAACCAGATGTATTAAAGATGACCTAAACCCTCCCTTGCAACTCTAGGCCATAGAGGGTCCTGGCACTAAACCAACCTTAAAGAAGAAGTACAACCATTTTGTAAACTCAAGCCAACAGCTGAAATGCTGTAATGTGTAGATTAGGTTTCCAAAGCTATATTCATTAAATAAAAATCACAATATATTGTCTTTGAGTCAGAATCTGAATATATCGGGATATAGTGTATTGTGATAGATATTGTAACGCCAGATTCTTGCCAATTCACACCCCTAAGTCCCACACCCGTTTTGTAAGGATGGGGCCATCTTTCCCAGCCGTCGGTCAGGATTTCGGGGTGTTGCACAGAGGGGCCTGCACCAGTTCATTAGAAAACCAGTGAGTAACCCCTTTAATATAAAATATATATATATATATATATATATATATATATATATTAATATAATATGATAAATATATCAAATATAAATACAATATAATATAATAAATATAATATATAATATATCTATATATTATATATACACACACATTCTACTCTACTTTTACAGGGGAGATCAGCTCAACTCCATTGGTCTGTCCCCTGAGCAAGCAGGTGCTGGAACAAGAGCTTATCGTTTCTGATGTGTGCGAGTGATTTTACCCATCATGCAATACTTCGGGCAGATATTAGACTGGTTAATGCTACTGCTGCTCCCCACAGGCTGGCTCAGGAGACAGACTGGAATGGAACACACTCCATAACCCGTCACCCCCAGGATTTTATTCTTGCCAGGAGAAGAAAATCACAAGTAGCTGCTTCCCCCCTTAACTGGGGGTATATAAGTAACTATTCCCCTCTCTATCCATCCTGTTAAATGGAATTTTACTATTACACAGTTTCACAATAAAACTCCTTTAAGAACTAGTCTTCATGAACATAGATTGCTCCATGTTTTGAAACAGACATCTCAGCTCTCAGCACATGCAGGCACCCTACAGCATCCCCATCCGGTTTCCTGAGTGTTAGTTACCACAAAGCCATTTCTTAAAGCGACCCTGCCCTTACTATACCAGTGGGAAACTGGGTCCTACAGAAGCTGGTCAAGTTGAACAAGTGTGAAGATAGAGAAAGTGGTATGGGGTGTGGTGCAGATAAAAATATGTGCTACAGATCAACTACAACCCCCAATCTTTACCACTGCTTCACCTTTAGACAAGCCCTCATCTGCTGGAGGGATAGCAGGGATACGTCCGCGACGCGCGCATGCGCCGCTACCCTCAGCGCGTAAAAAGAAATGCAATCTGTGCACACTAACATGCACCCTGTATCACACACACAAACGTAAAGTATAAAGAGTGAAATGCTGAGCAGGAAATGCCCCCTATATATATAGGGTATCCCAAACCGGGATCTCCAACCTGGATTCCGCCTACCCCTTAATATGGGGTCTCACGGGGGGAGCATGGCTCCCTGAACACCTATTAAGGCGATTGCTACCCTCACCTGGACCTGCAGCCGAGGCTGGGAGGCTAGTATAGGGACTTACAATATAAAGGTCCAGGCAGAAATAGGGCAAAAAATGGCCGGGTGCAAGCCCGGCTTACCTGCAAGGAAGAGCAGCATACATCTTCTGACTTGCTCGCCGTCCTGCAGAGAAGGAACTGGGGAATGTGTGGGAGGTCCCAGGTATTTATGGACCGGGAGGGGCTTCTTTTTTGCTTTCATCTCTGCAGAAGTTCACCCTCTACTGGACCATAACCCATATGTCATGAACAGTGGAAGCGGGGTGGGCAACATACTTGGAATACATGGAAAAGGTATGAACAGAAGACCAAGTAGCAGCCTTACAAACTTGTTCAACAGAAGCCTGGTGCTGAAAGACCCAGGAAGCCCCAACAGCACAGGTAGAATGAGCAGTGACTCGAAAAGGAGGATCCCTCCCTTTAGCAGAATAGGACCTAATAATGGCCTGACAAATCCATTTACTAATAGTAGACTTGACAGGCGCCAAACCCTTCTTGGGACCCGAGGGTACCACAAACAAGGGGTCCGTCTTCCTGAAAGGCGCTGTAGCCACCAGGTAGTATTTCAAGTTCCTGACAACGTTCAGAGAATGCAAGGCCCTCTCCTTGTCATTACCAGGATTAGGGCACAAGGAAGGAAGCACAACGTCCTCTGGAAGAAAACAGCCAAAGCGGAAACATGCCCCTTCAGAGTGCTAAGCTGAAAACCCAAATCCAGGCAATGTTGAAGGAACTCCAGTATCCGAGGGATGGAGAACACCCGACAGGGAAAATCCCTAGCCTCACACCAGTCAATGTAGGTCCGCCAGGTCCTATAGTAGATGGTAGAAGAGGATTTCTTCCTAGCCCTGACCAGAGTCTGAACAACCGAATCAGACAGACCTTTCTCCCTTAGGATGGAGGTTTCAGCAGCCAGGCCGTCAAAGCCAGCGTTTGTAAATTGGGGTAACAGAGCCGTCCTTGAGTGAGAAGATCTGGAACCAGGGGCAGAGGATACTGATCGACCGCCAGCTGCACGACGTCTGCGAACCACACCTGTCTTGGCCACCTGGGGGCCACCAGAACAGCTGCCACTCTTTACTGAATCAGTTTGCGCAGAACCTTGCCCAGAAAGGGAAACGGAGGGAAGAGGTACAGGAGACCGAACCCCTGCCAGGACAGAGACATGGCATCCACCACCAGAGCCAGAGGATCCTGGGACAGCGAGACAAACGCTGGAAGCTTGTGATTGTGGCGAGAAGCAAACAGATCCACATCCGGCATCCCCCACCTGTGACAAAGGGATAGGAAGACCTCGCTGTTAAGGGACCATTCTCCCCGGCGAGAGGCCCCCCTGCTCAGAGAGTCCGCTTACAGATTCTCAGCTCTCAGAATGTAAACGGCAGAGATGCACGGGACATTGTCCTCGGCCCAAGACCGGATCAACGACACCTCCCGGAGGGCACTCTTGCTCTGAGTCCCTCCATGAGGATTGATGTAAGCGACCGCAGTCCGGTTGTCGGAGCGAACCTGAACCGGCAGGCCCTGGAGGCGAGACGTCCGCTGCGCCAGCACCAACCGAACCGCCCTCAGCTCCAGAACATTGATGGGGGCGTGGGCCTCCTGAGGGCCCCACAGCCCCTGGAATGGGAGGGCCAACCTGACAGACTGGCATCCGTAGTGACCGTCTCCCAACATGGTGTCAGAAATGATCTGCCCCCCCAGAAGATTCCTCGAGTCCAGCCACCACAGGAGGGACCGCCGGACCAGAGGAGATAGAACAAGGGCCTGATCCAGAGACAGGGGACACTTGTGCCAGACCGACAGAAGATGTAGCTGAAGGGGTCTCATGTGAAATTGAGCATAAGGAACTGCCTCGAAGCAGGCCACCATCTGTCCCACCAATTGCATCCCTTGCCGGATGGATGGATGAGGGCTGCACAGCAAGAAATGAATAAGAGCTTGAAGAGAGTCCACCTTCTGCTGAGGGAGGAAAATCCTGGCCTGAATGGTATCCAGGGTCATACCCAGGAAGGGGGTCAGCCGGGACGAGGAGAGAGAGGATTTGGGATAATTGATCACCCATCCGAACATTTCCAGGGTCGCCACCACCGTCCGGGTGTCCAATTCTGCCTGTTGGAGCGAATGGGACGTAACGAGAAGGTAGTCCAGATAAGGAAGAATGCGAATACCCGGGGCTCTGAGAAGGGCCATCACGCCTGCCAACACCTTGGCGAACACTCTGGGGGCAGAGCTGAGACCGAAGGGAAGTGCCAGAAATTGGTAGGGCTGGTCTTCTACCGCAAACCTGAGGAACCGCTGGTGCCCTGGGAAGACCGGCACATGAACGTAAGCATCCTTGATGTCTATTGAAGTCATAAAGTCCCCCGGGCGCAGGGAGCTGATAGCGGAGCGCAGAGTTTCCATGCGAAAACGTCTGGTCCTGATGAACTTGTTGAGAAGTTTTAGGTCCAGGATGGATCTGATGGAACCATCCTTTTTGGGTACTGTAAAGAGATTGGAATAGTAACACTGACCTCTCTCTCCCGGGGGGACCTGACAAACGACTCCCATGGCCATAAGGTTTTGTACAGCCAGAAACAGACCCTGAGCTGCCCGAGATTCCGTAGGAAACCGTGACTTGAGGAATCTGGGAGGAGGCACGTCCGCGAACTCCAGCTTGTATCCGGAGGAGACGACCTCCAGAATCCAATTGTCTGAGACTTGTTAAACCCAGGCCTGAGCGAAAAGCCACAGCCGTCCCCCCACCCGCAAGGGTGAGGGCGCCCCCTCATTGCTGAGCGGGCTTGGCACCCCAGGAGGATCCGGGTCGGGCACAGCCTCTGCCCTTGCCCCAGAAATCTCCCCTTTGTCCCACAAAGGATACCCCCCTGCCTGACCTAGGCCCACGAAAGGAGGGAGCGAAGGACCCGGAGCCCCGAAAGGGTCGCGGCTGCTTTTTGCGTTGGGGGAACTTACCTCCCTTAGCAAAAAGGTCCAAACGATCACCAAACAGGCGCAACCCTTTAAAGGGAAGCCCCGTGAGAGCCACCTTAGCAGCATTGTCGGCTGCCTACCGGCGCAACGAGACTGATCGGCGGATAGAGACAAACAAGGCCAAGTTCCTGCTACACATCCGAATGGTGTCATCTAAGGCAGAGAGAACATAGGTGATGAACATCTCACATCGTGAAAAGGCACTAAATTCCGCACTAGAAGGATCCTCGTGGGAGTCGTCCAGAAGGCCCCCGAGCAAGGTCCTAATAGCCACGGCCGTAATAGCAGAAGCACAAACCGGGCGCAATGCCGAACCCACACAGGCAAAGGCGTGGGAAGCCAGTTGGTCAATACGCCGGTCCTCACTATCCTTCAAGGTAGTGGAATCAGGGGAATGCACCACAGAAGTGTTGGACAACCCCAAGACCGAGGCATCCACCTTGGGGGAAGTTGACCAACATTTGACCACATCCGAGGGAAAGGGATACCTCCTATCCCACCCCTTAGGGATACCGGGAAGCAGGCTAGGCCGTTCCCATTCCTTGAGAACGAAATTATTAAAATGCGTCTGTTCTGGGAATTCCAAACATGGTTTTGCGGTACCAAACAATTCCCCCTGCTGCTTAGGTGCCGCTGCAGGAGGGGAAATGGAAAGTAAAGTAAATTTGAGTCAAAAGCCTATGGGTGTCATCAGCATCCTACTGCTCTGAGCCGGCATCAGTGCCGAGGCAATGCTGATCGTCAGAAGATCTGAATCTGAGAATAATTCCCCTTCCTCGAGAGGGGTGTAGTCAGACAAATCAAGGAAATCATCTTGTTTCTATAGTAAAGGCCAGCGCAGCAGGCGCCACATGCCGTCTTTTAGATGGAGCCTTACGGGCTGCAGAGCTAGCAATCAGTCTCTCAATGTTGGCCAGTTTGGCGGAAACATCAGATTGAGACTCCTCGCTAGTGTTAATCTCACTAGGGGTTATAATCAAGCGAGGGGGTGTGGGGGACGAGACAGTAGGTGCCGACCCAGGCACAGGAGGCCCAGATTGCTGCGTAAGCACTTGCCGGGCGCAGGGTACACAAACCCGCACATCATCGCCCACATGGGATGCCCCGCACACCACACACAGCCGGGCTTGCCCCGAGGGGACCATGCACAATATCCTGAGAAGCCTCCATATGGTGAATTTGAAGTCGCACTGACCAATGGGAATTACGCTGTGCAGCTACCCGGGATGCCCCTTAAATGTCCACTAGTGGGAGGATTTGCTATTAAATATTTAAGCCCCCAAAGTTTAATATGGGCGATATAGGGAACAGGACCATGAGAAACCTCTAATTCAGGTTGTCCCGTCTGAAAGACATAAAATACCACCCACAATCAGTATAGTTATATATATATTTAACCAAGCATTATATACAAGGAAAATGATAACCCAAGCCCCCAAGGGCACTCACGGACGCCCGAAGAGCTAGCACTCCACACGCATCAGACCAAGATGGCGCTGAGAGACACAGGAGGGGCGGGCCGCCTGCGTAACGCGCAGATGGCTAGGCCCCGCCTCCTTCAAGAACGCGGGGACAGGCTGTAGAACGGCCGCGCTGCAGCCAAAGGAAAACAAGCCGGCTCCCGCTGAGGTCACCGGCCCGCCGCCACCACCACCGAGCGCATGCGCGGGTTATTCAAATTGCAGATAGTAGAATGAATGAGGAGAGGAGGAAAGAAGCGCTGTGCCAGTGTAAAAGACACGTAGCAAAAACATTCACACATGCACACAGTAACACTGACCCCCCCCTCCCCCCCGACTAACAGGGCAAACGGGAGAAGGGGGAGAATAAGCTCATAGGTACATTTGGGAGACATGTAATGAGGGATATAAGCGGACGGGGCATCCCATATCAGGCTCACTAACCTGTGCCGCCTACCCTTTGGTGGGGGATTTGCGGTGGAGCGATACTCCGTTAAAAAGCACCTCTAATAGGTGCTGCCTACCGTCACCCGACCACGCAGCCAAAGCTGGGAGGCAAGTATATAGTGGAACGGGTGGGAATAGGACACCGGGCCAGGGGCTGTGCAGCCCGGCTTACCTGCGAGGAGAGAAGCCATCATCTTGGCCTTCGCAGCCCGACTGCTGAGACTAAACCGGGGAATTTAGTGGGAGGTCCAGGGTATATAAGGACCGGGAGGGGCCTCTTTTTTGCCATCTCTGCAGTAAAGCACCCTCTTGTGGACTATATCCCAGACGTAATGAATCATTACTGGAGCAGGGCGTGCTGCATACTTGGAATATTCTATATCTAAATTCCAATTTCTAAATACTTTCAAAGAGCAGTTAAAAAATAATCATCTTATATCTGATCTCCGCTTAAATATTCTTTACACAGAGACCTTTAAAAGTTTCCACCCGCATGGATCAGACAGAAGATTGTTATTTTGAAACTTTGACATGTGTTAAAAAGAAGTCACGAGTGTTAACTATGATAGAGAGATGGCCATACAGGGTGGCTTTAAAGCCCAACTGAAGGCAAAGAACATAACCTGCATAAATAATTAAAATAAAAATACCCTGTAGCACTGCGGCTCCCCACCAAGAAAAAAACAGGCATCCCTTATTGCATAAAAAAAAACAAATACCCAACCAGTACCACATATGCAAAGCCACGTGACCACCAGAAGCCAATGAGTGCACACTTGCCCAGCTAACCTTAGTTTCCATTGGTGGTGCAGTGGACGCAGACATGTCTGCCTTGGTTCCAAAAAATACAATTCTGTGATTACTCACAGTAATCACTGGGATCCCCAGTGAGCAACAGCGCATAGTTCATGACACTACCGCGTGAAGCACTTTGCGACCAAAAACAGCATCAGCTAAGGCCCCAATGTCAACCTTGTAAAACTTAGAAAAAGTATTAACTGAAGACCAAGTAGCGGCCTTACAAACCTGTTCAACTGAAGCCTGGTGCTGAAAAGCCCAAGAGGCACCAATAGCTCTAGTGGAGTGAGCAGTAACACGAAAAGGGGGCTCCTTCCCCTTGGCAGAATACGCTTGCTCCACCACCTGTCTGATCCACTTGCCGATAGTGGATGTGGCCGGAGGAAAGCCCTTCCTAGGCCCGGCAGGAAGGACAAACAGAGAATCCTACTTCCTAAAGGATTCCGTAGCAACCAGGTAGTACTTAAAGTGGACCAACACCCACGGGTGATCGGCCCGGGAATCTATAAGATTCCCGGGCCGATCACCCCCCACCCCGCGGGACATCCGAGATCGGGATGTCCCGCGGGGTGAAACCCCCCCCAAACACCCCAACTCACCTACCTCATCTTCGGCGGCGGCCGGCCGCCGCCGCCTCCCTCGCGCCCCTGTAGGCGTGCGCGCCTCCGCGCCGGCCGTCTGCGAATGGCCGGCGCGGGGGCGCGCGCGTCAAAAGTGACGCGAGGGAGGCGGCGGCCGCCGCCGCCGCTTAGACGTTCCAGTTCTCCCCTTGTACGTCGCGCTGGGAGCGGGGAGAGGTGAGTTTTTCGGGGGGTTAGGGGGGGTTTCACACAGCGGGGCACCCCGATCGGGGGTGCCCCACCGAAGTGGACCAAGACCCAGGATAGTCAAAATCCTGGGTGTTGGTCCACTTTAAGTGCTCTGACCACATCAAAGAAATGAAGGGTCCGCTCCTTAGAATTAGAAGGCGCCAGACATTAGGAAGGCAAGACTCATTGTGATGAAAGGCAGAGACAACCTTGGGTAAGAATCCCGGTTTAAGACGAAACACCACCTTATGCCGATGACGCTCAAAGGCTTCATACAAAGCGCTGCCAGCTCGGAGACGCAACGCACCGAAGTGAAGGCTACCAAGAAGACCACCTTCAGAGTCAAAATGGGTAAAGCAGCATCGCACAAGGGCTCAAAGGGAGGACCCTGGAGAGCAGAAAGCACCAAGTTCAAATCCCACACCGGTAGCAAAGGTTTACGCGGCGGACACACATGGGTAACTCCCTGGAAAAAGGTCTTGATAAGTATGATTGGCGAAAGGTCTTTGGAAAAAAAATTGGCAAGGCCGAAACCTGCCCCTTAAGGGTACTCAATTGTAGACCCGAATCCAAGCCATGTTACAGGAACTCCAAAATCCTGGAGAGGGAAAAAATACAATTCTGTGAAATACTCACCTGTAGAATTGGTATTATACGCATACAGCACGTCCTGCTCCATCTATAATACTTACACATGGGTAATCCTCCGCCAGAGGGCGCTGTTCACTGCAGACATGCAAAAACAGGCTCCTCCCGGCCCTTCATATACCCAGGGACCTCCCACAAATCCCCAGTATTGAAAAGCAGTGAGAGAAGAAGCCGGGAGAAACCAACCACCAACTGGTAACAATAGTAATGATAACAATCACCATACAGGGGATCCAGAAAAATGTAAAACCAGGGTGGGGTGGAGTAGGACGTGCTGTATGCGTATAATACCAATTCTACAGGTGAGTATTTCACAGAATTGTATTATTCTAAGCATACAGCACGTCCTGCTCCATCTATAATACTTTACACATGGGACATCCAATAGCAGTGTCCATAAAGTAGGGTGGGATCCCCAAAAAAAAGGAACAGCAGACAGTAAAGGCGTGGTCACTTGCAAAACTTTGCTACCAAGTACGACATGAGCAAAGGCTCTAACATCAATCCCATAACAAAACCTTTGAAAGGGTATGAACAGAGACCAGCAGCGGTCTAGCAACTTATCCAACAGAAAACCTGGTGCTGAAGGGCCAAAAAGGTACCCAAACACCAATATAACGGAACAAAACGAGAGAGGGAGATTCTTCCCCCTTAAAGGAATAGGCCAGTGTAACGGCCCAACCAGCCCACAGGCAACAGAAGCCTCAGAAAAACGTAGAACTCTCCCCAACGGGGAATGAAAACTGGCCTCCCGTCAGACAGGCGGGGATACTGACCCCTTCACTAACAAGGATCAGCAAGAAGCCAAAACCTTTACTCAGGACCAGGAATGCAATCATCCAAGATCAGTCCAAAGGGCGCATTGGCCCTGGAAGCAAACGAGATCAGGCGCATACATAAGGAGGCGCCCGCAGACCCCAAAGGGCATCAGTCCCCCTAAGGGACAAAAAAACAACAAGGAAAATGTCAACACCTGTTGAGGGAATGTAGACCCCGTACTTCAGCATTATTAAGAATAAGGCCCATAGGCAGACTAAAAGGACTTAAATAATTATCATAAAACCCACTTGGACAAAGGGGTCCGGCGTAAGGCGGGATACCACCACGTCATGGTGTGTAATATAATTAGATAAGATAGATATCGAGCGAAGGCTAAGTAATCAGATCCACCTTCTCAGGCACACGTCTGACTGAAGCAAGAGCCCCCGGAGAAGCGACTTGGACTACTAAACAGCTCAGACAGCATCCAGAATAAGTCCCAAGGGAACAATCCGCAGGGCAAACAGAATGAAAATTGATCCCAACAGGGACCATAGAACTACTTGGGAGATGCCCCTGAGCAATCCCCAAGAGAACTCCTCACAAGACAGACTGAACCAGACTTCTACATGAAGACAGACAGGACAGAACCTGAACCTTCAGAGTACCTAGATGGGGAGCCAACCCCAACCTATGCTGTAATGACTCTAGAACCCTGGGAACCGAGAACATCCAACAGGGAAGAGACCAAGACTCATGACAAACAATATGGGTAGATAGATCGATATCGAGCGAAGGCTAAGTAATCAGATCCACCTTCTCAGGCACACGTCTGACTGAAGCAAGAGCCCCCGGAGAAGCGACTTGGACTACAATAGACCCACAATAGACGGAGGAAGAGGAAGCCAAGGAAGCTTGCTCGTAGCCCCCCATATACCAAGTCACCCAGAAGATAAGCCCGTCTCCAAGGGGTGAATGAATCAGCTGTCAAGCCCCAGACTAGAGTCTGTAGATTGGGACGACAAAAGAAGGGGCCTGACAAGGGCAGAATCGCACTCCTGAGAGAGCGTACAGGTCAGCTGACCTCAGCAGAAGCATCTGCGAACCACAGTTCACTAGGCCACCCAGGGGCCATCAATCTCACGGGTCTCTTTATCAGCACAACCGTGCGCAGAACCCCACATAGTAGGGTGAATGAAGAAAAGGCATATAAAATAGAAAGTCTATGCATAATTTTACTAAGCCCCCATGACCAGAGTCAGAATATTCTGGGACAGTAAAAAACAAGGGCAGAGCCCCTGTGGTATAAGCGAGACCCAACAGAGCCACCCTAGTTGGCTCTCAGAGTGACACCAGGATAGCATAACCTGCCACTGAAAGGCATCCATTGGAGCAAATACCGCTGAGGAGCAGGGGGCGTAGACCCCCGCCCCGGTTCAGGAACCCTCCAGAGGGATCATCCTGCTTCAAGCTCCAGACCAATAATAAAACAGGCCATTGTCTTCCAACAGGCCAAGAGTCCCAAATAGACAGGTCCTAAAAGAGTAGAAGACCAGCCGTATATAGTCAACGGAAGGCTCATTGTTTTAACAAACCAGTAGGTAGGATGGACGCTATAAGGAACCCTACCCAGGAACCACAGGGGGTTTTGGAAGAAATTGCCCCCCCCCCCCCCACGAGACCCAAGGTGACCATTCACAGGAAGATGCAAGGAAGGGGGTGCCCCCTGACAGGGTCCTTATATAATCAGCTCAAGAGGAACCACCGTACCAAGGGAGAATGAGCACAGACCTAGCTCCAGGGGTGCTGGAACCCCATATAGGATCAATAACCTACTGTGCCGAAGAGCCCAAGGGCTCGGTATATGAGGGACATCATCTGATACGCCACCAACGGGCCCACCAGCTGCAATCCTGCCTGGTGAAGGTAAGATGTCAGCAAAGGGGGAAAGAGCCCCCGTAACCAGGAGTCCACTTGTTGCCAAGGAAGAAGGCTCAAGCCTGAACCGAATCCAAGGAATGGAGATAGCGGATAAGGGACCGTGAGGGATTGAGGTGACTGAGCACCCATCCAGTAACTCCCAGGGGACACCGCCGGCCGACTAATCCACTCGGCCTGACGTAGAGATTGGGGAGTAAGGAAAGACGACCCGGTAGGTCCTAATGACATAAAGACATCACCCCCATTCGCGCCATGGCGAGTAGCCTGGGGGCGAAAGAGGCCAAAAACAATGCCTCAATCTGCAGGGTTGGTCCTGCAACACCGACTAGTAACGGTCTTTGTGTCCAGAAGACACAGGGGGAACTAATAAGATCTAGAACTCCACAGGAGGCCGGAAGCCCCCCTTGCACAGGGCGCCTGTGTCCCAAGACAGAGATGTCATATAGGGACTACCTGTGAGAGTAGAATTGCCAGGCCTACCATAGGCCAGCATGGCCCAGACTGCCTCATACTGTTGAGGGAAGGAGGAAGGTCGATATAGAGGCCATAGCCTCATTCTGTTAAGAGCAACCTGTAAGTAAGCCCAAACTCCGTAGGCCTAGCACGGCCTGCACCAATTCCTGAGGGGAAAACAGGGGCTAGAAGCACCCTGACAACATCTGAGAGGGACCGCCCAGCAAATGCTATCCTGTGTCCAGGGGAACTACCTCCTGGAACCACCAGAAGGAGAAGATACATTCCTAGATAGGAGTCAGCTGCCGTAGCAGTACCTTCGCCCAGAAGGGCGAGGGAGTCCCTTCATGCTTGGGAAGTCTTGGCAGATTTGGACTTAGTCCTGCCAGAGGGCCCAGGGCGTTGCCTTCCCACCCCATGGTGGAAATCCACACCGAACAGTTGGAAGCACACCTCAGGTTCGCGTTTGACACTAACGTAGGGAGGGGTGTCCCTGCCCCGAGGAGGCCGGGATGGCCTTCTGCATAGGGGTGCCTTACCCTTTTTTCCAAAAAGGTCCAAACGGGCCCCAAATAGTCGCTGTCCTCTGAAAGGAAGGCCAGTGAGCGCCTTTTTGGTAGCATCGTCAGCACCCCACTGGCGCAGCCAGACCAGGCGGCGAATAGCTACCACAAGGGCAGAGGTTCTAGCACACATCTTAATGGTGTCATCCAGCGCTGAGAGGATGAACCTCACAAACACATCACAGTCAGAGCGCATTAAACACCCCCCAGGGGAGGTCCTCAGGTCGGTGGTCAAGTACTTTTCTAACGAGAGTCCTGGCGGCCACCGCCGTGATGGCCGCGGCACAGACCGGGCGCAGAGCCGTCCCTGCACACGAAAAGGCGTGGGAAGCCATTCTGTCAATGCGCCGGTCCTCAGCATCCCGAAGGGTACGGTAATAAGGGGCCGTCATGAAGGGGGGGGGGGGTTAGTAACCCCTATAATCGGTGCATCCACCACAAGAGGTGCTGACCAAAAGTTAACCACATCAGGAGGGAACCCCTGGGACCCCTTTAAGTTTACAAGGCAATTCCCATTCTTGGGATATAAGATTCTGGAAATGTTCCTGTTCCAGGAATTCCAAGCTCGGCGGCGCTGTGTGGAAACTCTCCTTCTTAGGCTTGGAAGCCTCTCCAGGAGGGGAGATAGACAAGATTTCAAAGATCTTAATAAGAAGTTCATCTGTGTCACATAGGCCCCAAGAAGCGGGCCCAGAATCATCACGGCTCCCGGGCATCTCATCCGAGGAGCCCGAATCTGAGAATAGCTCACCTTCCTCAGAAGGATCAATGTCCTGCATAGCAGCAGAGTCATCAGTATCGTTAGGAAAAGGAGAGCCAGGAGGCGTCATGGACCACTTCTTTCCAGGGCCCATACGCTCCGCCCAACTAGACAGCACACCTGCTCCGCCGTAGGCAGCCTGCGCGGCACGGCTTGCTGGTCATCCCCGCTCGAGTGCGACTCATCAGGAGTGAGATTTAGGTCCGGGGAGACGGGTGTATTGAAGGGAGGTGCAGCCACTGGCAAACCTGATTGCAGGGTCAGTGCCTGTTCAGCACACGGTCCGCAGCCCCGCGCTCTGTCAGCATCAGCATGGGGCTGACCACACACTGCACACAGCCGGTCATGTCCCAGAGGGACCCCGGGTACATAATTCTGAGATGCCTCCATATGGTGATTATCTGAGCAGTATGCCCACAGGGATTTACGCAATAGGCAACCCTGGATGCCCCAAGACCCGCTAGGAAGTGGGTCCCACTACAATATATGTTAGGCCGGGAGAATCCACCGAAATCCTGGCGTCTGAAAGACATATTGGGATAAGAGGGGGGGGGGGGGGGGGGGGGGTCACTGCCATGCGCAGCCGAATAAAACACATAGGAACAAATACCGCCCCGGAGGGCACTTACATGACCAAAGGAGGAGGCGGATCGCAACCACGCGCGCGAAGACTGTCAAAATGGCGCCAAGCGAACCTCGAGGGGCGGGCCTGATCTGGCTGTGACGCGGAGCGCGTCATGCCGAGTCCCCGCCTCCCTCAAACAGCGCGAAGCTCTAACCATCGAAACGACAGTAGTGGATAGTACGCACATACATAATGTTGCTGTTACGCTAGACAATGATGCGGCCGTACACTCATGTAATGAAGGACAAACATGCGCACAACCATAAGCTTATGTGGCAAGGAGCGCGACACTGACACCCAAGTTCAATGAAAGATCAAGGCCTTCAACATGTTACATTACACTAGGACTGTCACACATACCCCCCCCTTTCTTTCCCCCCCCCCCCCCGAGCTACGGGAGGAAGCGAGGGAGAAGCGGACCTGCATCCAGGGATTAACGCTGTGAGGGGCACGGGCAACAATGCGGGAGGGGCATCTAATGGAGGCTCACCAACGGCCTAAACCGCCTACCCTATGGTGGGGGATTGCGGTGGAGCGTAGCTCCGTGAGCACACGAGGTGCTGCCTACCTTCACCCGACCAGCGCAGCCCAGGCTGGGAGGCACATCTGTATCGAAGAGGACGGGTGGAAATAGTCCCGCAGGGCCACAGGCTGTAATAGTCCGGCTCACCTGCGAGAGAATTGATACTTCATGTCTTCGCAGTCAGCACTGCAGAGAAATCTGGGGATTTGTGGTAGGTCCGTGGGTATATGAAGGGCCGGGAGGAGCCTGTTTTTGCATGTCTGCAGTGAACAGCACCCTCTGGCGGAGGATTACCCATGTGTAAGTATTATAGATGGAGCAGGACGTACTGTATGCTTAGAATAGTTAGACAAGGAAAATTCTTAGACTCACACCAGGCAATGTAAGCATGCCAGAACCTGTAATAAGTCATGGAAGAGGATTTCTTCTGAGCCTTAATCATGGTACTCACGACCGAGGCAGGCAGCCCCTTTTCCGTCAGGATGAAGGTTTCAGCAGCCAAGCCGTCAAAGCCAGCGTTTGTAAATTGGGGTGGCGTAGTAAACCCTGGATCGTCGGGCATGACGTATTGATCCACCGACATCTGGACTATGTCCGCGAACCAGCGCCGTCTCGGCCAGCGAGGGGCCGCCAGGATGGTCGGTACCCCTTCCTGGGCTATCTTGCACAGCACGCGACCCAGGAGAGGAAAGGGAGGAAATGCATAGAGGAGTCAGAACTCCAACCAAGGAATTGGTAGCGCATCCGTGGTGAAGGCCAGAGGATCTCTTGACAGAGAGACTATTTTTGGAAGCTTGTGATTGTGACGGGATGCAAACAGGTCCACATCCGGCTGACCCCAGCGGTGACACAGGACGCGAAAGATCTTGTTGCTGAGAGACCATTCCCCCAGACGAGACGTCCCCCTGCTCAGGGAGTCTGCCTCCTGGTTCTTCACCCCTGGGATGTAAACCGCCGAGATGCAGGGAACATTCTCCTCCGCCCAAGACAGGATCAGGGGCACTTCCTTGAGAGCTCGCTCACTTGCTTCGAGTCCCGCCCTGATGATTGATGTAGGCGACCACCATCTGATTGTCCGAGTGCACCTGGACCGCACAACCCCGTAGATGGGGAGTCAAATGAAAAAAGGACCAAACGGATCACTCTCAGCTCCAGGAGATTGATAGGCACATGGGCCTCCTGAGGGCCCCGCTGGCCCTGGAACTTCAGCGATTGCCAAAACCCTCCCCAACCGGTCAGACTGACGTCCGTGGTGACAATCTCCCAGCACGGAGGCAGAAAGGACCTGCCCACTAGAAGATTTCTTGACCACCACCACGAGAGGGACTGTCTGGCAAGAAGGGACAGATCAAATTCCTGCTCCAGGGACTCCTGTGTCCGATCCCAAACGGTCAAGAGATTCAACTGAAGAGGTCTCATGTGGAACTGGGTGAAGGGTACAGCCTCGAAGCAAGACACCATGAGGCCCACCAACTGCATCCCCAGACAGATGGATGGGTGTGGGCACGACAGCAAGGCCCGCGCCTGAAGACCCTCCGACTTCTGCTGAGGGAGGAACACCTTGACCTGAGAAGTGTTCAACGTCATGCCCAGGAAGGACCTCACCAACGACGGAGTGATCGAAGACTTGGGATAATTGATCACCCAACCGAAAGCCTCGAGAGTGGACAATACCTTCTGAGTGTCGCTCTCGGCCTTCTGAAGAAATTGAGCAGCAATCAACAAGTCGTCCAGGTAAGGAAGAATACGAATGCCCTGGCTCCTCAGTAGGGCCATGACACCCGCCAGCACCTTGGTGAACACCCGAGGGGCCGAAGAAATTCAGAATGGCAGTGCCACAAACTGGGAGTGTTGATCCTCCAAAGCGAACCTCAGGAACTTCTGATGTCCCCGGAAAAAAGGAACATGCAGGTAGGCATCCCTGATGTCCACCGTGGTCATGAAGTCGCCGGGCCGAAGTGAACTCACCGCTGACTGTAAGGTCTCCATGCGGAAGTGTTTGAACCTGACAAACCTGTTGAGACCCTTGAGGTCCTTCTTGGGCACCGTGAAAAGATTGGAAAAGAACCCTCGACCCCGTTCCTGATGAGGCATAGGACAAATCACTCCGGACGACAAAAGTCGTTGGACAGCCAACCTTAGGCCCTGCGCCGTTAAGGGGTTCTGGGAAATCCGGGACCGAAGAAATCTTGGGGGCGGCCAGGCTGCCGGCTCTATCTTGTAGCCGGAGGACACAACCTCCTGAATCCACCGGTCCGAGATGTGCTGTCTCCAGACGTGAGCAGCAACCTGGTGGTTGAGGGACCCTCCTCATGCCTGAGGGGCCTTGGCAGGGGGCTTGGACCCACAGGAGGGACTGGGACGACCGCGGGATCTACCTCGTCCCCAGGAGTCCCTGCGGCCGCCAGGGAAGGAAGAACCTCGTCCCCCTCGGAAGGGACGAAAGGAAGAAGAGCCCCGAAAGGGCCGTACCTGCTTCCGGCGCTGAGGGAGCCGTCCATCCTTTGCCAAGAGATCAAGACGCTCCCCAAAAAGACGAAGTCCCAAGAAGGGAATCCCAGTGAGGGATTTCTTGGCGGCAGCATCGGCCACCCATCTGTCGCAGCCAGATAAACCGACAAAGAGCAACCAGCAGGGCCGAAGCCCTACCGCCAAGTCGGACAGCGTCATCCATGGCCGATATCAGAAAGGCAATGAAGTCAGCGCAAGCCAAAAGTTCCTTATACTCGTCCGCTCTTGCGAGATCTGGCCACATCCACAAGGCGCCTTACCTTCTTTTTAATGGCAATGGAGACAATAGCCGCGGCGCAGACAGGACGCAGACCAGCCCCCACAAAAGTGAAAGCGTGGCAAGCGAGTTGATCCATGCGCCGTCAGCATTATCACGCAAGGTAGTAATGTCAGGAGACGGCATAACCGAGGTATTAGCGAGCCCCAGAACAGGAGCATCCACCTTCGGGGGACGAGACCATAGCCGAATCAACTCCTCCGAAAAGGGATATCGTCTGTCCAGGCCCTTCGGCACCGAAGGCAATTTACTAGGCCTCCCCCCTTCCTTAAAAACCAATTTGGAGAAGTGACCTTGCTCAGGAAAAACAAGACGCCGTCTCTCAGGGCGGAAAAGATCCCCCTGCTTCTTCCTGGCCGCCTTCGGGGGAACAATGTGCAAGGTATCAAACACCGCAGACAAACTTTTCCGCGTCATCGGGGAGCCACATGTCCTCCTCCCCTGAGGAGTCGGAATCATGAAATAACTCACCCTCCTCCATGGAGTCATGGCCACCAAATGCCTCATAACCATCATCATCAGCATAGAGGGAATAAGCCAGTTCCAAATGCTGCTTCTTACCAGTGGCCTTGCCGGCGGCAGGGCGGGACAACTGCCGCTCAAGGCGGGCCACATGTAGCGCCAGGTTCGAATGGGATCCCCTGCTGGCTTTCCCCTCGCTGGGGGCTAAATGCAGGCGCGGGGGTGTTGGCGATGCCGTAGGTAAAATAGGACTGGGGAGAGTAGCGCTCGCCCCATCCTGTTCCGCAATAACGCTCTGGCCGCAGGGAACACAAACCGCGCAGCGGTGTAAATTGGGGTGGCGTAGCTGCCCCTGAGTAAGATCTGGATCCTTGGGCAAGACGTACCGGTCTACTGCCAACTGCACGACGTCTGCGAACCAAACCCTTCTTGGCCAACAAGGGGCCACCAGGATGGCTGGTACCTGCTCCTGGACTATCTTGCGCATGACCCTGCCCAAGAGAGGAACAGAGGGAACACAGAGAAGCCGAAACTTCTTCCAAGGAGTAGCCAATGCATCCGTGGCCAGAGGAACCTGAGACAGAGACAAATCTGGAAAGTTTGTGAATGTGATGAAATGCAAACAGGTCCACGTCCGGCTGCCCCAGCGATGGCACAGGGAGAGAACACCCGTTGTTGAGGGACCATTCCCCCATACAAGATGTCCCCCTGCTCAGGGAGTCCGCCTCCGGGTTCTCCACCCCTGGAATGTAGACCGATGAGATGCCGGGAACATGCTGTTCCGCCCAAAACAGGATCAGGGACACTTCCTTGAAGGCTCGCTTGCTCCGAGTTCCTCCCTAATGAATGATGCAGGCAACCGCCGTCTGGTTATCCGAGCGGTTCTGAACAGCCGACCCCAAAAGTGAGTGGTCAGGCGAGAAAGAACCAAATCTGATCGCCCTCAGTTCCAGGACTTTGATGGAAGCATGGGCCTCTTGTGGGCTCCACTGACCCGGGAACCTCAGGGAATTCCAGAAGCCTCCCCAACCGGTCAGACCGGCATCTGTGGTGACCTTCTCCCAGCACGGGGGCAGGAAGGTCCTGCCCACTAGGAGGTTCCTCGAGTCCAGCCACGACGAGAGGGACCGTCTGGCCAGAGGGGACAGAGCAAACTCTTGATCCAAGGACACAGGGTCCCGATCCCAAACTGACAAGAGGTGTAACTAAAGATGTCTCATGTGAAACTGAACAAAAGGGGACTGCCTCGAGGCAGGGCACCATCAGGCCCACCAACTGCATCCCCTGACAGAAGGAGGGATGAGGACATGATAGCAGAGCCCGAGCCTGCACCTGAAGATCCTCCACCTTCTGCTGAGGAAGGAACACCCTGACCTGAGAGGTATCCAGAGTCATGCCCAGACAGGACCTCACCAAGGACGTGGACAGAAAAGACTTGGGAAAGTTGAAAACCATCTGAGTGTCCTGCTCGGCCTGAGGAAAGGACTTGGCCACAATCAGGATGTTGTCCAGGCAAGGAATGATGCGGATGCCCTGGATCCGTAGCAGAGCCAACACTCCCGCCAGTATCTTGGCGAACACCCGAGGCGATACCGAAGGGCAGAGCCGCAGACTGGTAATGCTGATCCTCCAGCGCGAACCTTAGAAATCTCTGATGACCTGGAAAGATAGGCACATGAAGATAAGCATCCTTGATGTCCACAGTGGTCATGAAGTCACCCGGGCGAAGGATCCTGACAGCAGAGCGTAGCCATACGAAAATGCTTGAATCTGACAATTTGTTAAGGCCCTTCAGATCTTGTAACCGGAGGACAATACCTCCTGTATCCACCGGTCTGAGACACCGGACCGGACCTTGTTTTCAGGTGCCGCTTCTTGCCAGAGGCCTTCCTAGGAACAGGCCTGGCAAGCTGCCTCTCAATGTTAGCCACTCGCAGCAGGCAAAACCAGCTTGTAGCGCAATGACACTGTCAGCACACGGCATTCGCACCCTGTGACACTGTTAATCACAGGGGATACCCACACAGGGAACATAGCCGGGCTTGCCCCGCAGGGCCCCCAAGCACGCTATCCCCTGAAGCCTCCATATGGTGATTAACACAGGCGCAATAGGCCAGCAGTGGGTACAGGCTTAAGACAGAAGCCACCTGGGATGCCCCCAATGGTATCCCGCCAGAAAAACATAAGCAAAAATACACATGAGCGTCCCACAGCACATGAAAATCCCAGGGTCAATAAAAAAAAAATCCCAAGGGGGACTCATGGACCAAAGACATCACAGGGACACTCAGGCACAGACTGCTAGGTAAAGCGATACACCAGGGAAAGCAGCGCTGCAGCCGGGAATGAAGAAAACAAGACACGCAGGGTGTACAAAATGGCGCCGGCTGAGGTACCTCGAGGGGCGGGCCGCAGGGGAACAGCGCAATCCGTCACCTGAACCGCAGCCAAGGCTGTGAGGCAGAATGGGTCCCGGAACAGGTGGAAATAGGTCTGCAGTGGCTGATGGGCTTGGGATGCCCCGCTCGCCTGCTATATCCAGAGAGGGATAGTCTTCCATCTTCTCAGCCGG
This sequence comes from Gastrophryne carolinensis, assembly GCA_027917425.1. Classification (NCBI taxonomy): domain Eukaryota; kingdom Metazoa; phylum Chordata; class Amphibia; order Anura; family Microhylidae; genus Gastrophryne; species Gastrophryne carolinensis. Next base: position 15,529,278 of record CM051239.1, on the reverse strand, counting down.
ACTGCAAGGAATTGTGGGAAATTTGCTGTCCTTATATGGGCTGGGAGTAGCCACAGGTTTCGTCTTGCAGTCAGCTGCACCACATTGTGGCGGATAACCCAATTGTGAAGAATGAAGCGACCCGAGCAGGATACCAGGAAAACCCCAGTTAGTCTTACTGGTAACAGCATTTCCAATAGTCCTCCATGATGGCTAGCCACTCACCTCCTCCCCCTAAACGGGAAACACAAACTGACCTTCCCCTCAGCGTTTTAGGCAATCATACAGGAAAAATCCAAGGCCTGAAGGGAAAGAGAGGCAAGAAGTGACACCCGTGCAACCAAGCTCAAATGGATATTAAAAAAAAAAAAAAAATATATATATATATATATATATATATATATATATATATATATATATATATATATATATATATATATGGGGTGGGGTGTAGGACACCATCCTCAAGGACTATTGAAAATATAGTTACGACTAACTGGGGTATTCCCCAGGCGTCCTCCAGGACAGCTAGCCACCGAAGGCAAGAAAATACACAGTGTCCTACCTCAGAGTGAGCAGCCTGAAGAACCATCTTTCAAAAATTCTGCTGGTTGTGCTTCCACAAGTCCAACTTGAAGTGTGGTGAAGACCAGGTGGCTGCCTTACATATTTCCTCCAAAGAGATGCCACTATTATAAGCCCAAGAAGCCAACACTGCCCTAATAGAATGAGCTTTAACACCTAAGAGGGGGGTTGGGCACCGATTGCTTAATAGGCCAGAGCTATAGATTTAATCCATTTGATCCCCCTCACTATGGATGCCTGCAACCCCTCCCCCCCCCCCCAAAGAAGACTAATAAATGATCCGACTTTCTCCATTCTGCTGTAATCTGTAAATACAGGAGGATTTGGTCTTAGAAGTCTGGTATCTTTCTGAGGTAGGGTTCATTAATACACAGGGCATGTAGGTCACTAACTCGCATAGGCCTGTAATTGCTAGGATGAAAGTAATCTTTAAGGATAGCATCTTTAATGTTGTATTCTTAATGGGTTCATAAAAGGGGTAACATAAGTCCTTGAAAGTGGACCAAATGGATTTTGACTATCCTGGGTTTTGGTCCACTTTCTCTGGCACCCCGATCCTACGGCACATGCGTGGCCGCACGTCCAATCATCACGCTCGGAGCAGCTGAGCTATGCACGTCTTAGCGGCATCTTAGCTCAGCGGCTCCAAGCGCGCCGACATCCGCATTTCTTGATTCCCTCTAACAGGAGGCGCGCGCGCCGGCCACTCACTGCTAGAGAGAAGCGCGAGATGCGGCCATGGCCCACGCATGCACGGTAAGACCAGGATTCAGGTAAGTGTAGCGGGCGTCCTGGGGGAGGGTTTCACACAGCGGGGCATCCCGATTTTGGAAGCACCGTGAGGAGGGAATGGATCGGCCCGGGAATCAGATTCTCGGGCTGATACTGCAGGGTTTTGGTCCACTTTGAAGAACTAAAGACAAATACCTAAGGAAAACATTTTGGCCTTAAAGGGTTGTTTCCTAGAAACGGCTATGAAAAATACCATTCTGTGAATACTCACCTGTAGAATGGAATATTATAAGTATGCATCACACCCTGCTCCAGTAATGAGTCATTACGTCTGGGTTATAGTCCACAAGAGGGCGCTGCAGAGATGGCAAAAAAGAGGCCCCTCCCGGTCCACATATACCCGGGACCTCCCACTCATTTCCCCTTATAAGTAAGCAGTAAGGAACCAGGAGAAGCCAAAACCAAAACAACATTAACAAGGAATAATTCACCATATAGGAGGATCCAAGAATAAAACTCAGGGCGGGATGGAGCAGGGTGTGATGCATACTTCTAATATCCATTCTACAGAATGGTATTATTCCAAGTATGCATCACACCCTGCTCCAGTAATGAGTCATTACGTCTGGGACATCCAGTAGCAGTGTCCAAAAACGGGTGGGGATCCCAAAAAAAGGCAATGTGCAGCTCAAACCACTGCCGCCTGCAGAACCTTGCGGCCAAAAACAGCATCCGCTGAGGCCCGAACATCAACCTTGTAAAACTTGGAAAAAGTATGAACAGAAGACCAAGCAGCAGCCTTACAAACTTGTTCAACAGAGGCCTGGTGCTGAAAAGCCCAAGAGGCCCCAACAGCATGAGTAGAATGAGCAGTGATCCGGAAAGGGGGATCCCTCCCCTTGACAAAATAGGTCCTAACAATGGCCTTGAATCCATTTGCTAAAGGTAGACTTGACGGGCGCCAAACCCTTCTTAGGACCAGAGGGTACAACAAACAAGGCGTCCGTTTACCTGAAAGACGCTGTAGCCACCAGGTAGTATTTCAAGTTTCTGACAACATCCAGAGAATGCAAGGCCCTCTCCTTGACATTACCAGGATTAGGGCACAAGGAAGGAAGCACAATGTCCTGATTGAGGAGAAAGGCAGAGACAACCTAAAGGCAAGAAGTCAGGTTTAAAGCGAAAAACCACCTTGTCCTGGTGTCTCTCAAAGTAGGGGGCCTAAATGGACAAAGCCGCCAACACGGAATACGCCGGACATAAGTGATAGCTACCAAGAAGGCAACTTTGAAGGCGAGAATAGACAGTGCAGCCTCATGCACAGGCTCAAATGGAGGGTCCTGATGGGCAGACAATATCAAATGCAAATCCCAAACCGGTAACATGGGTTTGCGGGGAGGGCGCACATGAGTGAACCCCTGGAAAAAAAGTTCTGACCAAAGGATGAAGAGCGAAGGACCTCTGGAAGAAAACCGCCAGGGCGGAAACATGCCCCTTCAGAGTGCTGAGCTGAAAACCCATATCCAGACCATGTTGAAGGAACTCCAGTATCCGAGGGATGGAGAACACCCGACAAGGGAAGGCCCTAGCCTCACACCAGTCAATGTAGGTCTGCCAGGTCCTGTAGTAGAAATTAGAGGAAGACTTCTTTCTAGCCTTGACCAGAGTCTGAACAACCGCATCAGACAGACCCTTTTCTTTTAGGATGAAGGTTTCAGCAGCCATGCCGTCAAAGCCAGCGTTTGTAAATTGGGGTAACAGAGCCGTCCTTGAGTGAGAAGATCCGGAACCTGGGGCAGAGGGTACTGATCGACTGCCAACTGCACAACGGCTGCAAACCATACCTGTCTTGGCCACCTGGGGGCCACCAGAACAGCTGCCACTCTTTCCTGGAGCAGCTTGCGCAGAACCTTGCCCAGAAGGGGAAACGAAGGGAAGAGGTACAGGAGACTGAACCCCTGCCAGGACAGACATAGCATCCACTCCCAGAGCCAGAGGATCCTGGGACAGTGAGACAAATGCTGGAAGTTTGTGATTGTGACGAGAGGCAAACAGATCCACATCCGGCCTCCCCCACCTGTGACAGAGGGATAGGAAGAGCTCGTTGCTGAGGGACCATTCCCCCAGGCGAGAGGCCCCCTGGTAAGGGAGTCCGCTTCCAGGTTCTCCACACCCGGGAAGAGAGACACCTCCCGGAGGGCACTCTTGCTCCGAGTCCCTCCCTGATGATTGATGTAAGCTGAGGGCCCCACAGCCCCTAGAATAGATGGGCTCTCCAGTAGCCCCCCCCCCCCCAGCCTGACAGACTGGCATCTGTCATGACCGTCTCCCAGCGGGGAGTCAGGAATGATCTGCCCCCCAGAAGATTCTTCGGGTCCAGCCACCACAGAAGGGACCGCCGGACCAGAGGGGACAGAACAAACACCTGATCCAGAGACAGGGGACACTTGTCCCAGGCTGTTAGGAGATGGAGCTGAAGAGGCCTCATGTGAAATTGAGCAAAGGGAACTGCCTCGAAGCAGGCCACCATCTGTCCCACCAGTCTCATCCCATGCCGGAAGGATGGATGAGGGCTGGACAGTAAGACATGAATCAGCGCTTGAAGAGCGTCCACCTTCTGCTGAATGGTATCCAGAGTCATGCCCAGGAAGGAGGTCACCCGTGACGGAGTGAGGTAATTAATCACCCACCCGAACGTCTCCAGTGTCGCCACCACCGTCTGGGTGTCCAGCTCCGCTTGGTGGAGTGAAGGAGACGTAATGAGAAGGTTGTCCAGATAAGGAAGAATGCGAATGCCCCGGGCTCTGAGAAGAGCCATCGCGCCTGCCAGCACCCTGGTGAACACCCTGGGGGCAGAGGTGAGCCCGAAGGGGAGAGCCACAAATTGGAAAAGTTGTTCCCCTACCGCAAACCTGAGGAACCGCTGGTGCCCTGGAAAGACCGGCAAATGAAGGTAAGCGTCTTTGACGTCTATTGAGGTCATAAAGTCCTCCGGGCGCAGGGAGCTGATAGCGGAGCGCAGTGTCTCCATGCTAAACAGTTTGGTTCTGATGAACCTGTTGAGAAGCTTTAGGTCCAGAATGGGTCTGATGGAACCATAGCTATCTATATCTGTAATGGCACCCCATAAAATGGAGGGCTCTGATAACACACAATCCCCAGTGGTGATGTCCACAATATATAAATAAGAATAACTTAACAGCCCGCAAGGGGTACTCACACACTCCGTAGGGGGTAGCCAGCAATGCAAGATGGCGCTGGGAGAAAGAGGAGGGGGCAGGCCGCCGCGGAGCGCGACGAACGCTAAGCCCCGCCCCCTCCCAGACGCGGGGAAAAACAGACTGCCGCGCCATTCACAGATAGCGGCCGAGCACGTCACCGGCCTGCCGTCGCTGCATAGCGCGCGGGCTGCCTGAACAGATAGTGAGGGGAGAAGGCAGCAGGGCACCATGCCCGCAAGTGTGAAGGAATCATACAGTACACACACACACACACACACACACACCATGTAAACCAGCACAAGACAATCAACCACCAGCCAATAATCAGCCCCCCAACTAACCGGACAAGGGAGAAGGGGGATAACCCCTTATTTACATTTGGCCATGTACTGTGGGCTGAGCGGACGGGGCATCCCATGTCCGGCTCACCGACCTGTGGTGGAGCCATGCTCCATTAAAAAGCACCTCTAATAGGTGCTGCCTACCATCACCCGGATCATGCAGCCGTAGCTGGCAGGCACTTAAAATGGTCCGGGTGGCAATAGGACAAAAGGGCCGGGGCTGTGTAGCCCCGCTTACCTGCAAGGAGAGAGAGTGAGCCATCATGTTGACTGTCGACGCTGACTGCAGAGACTAAACTGGGAAATGAGTGAGAGGTCCCGGGTATATGTGGACCGGGAGGAGCCTCTTTTTTGCCATCTCTGCAGTAAATCGCCCTCTTGTGGACTATAACCCAGACGTAATGACTCATTACTGGAGCAGGATGTGATGCATACTTGGAATAAAAATGTTTCCAGTTTAGGGGGAGGAAGTGAGGCTAGCCATCCTGGAGGATGCCTGGGAAAATGCGAGTACTCTGCAGTATTTTGAGAGTTCCTTGTGGCCTTTCAGAGGATTGGCATCCCAAATCAGGATGCCCGATGCACCATTTTGGGTTTTACCAACACAACATATACAGTTTCGGGAAGCAGTACATTACACGGGGAGTACCTCACTATTATGGGATGGAGTTTGTGTTTGAGTCCTTACAGGAAAACTCCCTTTTTGGCATGTTTTTGGCATTATGCCTTATTGATTTCCTCTTTTGGAAACCAAAATAAAGCATGCGGTTTCAAAGATTCTCATATTCCTGGGACTCTTGGGGTTTGATACAGTGGTGGTTTTCCTGGCCTTGAGTGAAACACATGGACTACAAGTCCCGCAATTCTTCCAATGTAACAGGTCAAGTCTTTAGCAGCTTTGGCTAAGTCTAAGCAACCGAATGAACGATCAGGCTGAGAACCTACTACTGGATCACATGACTGTTCCAAAACGGAAGACACCGAATCTCAGCAGAATGGGCTAAACCAGTCATATTCATTAGCCAGATGATGATGATTAGCAAGCTAGAATGAAGAAGTCTATGATATGTACTCAAAATCACCACTTTGGTGTACATAGCTAAGGTAAACGCATTGTGGCAATGGAAAACAGGTTTCTTTTATAACACCCAGTCGCAAACAGAAAATTAAAAAAAAAGTTAAGCTTAGCACATTTGAAGTGGACCAAAACTGAGCTCCATCTTATAGATTCCAGGGCCAATCAATTCCCTTCCCCCCCCAGGGCACACTCCCTGTTAGAGGAAAGCAGGGGTGAAAGGACCAAAACCCAGGATAGTCAAAATCCTGGGTTATGGACACCATTTTGTCACACTAATAGAAACCTATAAAAATTCCATCAAAAGTGGAATTACCCTTTAAAAAGGCATTGGCCAGGTGTAAAAACCATTGCGTACCTGCCATGCAGAAGACTGATCCTGGTGAACTGATAAAGCTACCGATAACAATGACAGAGATGATAGATAGATAATCTCTATCACCTCCTACGAGTAATCACAGTGCACACCAAAAATGCTTTCAGGACTTTAAAAACAACAGACAATGTAATAAAAGACAAGCCCAGCAATTGAAGGCTCACTAGGTTCACAAGTGTTTGCAGCAGTTACAACCCCAAACAAACAGCAACACAACCATAGTAACGGCAAGGACTGCAAAAGGAAATCGGCATCAGTCACATGAAATGCGGGCCCAGAAAACCTATGAGCATTGCAAAATCTGTTTTACTGCTGTGTGCGTTGCAATGCAAACTTGTGTAGAACGGTTTATGCTTATAACCCCTTTCGCAGATTGCGGTGGTCATCACAAATTTACTTGCCCACCAGAGCGCCACAATCCCAGCAATCGGGTGATCAGCATGTGAAGAGGACATGCGGCATTGCCTGGACCAGAGGTGCACAAAGGGTGGATTAATTATATTGTCAGACTTCAAGGGGTAGCAATAAATGCAAAGCAAAGAAAATGCCAGCGGTTTACTACAGGAAAGCTGGAACCTTAAAGTGGACCAAAACCCAGGATTTTCACTAGCTTACCTCTCCTCAAATCCATGCTGCAGCCAGAGCAGCCTGCTTGAATCCTAGCTGCACTTGTGAGCAGGATCACTCGGCTCCCTCCAGCTGTGTGCGGCCCCGGACAGCCATTCAGTTGCGATGGGTAAGACCTTGTACAGTTGAGGAGGGAAGTGAGCGATGCCGAACAAGCACCGTAAGTGCGAGGAAAAGTTAAGAATGTAAGAATATTGGGCGACTTAGGTGGGGCGACCAAACTGGAATGCCCCTGAAGTAGGGATTAGGCCAGACTCCAGGGTAGATTTTGGTAAACTTTAAAGAGGAGCAACCACCTGCTTCAAGTATTTAAGACATTAGAGCCGATGGCCTCCACTATGTGTATCCCAGGGTGTCCCCCACACCCATGCTGCGGACCTGCAACAAGCATTTCTGGAAGCATTGCTAGATGCTCGTGGAATGTTTCCTTGCATTAAAGCAGGCCAAAACCCTCATGTGGTTGTGACTCTAGGGTCCTAGCCGCTAGCAATCCCCAGGGCATCCTAATCAGGGATGCCCAGCTGAGTAGAACCCCCTCCCATGACACCATCCTCGCCATCATCCCCGACTTCCATGTAGCCGAGATACATTCCTGCCCCTAGCCATTCGATGGGCCATGGACGGAAGTTACAGAGAAACCAAGGATGCAGCCAGCGAGCTGGGTCACATGAGCTGACCTTGATATCAGCCAATCGTCGAAATGTCTGGTGGGTGTGGCGATGTCCTGCAGATAGGAGTGGCTCTCTCCTGCCTGTCAGAGGAGTCCCGAGAAACGTGTTATTTTTTACCGCATTGCATGGGGGTACTTGGTCTCTGCGCTTTTTGGAGGGGGCTGAAGGAAGTTTTCTACCATTTTAAACAGCTAATATTTAACACCAATAGCTCTATATTGTTAATTTTAATTACAGCAAACTGCATAATCCTCTGACCAAAAATACTTCTCCAAGATGTTAAAGTGGTCCTTCACTCTGAATAAGAGTTTATCTTATATGTTTCCCACACCCTGTACATACAGATTGTTCACATTAAAAATCATCCTACCTGCATCTACTGCATGTTATGAGCCTTTAAACATTCAAGATGGCGGCTCATGGGACATCAGGCAGCCTGCAAACAGGAAGTGCCTTCTGACAGTGCTGCTCTGCATTTTGGGATTGCTGACCTTTTCCTGACCCCAGCTCTGCTCTGTCTGAGCAAAGCACAGCTATAACCCGCCCCCCTGTAATTTATCCCACTCTCCTCTTCTCAGTGAGTGTGATGCTTCTGAGTCAAGATGGCGGCGCCCGTATCCTAAAATCCTGAAAAGAGTTGCAGCCCAGTGGGGGAAAGAATAATAAGTAAGTGACTAAAAACTTATATATATTAATCGTAGATGCTGGGGAATCGTTAAAGGGTTTGGGCTCTTCAATAAATCATGGTGAAGGTCCGGTTTAAGGGGAGGGTTTGACTGTTCTGAAATAAAATCAAGAAAACCCTCTATATCAGTGATACTCAACTGGCGGACCAGGGTCCGAATGAAGACATCGGTGCCAGATTTCCGGACCCTTGCCCTGCACTCTGTTGCCTCTTGGTTTGCCGTGCTCAGAGCTGCCCCATTGATCAGCGATGTAGAGCTTAGTCTCCCTGCCAGTGCCATGGATCCCTGGCACCTAGCATTGCAATATGAAGTACTGAATGGGCCTGAAGTGCCATTGCAAGGTACACACAAACTTTGTTTCTTGGTCTCTGTCTCATCCAATCCTCCCCCCCCCCCCCTCCGCCTCAGTCCAGCCCTATCTATCCCTGTTCCACCATCTTGGCCTCCCCAGTTCAGCCCAATCCATTCCTATCCCCCCAGCTTTGCCCCATATATCCCTGTCCCCCCTTAGCTCTGCCCTATCCATCTCTGTCCCTTTTTTTTAGTTTTGCATGGGGAATATATAGCTCCCTCCCCGATGTGATCATTTCGATGAAATATATATCTATCCTGGTCCCCCACATCCAATAAGTTCCTCAGTCCATCAGCTTTACAGAGCGACATCCTACAGACCCATTAACTTGAGCGGGGGCCTTTGGCATGCCCTGCTCTGTAGATGCTCAATCTGTGTAGCCTCTGTGATAAGTGATGGGGACTTCAGGACCAGATATAACCCCCTCATCCTGGCAGAGGTGGCACTAAAGTCACCATTTTTGTGGGTCCCTTTAAAAAAACACATTTTAATTAAAAAGGACATTCCAGGAAAAAAATCTGTCAGGCCACAACCAAAGCTCCCTGCAATGAATGGACAGCGCAGTGCACAGAGCAGATGGGCAGGACAGCAGGCGAGAACAGGAGCCCCGTACTCAGAAACATCGGACCGGCCTGGGATGAGAGATCCTTTAAACTGGACCTTCACCCTAAATAAGAGCCTATCTTATAGGTTTCCCCCACCCTCTACATACAGATTGCTCACATTAAAAATCATCCTATCTGCATCTATTGCATTTTATGAATCTTTCAACATTCAAGATGGCGGCCCCATGGAGTTTCAGGCTGCCTGCAGACAGGAAGTGTCTTGACTGGGCCACTCGGCATTCTGGGATTTTTGTCCTTTTCCTGACCCCGGCTCTGCTCTGTCTATGCAAAGTGCAGCTATAACTCCAACCCCTGCACTTTTGCCCCCTCTCCTCAATAGATGATGCTTCTGAGGCAAGATGGCAGCGTCCGTATCCAAGGTCCTGAAAAGAGCTGAAGCCCAGCAGTGGAAATAATAAGTAGATGCTGGGGAATAGCTATATAAAGGCTTGGACGTTTCATTAAAAGATGATGAAGGTCGGGTTTAGGGCCCACCAAGCAGCCACGTTTGTGGAAGTCATTAGTGCTCAGACAAAACTATAGAGCAAGCTATGCCGAGAGCCACAAAACATGACCTGTTGGTGGGCCTTGAGGAGGGTTGGGACCAATGTCTTACAGAATTGTCCCTTACGGACAGATTTACCTTTGCTGGTATGGGTTCATTTAAGCCATTCCACACATTTTTGAACTGAACAATTGACAGTTGCACCACAAAACGATTTGAAATCATTTTGGTTTACTGAATGTGCAGCCTTCTTCAGCAGGTCAAGGCGTCAATAAGCCTATATAAGATTTTACGCATGTTACAATAAGTATGCATGTGACCAATGGAGCAGAACTGAGCTGGAAACTCTGGCAAGCCAATTAAAAAGCTGAGGTTCTAATTAAAAAGTTCTAGCACAAAGCACGTTTCACCAAATGGTTCTCTGGTGGTTTTACTGAATGAGGTCACTACGAGAGTAAACAGAAGAAATCAACGTAATCACCACCTGAGACTTCCCCTGCAGAAAGGCGATGAAGCAGTTCTTGGCTCACGTCTCTAGTCACTGTGTTACAATTACTAAGCGCTCATTATGAAAATAAAAAAAGGTAAACCTGTACTAGCAACTGCCAAGTCGTAAGCTCACCTTAAGGGCTTTTATACAAACAAGCAGCGTGCAATGCTAACAAGAGCTCAACAGTTCCAGAAAAACCTTAAAGTGATACTGCAAGCAAAAATATAATGGTTACACCATTGTGTCTACATTTGACACTGTCCTAAACCGTTTCCTGTTTTTAAATTGAAGCCGAAATGGCAGAGATATTGGGATTTACAGGTTCGGTCAATTACACTCTTTCATCCTGTCCCCCATTCAGCAGAGAGCTAGTCCCTCCCGCCCATCCCTCTGCCTCCTCCGCAGAGTCACCACATTGTTGTCAGTGCAGAGACCGCCCATTATCCAAGTACCACGCCCAGAAGAGAAATCATGAGGTGAAACAGTAAACCTTGATATCTCGCCCATTTCTTGTGGAAAACAGATTAGCGGAAAATGTAAACAGACACAATGGTTTAACAATTACCACTGCCTGCAGTACCACTTTACATAAAGTGTGTAGAGTTCGAGTCCTCTACAGCTTCTCCGTGCAGGTGCGGTATTTGCCGAAACTTCTCTATGCAGTGCCGGCATCCTCATTCAACCAATGCCAGGGATTCCGTCTACAAGGGTCAATGGCCTGTCATCCATGAAGCCTTGTTTACGACTTTTAGTTGTCGCAAATTGCGCATGCCCCGATGTACCTGCAGCATACCACTGAGGATAAGCGAGATACTACCTCTACTGGGTGGGAAAGGCTGCCTGCAACACATTCCTGCCAAAGGATTGATCTTGCAAGAAGATCAAAGAATAGAGTCTGGATATCACAGATTCTGCGGGATGAAGTTATTGCCATCAAAAAAAAAAAAAAAAAAAAAAAAAAAAAAAAGGCCCTTTCATGTAAGAAATTTTATATGAGAGTTCAAGGTTCAATTGGGGGTTTGGTCAGAGCTCTAAGGACCCAGGCAAGATCCCATTGAGGAGCTAACCTCAAACGGACCAGTCTGGACCACCTAACAGCTAGCAAAAAAATACCTGACCAAGATGAACAAAAAAAAAAATGAAAGGGCTGCGATTTGGACCTTCAGGGTAGTGATACCGAAACTCAGGTTGAAACCTTCCTGAATGAAAATTCAGTACGACTCGAAGACTAGACTGCATCTTCGATTATGCAACTTCCAGGTGTTAAACGTTTTCCAATTTTTCAAATAGATCTTCCTTGTCACCTCCTTTCGAAAACCTCTTTTTCAGGAGCATCGCAATCTCAGGGTCCTAATTGTCAGATGCCAGAGTGGAAAGGTCATAGGGGAACCTGGAACAAAATCGGGATAGAACCCATCATGTTTAAACTTAGGGGGGCAACTCCTATCCCCAATGACCATAGAAAGATGAACCATATGCAAGAGATAAGGCAAATCAGAACAAGGGCCCTCCTCGGAGGAGAAAGGGGGGGGGTGCAGACCTCTGGCTCCTGCCCCCTAGAAAAAAGTACAACAAACTCCTTACATGCAGCCGAGTCCTGTGGGGTCCTCGGCTTACTCACGAACTTATTAGTACAGGGCTTGCTAAGAGGCTTCCTATAGGAATAGAGTAGATCGATTTCACATATCGGGCATCTCCTACTATTGGAGCCAGTTTTAGTCTTGGATACTTCCTTAGAGGCCTTGGTCTAAAATACAAAAGAAGGCCGTAAGGATCCTATATAATTTTCCAAACACATAATTCAAAGTAGCCCCATAAACTGCAAAAGCACGGTCATAAATAAATTTCCAGCAGAGGTAGTTGAAAAAGTGTCAGTCAGTTAATTTAAACATGCCTGGGATAAGCACACATTTATCCTAAGATAAAGAGAACATACAGTATACATGTAAGGGCAGACTAGATGGAGCGTATGCTCTCCTTCTGCCGTTCTATGTTTCTTTGTTTAAATAAATTTAAAAAACTGAGCAGAGCTGGACCCCTTCTTCCCAAACAGAGCAGCCGACAGAGTTTCTGATGCAATTGGATCAATCGTGTCGGAAGAATGTTGCGTCAAAGTCTAGAGGAGCAGGGACTTCCCCTGTCCGATCCGCCATTCTGAAGTCTGGTGTGGGGTAGAGGCGCCCGTCCTCAAGCTCAAATAAGCAATCAGGGAGGTTCCTAATTGCTGAGTCTTAAGCCTTCAAGGTAAAATGAGAGGAAGGCCAGGAAAAGACACTTAAGATTAGCAGAGTGCTTCCCCTTTAAGCCGAGAGCACGTGCATTAGCTGGGTCTCGCATCGGCGCGTAGCTCTGCCGTCATCAAGCACCGCCGGTTGGAATCGCCCCCTGCAGCAGATCCCTCCCTATTTTCATCAGGCTGAAAAAGCGTAAGAGGCGCGCGCACACACCCCAAGAGTCAGGCATAGGGGAATCTAGCCTATCCTCTGGGAGTCCCCTGGGTCCCTGGCAGGCTGCCTCCGGAGCCAGGGACTGGGTTAACTCCATCAGACCCACCGCGACCAGGTCTACTTATCTAAAGCCGTGGTTCAGTAGCTGGTGGTCTGGCTCCTGCCCCAGGCAGGAACACAAACAACTGTGTCTGGGAATGCACCCACCCAGATTGGTCAGGCACCAACACCACAAACCCAAGATTCGGAATTCACCTCTATCAGGTTTCAGACCTCTTGGCAGGGCCATAACAATTGACCACCAGCAGTAACATGGGTTGCTGGCCACTAATAGAACCAGTCCAAATTACCACTAAGTACGTAAGGGGCAGCTTTTCGGGTTTTTAGGGAGGGGGGATGCCCCCAGACACTACCCTGCAGTTTGTGGGGCTGCTTTAACATATACCACCAGCCCAAGCGGCTGCATACTAGTCATAGCATTCGGCCTGTGGTCACAATTTGTACTGTAGCTGCGTTCTATTCCAGCGATTTTCAGATTGTTATGCCAACCAACCCCCCCTCTCCACCTCTATGACAAGAAGTTCCAGCCGAGTAATATGATGCAGAGGATTCATTATAAATGTTACAAAAATAGGATAATTGGCCTCAAAGCACTTGTTAAAGCAAGAAGGCATGAAGTTTTTTTTGTAAAAGTATTTAAGACTCCTGTTAGTACCCCCTAACTAGCTGCGTATCCCCCAGGGTTACATGCACTGCAGATTGAAAAACAGTGCATTATACTACTGGTGCAGAGATGGCAGCCATTTACCTTGGGTATTCAGCTTCACCCCTTTGCCCTTCCATCTCTATTGCACCTACCAGGGAGTAATATGATGGGAGGCTTCCATGTCATTGCAGATATCCAGCATCTATCGATCTTACACCACACAGACACATGTATCAGCACGTTTGCTCAGCCATGAGATTTAAAGGAAACGTTTTTTCCTTCTGCTTAATGCTATGCCAGCGACAACCTGGCTGTCCCACTTCTTATGAATAAAGGTTTTTGTGCAGACAGGGGGCTACAAATTAACTCACCTATGCAAAACTAAAAAAGTCTTGGCATAGTAGGACCTGAATTCATTCAAGTATGTGAAACCATTTCCTCTATGCCTACTGGGGCCTGTAGTGCCTCTCCAAATGAAAGTCTAGCTATCACCCATATCAATGTAATTCTAGAAGGTACCAGCATATGGGGGATTACCATCAGATTAGGTGTTGGGACAGTCCGACTCTGCCATGCTTTTACTTGTAGATCCTCCCACTTCTGTAGCCTATAGACTGTAATCTAAGTTATGACCTCCCAAGAAACAAAAACAAGGGCATCAGCACCTACCATTTGTGTGTATGCTTGGACCTGTAGTCCTTTCTCAGCCATAGATCTAAGAATGAAGGCAGCCTTCATTAGCATCTTCACCTCACTGTGCCACCTGTGTGTGCGCTGAGAGCATGTCTTGCTTGCTGGGATTGGCATTACAGATGCTGGGAGATGTAGTGCCACATAGGTATGCATTAATGGCCCATAAATACTACTCCTCTCACCATGCCTATGCATCTGGCAATTAAAGCCGTTGATAATGAGACATCTCGAGGCTAAGGGCTGGGACAAGTAATGCCACCTAGGTAGAGAGAATGTGCAACAAAGTAACCGGACTAAAAGTAAAGGTTAAAGCAGACTTAAATCCTCCTGGACATTCTGCCAGCGTAGGTACACATCCATAAGGACCCCCAACCCACTTACTTCTGCCCCGTCGGCTCAAAATACAGGAGATGCCCACATTTGCCTAATGCAGCTCTGTATGGGGGGGGGGGGAGGGGGGTTATGGTCAGAAAGGAACTAAAAACACAGCAGTGCTGGACATAATGAAATAGATAGCCCACATGTGTGCAGCAATTTCCTGCCCCTTGTCTCACAAATTTCAAAAAGGGGGGTAGATGAAGTTTAAAGCACAACAAAACCAAGGATTCTGACTATCCCGGGTTTCGTTTTCTGCCCCGCTGTGTGAAACCCCCAGATTGACAATAACTCACCTTTTTCTGGTCCTACGGCGCTTATCCAATCAGAACCATTTGCTGTGCATATTTAGGACCTGGGTGGCACTACATGGCTTAGCAGA